>CM056051.1:386593954-387193954 GCA_029574335.1 Rana kukunoris
GAAACTCTGATGGGGGACACTAATAAAGACCTCTTAGGGGATAGAAACATGTGCAAAGGGGAGGAGTCAGTAAGATGACCACGCCCATGTGGGGGCAACCAGAAATATTCCTGCACCCAGGCGCCTGTGACTCTAGGATCGGCCCTGGATGATGATGTATGCGATGATATCAGCAGCATATCAATGCTCCCTTAGAGATTGTGTCCATGACAATTCATGACAGAAGTTGGATTGAATGATGCTCAGCCCCAACCTAAAAGAGAATCATCACAATGGGGAGGATAGAGCTGAGAATTTGCAGGTGACAGTGCAAGGCCTGTGTATTGCAGTGAAAGTTTCTTTATTTTTGTATTTTTGGCAGAGGACATAGGTTAGCATGGGCACCCTGACCTGTCTGCATTATTCCAGCCCCATGCACAAGAAACTGGGATACCATTTTTTTGGTGCTGCCTTGCTAAAGAATCTGAGGGTAAAGGTGATGGACTGGCCAAGCATGTCTACAGACCAAAACCCAATTGAGCATCTGTGGGGCATCCTCAAACAGAAGGTGGGGGAGTTCAAGGTCTCTAACATCCACAAGCTTTGTGATGTCATCATGGAAGAGTGGCAGAGGCAACTTGTGAAGCTCTGGTGAACTCCATGCCGAGAGGGTTAAGGCAGTGCTGGAAAATAATGGTAGGGGTGTACTCACTTTTGTTGACAGTGGTTTAGACATTAACCACTTCCATACCAGGCACTTACGCACCTTCCCGCCCAAGCCAATTTTCAGCTTTCAGCACTGTCGCAATTTGAATGACAATTGCGTGGTCATGCTACACTGCACCCAAACAAAATTGGCGCCCTTTTTTCCCCACAAATAGAGCTTTCTTTTGGTGGTATTTGATCACCTCTGCGATTTTTTTTTTTTTGCGCAACAACTAAAAATAGAGCGAAGATTTTGAAAAAAAAATAAAGTTTTTATTTTTTTCTGTTAATTTTTTTGTAAATGAGTATGTGTTCTCTTTCAATTACGGGCACTGATATGGTGGCACTGATGGGCACCGATGAGGTGGCACTGATGGGCACCGATGAGGTAGTTTTGATGGGCACCGATTAGGTAGCACTGATGGGCACTGATAGGCGGCGCTGGTATGGGGCACTGATGGGCACTCATGGGCGGCACTGATGGGCACTCATGGGCGGCACTGATGGGCACTCATGGGCGGCACTCATGGGCACTCATGGGCGGCACTGGGCACTCATAGGCGGCACAGGTGGGCACTCATAGGTGGCACAGGTGGGCACTGATAGGTGGCACATGTGGGCACTGATAGGTGGGCACTGGGCATGGATTGGCACTGTGGGGTGGCACTGACAGACACTGGGGTGGCACTGATGATCACTGAGGGGTGGCACTGATGGATCAATGTTGCCAATCAGTGCCCATGTGTGGACACTGATTGGCATCATTTTTTTTTACTGCCCCTTTTTTTTTTCTTGCTGACTTTTTTTTTTTTTTTGTCCTTTTTTTTTCCTTTTTTTTAAGTTCCCTGGTGGTCTAGTGTGGGCACTCCCTGGTGGTCCGTGTGGCGATCGGAGGGGGGGCTGCGCTGATAAACAATCAGCGCGAACCCCCCCTGTCAGGAGAGCCGCTGATCGGTTCTCCTGTACTCGCGTCTGTCAGACGCGAGTGAAGAAGAGCCGTCGGCGGCTCTTCCTGTTTACATCGTGATCAGCCGTGATTGGACACGGCTGATCACGTGGTAACGAGGCTCCGCCGGAGACTCGTTACCGAGATCGGAGGTGCAGGGTGTCAGACTGACACCCCGCATCACCGATCGCCGCGCTGCGCGGCATTGAAATCGTGCTAGACGTTTGAGAACGGCTTCATAACCACTTCCCGGCCGTAAATCTGCTATTGGCCGGGCGGGAAGTGGTTAATGGCTGTGTGTTATTTTGAGTTATTTTGAGGGGACAGCAAATTAACACTGTTATACAAGCTGTACATTCACTACTTTATATTGTAGCAAAGTGTAATTTCCTCAGTGTTGTCACATGAAAAGATATAATAAAATATTTACAAAAATGTGAGGAGTGTACTCACTTTTGTAGATACTGTATCATGGTTTAGAGCCTTGGTGCCTAATCTGCAACCCGAATCATCTCTAGGAGCATGTCCCCAGTCTCCAACAACTATTATAGTATGTTTGCAGTCTCTGACCATCTCCTATAGAATGTACATAGTCTATGACATCTCTTGTCACATGCCTGCAGTCCCTGACAGATTTCTATGACAATACATTCAATATTAGTGAATTTTGTGATGTCAGGGATCACACTTGACTCCCCCAATATCAAAGGAGTTGACCAGCACTGCTTTAAAGCAGTGTTTCTCAACCGTTTTCCAGTCAAGGCACTCTTTAAAATAATGGACAATCTTGAGGCACACCATTCTAAAATGTAAAAACTATTCTAATAGTTTTACATAATGCAGCACTATCAATACATATAGGATACCCAACGTTAGAGGGGATTTATTCTTTCAAAGGAAATACACTTTTACAAAGTGGTACTAACTAGTATTCAAATGTTTCTCTTTTCCCTCAGTTTATCGCCATCACTTAGCTAATGATGCCCCAAAGCTGAGGGAGAGAGGCAAGGGAGAGTCAAACAAGGATGATATGCAGCCAACTGACATCCTCCACATCAATTAATGATGTCATTGGTCCTTCAGGTCAACAGCTAGAAGGTTGTAATAGTGTACAATGAAAACCTGTGGCTTTATGTAACTAAAAGGCAGGTTTCATCCATCCACCGGCTTGTGTACAATTTTGGGGCAATTTATGGTATTTTGCCAAGGCATATGTAAAGAAATCTCAAGGCACCCCAGGGTGCCTGGGTATCCTGGTTTGAAAAAGGCTGCTTTAGAGCATCAAAGTCATAAACAAACAAGGGGTTGACATACAACTAAAATATTACTTTTTAATGGACCAACCCTGGTTAATAATACCAATAAAATGAAAGATACAATGATAGGACTACAATGCCCTGTACACACAACCGGTTTTCCCGTCGGAATAAACTCAGATGTTTTTTTTCCGACGGAATTCCGCTCAAGCTGTCTTTTATACACACGGTCACACCAAATTCCGACCTTCAAGAACGCGGTGACGTACAACACTGCGACAAGCCAAGAAAAATGAAGTTCAATGCTTCCGAGCATGTGTCGACTTGATTCTGAGCATGCATTTTAGTCTGTCGGAATTGCATTCAGACAAATGAAAATTCCGATAGAAATGTTTTCATCTGAAAAATTGAGACAACCATGTTCTCTGTCTAATTCAGTCGGAAAAGTCAGATGGGGCATAAACACGGATGGAATATCCGATGAAAACCTTCCGTATAAATTTTTCCGTCGGAAATTACGCTCATGTGTACAAGGCACAAGACAACTCTAGGACTGAAGAGTTCTAGAAAACTGACCGATAAAAGTTGTCTGAGCCCTGAATTATAGCTACACACACTAAATTACCTTTCTTATGTATATAAAAAATAACAGTACTTATCATTAGTCCAAAACTAATTAATACTCTGGATGTAAGTTTGTTACTGCTCTGCAGTTAGTAATAATATGTTGTATTGATAAATTGATGAGTTTTGCACACAGTGGCATTTATAATACATTCTGTACAAATAAATAAGACAATACACTAAGGGCACTGATAACTACATATGTTAGATCTTTATTTATCATGGATACTTTATTTGTATGCAGACTTTTATTCCTAGCATAAGCCATATAACAAAATAAAATGCTAGGAAGCAAAGCAAATGACAGGGGCATAGGGTGTCACAGGTAGAGAGGAATCTATTTATGGGAGGATGGTCAAAACTCGGTGGGTGAAAATGTTTTTTAAGGGTGGGGTTTGAAAAAAGGACCATACCCATTCACATGGGGAGGCCAGGATCTAGCCCCCCCCTTGTTAGAGGGGGCTTCCATATTCCAATAAGTCACCGTGCCAGGGTTGTGGGGAAGAGGCCCTTGTCCTCATCAACATTGATACAAGGTGCTTTGGGAGGGAAGTCCATCTCTCACAAAGTATCTCCCGCATGTTGAAGCCATGTGGCCTGGTATGATTCATGAGGGGGGGGTGCTCGCTCATCACCCTTTTCCCAGGCCTGCCAGGTTTCATGCTTGAATAGGGGCCTGGTACGGATTTCCGTGGGGACCTCACGTCATCTTTTTTTTTTTTGGCGCACTGTTACCTTCAAAATCCATTTTTAAATGCTGCCAATTCTTTGTTTACATTCTGCTGTCAGTGAAGCATTCAGCTGTCAGCAGATGAGTCGTGGTTGGTGCCATAGCAATTCTCTCCTTAACAACCAGCTATTTAAAATACCGCAAGCTTTCACTACTTAAATATTGCATCACTTTATAAAGACAGCTCACGTGGTATTTTAGTGGCATTTTTTTTGTGAATTGCAAAAAAAAAAAATCAAAACCGCTAGATATTTTACTGCGGATCTTAAAACTGTAGAAACAGCTTGAATGGAGCCCATTGCCATTCAAGTGACTTGGTGACTCAAGTGAAGTCATCCCGCCTGGTCAATCAAGATAGTCAAAGATCCCAATCCCAAAGTAAACTGATGAGAAGGTGTTGACGCAAGAATGTAAGCTCACTGATGTTGCCTCACTAGAGTGTAGATGGGGTCCTAAAACCAAACTATTGACATCTTTTGAAGTCATACTGGTATCTTAAAGGACTGCTGATGGTGATTATTTTGACAATTTAGAGAAAGGAGTATGAGACATTTTGGGCAATCCATTGGGGGTTTGTAATCGTAAATTTAGGAACCTATGTATAAGATGTCTTGAAGAAGTAGAATGTGAAATATCATTCTTAAAAAAATATACATGGCATACACTGAACAGCATACATTGTTTGTTGTCTTGTACTATCAGACAGCTACAAGGAAAGTACAGAAAACCACAAGTTGCTTAACATGATTTGCATGCACAGAGCAACATGTTTTAATCCACTTAAGCAATGAAATGATTAAGCTGATCTCTGAATAAGTAATTTCCCTGTGTGATGACTGCTGTGGCTGTAGTCTGGCCATAGGATTCATCCATTCCAGCTGACTGAGATCTTCCCTAGGGACAGTATAACTTGTATGCGGCACAGTAACCCATTCCCTGCTAAAACATCCAAACATTGTAATCTCCAAAGGATCGCAACTGACCAGTCAACTGTACAAAATCACAATACTGTAGAGAAATGAGAACTGCAGACAGAGGTGCGATGGGGAAAAGAGGGACTGCCTTCTTCTGTGGAGTCCTTGCGGTTACGACCGGCCAGGATCGAGGTGCTTTTCTGGGGGACCAAGACCTGGACTGGGAGTTTAGGAGTCCAGTGTTTAAAAAGAGGTGGAAGGAAATTTCTGAATGCAGAACGAAAGCGTCTGGAGAGAAGGTTGTAGATCAAAGGATTGACAGCAGAGCTGAGATAGAAGAAACCACCTAGAAAGACAAGGACAAGCTAAATTTTAAAGCCTGTTGATCATGAATTCACTTGGTTAATAAAGGTTCTCAGAATTTATAAGAACATAGTATGTGGGCAAAGATGAAGCAGGAAAATAAATTACAAAATGCTGCAGCATTCAGACAACCTTGGTATGTGTTAGTAACAATATTACTAAACTCTATTATACTTTTTTAGTATATTCAACTTTGAGAAATAACAAAACAATACAATTATTGAATATTTGCAAATTAAATTCCTGAGTTTTAGATTGCTGAGTTTAGTTTCATAATGCACTTTTTCTATAATCAACATTATTTTTTTCTTTAATCAACCTGTAACTGTGCCTGCTCCATGCTATCCTAATACCAGCCTAAATGCCCCTCAGTGTCATCAGAAAGAAAGTTAAAGTTCTGTGCCAGCAGCCTGTTGCAATTTATCTCATTGAAGGGCTTTCAGCAATGTAATGTAAGCCCTCTTGGGAATAATTAGAGATCATCAGGAGCCGTGACAACGTTTTTATGGGACCTCAAGCTTCCTCTCTCTCGACAGCACCCAGCAGCGTCATCTGTTATGGTATGTTTTACTAATCTGATCATAAAGTCTAAATCAATACTAACAGGAGCATGGTTGGTACACTATCAAGGCCAAGTGGTAAAAAAAAAAACGTTCAAGTCATGGAGGTGCAACAGTGTGTAACTTCTCTCTTAATAAATAATAATAATAAATATCCCCAAAAACAAAATTCTTCATCAGTTTAGGACAATGTTGAACACTTAATCCTAACAATAAACCAAAGAATCAATCCAGCATTTACAATAAAAAGACTTCCTAAACTGGTTATTTGGTTGCCTGATGACAAATGTTTTCTGTGCCAAATACCTACAGTGATTGCACCAAGATCTTACAATGCTGATATGAAATACTTTGGGTGAATACTTCAAGTTCTAGGTCTATAGAATAACACAAAAAAAATAGCTAATTTATAATGTTTAAACACAAGCAAAGGAATTTAACCGTGATAACATGAGTATTAACCAGTAGGAGATCATGGTTCCTGATTTTACTCTACTGACAATATTTGCCTCCAGAGGTACAAAAAATAATGGTTATGAAGGCACATGTGTACAGCTTTAATTCCTACCACTAATACTGCAATGCAGTGCTTGATGCCTTAATGCTGACACATGGGGTGGGGGAAACTTGGTAAGCCCTATGCAATGGGGACTTTGAGAAAGTCAAATGCTCCACAAGAATTTTGGAAGCTACAACAGTCAATAAGACCAGGCATACTAAAGCGCAAACTAATGGCAGGTGTTGATTTTTTTCACTGCAGGGTCACTTCTAGAGAATGTGATGTGATATGAAATAACAAAAGGTTTTTGTGAAAATTCACTTATTCAGTTTGAATACAATCTAATTTATGCTAATGGTTTTAATGTCTGCCAGCACTAGTGCTGTTAACTCAAATCCCAACCACAACACTGCCTGCATGGAGTTTGCATGTTCTCCTGTGCTTGTGTGGGTTTCCACTGGATATTCCAGTATCCCTCCACACTCCAAAGACATGCTCATGGGTTAATTGGCTCTCATTTAAATTGACCCTAGAATGTGTATGCATGAATGTGAGTTGGGGACCTTAAATTGTGATCTCCTTGACAGCAGGGACTAATTATTATTTTTTTTTTTTTTTACATATACCTAGAGCAGAAAGTTCAGACGGGAAACACATTAACCTTCTGATTTATCGTTCGTTCGGCAGAAAATTTCCATATGTGTCCTTCGTTTTTTCGGCTCAAAAACTTCTCAACAATTTTCGATTTTCTGCCCATTAACTGTTCGAAAAACGAAAGATCTTTCTTAACGACCGAATGTCGGCCGAATGAATCTTTGTATAGTGTATGGCCAGCATTAGGAGCAAGGCTAAATTTTAGACAACAAAATCCTAATTTACAAGAATTCAACTACAGATGAGTCTAATTATTCATTAAACAGGTGTAAAGAAGTAGGTTGATTATAAAAGGGCGTTACTTTACTGCACATTTACATTGGCAGAATGGCACGGCTGGGCACATGCACGTACAGGTACGTCCTCTTTAAGTGCCCTGCCGTGGGTCGTGGGCTCCGTGACCGCGGGACCCGCGGACCCGATCGCCGCTGGAGTCCCGCGATCGGTCCCGGGGCTGAAGAACTGGGAAAGCTATGTTTAAACACAGCTTCCCCGTTCTTCACTGTGGCGCCGTTATCGATCGTGTGATCCCTTTTATAGGGAAATACAATCAATGACGTCACACCTACAGCCACACCCCCCTACAGTTAGAAACACAGATGAGGTCATACATAACCCATTCAGCGCCCCCTTGTGGTTAACTCCCAAACTGCAATTGTCATTTTCACAGTAAACAATGCATTTTTAATGCATTTTTTGCTGTGAAAATGACAATGGTCCCAAAAATGTGTCAAAATTATCTGAAGTGTTCGCCATAATGTCGCAGTCACGAAAAAATCACTGATCGCCCCCATTAGTAGTAAAAAAAAAATGTTTTGATATATTTTTAGGGAATATTTATTATAACAAAAAGTAAAAAATATTGCATTTTTTTTCAAAATTGTTGCTCTATTTTTGTTTATAGCGCAAAAAATAAAAACCGCAGAGGTGATCAAATACCACGAAAAGAAAGCTCTATTTTTGGGAAAAAAAGGACGCCTATTTTGTTTGGAAGCCACGTTGCACGACCGCGCAATTGTCAGTTAAATCGACGCAGTGCCGAATCGCAAAAACTGTCTGGGTCCTTTAGCTGCCTAAAGGTCCGGGTCTTAAGTGGTTAAAGAAAACCCCTTCCTATTTCATGCTGTCAGCAATGATACCACATGGAAGAGAAATGTCATAAGGCCTGAGAAAGAAAATTATTTCCTTACACAAGAAAGGTGAAGGCTACAAGAAGATCAGCAAAGCTTTATTTTTCAGTCAGAATACTGTAGCAAAAATGATACAAAAATTGAAGCTGGAGCTGCAACCATCCCAGAGATGTCCATGCTGTCCATGGAGGTTTAACACCTTGACAGGAGCATCTTCTGATGAGAATGGTCGAAGAAAATCCAAATGTAAGTTCACTGCAGTTAGCTAAATATCTTTATAAATTATATTTGGTCTGAGATCAAAAGTAAAATTTCTGTCTTTGCAGATGACACCAAGCTATGCAGTGGAATATCGTCCTTACAGGATGTCTCCAATTTACAAGCCAACCTCAATGCTCTGTCTAATTGGGCGACTAAGTGGCAGATAAGGTTTAATGTTGATAAATGTAAAGTTATGCACTTGGGGGCTAAGAATATGCATGTGTCATACATACTAGGGGGAGTACAACTGGAGGGATCCATAGTGGAGAAGATAATAATGGCATGAAATGCCAAGCTGCGGTTTCTTGTATTAAGAGAGGTATGGACTCCAAAGAGAAAGATATCAATTGGCCCCTGTACAAATCATTAGTAAGACCTCATCTGGAATATGCAGTTCAGTTTTGGGATCCAGTTCTCAAGAAGGATATTGGGGAACTGGAGAAAGTGCAGAAAAGGGCAACCAAACTGATAAGAGGCATGGAGGAGCTCAGATATAAGGAAAGATTAGAGGTACTGAATTTATTCACTCTTGAGAAGAGGAGATTAAGGGGAGATACAATCAACATGTACAAATATATAAGGGGTCCATATAGTGAACTTGGTGTTGAGTTATTCACTTTACGGTCAACACTGAGGACAAGGGGGCACTCTTTTTACGTCTAGAGGAAAAGAGATTTCACCTCCAAATATGGAAAGGTTTCTTCACAGTAAAAGCTGTGAAAATGTGGAATAGACTCCCTGCAGAGGTGGTTCTGGCCAGCTCAGTAGATTTATTTAAGAAAGGCCTGGATACTTTCCTAAATGTACATAATATAACTGGGTACTAACATTTATAGGTAAAGTTCATCCAGGGAAAATCTGATTGCCTCATAGGGGATCAAGAGGGAATTTTTTTCGCCTGCTGTAGCAAATTGGATAATGCTTTGCTGTTTTTTTTGCCTTCCTCTGGATCAACTGTGGGTATAGAATTTATTATTATTTTATTTCTTATGGTTGAACATGATGGACTTGTGTCTTTTTTCAACCTGACTAACTATGTAACTAACTACAGTATGTAACTATGTAAAGAAGAAGTAAGGAAAACTGGAGTGACTGTTTCCTGTGAAATAATACAGCATACTCTGCAGAGGAATGGTATGCATGGATGCCATCCATGAAAGGAAGCCTCTCCTAAAGAACCATGCACAAAAAATCCCACCTAAAAAGAAAAATGCATGGTGCCTACAGTGAAACACGGAGGTAGCAGTGTCCTTCTGTGGCGCTGCATGAGTGCTGCTCATGCCGGGGAGCTGCATTTCATTGATAGTATCAAGAATTCACAGATGTACTGCTCTAGAAAGAGCAGATGTTACCATTACTCCGTGTCCTTGGTCGTCGTGCACTTTTCCAACATGACAATGATCCAAAATACACATCAGGCCACTGTTGCATTTCTGAAGAAGAACAGGTTGAAAGTGATTCAGTGGCCAAGTATGTCTCCTAATCTGAATCCAATCTAAACCCAATCCAACAGCTACGGGGAATTCTGAAGAGACAAGGTGAGCATCTCTTTCCATACAGCATCCAGGCTCTGAAAGTAAGTCGTTCTTAAAGAATGGAAAAAGACAGGTGTTGTAATATTTTGCCAACTTCCTAATTCCATACCTAGAAGATTTGGTGCTGTCCTTACAAATCAGGGATGTCATTCAAAATACTAGATGTAGTAGTTTTTGTTGTGGAGTGTGTTGTGTTTTTGCATCCAATAATTTGAGCAAAACTGAAGATTTTGTAATCTAAGTTATTTTATTAACCTTACTTTCATGTAATGAGCTAAACAAATGTTCTATAAAACTCAGTTTTGTAAACATTTTGGAAATTGTATATGTAACGGATTGAACCGTGACAACCAGAGACTTTGGAAGAATGAGAGATACTCCTGTGCCAGCGGCGCTAATAACTCCTGGGTCTAAGTCCACCCTGTGCACTTTTGGGCGTAGGGTGGCTAATAAAATCATACTTCATGTATTACATGAGATAGGACATTATGGATACTTCATATTGCAGGATACTGGAATATTACAAGTGGTTCATGTTGACTTGACCAGGTCAACAAGACAGTGACTCATCCCTCTGTGTAATAGGGTGTTGAAATGCTAAGTGAGGTCTGCTCCTAGCAGACCTTTTCATTGTGTGATAAAACTGTTTAAAGCCCTGTGTTAACGTCTCTGTTCAGATGTATTGAATTAGCATGGCAATTGTATTTTGTTTGAATTCTATTGATAAAGGAATGTGATAGATCTCGTCAGTATCGGTGCCGAAATGTCTGCTAGAGAATTAGCCCCAGTGTGTGAATAGGGGGGTGGAGATTGCATTGTCCTGTGATTAACTTTAATATGCTGTACTGGATATATAAGCAAGCTAAGAAACCAATAAAGTATTCATCCATTTTGAAACAAGTACAGAGCGGAGTCTCGTCTTGATTATGGGAAATGAAATGGATCATGTCTGCTGGATTGTGGAGTGTCGGATAAACTTGTCGTGGGTGGATGGAAGGTCGTAGACGATGGTGACCGTTACATTGGTGGCACAGCAGTGGGATGATTCCATTACCAGAAGGACGGCTACAAGGGCACATGACAACGGAGACGGTGTATGAACAGATGAAGCTCTCTTCCCTCATGGACTTACTGGAGAGCCGGGGCAGACCGACTAGCAACCGTAAGAAAAGGGACATTATCACAGAACTTGTCGAAATGGATAGAGCTGAGAGGCCCAGCATAAGGGAAAGGCCCAGCGTAACAGACAGGACACCTGAAGAAGCAAGTTTTGATCGGGCTGTTAACATAAGACTGGCACATTATGGTCCTAACCCTCCACCGGAGATCAGGGACCGAGTTATAGCGGCTCTGAATGCATATTTGCTACTGCAAAGAGGTTCTGCAGCAGCAGGAGTCACAGCAGCACCAAATGAAGAGCTGGCCACAGAGCAGAGTGCCACAAGTCTCTGCCCTCAAATAGCAGGAGGGGGAGTCCCTGTGATAGGGGATGGGACTGTGGTCTCCCCTCACAGCAACCCAGCGGAAGAGCTGGCAACAGAACAGAGGGTCACGGACCTCTGCTCTCCACTAACAGAAGAGGGGGTCCCTGTGGTAGTGGATGGGACTGTGGTCTCCACTCACAGCAACCCAGCAGAAGAGCTGGGAACAGAGCAGAGTGCCCCGGGCCTCTGCTCTCCACTAACGGAAGAGGGGGTTCCTGGGGTATTGGATGGGACTTCAGTCTTCACTGACACAACCCCAGAAAATGGTGCGGCACTGGGACAGGAGGATGTCGGCTTTGCTTTGCAAGCACCGAGGGGTTTTCACCTAGCACCAGTGGATGGGACTGCAGTCTCCACTGGTATACCCCAGGAAGGGGGGGCAGTTGACCCAGACCCCCAACAGCATGATGGACTGAGCCCAGACCAGGCCTTTCCCCAGCAGCAGGCGTGTTCTCTGAGAGAGGCAGAGGTTGGCGGGGTGAGTAATGCTCAGTTTGGAGCCATTTATTTGGGGTACAGTATGGATACCAGCATTGGAGGACTGGAACTACTAACTGACTTCGGAGTCAACCCGTTTGGGGTTCCCTCCTGTGTCCGTCTCCCACCAAAAGGGGAGAGATGTAACGGAATGAACCATGACAACCAGAGACTTTGGAAGAATGAGAGATTCTCTTGTGCCAGCGGCACTAATAACTCCTGGGTCTAAGTCCACCCTGTGCCTTTTGGGCGTAGGGTGGCTAATAAAATCATACTTCATGTATTACATGAGATGGGACATTATTGATACTTCATATGGCAGGATACTGAGATATTAAGGTGTTCCTACTAGACATCTGCTTTTAAAATGCTAAGTGACCCGGCTTGTGAAAGACATTTCATTGTGTAGAAGTGTTAATCCAGGTCTGCTCCAAAGACCTTTTCATTGTGTGATAAAACTGTTTAAAGCCCTGTGTTAACGTCTCTCTTCAGATGTATTGAATTAGCATGGCAATTGTATTTTGTTTGAATTCTATTGATAAAGGAATGTGATAGATCTCGTCAGTATCGGTGCCAAAATGTCTGCTAGAGAATTAGCCCCAGTGTGTGAATAGGGGGGTGGAGATTGCATTGTCCTGTGATTAACTTTAATATGCTGTACTGGATATATAAGCAAGCTAAGAAACCAATAAAGTATTCATCCATTTTGAAACAAGTACAGAGCGGAGTCTCGTCTTGATTATGGGAAATTAAAAGGATCATGTCTGCTGGATTGTGGAGTGTCAGATGAGCTTGTCGTGGGTGGATTAAAAGTCGTAGACGGTGGTGACCGTTACAGTATATGTGACAGAACCCACTGTCACTATGTGTTTTGGAAGATACTGTGCGTGTGCCTCCTACCGACAGACTATGGGCCAGAAATATACTGGAGACCTGAAGCTGGCATTGATGTAATGTAATGTTACAGCCCTTCTCCCCCATCCCTCCACTCTTGTTGCTGGACACATAGACAATAGAGAGTGGACTGCAGACCTCTCTCCGCAGGGGGTGTGTATTGAGAAGCCAGGCTGCCTGTTTACCATAATCTCATTAGGTATCTGTACACTGTTTCAATGTCCAAATGTTCCGTTCCCATTGGTTGTTCCTTGTCCCTCATCCCTATTAGACAAGGCTAAGGGGAGTGTCCTTAACTGTGTGTAAAACTGTATGGTTTGGAATTTAATAAATGTTAGCTCTGGATGTGTAACCCTCAACACCTGTGTGGATTGTCTTGTGATTGAGGGGTTAAGAGCTGGTTATGGCAACTCTGCAGGCTGCAGGTGGGTTTGGAGGACAGGAGACACAGGTCTGGCAGATGTGCCCACCTGGGGTATCTGAGATCCGTGACAGTGGTGGCAACAGTGGGGTGTCTCCTGCAGTCCAGGACATCCGAACCCCCACCAGGATTCAAGATCTGGGCAGCTGCCGATGAGTGATACAGGGACCAGCCAGCATGAGAGCAGAGTTCGGGAGGAGGCTGCAAGGCATGCGGAAGAAACATCAGGGACCATTGACCGAGCGCACCATGCTCAGCTGGGAGGATGTGATCCGCCGGCAACTCTGGCATGAAGCGCTAAGCCACGAGCGGCGCCATTAGGGGAAGATCCTTTCCTCCTCAGAGATGTACTAGATGCAGTACCGTTGCACAAGTGGTGTTCCTGAGGGAACGACCGCGAGATGATTGGAAGATGGAGCTCGGAAGATTGGTCCAGGAGGAGATTAAGCTGGACGCCAGCTACAGAGCCCTCCGGTGGTTCGCGGCTCAACTTTGGCCAAGTACAGCAGATGGCAGCCCAATGGCAGCTATGGCGGCGTGGGGCTGCTCCATCAAAAAAATGTACGGAGACCCAGACTTTGGGAGCGATGAGTGGCGGCTGGAAAACATCCTGGACTTCCGAGATGAGGTGCTGGACCTCCCCGAAGAGGCATGTGACCTGGAGGATTTGGAGTTCCTGGTTGGGCAGGAATGGGAGCTCGAAATTGTCTACAAGCGGCTGTTTGATCAGCAGCCTGGAATGGCTCCCGTTGCCTGGGACTGTCCGGGAGAAATAGCAGACAGTCACAAAGATGAGGAGCAAATGGGGCAAGGGATGACCCTATGCTTTCCTGTCCTAGACACAATGGAAGAAGCGCCGATGATACAGAGGGCACTGCAAGCGCTAGAATGCCGGAACGCACCAGAGGTCCCCCAGGCAGTGAGACAAGCTAATAGCATGAAGGTATCAGAAAGTGGAGTTGAGACAGACGCTGGAAGGCTGGGAAATGATGATCAGCAACAAGTCCAGAGTATCTCATCTGAGGCCCCAGCAGAAGCGCTGGCTACAGGGCAGAGTGCCCCTGGCATCTGCCCAGCATCAGAAAAAGAGTTGGCTCTGGAGAGTCTGAGAGATGACCTGTGTGAGCTGTTTCCCCAACAGCAGATATCCCCACGGGGAGTAGAGGAAGCAATTCTCCCTCCCCAGCAATTGGACTCTTCCCCAATGTTCATCCCCCCAGCAGAAGCACTGTCTACGGGGCACAGTGCCAGTATAATCTGCCCCGCATCAGAAAAAGAGTTGGATCAGGAGAGTCTGAGAGATGATCTGCGTGAGCTGTTTCCCCCAACAGCAGATATCCCCACCGGGAGTAGAGGAAGCAATTCTCCCTCCCAGCAATTGGACACTACCCCAGTGGTTCTCCCCCCAGCAGAAGCGTTGGCTATGGAGCAGAGTTCTGCTGGTCCCTGTCCAGCCCTCAGTATGTTTTTGGAGGGTTTGGGAGACAGCCCCTGTCAGAAGTCACCCCAGTGGCTGTTCACAGAACTGGCAGGGGAGAAAACCCTTCCCCCTCTCCAGCGGCTGTACCCAACTTTTTCATATGTCTCCCCAGCAGAAGCGCTGGCTACAGGACAGAGCACTGATGGTCTCTGCCCAGCATCAGAACAAGAGATGAAGAACCCAGGAGATAGTCCCTGCAAGATACCTTCTCACCAGCTGGTAACTACACCAGGAGAAAAGCAAGTACCTTTTCCTCCCCAAATGCATAGCCCTACCAGCCTATGTTCCCTACCAGCTGAAGCGCTGGCAGCAGGGCAGAGGATAATTCAGCTCCCTCCAATATCTGCAACCCAGCCCCGGATCAGAGGAGTGCAGACAGCTGTTCCCACTCTGCAGCCGCTGTTTTTATTACCGGGAGACAGTATGTGCGGTTTTGCTCCCCAGTGCCAGAGTCGTACTTTTACTTTTTCTGTTTGCCTGGGGTAGAAGTTTGTCACTAACGCAGGTCCAGACCAGTTGGGGGTCAGGAACCTGGTTAGTCTGTTTTTAAAAGGGGAGATATGTGACAGAAACCACTGGCACTGTGTTTTTTGGAAGGGACTGTGCGTGTGCCTCCTACCGACAGACTATGGGCCAGAAAGATACTGGAGACCTGAAGCTGGCATTGATGTAATGTAATGTTACAGCCCTTCTCCCCCACCCCCCCTCTTGTTGCTGGACACATAGCCATTAGAGAGTGGACTGGAGACGTTTCTCCGCGGGGGGTGTGTATTGAGAAGCCAGGCTGCCTGTTTACCATAATCTCATTAGGTATCTGTACACTGTTTCAATGTCCAAATGTTCCGTTCCCATTGGTTGTTCCTTGTCCCTCACCCCTATTAGACAAGACTAAGGGGAGTGTCCCTAACTGTGTGTAAAACTGTATGGTTTGGAATTTAGTAAACTTTAGCTCTGGATGTGTAACCCTCAACACCTGTGTGGATTGTCTTGTGATTAAGGGGTTAAGGGCTGGTTATGGCAACTCTGCAGGCTGCAGGTGCATTTGGAGGACAGGAGACACAGGTCTGGTGGATGTGCCCACCTGGGGTATCTGAGAACTGTCACAGTATATATATGGAAAGCACTGTGTATTATGTTGGCACTATATACCATATTTTTTGCTCCAAAAGACACACTTTTCTCCCAAAAAATATGAGGGAAAATGTCTCTGCGTCTTATGGAGTGAATATTAAACAGGTGCCGCCATGTTACAGTACCAGCAGGAGAGTGGAGAACAGACATCCCAAGCAGCCCCCGCGAGCACCGGGCGATCTCCCGGCTGGGCTTGTCACTCAAACAGAAGACAAAGCAGCCCAAGAGGCCAAATGGAGTACGTCCGCAGAGGCCTCTCGGGCTGCTCTGTCTTCTGTCAGGCTGATGTGATGACGCCAGGTCAGGCTGCATTTATGGGACTGATAAGGCTGGATTTATAGGATCAGTAAGGCTGCATTTCTTTGGCACAGGTAAGGCTGCATTTATGGGACTGGTAAAGCTCAATTTCTTTGGCACATGTCAGGCTGCATTTTATGGGACAGGTAAGGCTGCATTTCATTGGCACAGGTCAGACTGCATTTCATGGGCACTGGTAAATATTTTAGTACACTATTTGGTTCAGAATATTTATTTTTCTTGTTTTCCTCCTCTAAAACCTAGGTCAGGTATGTCTTATGGAGTGAAAAATAGGGGATTTACTTGTAACAAATAAATAAGCAAATAAAAAATGAATGTAGAGAAATAAATGATGTACGGTACATAGTCACAAAATAAATAGGTTCTTCTAAATAATTGTTCTTAGAAAACCTATTTTACTCATTTTATTTTTAATATAGAACATATACCGTACATAAAAAATGTATGCTGGCTATGTTTGGACAAAACTATTATCACCTGTGTGGGGCCAATATCAGGGAAACATCTGAAAACCTTGTCAAAATACCTAACCAGTTTAATTTGTTAAAAACTTCTGTTACTATGGGGTGTAAATAGGATTCTGCTTCAGTCCAGTGACTATACATTTCTAAATCCCCCTATTTGTGCAGCTGGCAGGCAAAATTCAGCAGGTGTCAAACTGTTTCATATTACAAGGAATGCTGGGCAATTCATCAGATCTGAGACATTTAATCAAGACCTTCTCCATACCAAAGCACCAGAGGATTTCTTGCATCAGAATTATTTAATCTGCTGCCAAAAACTGCAGACGGTTTAAGTGTTAAAATGGACAGAATGCTATTACACTGCTACTGATTACAAAAGTTAATGACAGTATAGAACAAAAGTCAAAAAGCAATTAACTGAAAGCCAAAAAGTATTAGTTAATGCACACGTTCAGTCATTTTATAGATAGGGCTGGGACAAATTAGAATCTAATTTTTTAATTCCTTGCTGTGTCCTTGTTGAAGTGATCCTACTCACTTTCTGCCCTAGCAAATGGACATGACTATGGTATCCCAGATATAACCTTTACTGCTAGGACACACTGTTTATACTCCCCCCTTAAACCTTTAATAATAATAATAATGAGACCACCACTGTAACTTGGAGTAAAACTGGCCGTAGCAGCCTCCTTTATTTTAGATAACTTCCAATAATAAATAACATATATAAACCATATAATTCCTGAGAAAAACAGTTCTTCTCATACTAGTGCTGGACTTTGCAGGCACCACTAACACTGACTTGTAAAACCTTTTAACATTATAACATTTTATTGGCACTGCGGTACCTCACCTCTGGTCATAGGCCTCAAGCCGACAAGCTGGCTCAGAGACGACCACTGACCGCAGTGCCCCCATTAACCAACATTCCAGCTACACCTTGGTAGACTGGAAACCACATCCCTTCAGAACCCATACCACCTCTGGGTAATGGCATCCATATTTGGGGTAATTTCTTCTCCTGCAAAGTCCAAACACCCGCCACCAGCACCCAAAGGTAACCCCTTACCTTTGGGCGCACCTCCACACCCTCAATGCTTGTTGTACCCCATCCTACGGGCCCAACCCCCACCATATCGATACCAACATCTGTGCAGTAAACTCCATCACTCCTAAGGTATCTTCACGTAGACACCTCCAACTCCCAGATGCCTGACCGCCAGGCCCCCGTTTCTACTTACAAACCACATTTTGGTTGGCACTGCGTTATCTAACCCCTGGTCATAGGCCTCAAGCCGACAGGCTGGCTCAGAGACGACCACTGACCGCAGTGCCCCCACCACCCCTCTGTCCATCTTCCACCAAGCTCTTTTTCACCCCCTCCGCTGTCTGGCCATCCTCCATGATGTCCCAGCCACCATGACCGATCATACCACTATCCTATCCGGGAACCTCACGACCCCAGCATTGACCTCACCCCCTAAATCATTTCTCCTACATGGAGAACCAGTACCTCCAGTGGTCGGTCCCAACGTGCAAACCTGTGCACTTCCGATACCACTCTACTTCCACATCATTCCTGGGAAACGCAACCAATGTACACGAGCCTGCCGTCTCGGGACCCCCAGCTGTCGACCCACCTGTCGCACATACACTCTCCATGCCCCCCCAATCTCCGAAGGAGTGGCCCATAATCCAGACCAATCCTTGCACTGTACCTGAAAGACAGTAAGCAACCTATACAACCATTGATGCAACCACCAAATTACCCCTACGCCAGGCCCACCAACCATTGTGGCCTGCATCTAGTCGAAACCTCTTCGACTCCCACCTGCCTATCCCCTTGACTGTTTCCTCATCAAGGCGGTCACGTGCAGCCTCTGTCGCTGCCCCAATCTTAAGGGAACGCCAGAGAATTCCTTCTCCACTAGGCCCAAAGCCCCCCTTTCTTAAACCCTGCCACAAACTGATACCGCGACCCTGGAGCCCCCTACTTATGTAACCAAATGAACCACCCACCTTCGGGCGTACCTGCCGGAATTCCCCACCAGCCCGACTGGGCAAAGGTCTGAACCAACAACAGTGACCACCTGCACTGACTTACCTCACCCCCTCTGATCCGTTTTGGATCTGCTTAGAAGCAGTGTGGCCCCTTCATGAGCCCCCCACACGTCAACAGCCAACATGCCGCCTTGAACTGTTTCTTGGAGGGGCTAACTAACTCGCCCACCCCGAATGCTCCAAAGAATTTGCCAGACCAAAACACTGTGCAGAAACGACACAATCCCATACTGGGATAAACACAATGTCCCCACATTCCCCATAACACCTCTTAAGATGTAACGATACTGGGCGCCGCGCCTCCCTCCGCCGTTTCTGCTGGCTATATCCCTTGAGCGCTTGTTGCACCCAAAAACCATAGTAAAATTCCAGGCACCTTAGCCACTCAAACGAGAATACCAGACTCAACAACTTTTCTTATCGAGTACCAACTGTGACATCCCAGCCTCCATGTTCCTGGACAAACAATACCGAATCAGGACCCATACCTCTGGACCCGTCAGCTGCACCTCCGCCCCCCGAACCAGCATCTGCCACACCAACCAGACCTTCTCTTAGGCCGCCCATGTTTCCTCACCTTACCGACCTTCTGTGAGATGATTCAAACTGAATCCTACACACACGCGCTGGACAGGGGACCCTTGCTACTCTGCCTAACACACCAAACCCAGAACCTGTCCCCACTGCAAACCGGGACAAGGCGTCCGCCACAACCTTGTCCACTCCCGGTATACCTCTGGAAACAGCGCAGCTCCAGGTGCCGCAAGAGACGAATGACCGGGGGAGAGGAGCCGTCACCCTGTTGAACACCTGTACCACCCCCAGATTATCACCATGTAAACAGACCTTCCGGTCCCAGATGGCAGGGCCCCCATAGTTCCACCGCCAGCACTACCGGAAAACATAAGGAAAGAAAAATGGACAGCCGCACTCCAATGGATGAAAAGACTTAAAAATAGTGCCTGTTTATTCCAGTCAAAAAACTAAAACAGCAAAAACAGCAAACAGTGGGGTAACAAAAGCTGACGCGTTTCACATCGACAACCGATGCTTAGTCATAGCTAAACATAATGATAAAAGAAATCTCATTTATAGAAAGAAAAAAGTCCCAGAAACCATCTGATGATTCATTAATCAGTCTCCTGGTGGGGCCTGGCTAATGCCGGTAAATGTGCACACCTGTTGAAAGAATGCAACAAGGAAAAAACACAGTCCATCATAACTAGATGGGAACATAATATATACATCGGCCGATTAAAATTGGTTACACCAGTCTAATAGCAGCAAACCTAGTTTCAACCCCTAGGAAAATATATACAGTGGATGTGTGTTGAGAACATATGTGTTACAATGTAAAGAAACCTTATTTTTATCCCAATGGAAGTATGACATTACATATTCTACAACACTGATAAACAAGTGTAGATGTGTGTGGGATGAGAAGATATAAAAATAAAAACCCAGCCAAAGCGTGTGAATCATGTTACGCCGGACGTGTAAATAATTATTAAAATGTATAACCCATAGAAAATTGTGTTTCAGCGTGTGGTGTGCTGCAAGAGGGAAAGAGGGGGAAAAGGAGAGGATTGGTAGTTGCTGGTTGAACCGATGTAAATGTGTAGCATTTCACATCATATGAGATGGAAACAATATTGAAAGATCAAGTGACCAAAGTATATACGTTAGGTGTCCTTAAAACAGCAGAAAAGCATGAAAGCACGAAATGGGGTAAAAGTTACTAGGATAAAAATAAATGTGTATTACCCTTGCCCCGTAAGGAGATTAAATGTCGTCAGTGTTTAATCCAAATCCCTAACGACCCATAGAAAATTGTGTTTTAGCGTGTGGCGTGCTGCAAGAGGGAAAGAGGGGGAAAAGGAGAGGATTGGTAGTTGCTGGTTGAACCAATGTGAATGTGTAGCGTTCCACATCATATGAGATGGAGACAATATTGAAAGGTCAAGTGACCAAAGTATATACGTTAGGTGTCCTCAAAACAGCAGAAAAGCAGAAAAGCACAAAATAGGGTAAAATTTACTGAGTTAAAAAGAAATGTGTACTACCCTTTCCCCGTAAGGAGATTAAATGTCTTCAGTGTTTAGTCCAAATCCCTAACGGCCATAGTATAGAAGGGACATATACATAGGTGAAGTGAATGGTGATAGAAATAAATGTGACAACAAGATGTGTGAATGTACCATTTAAATAAACGGGATGGAATAATAGGCACCGTGTACAATAAGCACAGAGCATACAAGATATGAAGTGAAGGAAAAGTAAGATCAAACAATAAGAATAAAAAATTCTGGTTATTGTTACTATTATATAGAAAGGACCCTGTTACCAGTGTACTGCTGTACAAAGGAATGATTATTTTCGCCCTGTATATTTGACGGGTGCATAGTTAATGTAGGAAACCTCCCTGTAGCTGATTACACTGGATTTATCATATAATCTGAGATAGAGGTGTCCCTTAATAAAGGGAAAAACACTTCTACCATAATCAACTGTAGAACAGGTCCAACCTATAAAAGTTGTTTGAAACATTAAAATCTTGTTTTTAGAGATATTTTTTTCAATATGTTAAAAATAGAACCCATGGGTAAAAAAGAAGAAACAAAAAAGTTTTATAATGGCTCATACTGCATAATAAAGGAGACCTCAAGCTCAGTGCATGGATCACGCCCGGTCAGTGAAATACTATCCATACATGATGCACGCACAGAACCCTGGACATGGAGGGGACATATACACGTGTATACGTGTGTCCGCATGTAAAAAGGACACCAGCTACAAAAATAGACCAATCCATGAGGCTCGCGGGATATCTGAAGTGGAGAGCGAACATATAGATTAATGTAACAAAGCCATTACCATGGGTAGAGGGCCTGCCTGTATGGATTTGAATCATTAGAGAAAACCACCATAAATGACAAATCAAATCTGGCCATTAGTCATAAAAGTGGGATACATCCCACTCAAAGTTCATTCCATGTGGGATCCTAGTGTGGAGCGAGAAGATCCAAAATACCTCTCTCTTACAGAGGATTCTGAACCTATCTCCTCCCCTAATGGGGGTAGTTATTTTCTCAACACCCTGTATTGTGAGGCTGGATAGGTCCTTAAAGTGTACATTATTCCAATGGTTGGCGACGTTAGTGTTATGATCTTTCTCGATATCGTACAGGTGATCGGACAAACGATCCTTTAGTCTACGAATGGTTCGTCCTACGTACTGGAGGTGACATATGTCACAACTGATAACATAAATGAGGTACTTGGTGTTACAATTAATAAAATGCTTAATCTCAAAGCTTTTATCGCAGGAATGTGAGTGAACCTGTTGGCCAGTTTTAATGTGTCTGCAGTACCTGCAATCCTTGGTGCCACATTTATATGTGCCCTGAAACTGTAACCAATTCACGTTCATGCGTTTGCTCTGATATAGACTAGGTGACAGTCTGCCTCCCAGTGTAGGTGCCCGCCGGGACACTGTTTTGACACCTTTATGTAGAATTTGTTGATAAATCTCATCGTTATATAGAATGGGTAAGTATTTATCAATTGTATGCTTAATTTTGTCAAACTCCAAACTATAGGGGGTAGAAAAAACCGGAGTGTCCCTAAAAAAGGTGTCCAAGGGTTTGCGTGCAGAGGTGCCTACGGCACCTAATAGCTCAGTCCTTGGAACACCGCTAGCCTTGGAGAGAGCTTTTTTAATGGTTTTAATAGGATAGCCTCTATCCAAAAATCTATGGGACATTTCACCAGCCTCTCTAGAAAAATCATCAGGCGAGCTGCAAAGACGTTTTAACCTCAAAAATTGTCCGTACGGTACACCCCGGATGGTATGATTAGGGTGTGCGGAATCCGCCCTGAGGAGGGCATTGCCCGCTGTCTCTTTCCTATAGATACTGGTTGTGATGCAACCATGCTTAGCCGTTAATTTGACATCCAGATAATCAATCTCCACCCTCTGTAAATTCCCTGTAAACTTAAGGTTAAGATCATTATCATTAAGATAAAGGAGCCATGAGTCGCAATCGCACCAAAAAGGTCAGCTTCATGGACCCTGATTCAGAGTTTGCATATGACACCATGGGCTCCGATTCTTCCCCCGAACGACCTGTTTTACCATCCACACGGAGCCCAAGTCGGGAAATCCACACTCATGCATACCCCCGTGCATCGGATCCAAGGTCCAAGAAAAAGACAACACCATCTACAAAAAAACACGGAGGGGAGGCAGGCGACATAAAAGTACCAAAGAAGCCCGGTTACGTCCTCCGGGGCCGAATGAAAAAATAATCTCCAATGTTTTGAACGTATCCAACAGGACCCTCAGCACTGAAGAGAATGATTTATTATCAAAGGGTCTTAATTTTTGTCCCACTCATTTTAACCTTTTCAGTACAATCCTGGACGTGAACAAATTCTCACGGAGTCTTACCTTAAAAAAACATTTTCATTCAACTACAGCGGAGAACACACCTGCTTTATCGGAAGGTCCGGAGAACGGTGAGTGCTTGCCTCCCCCCATTTTATTTAAAGATGTTTGTACTCTACAAGACCTTATTGATCTAGCGTCTGAGTCCAACCCATGTACCATAGACCCCATAGATTCTGACACCGCACTGACTTTTAAATTACGGTCAGAGTATTATCCTGTGGGGTCCAGGGGCAAGGACCTAGATCTTTTCCAAAAGCTGGTTGAAGGGGATCTTGTACGTCTAGCGCAGAGGTGTCACAAAAATCCTCCCCCTAACAATTTGTCTAAGGAGGAGTTACTTGCATGTAAGGCATTGAGTACTGATAACAGCATTGTCATTAAAAACTGTGACAAAGGAGGCACCGTGGTTGTTATGGATTCCCTCATGTACAGAGAGGAGGCCATACGACAACTAACTGACACTAACACCTATTTACCATTGAAATCCAATCCTACCATTGCATTTAGCAAAACGCTGGCCTCACTCCTGGACCGAGCAGTACAGGCGGGGATTTTTTCTGCCAAGGAAAGGGATCTTTTCATTCCAGTCAATCCCATAACCCCCATCTTTCACCACCTGCCCAAGGTTCACAAGGGCTTATGCCCACTGACTGGCAGACCCATCGTAGCGGGCATAGGGTCGTTGAATGAACGCCTGGGTGAATGGGTTGACAATCAGCTCCAGCCCCTGGTTTCTGAGCTCCCCGGTTTTATCCGGGACACCAAGGATCTACTCACCAAGTTGTTCAACTTTGAGTGGCAGGACAATCACAAGTGGATAAGCTGTGACGTTTCCAGCCTGTACTCTAGTATTCCCCACCACCTGGGAATCCAGGCGGTTAATTGTTTTTTGAGGGAATCGGGCAAACATTCTTTGATACTCCTCCAGGAGTTTTTACTACAGGCTCTGGAGTATTTGCTAACACATAATTTTTTTATGTTCGACAGGGACTATTACCTGCAGAGATGCGGGGCCTCTATGGGAGCCAAGTTCTCCCCTTCCTTTGCCAACCTCTACATGGGTTGGTGGGAGAGGTCCCGCATCTTTGCATGTGATAGCCCCCGCCGTATGGATACATCATTTTATTGTCGGTTCATTGATGACCTGCTGTTTATTGTTTCTAGTGATGACATTAGCCTAGACTCATGGCTCCTTTATCTTAATGATAATGATCTTAACCTTAAGTTTACAGGGAATTTACAGAGGGTGGAGATTGATTATCTGGATGTCAAATTAACGGCTAAGCATGGTTGCATCACAACCAGTATCTATAGGAAAGAGACAGCGGGCAATGCCCTCCTCAGGGCGGATTCCGCACACCCTAATCATACCATCCGGGGTGTACCGTACGGACAATTTTTGAGGTTAAAACGTCTTTGCAGCTCGCCTGGTGATTTTTCTAGAGAGGCTGGTGAAATGTCCCATAGATTTTTGGATAGAGGCTATCCTATTAAAACCATTAAAAAAGCTCTCTCCAAGGCTAGCGGTGTTCCAAGGACTGAGCTATTAGGTGCCGTAGGCACCTCTGCACGCAAACCCTTGGACACCTTTTTTAGGGACACTCCGTTTTTTTCTACCCCCTATAGTTTGGAGTTTGACAAAATTAAGCATACAATTGATAAATACTTACCCATTCTATATAACGATGAGATTTATCAACAAATTCTACATAAAGGTGTCAAAACAGTGTCCCGGCGGGCACCTACACTGGGAGGCAGACTGTCACCTAGTCTATATCAGAGCAAACGCACGAACGTGAATTGGTTACAGTTTCAGGGCACATATAAATGTGGCACCAAGGATTGCAGGTACTGCAGACACATTAAAACTGGCCAACAGGTTCACTCACATTCCTGCGATAAAAGCTTTGAGATTAAGCATTTTATTAATTGTAACACCAAGTACCTCATTTATGTTATCAGTTGTGACATATGTCACCTCCAGTACGTAGGACGAACCATTCGTAGACTAAAGGATCGTTTGTCCGATCACCTGTACGATATCGAGAAAGATCATAACACTAACGTCGCCAACCATTGGAATAATGTACACTTTAAGGACCTATCCAGCCTCACAATACAGGGTGTTGAGAAAATAACTACCCCCATTAGGGGAGGAGATAGGTTCAGAATCCTCTGTAAGAGAGAGGTATTTTGGATCTTCTCGCTCCACACTAGGATCCCACATGGAATGAACTTTGAGTGGGATGTATCCCACTTTTATGACTAATGGCCAGATTTGATTTGTCATTTATGGTGGTTTTCTCTAATGATTCAAATCCATACAGGCAGGCCCTCTACCCATGGTAATGGGTTTGTTACATTAATCTATATGTTCGCTCTCCACTTCAGATATCCCGCGAGCCTCATGGATTGGTCTATTTTTGTAGCTGGTGTCCTTTTTACATGCGGACACACGTATACACGTGTATATGTCCCCTCCATGTCCAGGGTTCTGTGCGTGCATCATGTATGGATAGTATTTCACTGACCGGGCGTGATCCATGCACTGAGCTTGAGGTCTCCTTTATTATGCAGTATGAGCCATTATAAAACTTTTTTGTTTCTTCTTTTTTACCCATGGGTTCTATTTTTAACATATTGAAAAAATATCTCTAAAAACAAGATTTTAATGTTTCAAACAACTTTTATTGGTTGGACCTGTTCTACAGTTGATTATGGTAGAAGTGTTTTTCCCTTTATTAAGGGACACCTCTATCTCAGATTATATGATAAATCCAGTGTAATCAGCTACAGGGAGGTTTCCTACATTAACTATGCACCCGTCAAATATACAGGGCGAAAATAATTATTCCTTTGTACAGCAGTACACTGGTAACAGGGTCCTTTCTATATAATAGTAACAATAACCAGAATTTTCTATTCTTATTGTTTGATCTTACTTTTCCTTCACTTCATATCTTGTATGCTCTGTGCTTATTGTACACGGTGCCTATTATTCCATCCCGTTTATTTAACCACTTGAGGCCCGCGCTACCGTCGGATGACGGCAACAGCGCGGGCCTCAATATCCAACATGCCGTCATTTGACGGCATGTCTTTCTGGCGTTCCCAGCGCGCGCTGTACAGCGCGCTGCGGGGAAGCCCTGTGTTGTCCGTGTCCCTTGGACACGGCCAATCACAGATCGCGGCAAACGGCCAATCAGAGCGGCGGTTTGCAATGCGATCTGTGGGCGAATGAGAGATGATCTCTCATAGATCATCTCTCATTGCCGGCTCACACAGAGACAATGTCCTGTCTCTGGAAGGGAGGAGCCCGATCTGTGTTCCTTCCTACATAGGGACACAGATCGGTCACCCCCCCAGTCACCCCCCCCTCCCCCTACAGTTAGAACACACCTAGCATACACATTTAACCCCTTCCTCACCCCCTAGTGTTAACCCCTTCAATGCCAGTCACATTTATACTGTAATTAGTGCATATTTATATCACTGATCGCAGTATAAATGTGAATGGCGCCAAAAATGTGTCAAAAGTGTCCGATGTGTCTGCCATAACGTCGCAGTAACAATAAAAATCGCAGATCGCCGCCATTTCTAGTAAAAAAAAAATAATAAAAAATAAGAATTCTCTCCCCTATTTTGTAAGCGCTATAACTTTTGCGCAAACCAGTCGCTTATTGCGATTTTTTTTTTTTTTTTTACCAAAAATATGTAGAAGAATACGTATCGCCCTAAACTGAGAAAAAAAAATGTGTTTTTTTTTTTTAATTGGGATATTTATTATAGCAACAAGTAAAAAATATTGTATTTTTCTTCAAAATTGTCGCTCTTTTTTGTTTATAGCGCAAAAAATAAAAATCGCACAGGCGATCAAATACCACCAAAAGAAAGCTCTACTTGTGGGGAAAAAAGGACGTAAATTTTGTTTGGGAGCCACGTCGCACGACCGCGCAATTGTCAGTTAAAGCGACGCAGTGCCGGAAGCTGAAATTTCACCTGGGCAGGAGGGGGTGTAAGTGCACAGTAAGCAAGTGGTTAAATGGTACATTCACACATCTTGTTGTCACATTTATTTCTATCACCATTCACTTCACCTATGTATATGTCCCTTCTATACTATGGCCGTTAGGGATTTGGACTAAACACTGAAGACATGTAATCTCCTTACGGGGAAAGGGTAGTACACATTTCTTTTTAACTCAGTAAATTTTACCCTATTTTGTGCTTTTGTGCTTTTCTGCTGTTTTGAGGACACCTAACGTATATACTTTGGTCACTTGACCTTTCAATATTGTCTCCATCTCATATGATGTGGAACGCTACACATTCACATTGGTTCAACCAGCAACTACCAGTCCTCTCCTTTTCCCCCTCTTCCCCTCTTGCAGCACGCCACACGCTAAAACACCATTTTCTATGGGTCGTTAGGGATTTGGATTAAACACTGACGACATTTAATCTCCTTACGGGGCAAGGGTAATACACATTTATTTTTATCCTAGTAACTTTTACCCCATTTCGTGCTTTCATGCTTTTCTGCTGTTTTGAGGACACCTAACGTATATACTTTGGTCACTTGATCTTTCAATATTGTTTCCATCTCATATGATGTGAAATGCTACACATTTACATCGGTTCAACCAGCAACTACCAATCCTCTCCTTTTCCCCCTCTTTCCCTCTTGCAGCACACCACACGCTGAAACACAATTTTCTATGGGTTATACATTTTAATAATTATTTACACGTCCGGCGTAACATGATTCACACGCTTTGGCTGGGTTTTTATTTTTATATCTTCTGATCCCACACACATCTACACTTGTTTATCAGTGTTGTAGAATATGTAATGTCATACTTCCATTGGGATAAAAATAAGGTTTCTTTACATTGTAACACATATGTTCTCAACACACATCCACTGTATATATTTTCCTAGGGGTTGAAACTAGGTTTGCTGCTATTAGACTGGTGTAACCAATTTTAATCGGCCGATGTATATATTATGTTCCCATCTAGTTATGATGGACTGTGTTTTTTCCTTGTTGCATTCTTTCAACAGGTGTGCACGATTACCGGCATTAACCAGGCCCCACCAGGAGACTGATTAATGAATCATCAGATGGTTTCTGGGACTTTTTTATTTCTATAAATGAGATTTCTTTTATCATAATGTTTAGCTATGACTAAGCATCGGTTGTCGATGTGAAACGCGTCAGCTTTTGTTACCCCACTGTTTGCTGTTTTTGCTGTTTTAGTTTTTTGACTGGAATAAACAGGCACTATTTTTAAGTCTTTTCATCCATTGGAGTGCGGCTGTCCATTTTTCTTTCCTTATATTGCACCACGCATTGCCTGCACCCATTTGGGTTTTTGAACTTTACTCACCACTGAAGAGTGTCGTTTTACTACCGGAAAACAGTTCCAGCCGAACCAAGTTCTTAGTGAACCCTGCTGGCACCAGGACTGGGGCCAAGGGCCCACCCTACACTGTCCCTGCAAGAATGCACCAAAGCCCGAACCCCCGGCCGCATCTGTGAACAGTTCCATGTCAACATTGCTGACTGGACCAAACATCCACAGAGCCGTACTGTTAACTGACTCCAAAACGAAGTGACAAACCGACAGGTCTTCCTGGTGTTCCTTCACAAACCCACAAAGTGTATGGGTGACTTAACCCCCCGCCGTGCTTGCCGAGCGGCGCGTGCTAACGACTTGCCCCATAGGAAGAATAAGACACACGAAAATAAGTTTTCCCAGGAGCGACTGCCACGCTCAGATTTGTACTTTCTGTGAACCCAATATCTCGCCAATTTTTTGCCGTGAGGCTTTCCAGTGTGTCCCATGGTAATCTGCACTCCATTGCCTCCAAGCCAATTACTATGCCAAAAAATTGTATGACCGACTTCGGCCCCTATCTTTTCTCGGATGCCAGCGGCGCCCCAAATCGCTCCGCAATGCGTTCCAGAGTGGCCAAAACACTGCGCAGATATGCGACCCAGCCGGGCAAACGCTGAGGAAGTCGACCCGATAGTGGACCAAGGAGTTCACTCCAGCCACGTACCGACCCACCTATTCTAGAAACAAACTAAACTGTACCCACAAGGCACATGAACCGAGCAACCCACCGGTACCCACTTGTCCCTCTTGAACTCCCCCTCCCAGTGACACACCAGTACCGGAAGAAGCCGAAAGGCAGCCTCGATGTCAGGCTCGGCCATCACCGCCCCTCGACCATACCCCTGACCCAATCAACCGCCCCATCAACTGAGGCGTAACATACCGTACAATACCCCGCGCTAATAGCCTCGTTGACCCCCCCCCCCATAAAGACAGGTGATGAATGAGCCTAAACTTGTTCAGCTCCTTGTTTGGCCCCACCCCAAAGGGGAAAAACAACCAACTCATATGAAGGGGGGGGGCGGAGAGAATGGGCACCCTATTCGGCCCAGAGCTACTTTCTACCGCAGTGTATCCGAAACCACTGCAGGGTGACGTAGCGTGGAGCGCCAATTGTTAGGCATGGGCGGGGGGGCCACCCCCAGCTTGCAAGGAATGCTAAAACCCTCTGAAAACCCCCCTCCAACGACCGGGCAGCCGCCCTGTCGGGGTGCTACCGAGAAACGGTCGCATCCTCTACACCATCACCGTAGTCCTTCCTCTTACTCGTAAAATCTCTGAGACGTATCTTGCTCACAAAACCCAGGAAAGAGGGATGGTTACACCGCAGCCGGAGCCCTCGTGCTTGAACCGGCAGGACCCCCCAAACTTGCAGTTACCCTCATTACACCGCCAGCAGACCCCCTTTTCCATTTCCGGCCGACTGTCCCGGGGAATAGGTTACACAGCCCCCCCCCCCCGAAAACGTTGTGGACGTCCGTGGGACCGACCTGAGCTGCATCCCAAGGCCAAAGCCCTCGGTCTCTCCACCTACATGTCCGGTCCCACTGCCCTGCGTTGCCTGAACTGTTCGTCGCAACGGAGCCATCCCGTGCCTCCGTAACACCGATAGGCCTTGCTAATCGCCTCCTGTTAACTGAAAAGCGCCGAACAGTGTTCAGAGTTTTTTTTTTCCTCACCGATCACGCTGACCCCGATCTAGTATGACTGCGACCACTTCGCAAAAGTCCTGGGTATAAACCTTGACCTCCCTTGGCTTCATCTTCCTTTTAGGACTCAGGCTTAACCCTGACCAGGTTAAACTTCCCCAGAGGCAAATGCGCAAATATCTCTACATATTCACTCTTACAGCCCTCCTCTCTCACCTCCTGCTTAAAATGTGAACCCTAGGGTGCCTCATAACAAGTATACCCTTCCCCCTTTTGCGCCCGACAACCAGACCAGATCCCTCTTTGCGGAGTCTCCCACCGCCTACACTTTAACCCTGGATTGCCCACCGTCACTACCCCCAGCCATACCCCCCTGCCGGCACCCAAGCTGCCGCATGGCTAACATCGGGATTGTCCCCCCAGCCTGGCTCACCAAAGCTACCAACCCTACCAAACAACCGATGCAAACCTGCATCCCCTCCAACCTTTTTCCCGCAGGCACTAGGCCTTACCTCACTACCCCCGCCACTGCGGGCACTACCAAACGACTACGGGGACCCTCCCCCTACCAACACACCAGCATTTTGCAACACAGTAGAAATTGATGAAAACGACTTACCGGGCTGCCTGGAAGCAATCCCAACAGCCGAAACACTCGTCTCCAGCGCTGTAAACTGCGTCCCGGGCACAAACTCCTCCTCCTCGGAACCCGACAGCTCCCACTCCGAACGATCTCAGGCTCCTCAGATGATGGCCCACCAGGTGACTCGGGCCTGGCAGCCGAGGGCCCAGAGCTGGCATCACTCACTCTGCGCACTCTGAACCCGTGCACGGATTTCTGGGTGCTGTACCTCTGCTGCTGTCTCCCGCTCCCCCACGCCCCCTCTCCTCAGGGCTGGATAGAAGGTGGCTAGCCGTAGAAGGCAAGGGGCTAGCCACCGCTGCGATCGATCTCCCTCGCCAAGGCACATAAACCATCGGTGCACAACCGGGGTGAGAGCCCGCGGCAGCCTGTCCCACACGTAGGGCAGGCCTAGCCGCCGCTTTGGAGCCCCCTGGCCGCCCCCCCGCGCCTCGCGGGGCCTAGAGGGCCCACCGCTGTCCATTTTTGCTGGGGGGCCCGGGCTGGGCTCCCTCCCTCCTGGGGTGGATGGCCCCGGGGAGTACCGCTACGGGGGCCGCGGGTGCCCCCCCCTCGCGGGTGACCCCCCCGCGGGTGCCCTGCCCCCCGCGGGTGACCCCGCCTCCCCCGCGGGTGCCCCCCCGGGTGTTCCCCCCCCCGCGCGGGTGTCCCGGTCTGGTTGCTGGCCTGGCTCAGGAGAGGCCAGCAGCAATCCTACCTTACAACTTTTCTCCCCAGACTGTGTTACCCGGGAAAGGAGGGGGGAGAATTTATAGCCTATCCTCCTCTGCACACTGCACCTCTCATGACCACTCCCCCCTGGCTTGTAAGGGTTTCTGTTAACCCCGTCATGACCGGCCCTACGCTTATGGCTTGTTCTTTTGCTCCGGGCCTCTCTGGAAGAGAATGGAAATGTCCCCAAAAGTGATATGCCACATACATACGACCATTTTTCTTGTCAGAAAAAAAACAAAGTTTTTCCCTACGTGATTCCTCTCCAGCCTGACTTGCTTGCACACATTCATGCAAAAAAACGTCCGATCAAAGCGTGGTGACGTACAACACGTAAGACGGGACTATAAAGGGGAAGTTCCTTTCAAATGGTGCCATCCTTTGGGCTGCTTTTGGGCTGCATACTATTTTCCCTTGGAAAAGCATACACACGACTGTCTTTTGCGACGAGAAGAAGACCGACGGGAAACACGATGAGAAAAAAGAGAGCTGGTTTAATTTATTTTCCTGGCATTTTTTTAGTCGAGAAAACTGCTAGTGAGCATACACACGACCAGTTTTCACGACCAATATAAAAAATGGCAGTTTTCTCGTTCTGTATTTCTAGAAATTAAATGGAAACAAACACAATATACTGCATGAAAGGTGAGCAAGTACTGGCCTAAAAAATATGTACAGTAATTGGTGAGATTTAAAATTTAAAAAAGAAGCACTAGGTAGTGTCTAGCCTCTAATAGTTTTCTGTTGTAGGTAAGAGGAGGGATTTCTGTTAACTAGCAAATCCACTCTGTATTGCCAGGTGAAAATATTCACAATGAAGATACAGGATTCAGAGAGACAAAACCATTGGACCATCGGTGGAGAACAGGGCCTTGATGCAGAAGATAAAAATGTCTGCAGTAACCATTCCTCTATCCAATAATAGCAATTGTCAAACCAGGAGTTTTGAACAAGTATTTAATTTTCCTGCTAAATCTTTTTAACATCTTTGGTAAAAGAGGAAGGAATGGATTTACAGTAATTTACACTATATACAAGGATTGTTGGGCAGGTGTCAGGGTATCAGTGGCTCCAGCGGCCGATCCACGCCACGACGCATGCCCGTGCCCGTGCGCGCGCATGCGCGCCTCTGCGTTCCAGCATGGTTCTGCGTCACGGCGCGTACGTAGGCGCGCACATGTGCGCACACGCGCGTGTGCGTCTGCGCGCGCATCCACGCGCACGTCCACCAATCAAGTTCCAGCCCGGCCTATTTAAACCTGCCCCAGACGCAATTGCGGGTTGCTGGTTTGTTGTCAGCTATCATGCTTAGTGCCTTGTTTACCTGAAAGCTTGTGACCCATTGACCCGGATCGGACCTGACTTCTCCACGCCTTCTCCTGCACTTGACCCTCGGCTTGTCTCATCGTTTCTGCTGCTGTCTGTACCCCTTGACCTCCGGCTTGCATCTTGGACCTCCTGCCTTCTCCAATCCCTGAACCATCGGCTTGCATCTCGGACCTGCTTACCGTCTTGACCTGAACTGACTCTCTGCCTGATAAACTTTATTGTTCCTAGGATTACTATCCACGCCCGCTGCGATCCTGTCCTGTGATCGGAAGCCAAGCCTTCAGAGATCTCCTATCAGCACAACACCTTCCGCTGGTAGCCGGTGCCCCTTTGTGCCATTCCCCGCTGTCTCCACCTCCAGGGGGTGAAGTGCACAGAGCCGCAAAGGCAGCCGCCCTCGGCATCTCGGCCTCGGTGAGTACTTATCCTAACAGTTCCTGACAGTACAAACCAGCCAGATGTCAGAGGCCGACAGGGTGCGCTCGCCTTTTGAGACCTTATGTCAGCAGGTTTTGGCTCTTACGGACGCCGTGCAGAAGTTGCAGGATGGGTACCTCCAAATTGACGGCCGTCTTCAGCAGCTTACCGGACAACCTGGCCCCTCGGCTCCAACCACAGCGCCTCCTACAGAGACTACAGCCCCACAGGCTTCGGCTAACCCAGCTGTGGTAGTGACTCACCCTGAGCCCAGAGTCCCGACTCCCGAGCGATTCACAGGCGATCGCAGGAAGTATCGTGCATTCAAAAACGCCTGTTCTCTATACCTCGCACTGCAGCCCAGAACATTCTTTTCAGAAGCAGTAAAAGTTGGCTTTGTTATCTCCCTCCTCTCTGAAGAACCCCAGGCATGGGCACATGGTCTCATGGAACAGAGAAGTCCGGTGCTGGACACACTTGACAGACACCTTCTTTGAGCAAATGGCCAGACTTTACGATGATCCACAACGTACAGCGACAGCTGAGACCGTCCTTCACAGCCTCAGCCAGGGTAGGAGACCAGTGGAGGACTACACAGCCGAGTTTCGGAAATGGTCAGCCGACACCGGCTGGAATGAAGCAGCTCTTAAGTATCAGTTCCGGCAGGGACTTTCAGAAGCGCTCAAAGACGAGCTAGCCAGAACTGAACCTCCTGCTACCCTGGAGGACTTAATTCAGGCCGCCACCCAATTGGACAGACAGCTACGGGAACGGCGCTCCGAGCGCCTCCACACACTTCGTCCAACCTGGCTTCCTCCGAGACCAGCTCCTACGTACTCATCACCCCCAGTCTCCTCCAACCCGGTTCCCGACCCAGAACCCATGCAGCTTGGGCTGGTCCGCTCTCCTCTCACTCCAGAAGAAAGACAACGCAGGCGTCAAGCCAACCTATGCCTGTACTGCGGTGCCTCCGGCCACTTTCTTCGCACCTGTCCGGTGAGACCCAGTAAGTGCGCACCCAGACCCACCTCAGATTGCCGTGTCGTCAGCGCTCCACAGTCTTACCTTACTCTTTTCCTCTCTCTACAGCTACCGGAAGGGGTGACTCGCTTACCAGCAATCATTGACTCTGGTGCCTGCAGTAGCTTCGTGGACTCTGCCCTAGCCCTGAAACTACATTTTCCCCTTCACCCGAAGGATCCTCATTTACAAGTACGCCTGGCGGACGGCTCTCTCCCTCGTTCAGGACTAGTCACACAGCAGACTGACCCTGTTGTGGCCATCACAGATTCTGGACACCAGGAGCTCCTACAGTTGGACTTAATTTCCTCTCCGATGTTTCCTATTATTTTGGGCCTTCCCTGGCTGTACACACACCAACCACATATTGACTGGGGAAGCAAAGAAGTCAGCTTTATTTCTTCCCATTGCTCTGTACATTGCCTTGCACCGGTTACCACCGTCTGTTCCACCGTTACCACCACAGCAGAGAATCTTCAAAATGTCCCTCCAGCATACCGGGAATTCACAGACGTCTTTGACAAACAAAAAGGCCAACCGCCTGCCACCTCACAGGCCTTATGATTGTCCTATAGACCTGCTCCCCGGTGCAGAAGTCCCGTTTGGCCGTATTTTTCCCCTATCAGAGACTGAACTGAAGGCCCTCAAGGCCTACATCGACGAGAACCTTGAAAAACAATTTATTCGCCCTTCCTCCTCCCCTGCGGGAGCGGGGATCTTCTTTGTGGGGAAAAAAGACGGCTCCCTTAGACCCTGCATAGACTACAGGGAATTGAACAAAATTACGGTCAAAAATAGGTACCCACTACCTCTCATCCCCGAACTCTTCCAACGTTTTCGGTCTGCTAAAATCTTCTCCAAATTAGATCTCCGGGGAGCTTACAACCTTGTCCGTATTAGAGCAGGGGATGAGTGGAAGACAGCATTTAGATCCAGGTTCGGACACTTTGAGTATCTCGTAATGCCGTTCGGTCTTTGCAACGCCCCAGCCACTTTCCAACATTTTGTCAATGACATCTTTCGGAAGTACCTGGATGACTTTTTGGTGGTCTATTTGGACGATATTCTTATTTTTTCCACTTCTATTGAACTTCATCAGGAACATGTCAAGATAGTTCTCACTACCCTCAGGCTCCATAAATTGTATCTGAAAGCCGAGAAGTGTGAGTTCGAAAAGAGTACAGTACAATTCCTCGGGTTCATCGTTTCTACGTCTGGAGTCGCCATGGACCCACAAAAGGTCCAAGCCATTCAAGACTGGCCAGCTCCCCGAGACAGGAAGGGAGTACAACGTTTTATTGGTTTCGCTAACTTTTATAGACGCTTTATCATTGGGTTTTCCGCCATCGTTGCACCCATTACCAGGCTCACTCGTCAAGGCAACCGTTTCGTGTGGTCTCAGGAGGCCCAAGAAGCCTTCCTTAAGCTCAAGTCAATGTTTACCTCAGCACCCATTCTACGCCACCCCGACCCGGCACTACCCTTCATACTTGAGGTGGACGCCTCCGAGACAGCGGTGGGAGCAATCCTATCCCAAAGATATGGACTAAAGGCCCTGTTGCATCCAGTGGCTTTCGCCTCTCGAAAATTAAATCCGCCAGAAAGGAATTACGATGTCGGTGACAGAGAGTTGTTAGCGATTAAATTCGCCCTAGAAGAGTGGAGATATTTGTTGGAAGGGGCAGTCCACCCTATTATGATCTTCACAGATCACAAAAACCTAGAATATCTGCGATCTGCAAAACGGCTAAGACCCAGACAAGCCCGTTGGGCTCTTTTCTTCACCCGATTCAATTTCCTTATATCCTATAGGCCCGGCTCCAAGAATGGGAAGGCAGATGCCCTTTCCAGAATGTTTTTGGAGTCCCCCGAAGCATCTGAACCTGGCACCATCCTATCTTCCCAAAACTTCCTATTACTCCCGCACCTGGATCGCCTAACCTCTATTAAGACCGCATCCAGGCACTGTCCCAACCAAAGCTCTCTCTCTCTTGAAAGACGGGATGAGCTGCTTTGGTCTCGAGACAAGATTTTCGTTCCTGTGGAAACCCGGCACCTAGTTCTGAGTACCTTCCACGATCACAAGCTGGTGGGCCATTTTGGAGTCCGAAAGACCACGGAATTGATCTCCCGCACCTTCTGGTGGCCAAACTGGAAGCAGGATTGTAAAGCCTATGTGTCTGCATGTGTTCGTTGTCAACGCAACAAAGGACCTAGTACAAGGGGTTGGGGGTTGCTCAAGCCTCTGCCCATTCCCGAACGACCATGGTCAGAAGTCTTCATGGACTTTAATGTAGATCTTCCCCCTTCTGGGGGTTTTACCTCAATTTTTGTAGTCATCGACCGCCTTTCCAAGATGGCGCAGTTCCTACCTATGGTGGGCACCCCCACCGCTACAGAAACAGCTAAAATTTTCCTCAAGGAGATAGTCCGGCTTCACGGGACCCCCAAAAGTATCGTCTCTGACAGAGGCGCACAATTTACTTCCAAATTCTGGAAAGAGCTTTGCAAATCTCTTAATATCAAAATTTGTCTTTCATCAGCCTATCACCCACGGAGTAATGGTCAAACCGAAAGGACGAACCAGACCTTGGAGCAATACGTCCGCTGCTTCTGTTCAACCTCCCAGGACGACTGGTCTTCACTACTTCCGTCCGCGGAATTTGCATACAACAATTCCATTCATTCTACAACCAACCAAACCCCCTTCTGGTCAAACTTCGGGTTTCACCCCTCATTCCTGCCTAGCTCTATTCCGGAGACGTCGGTTCCAGCCGTTCAGGAGCACGTAACCTCTATTCAACTGAACTTTAAGAAACTCCAGGAAATGATGCGACAAGCCCAGGAGGATCACAAATTTTTTGATAAGAAGAAAAAGAAAAGCCCGATCTTTGAAATTGGGGAAAAAGTATGGCTGTCAGCCGCAAATCTCAAGTTAAACATACCTTCCCGGAAGTTAGGGCATAGGTTCATCGGACTTTTCCAAGTCAATCGAAAGATCAATGATGTAGCTTTCGAATTAGCTCTGCCTAATTCCTACAAAATCCATCCAGTCTTTCATGTCTCCTTACTGAAGCCTGTCGTCCCTGAGTCCTTCCCAGAGAGGGAGGAATCCCCGCCATCACCAGTGGAAGTCGAAGGGGAAGTAGAATTCGAAGTTGAGGCCATTCTGGGCTGTAGAAAGAGAGGAAGACAGCTGCAATACCTGGTCAAATGGAAGGGATACCCCCCGGAAGATAATTCATGGGAACCATCAAGGAACTTACACGCTCCTCGGCTAATTCGAGCCTTCCATCAAGACCACCCTGAACTGATGTCCAGCTTGGGCGTCTGGAGTCCGCCCCTTGGGGGGGGCACTGTCAGGGTATCAGTGGCTCCAGCGGCCAATCCGCGCCACGACGCATGCCCGTGCCCGTGCGCGGCGCGCGCATGCGCGCCTCTGCGTTCCAGCATGGTTCTGCGTCACGGCGCGTACGTGGGCGCGCACCTGCGCGCACAAGCGCGCGTGCGTCTGCGCGCGCATCCACGCGCACGTCCACCAATCAAGTTCCAGCCCGGCCTATTTAAACCAGCCCCAGACGCATGGCGGGTTGCTGGTTTGTTGTCAGCTATCCTGCTTAGTGCCTTGTTTACCTGAAAGCTTGTGACCCATTGACACGGATCGGACCTGACTTCTCCACGCCTTCTCCTGCACTTGACCTTCGGCTTGTCTCATCGTTTCTGCTGCTGTCTGTACCCCTTGACCTCCGGCTTGCATCTTGGACCTCCTGCCTTCTCCAATCCCTGAACCATCGGCTTGCATCTCGGACCTGCTTACCGTCTTGACCTGAACTGACTCTCTGCCTGATAAACTTTATTGTTCCTAGGATTACTATCCACGCCCGCTGCGATCCTGTCCTGTGATCGGAAGCCAAGCCTTCAGAGATCTCCTATCAGCACAACACCTTCCGCTGGTAGCCAGTGCCCCTTTGTGCCCTTCCCCGCTGTCTCCACCTCCAGGGGGTGAAGTGCACAGAGCCGCAAAGGCAGCCGCCCTCGGCATCTCGGCCTCGGTGAGTACTTATCCTAACAGTTCCTGACAGCAGGATTTGGTAAAGGTCATTTCTCATATCTGCATGTTTCAGGAAGCAAACTGATCTACTTTGTGTTGGAGGGGCTATTGAAAGATTATTTGGTTCAAATCTTTGATGTTCAGAGTACATCACATCTAACCCCAAGCTTTTCTGCATGCTGTCTGCTATCATTTCCCTTGCTTTTAGATGAATAGATGAAAGAAACAACAGTTTAATTTCCAAGCACAGCAATATTCAAACTGTGCCATGAAGCAGTGGTCATCAATCTTGTCCTGCAGGGCCCACTAACAGGCCAGGTTTGCAAGATAAATGAAATACATCACAGGTGATATAATTTGCTGCTCTAGTGATTGTAGTATTCTAGTCTGCATCTCCCCAAGGTAATACATAAAACCTGGCCTGTTAGGCTGGGTTCACACTACGATTTTCCCGTCCGTCAGCCGCATACGATTTATATGAAAAAACGTATGCGGCTGAAATGGATTGAACCGTACGTAAACGTATGCGTTTATAAAACGTATACGGTTTCAAAAAGTGCGTACGGTTCCATCCGGTTTTGATTAAAAAAACGCATACCTTTTTGGAATTAGTGTCATTTAATAAATAAAGATTTTCTTGTTTTGAAAATGCGCATGCGCAGACGAAAAACGCATAGGGCCAGATTCAGGTAGATGAGAGTATCTTTCCTCTGGAGTAACGCTTCTCATTTACGTTACTCTGAAGACCCTTTCAGCGCAAGTCCTGTAATTCACATAGCAGTTGCGCGTAAACTTGCGCCAGAGTAACGATAATGCGCTGGCGCAACCCGACGCAAGTGAAACTGGGTGTGATCATATGTAAATGATGGGCGGAGCCCAGCGCAGAGGCTTACGTTCAGCGCATCATCCACGGAGCATGCGCAGTGAGTGCGGCTCCACTCGCCCCCTTGTGCGCATGCTCACAACTTCCGTCGGCACCACTTCCTGGGAAACGTCAGCGCAATGCGTTCCGCTGGGCGCTTAAAAGCGCTGGCGGAAACGCCATTCCGGCGCAAAAGTAGTTCCATTTCCCCCCACCCCAGGGAAGATACTTTTGCCCTGTAATGGCTGCTCCCGCTGCCCCCAGAGAGAGGAGGAACCTAAATTATAATGCCCAGGAGGTCACAGTGATAATATCGGCTATGGAGGCATTTAATGATTTTCTCCATGGTAAAAAAAGCAGGAAGACCAGCCGGGAGAGAAAGCAGGCCATCCTGGACACCATAGCTGCCAGGGTCAATGTGCTGGGGTACTCCACCCGGAGTGCTTCAGACATTCGAAAAAAAATCAATGACCTGCGGCGCAAGGTGAGGGGCAAGGTGTCCACCATTAGGAGCCATGAGAGGGGCACAGGTGGTGGTCCCCCATGTCCTGTCACCCTGACCGCGGAGGAGGAGGTGGTCGCCCGCTGCCTGGACAGGGAGCAGTTGGAGGGGGTCCCAGGCTATGATTCCGTAGAGGAAGGCTCCAGGACAGGTAAGTGATTTTTACCCCCTTTTTGGTGTGTTGCATGTGGGGCGGGGGTGGGTACATGTGCCAAGTGTGTGGGACCACCAACATGTGTCTGCTTTGTGTCATCCACAGATGACGGTGCTGGGCCATCTCGTGCCGGCCAGTCCACCCCAACCCCCCAACGGGATGCTGAAGACGAGGCCCTGGGTGCTGGAGACACCGAGGTGGAGGAGGAGAGTGCCCACACCACTTCAGCAGAGGTGGTTGTGGAGGAGCCTGTCCCTGAACAGGAGTTCATTTTAATGTTGGAGGAGTCCTCCTCCTCTGCAGGGCCCTCTGTGATCCCCTCCCCCATCCTAGGTAGCCCCTCAAGGGCGACTCCATCCCCACGGGGACAACCTTCCTCTGCCCCCAGGAAGGCCACCCGGAAGACCAGGGGGGTGTGTGATTTGGTCGAAGACCAGGTGCTTTTGGACCACGCGAAACAGACCCAGCAAATGGGGGAGATGGCTGGCCACCTAGACAGGGTCGCAGACAGCCTGGGCTCTATGTCACAGCTGCCCAGTCGCGTGCAGGGCGTTGTGACCAGCCTGGGGGAGGTGCAGGCTGATATCCGGCACTTGACAGCAGCTGTTCGAGACAACACTGCTGCCATTCGGGAAGAGGGGAGGCAGCGGCAACGTGACCAGCGGCATCAGATCACCCGCCAGCTGAGGATGCAGGCCCAAACAAATTTGTATCTGAGCCGTATCGCTGTGGCATTGGAGGGCATGCAGCCAACAGCTCCCAGGAGTGGCCCACCCGGGGATCAGCCTCCTCCTGATGCCCCCCCACCACCACCACCACCCACTCCCTCCAGGCAGATGAGGAGCCCGAGAGTGCCCCCAAGGAGGAGCCCCCGTCATCCCAGATGAGGGTTTTTTGTTTTTTTGGTTGTTATATATTTTTGTTTATACTCAGGACATGAGTTTATTTATTTTATTTATTATTATTGTTTATACTCAGGACATGAGTTTTTGTTAATTTTTTTGGTTCTCAGGTTATGAGATTTTATTTTTATTTTTTGATACTGCACACGTTGCAGTGTGAATGGTGTGTGAATGTGAGAGGGTGGCACTCCTGAAAGTAAGGGGTGTCACCCTCGGCCGTGGTGGTGAAGTTAACCCCACGGCTGAATGAATGACGTGTGAAAGGTGTGTGAATGGACAGTGACATCATTGGGGCCTTGACGCGGCGTTACTGCTCCCAACTCCTACATGCTGGACTTGGGCTAATCCAATGCGATGTGCATGTGATGTGTGTGATCTAGGGACATCAGTGGTGTACATGCGTGCACTGTCTGTGTTAGTAATGTTTTGGTTTAGTGTCCAAAGATGCCTACGGCGAGGACCCTCCTGACTGCTCTTCCATCAGCAGACTGGGTGTCCTCTGGCAGGTGGGGACTGTGTGGGTCGGGGGTCAGGTCATCACGTATGTCAATCTGCAGGCCTTTTTTCATAGCAAAGTTATGTAGTATGCAACATGCACCGATGATCTGACACACAAAGGTAGGGGAATACAATAGGGCCCCCCCAGACTTATCCAGGCATCGGAAACGGGACTTCAGGAGCCCAAATGTTTGCTCAACCACTGCACGGGTTTTGATGTGTGCTTCATTGTATTTTCTCTCTCCTCTGGTTTGGGGGTTCCGGAAAGGAGTCATTAGATGGGGTCCCAGTGCATATGCAGAGTCACCTGTAAGGTAAAAGACAGGAGAATGTTAGTCATGCATGTGCGACTTCTGTTGTGCATGACGGGAGGGGATAGTCATGCCTGACTCCCATGTCACTCACCAACCAGCCAGCTGTCCCCATACATGTTCTGTTCGAATTCTGCTGGGATGGGACTCTGACGGTATATGAAGCTGTCATGGCTGGACCCGGGGTGTTTGGCACGGACGTGCCATATGAGGCGTTGGGCATCGGCTATCACCTGTACGTTGATGGAATGCCAATGCTTCCGATTGCGGTATATGTGCTCTGTGGCACTGGGGGGCTGGAGTGCCACATGTGTGCAATCAATGGCCCCGATGGTGCGTGGGAATCTGGCAATGTTGTAGAAATCTGTCATTGCCTTCAGCCGCAGCTCCTCAGTGGTGAGTCTGATGAACTGGTTGGACATGCGTCTGAGGATTGCAGGGACAACCTGGTGCACACATCTGCTCATGGAGGACTGTGACATCCCAGCCACCACTCCACTTGTACGCTGGAATGATCCACTGGCAAGGAAATGAAGTGTTGCCAGGACCTTCACCAGTGGCTGCACTGCTTGTGATCGGTGTGTTGGGCTGGTGATGTCATCCTGCAGGGTTGTGGTTAGTTCAAGTATTACATCAGGGCTGAATCTGAAGAGGCGATACACCTCCTCATCCCCCATGCCAAAGAGGTTCATACGAGTGCGGTATATCCTCTCACGTGCCCGCCTCCTCCGTAGCGAGGGACCCAGTACTAGTCTTAGGACCACGAGTGCCCCTGGCATGTTGGCACACAGAGGTTTTGTTCTTGCTAGTGTTGTTGTTCAGCTTGCTAGTTTCGTCGGTAACGCTGCTGTAGCTGCTCTCCTGCTGACCTGTGACCGTCTGGAGTAAAGATAAAGCAGCCTTTTGTAGAAATAACTTTGCGCCGGACGGACCAGATACGCGCGGCGCATGTAGCCAGCGTATGGTGCTAATCCGATCGTGAATTGGGAAAAATCCCTCATTTGCATATTTGCAGGGGAAATCAATAGGCGCGACTGATGCGCCCAGCGAAAATAAGCGCTGACGATACTCTGGCGTCGGAACGTTCCGCCGGTCGCAAATGACCCGTTATTGGGCGCATCTAGTTTGGTGGGTACGGGCACATAGAAAAGACGGCGCATCATCACAGTTACGCGGCGCATATCCAAATACTCCAGCGCAAGTGTTCGTGAATCTGGCCCATACAGTTTATACGTATGGAACTGCACATATGTGCATTTTCCATTGACTTTAATGTTAAAAAAAAAACGTATGCGTTTGCCATACGGTTTCAAAAACGGACTCAAAACCGTGGTCGAACACGGTTTTGCATACTGTTAAAAAACGTTTTGCCAGCAAATCGTACGCACCCGGATGCATCTGAGTGCATACGATTTGCAATGCATTGTCTATGTATGCGTTTTCCCGTACGGGCCCATACGTTTTCAAAACTGAAATCGTATGCGGCTGACGGACGGGAAAATCGTAGTGTGAACCCAGCCTTAGTGGGCCCTGCAGGAATGGTTGATGACCACTGCCATAAAGGACCAAAGGAGATCTTGCCCCATTCCTACTCCTTTTTTTTAGAGCTGTCTGTCAGAAAGATAATATTTATGCTTCATAGCCATGGTAGAAAATATTTATGGCTGTCCTGTCTGCATGCAAGCACTTTGTCAAAGGCTGACTGCCCACAACTTCCTGAGGTTTGAAGAGGCTGCTTTGATTGATACAGACCAAACCTTTTGGACTACTTGTACTCTCAGATGGGCCCCTTATACCTAGGATTTAGTGCCCATATGGAATCTAATCTGATCTTTCAGGATTTAGGGTTGTTTAAATTTATTGGATAAGCCCCTGTTAAGGTCTCACCGTACTCCAGGATGAATGTTGATCTCTACATATTTCGCCAAAAATTAGGGGCTAAATGAGTAGTGGAAGCTGCATTTATATTTCCCTCAATCCTGACTAGTCTCCCAGTTCCTTTCAGTGGAATACATCCCCACAACATGATGCTGCCAACACCATGCTTCACTGTAGGGATGATATTGGCCAGGTGATGGTTTTCTCCAGACATTACACTTACCATGCAGGCCAAAAATATCAATCTTTGTTTCATCAGACCAGAGAATTTTGTTTAAATTATGTTTGAATTATGAGGAGTGGCTTCCATCTGGCCACTCTAAGCCATACAGGCTTGAATGGTGGAATGCTGTAGAGATGGTTGTTCTTCTGGAATGTTCTCCTCTCTCCACAGGGAAAAACTGGAGCTCTGTCAGGCCTCGTACACACGAGGGGATATGTCCGCTGAAAACGGTCCGATGGACCGTTTCAGCAGACATCTCCGATCGTGTGTATGGGCTAGCGGACAGATTTGTCCACCCGACAGATTTCAAAGCATGCTTTGAAATCTATCCGGTGGGAATCTGTCCGCCCGACATGTCTGCTGGTTAGTACACTTACCAGCAGACATGTCGTCCCGCACCGCCGCCGCCGCGCCGCCGCCGAATGGATTCGGCGCATGCGCGGAACTGTTTTTCTTCCTGGTGCGGTGACGTGGCGGTGACGTGGCGGCGTCAACGTCACCGCCGCGTCACCGACACGTCACCGCGCCGTCCGCTGGCGGGGAATTTGATCCGATGGTGTGTACACGCCATTGGATCAAACTCCAGATCGGACATATCCGATGGAAATGGTCCGCGGACCGTTTTCATCGGATATGTCCGATCGTGTGTACGAGGCCTTAGAGTGACCATTGGGTTCTTGGGTTCTTGGTCACCTCCCTGACTAAGGCCATTCTCCCCCAATTGCTCAGTTTGACTGGGCGGCCTTCTCTAGGAAGAGTGCTGGTGGTTCCAAACATCTTCCATTTACGAATGATGGAGGCCACTGTGCTCATTGAGACCTTCAGTTCTGCAGAAATGTTTCTGTTCCCTTCCCCAGATCTGTGCCTCAATACAATTCTGTGTTGGAGGTCTAGAGACTATTCTTTGGACTTCATGGCTTGGTTTGTGCCCTGACATGCACTGTTAACTGTGGGACCTTATATAGGCAGTTGTGTGCCTTTCCAAATCATGTCCAATCAACTGAATTCACCACCAGGTGGACTCCAATCAAGTGGTAGAAATATCTCAAGGATGATTAGAGGTAACAGGATGCACCTGAGCTCAATGTTTAATATCATGGCAAATGCTGTGAATACTTACAATTGTGCTCATAAGTTTACATAACCTGGCAGAATTTATGATTTCTTGGTAATTTTTCAGGGAATATGAATGATAACACAAAAGCATTTCTGACACTCATGGTTAGTGTTTGGCTGAACTCAACAGTGTTTACTCTTTTTAAATCATAATCACAACAGAAACTATCCAAATGACCCTGATCAAAAGTTTGCATACACCAGTTCTTAATATCGTGTATTGCCCCCTTTAACCACTTAAGACCCGGACCATTATGCAGATAAAGGACCTGGCCAGTTTTTGCGATTCGGCACTGTGCCGCTTTAACTGACAATTGCGCGGTCGTGCAACGTGGCTCCCAAACAAAATTGGCATCCTTTTTTCCCACAAATAGAGCTTTCTTTTGGTGGTATTTGACTAGAGGGACAATTTTGAAAGAAATGCAATATTATTTACTTTTTGCTATAATAAATATCCCCCAAAAATATATATAAAAAAAAACATTTTTTTCCTTAGTTTAGGCCTATACGTATTCTTCTACCTATGTTTGGTAAAAAAAAAAAAAAATCGCAATAAGCATTTATTGATTGGTCTGCACAAAAAGTTATAGCGTTTACAAAATAGGGGATAGTTTTATGGCATTTTTATTAATATTTTTTTTACTAGTAAAGGGTGGTGATCAGTGATTTTTTTCATGACTGCGACATTATAGGGGACACATCGGACACTTTTGACACATTTTTGGGACCATTGTCATTTTCACAGCGAAAAGTGCTATAAAAATGCACTGTTAACTGTGAAAATGTCAATGGCATTGAAGGAGTTAACCACTAGGGGGCGCTAAGGGGTTAAGTGTGTCCTAAGGGAGTGATTCTTACTGTAGGGGGCATGGCTGTAGGCGTGACGGGAACAGACGATCAGTGTCACTGCCACACAGAAGAACGGGGAAGGTGTGTTTACACACACCTCTCCCTGTTCTTCAGCGCCTGTGACCGATCGCAGGACACCGGCGGCGATCGGGTCCGCAGGTTCCACGGGCACGGTCACAGAGCTTCAGACCTGGTCACATGCGCGCTCTTAAAGGCGATGTACCTGTATGTGCCTGTGCCCAGCTGTGCCATTCTGCCGACGTATATCGTCGGTAGTGGTTAACATCAATTACAGCTTAAAGTCTTTTGTGGTATTTGTGGTTGAGGCTCTTTATCTTCTCAGCTGTAAAGTAAAGCTGCTGATTACTCTTGGCAAAAAGCCTCCAGTTCCTGAAAATTCTTGGTCTGTCTTGTATGAACTATGCATTTGTGATCTCCCCAGAGTGGCTCAATATTATTGAGGTCAGGAAACTGAGATGGCCACTCCAGAACCTTCATTTTATTCTGCTGTAGCCAATGACGGGTCGACTTGGCCTTGTGTTTTGGATCATTGTCTTGTTGGAATGTCTAAGTACATCCCATGCTCAGCTTCCTGGCTGATGAATGCAAATGTTCCTCCAGTATTTTTTACCAAATTTTCTGTGCCTTCGTAGCTCACGAATCCCCACAGTAGGAATGGTGTACCTTTCCTCATAGGCCTTGTTGACTTCTCTTCAAATGTAGTGTTTATGGTTGTAACGGTCACCACCGTTTACGACCTTCCATCCACTCACGACAAGCGTATCCGACACACTCCGACAATCCTGCATACACGATCCATATCAATTCCCCAGAATCAAGACGAGACTCCGCTCTGTACTTGTTCCAAAATGAATGAATGCTATAATGGTTTCTTCTCAGCTTTTTCTTTCTCGTACATCACGGGACACAGAGCGGCATATTCATTACTATATGGGTTATATGGAGTACCTTCAGGTGTGGACACTGGCAATCTCAAACAAACAGGAAGTCCCTCCCTATATAACCCCCTCCCCTAGAGGGAGTCCCTCAGTTTTTTCGCCAGTGTCTTAGGTGTTGGTCACGGAATAGCTTTGCTCCACATCCTTGGGATTAAGGGCGGGCTAACCGGATCTGTCCAAGGAGCCTCAGTGCCAAAGTGGACAGTACCCGGGCCCCAAACCGTGGGGTTTTGCCTATAATGCTCCTCTTTGGAGGGCTGGACCCTGGGCCCAGGACTTGGAGTTCGTAAAGACCATAAGTTCCTGTTTGCCAGGGTGCTATATAGGTCCAGGACAGTGGGTACCTGTAATAGGATTTCCTATTACCACCCCTCTAGCGCAGCCGTTTCTATAACGAACGGCTGCGCTCCATCTTCACATACCTCCGCGTCACTTCCGGTGCGCGGAGTTTGCGTTCCAGCATGGAACGCGGAAGTGCGCCAAGCACACTTTCCTTTTGCCCGCGAGTTCCGGGTATTTAAACCTCCGGACATGACGGATGGGTGTTCTGTTATTGTGCACAGACACCCACCGTCCTGCTGCACCCCAGCAATCTCCCAAGAGAACTTCTTAGACGGACGCTACCCCCCTGAGACCTTATACCCAGGACAAGGCTGGATCAACACAGACCGCTCAGCCCAGGCTTCCAGTTCTCCTTACCTCCAACCCTGCAAGTCCTGTAGCACCTATTATGAATGAAGACTGCCTGCTCCTTTCCCTCTTGAAATCCCCTCAGATGTCTGCTTAAACCGCAAGTATTTCCCTACTGATGGACTTGCCATCCATAAGTATAGTCTTATGTTATTCAGCTAATAACTCCTTAGTTCTCTATCTTATGTCATACTAGTTCCTCATTAAGTTGTCTCTAGGTTAATGTGAAGCAACATTACACCATAGATAATTACGTTTATTATCTCCGTCCTAATCTGCTATATCTAAACCTGTGCACCGCGGAGACTTCCTTTCTATTTACTTATGCTCCGGCTTATGATTCTGTATACAGTGGGCATGATGATTTAACCCTAAACTTTCTGTGATTCTGAGAGTGAACTTGTGGTCATATCTGAGTTACCGCTGTACCCATACGGGGAATCTCACTAAGTGCCAGGTAGTTTTCGGTGAGATATTACATAATAACAGAACCCAATATATAAAAAAGGGAAGAGAAAAAAAAATATTTTTTGATGGATCCAGGAGATCTCGCTAACCACTTAGTTGCCCTATCACAAAGAGTAGAGACCCTTACTGCCTCCATGAATGAACTCCGCTTAGAAAATGAAGTAATGCGGAATCAAGCTGTTGCCCAACACCGTGATAGGCCTGAACCAAAGGTTTGCCCCCCCGAACCTTTCTCTGGGAACCAAAAACTTTTCCGCCAGTTCGTCAGCTCCTGTCGGCTTATGTATGAACTACGCCCACGTACTTATTACTCAGATAGGGTGAAGATTCTTACTATGGTTTCTTATCTCAAAGGAGAACCCAGGGTCTGGGCAGACGCATATATTGAAGAGCATGGAGACCTTCTAGGATCATTTAATAGTTTCTTAGATGAAATGTCCCTCTTATACGAGGACCCAAATAAACAATTAACTGCTGAAAATACTATTAGAAACCTCACACAAGGGAAGAGACCTGTAGAGGAATATATATCAGAATTCAAGTGTTGGTGCAGGGATACTCAATGGACTGATATCGCATTACGTAACCAATTCCGTATTGGCCTCTCTGAGGGCATGAAAGATGAGATTGCTCGCATAGAGCTCCCCTCCTCTCTGGAAGATTTAATGCAATTATCACTCACTATTGATCGTCGACTAAGAGAAAGAAAAGCGGAACGTGCTAGCTCCTTCCCCGTCTCACCCCTTAAAAGGTTCAATACCTCACCTAAGGTGGTTCCTATGGAACTCGGAACTATTAAAGGGCCTCTTTCTCCCGCAGAAAAACAACGTCGCAGAGCCCAGAACCTCTGTCTCTATTGCTCATCTCCAGATCATATAGTATCCACTTGCCCCGTTCTCAAGAGGAATAATGAAGGTATTATCTCCAACATCTATTATACCAAACACCCTCATTCTCCTTCTAACCAATTCATTTTCATTACTCTTGTCTTACAGTGGGAACACAGTAAAACGACCATTGATGCCATGGTTGATACAGGAGCCTGTGGAAATTTTATTGATTTGGAGATTGTAAACTCAAACAAGATTCCCTCTGAACCAAAGCAATTTCCACTTTCTGTCACCTTCATAGATGGTTCTACCTCCATTTCAGGTCCCATTTTGTCCCAAACCACTCCTATTCTGGTTACATCTTGTAACAACCATGTAGAAACCCTAGTTTTTGATATCATTCCTTCCCCTCTGTTCCCAGTTGTCCTTGGTCTTCCATGGTTGTTATTGCATCAGCCAACCTTTATATGGGCCAATTTGTCTCTTAGTTTGGATTCCTTACATTGTAAAAATAATTGCTACACCACCTTCCCATTGATGTGTCTCCAGCAGCAAAACCAAGTCCTCCCGGACTACCTCCTTGACTTCAGTGACGTATTCAGTAAGAGTAACTCAGATAGACTTCCTCCTCATAGAATTTATGACTGCCCAATTGATCTTATACCGGATAGTACTATCCCAACTGCTCACATTTATCCACTATCACAACCCAAACTTTCTCACCTGAAGGAGTACATTGATGAGAATCTAAAAAGAGGTTTCATTAGACCTTCCACCTCACCTGCCTCTTCCGCTATGTTTTTTGTCAAAAACAAGGATGGTTCTCTCCGTCCCATCATCGATTATCGAAACTTAAACAAAATTACCGTAAAAAACCGCTATCCGTTACCACTCATCCCCGAACTCCTAGAGCGCCTCCAATCTTCAACGATCTTCACAAAATTGGACCTCCGAGGTGCGTACAATTTAATCAGGATTCGTCCTGGTGACGAGTGGAAGACTGCCTTTAAGACCAGGTACGGGTTATATGAATACACTGTAATGCCTTTTGGCCTGTGCAACGCGCCGGCCACCTTCCAGTGGTTCATAAATGATATATTTAGAGATTTGCTCGACATCTGCGTGGTAATCTACCTGGACGATATACTAATTTACTCAGACTCCCTTGAGCTTCATATCAAACATGTCCGCTGGGTTTTAACTAGACTCAGAACTCATTCTCTATACGCAAAGTTGGAGAAATGCCTTTTCAGTCAAACCACTATCACCTTCTTAGGCTATCAGATCACCCCTCAGGGTATACAGATGGACCATTCCAAGGTGGACTCTATTATCTCCTGGCCTATTCCAACTTCAAGAAAAGCTCTCCAACGCTTTCTAGGTTTCTCAAATTATTATCGCAAGTTTATTAAAGATTTCTCTGCGATAGTTAAACCTTTGAATGCCCTTACTAGCTCGAAAACATCGTTCACTTGGACTCCCGAAGCACAAACTTCTTTTTCCACCTTGAAGCATTGTTTCTCCTCAGCTCCTGTACTTCAACTTCCTAATCCCTTGTACCATTACACTTTAGAAGTTGATGCTTCCCATTACGCCTTAGGAGCAGTCCTTTCCCAACAGCCAACTCTCTCCGAGCCCTTGCATCCTGTGGCTTTCTATTCCAGAACATTATCCCAAGCTGAAAGGAATTACCCCATAGGGGAAAAAGAACTCTTAGCTATTAAGGATGCTTTAGAAAATTGGAGACATCTACTTGAAGGCTCAACCCATCCTATAATTGTACTTACTGACCACCGTAACTTACAGCATCTCAAATCCTGTAAGACTCTATCTGCTCGTCAGGTTAGATGGTCTCTCTTCTTCGACAGATTCGACTTCTCCATCACCTATCGACCTGCCTCACAAAACATTAAAGCAGACTCTCTTTCACGAATGCATGATGATCAGTTCTCCGAGAGACCACCCGTTTCTATCATTCCTCCTCATCGCTTCATTGGCAATACCACTTCATTTAGACAGCTACTATCCCAGGCCTTCTCCACACAGACTCCTAACCTTCCACAAGGACTTATCAAACAACCAGATGGAATTTATACATATCATAATAAGATCTATGTACCTCCCAATCTACAGATTCCTTTACTCAAACTCCTTCATGACTCCCCTTTGGCAGGCCATCCTGGAATCACTAACACCATTCATATTGTCAAGAGAAATTACTGGTGGCCTTCTCTCTCAAAGTTTGTACATCAATATGTAAATTCCTGTGACACTTGTGCTCGAAACAAACTATCTAGGAAACCACCATCCGGGTTATTGATTCCTCTTCCAGTGCCAAACAGACCCTGGGAAGTAGTCTCCATCGACTTCATTGTAGATCTCCCTAGGTCCAATGGTACTAATACCATCATGGTTACGGTAGACCTCTTAACAAAAATGGCCCACTTCACCCCATTAAAAAAATTACCAACCTCTTCAGAGACAGCAAAGGCATTTATTGATACCGTCCTTAAACTACATGGCCTACCTTCCCACATCATCTCGGATCGCGGATCTCAGTTTATCTCCAAATTCTGGAGAGCCCTCATTGCCTCGTTACAGATAGACCATCGACTATCAACTGCTTACCATCCCCAGACAAATGGGCAAACGGAACGTGTTAACCAAATTCTGGAGCAATACCTCCGCTGTTATTGTAGTTATCTTCAAGACGACTGGAACCCATTACTCTCTTTAGCTGAATATGCCTACAACAACTCCACTAGTGCCTCTTCCGGCTTTTCCCCATTTTTTGCTAACTATGGGTTTCACCCCAACAGCCTACCCTCCACATTCCTTCCGAATACTGTACCCGCAGTTACAGATTATCTCTCTATCATAAAAGAGACACTCGATCTCCTCCGCACCAACCTAAAGCTTGCGAAATCAAGACAAAAGAAATATTTTGACTCTCACCGATCTACACCACCAGTATACAAAGTGGGGGATCTAGTTTGGCTCTCCACACGTAATCTCCATCTTAAAATTCCATCCAGGAAACTTGGGACTCAATTCACGGGACCATTCCCAATATCTCACATCATTAATCCTAATGCTGTCAAACTTACCTTACCACGGGACTGGAAAATACATCCTTCCTTTCATGTGTCACTCATCAAACCATACATTCCTAACCCTTTTCCTAACCGGAAGACACTTCCTCCACCTCCTGTACAGGTTCTCGGAGAGACCGAATATGTGATTGATAAAATTTTAGACTCTAGGAAAAGAGCTTCCAACCTTCAATATCTCATACGTTGGAAAGGCTATGACCAATCTGATGATTCCTGGGAAAATTCTTCCAATATACATGCTCCACGTTTAATAAAACAATTTCATCTTAGATATCCTAACAGACCCGGTCCTGTTACCTGCTCTGTAGAAGTTCCCCTGAGGAGGGGAGTATGTAATAGGATTTCCTATTACCACCCCTCTAGCGCAGCCGTTTCTATAACGAACGGCTGCGCTCCATCTTCACATACCTCCGCGTCACTTCCGGTGCGCGGAGTTTGCGTTCCAGCATGGAACGCGGAAGTGCGCCAAGCACACTTTCCTTTTGCCCGCGAGTTCCGGGTATTTAAACCTCCGGACATGACGGATGGGTGTTCTGTTATTGTGCACAGACACCCACCGTCCTGCTGCACCCCAGCAATCTCCCAAGAGAACTCCTTAGACGGACGCTACCCCCCTGAGACCTTATACCCAGGACAAGGCTGGATCAACACAGACCGCTCAGCCCAGGCTTCCAGTTCTCCTTACCTCCAACCCTGCAAGTCCTGTAGCACCTATTATGAATGAAGACTGCCTGCTCCTTTCCCTCTTGAAATCCCCTCAGATGTCTGCTTAAACCGCAAGTATTTCCCTACTGATGGACTTGCCATCCATAAGTATAGTCTTATGTTATTCAGCTAATAACTCCTTAGTTCTCTATCTTATGTCATACTAGTTCCTCATTAAGTTGTCTCTAGGTTAATGTGAAGCAACATTACACCATAGATAATTACGTTTATTATCTCCGTCCTAATCTGCTATATCTAAACCTGTGCACCGCGGAGACTTCCTTTCTATTTACTTATGCTCCGGCTTATGATTCTGTATACAGTGGGCATGATGATTTAACCCTAAACTTTCTGTGATTCTGAGAGTGAACTTGTGGTCATATCTGAGTTACCGCTGTACCCATACGGGGAATCTCACTAAGTGCCAGGTAGTTTTCGGTGAGATATTACAGTACCTTCATAGGACCCCAGGGCCTGAAGGTCTACTACGCTACCCACGGAGATGGGAGAAGATTGGACCGTTTTGCAAAACGTCCTGCGGCATGGAGCAGGTAAGAGGGGAGCCTGCGGGACTTGGTTCGACAGCAGGCTCTCCAGGGGAGATCTTAAGGGGGGTAGCCTGAGTATGCTCTGCATTGGCACCATGGTCACTATGTCTGATGGACAGGATGCCCTGAAATGTTTCCCCCCATCACTTGATCCCCCTACCTATCTATGTATGTTTGCTAGCTACCTGCTGCTCGCTTGTTGAAGATCTTTTTTAAAAAAAAAAAAAAACAGATCTGTCTCTAGGCTAAAGGGACTCCTTAGGGGCCTATTTTAGCCTTACCTTGCCGGGATTCAAAATCTGCCGCCTGATGCGTCCTCCAACCTGCATTCCTGGGCTCCAGAGTGCGTCTCCTCCTGGGCTCTCCCCCCCCCGACAGTCGCGCGCGTACACGCGCGCATGCATATAGAAAATTTTCGCGCCGTTCGGGAGGGGAGGGGGGGGGGGGCGGGGAGCGTGACTGCAGTGTAGAGTGGGCGTGCCTTCAATTGCTGTTATACACAGCAGGCGCGTTCTTAGCTCAGTTCAAAGCTGAGCTGGAGAGAGAGGACGTAGAGCTGGCAGCACAGTGACTCCCGGTGGCGAGAAGGGGTACTACATGCTGGAGTCAGCTCCAATACTTTTTGTTAAGCCAAAATCCCCTTGGCAACAGGTTGAATGCTGGCAAACATGTTGGGGGTGGGGCTGTATGTTGTGAATAATATTATAAAAGAAAACATACTGAGCCCCACCGTTTTTGGGCATTAGTGATCCTATTGTCCCCTAAACCTTATTTTTTAGTACTCCTGGCTATAACAGTCTGTTGTTGTAAGCGGAGTGCCTCGGTTTTGTATTATGGCTTCCAAGGGTTCAGGATCAAAACACAAAAAAAAAAAAAAAAGAAAAGGCAAAGACAAAGGGGTTCCTCCTCTGGTTCTGATGATATGCCAATACTTTCCCCACAGGTTATTCCTATAGGGGTCACCCTGGATAAGCCATTAAGGGGGTCTGGTGCTGAGGCTGGCCCAGGTCGGCCCAACCCTGTGGTATCACAGAGGAGATGCTAGCCGTCACCCTAGGGGGGCTAGAGAAAAAAGTTAACAGCTATGATCGCTGGCTCTTTTTCTGGCAAAAAGCGGACTGGATCCCCATCGCCAAAAGGGACAGAACCTAGAGGAAGGATCTACAACGGAAGAATCGTTTTCAGCCTCCCAGACGGAGAGTCTGTGGGTCCAGTCTTTGACAGACATGGTCCGCTCGGCATTTAATTTGCCATTTCCAGAGCCTCAAGTTCCTGCGGTATCCTCTTTAGGTTCTTTTAAAAGCGCCTTTAAGCAACGCAGCTTTTCCGGTCCATCCTCTGTTAGAGGAATTGGTTTTTCCAGGATTGGGACGACCGGACAGAATTTTTTCTGCCGCCTAAAGCTGACGAGAGGGTAGTCTTTATGCACGTCTGCCAGGAAATATTTGTGCTTGCAGGCACTCTTTCCCCTGACCAATTGCTCTTTAAAAGGGGGCCCGGATGGCTCAGTCGGTAGAGCATCGGACTTTTGGTCTGAGGGTCCAGGGTTCAGGTCCCAGTTCGGGCACTGCTTTTCAACTACCCGTGAGGTCCTTGAGGCCACATCTCCCGGAAAGCGCCCGATCTCGTCTGATCTCGGAGGCTAAGCAGGGTCGGGCCTGGTTAGTGCCTGGATGGGAGACCACCTGGAAGGTTTTCTGTTATTTACCCTATGGAAAATACATTTTTCTAAGAATGGGGGCGCTCCCAACTGTGGACGCAGCCATCTCATGGGTGAATAAATCATTAACTGGCCTAAGGGGAAACATACAAATGTTTAAGGTCCCGGTCGATAAATGTTTAGAGACACTTTCCAGCATCCTTGGCTACAGCCAGCAGTGGCTGCAAGTGGAGTTTTGTCAGGCGTTAAAGAACCAGACAAAACAGATGCTTAAGACATCCCTGCCCAATAGGCAGAGGAGTTATTGGATATTCCCAGAGCTCTGTGCTTTGCGGTAGAGGCTATAAAAAGACTCCATCCAGCAGGCGTCTCGTTGTCACTATTTTTAGTGCATATGAGAAAGCTCTTATGGTTGAAGAACTGGGCGGCCGAGCCCCATGTTTTGACTGCTGGCAGGTTTGCCCTTCCATGGAAAGATCTGGATAAATACATTCAGACTGTTTCAAGTGGCAAAAGTACCCTTTTACCAGTCAAAAGAAGTTCCGGGGTCCTGCGTTTAAAAGGCAGCTCCCCCCGGTTCCAGGACCCTCAAATTTCAGGCAGTACGGACCTCCTGCGCGATCAAACTTTTAACAATGGATCGCAAGGACAGGCCTCTGGGGATAAGTCCCCGACAGAGGGGGTCCGATCATCTGTGGCCGCAGGCTACAGATTAGAATTTCTAAAATTTCCTCCACAAGGAAGGCCTCAATGCGGGCAGCATTGGATCACCTGCTTTACCAGGGCATAATGGTAGAGGTACCAGCCCAAGAACAGGGGCTAGGTTTCTATTCCAATCTGTTTGTCATACCAAGGCTCATCGGCAATGTCAGACCAATTTTGGACCTAAAAGGTTTAAATGCTTACCTAAGGGTTCGCTCTTTCCGGATAGAATCCGTTTGGTCAGCAGCCGCCACACTCCAGAAGGATCTGGCTTCTATAGACATAAAGGATGGTTACCTTCATGTACCAGGTCTTTCAGCCACATCAAATATTTTTGTTTTTACGCTTCGCAGTGATACAGCGTCACTTCCAATTCGTGGCGCCCCCCTTCGGGCTGGCTACGGCCCCCGGGTATTCACGAAGGTCCTAGCTCCTATTCTAGTCAGTCTAAAGGATCCAAGGGATCTCGGTCCTAGCATACCTGGACGACCTCTTAATCATAAGATCACTCGCTTCCTTGGTGGAATGCGTAGTAGCCCTCATGGTTCAGTACCTCGAGAGGTTCGGCTGAGTCCTAAACCGGGGAAAGATCAGCATTTCAACCTACAAAGCAGTTGGAATATCTCGGCACGAGATTAGACACAGAACAGAAGATGGATGTTCCTGCCCCTGGTAAAGGTCGAGGCTATCAAAAGATTGATTCAGTTGGTTCTAAGCAAAAAGAGCCAACTATTCGCCTATGTATGCGATGGCCATGTTCGAGGCAATACCACACGCTTCCACACTCGTGTCCTACAGGCAGCAATTCTAGCAGCTTGGTTCTGCCCAGTGGTCTGGAAGGCTGGAGAGCGGTCTTGAACAAGTTCACTCGCCAGGGAACTTGGGCAGAGGCGGAGAGGCAGCTGCCCATCAAGGTCTGGGAGTTCTGAGCGGCTCGGCTAGCCCTCCTGGCATAGACATCCAGATTACAGGGGTCCTCGGTGAGAAGTCATTCAGACAATGCCACAGCGGTGGCATATAGGTGAACCACCAAGGGGGAACCAAGAGTCAAGCCACTCAGAGTGAGAGGAGCTTGGTTTTTCGGTGGGCAGAGGTTTATGTACCCTGCATATCGGCGACATTCATTCCCGAGGTGGACAACCTGCAGGCGTACTTCCTAAGTCGCCAAACCCTGTCGCCGAGGGAGTGGTCTCTGCATCCACAAGTTTTTTTCAGACAATCTGCCAGAAGTGGGGAGTGCCAGACGTGGAGGTCATGGCATCAGGATTCAACAAGAAGCTAGACAGGTTCATGTCTCGAACGAGGGACCCTATGGCCTGCGGAACCGATGTGTTGGTTTGCCCTTGGCATCAATCATAACTTCTATATGCATTTCCCCCACTGCAGTTACTACCCCGCCTGTGGCGCAGGATCATAGCACAGGCCGGTTATCCTGGTAGCCCCAGCTTGGTACCGGAGGGCATGGTACTCACTAGTCCTGAAATTGGCAGCGGGAGGCCCTTGGACTCTTCCTCTAGGGCCAGACCTACTCTCACAAGGCCCGATCCTCCACCCTGCATTGCGGCGTCTAAATTTGACGGCCTGGCGGCTGAATCCCTGATTCTCAGGGGTAGAGGTCTGTCTAGGCAGGTAATCCCTACCCTCATTAAGGCTAGAAAGCCGGCCTCCGGGGTAATTTTGTTACAGGGTTTGGAGGGCCTACGTAGGCTGGTGTGAGGCTAAGAGATGGGTTTCCCGCAAGTATACCATTGATAGAGTATTAAGTTTTCTCCAGCTAGGAGTGGATAAAGGCCTGGCATTAAGCACGATCTAGGGACAGATTTCAGCCTTATCAGTGTGGTTTCAGAGGCCGCTGGCCGCCCACTCGCTGGTTAAGATCTTCGTACAGGGAGTCTTACGTGTTAATCCTCCAGTCAAATCACCACTTTGTCCATGGGACTTAAATCTTGTTCTGTCAACTCTACAGAAACAACCCCTTGAGCCGTTGGCTGAGGTACCTTTGGTTTTACTGACTGGAAAGTCGGTATTTCTGATCACCATAGTTTCGGCCAGGAGAGTATCGGAATTGGCAGCCTTATCTTGTAAGGAACCATATCTCATTTTACATAAGGATAGGGCGGGGGTCCGTCCTCATTCTTCCTTTCTACCAAAGGTTATAGCCAGTTTCCACCTGAACCAGGATGTGGTACTTCCATCCTTCTTCCAAAACCCACCTCTAGAAAGGAGGGGTTGCTGCATACGTTGGATATTGTCAGGGCCATAAAGGCCTATCTTAAAGCTACAGAGAAGGTTCGGAAAACAGATGTGGTGTTCATTTTACCGGAAGGGCCCAAGATGGGTCAGGCAGCTGCTTGATCCACCATAGCAAGATGGATTAAACAATTAATCGTTCAGGCCTGCGGTTTGAAGAGGTTGCCTCCTCCTTTGTCGGCAAAGGCCCATTCTACCAGGGCCATGGGCACCTCCTGGGCAGCACATCATCAGATCTCTATGGCTCGAATATGCAAGGCAGCAACGTGGTCGTCAGTCCACATGTTTACAAAATTTTATCAATTGGACGTAAGAAGGAATGCGGATACAGCCTTTGGGCAGTCAGTACTACAGGCCGCGATTCAAGCTCCTCAGGATCTGAGGGGGCTCCCTTGATTTGATTTGAGATTTACATTTCTTGTTTAAGTTGGATTTACTAGTATTTGAGTATACCTCTAAATTAAATCCTTCTTTGGAAGATGTCTCCCTCCCCTCATTAAAGCATTGCTTTCGGACATCCCATATAGTAATGAATATGCCGCTCTGTGTCCCGTGATGTACGAGAAAGAAAAAGGGATTTTTAAATACAGCTTACCTGTAAAATCCTTTTCTTGGAGTACATAACGGGACACAGAGCTCCCACCCCTCTTTTGGGGAACATTTTGGGAGGCATACTGCTTGCTACAAAACTGAGGGACTCCCTCTAGGGGAGGGGGTTATATAGGGAGGGACTTCCTGTTTGTTTGAGATTGCCAGTGTCCACACCTGAAGGTACTCCATATAACCCATATAGTAATAAATATGCCGCTCTGTGTCCCGTGATGTACTCCAAGAAAAGGATTTTACAGGTAAGCTGTATTTAAAAATCCCTTTTTATGCAGTTACAAGCATGTGACAGTAATCAAAGGGACAATGAAATCTCCACCCCCCTAATCACACACTAAGGCTAATTAATGTCCAGGCATTTCGGCACCGATCTTGACGAGACACATTCCTTTAGATAATGACATCAAAACAAAATACTATCACACAATTATTTGACCTCAATCCACATCTTTAGACAGACGTACTGTCTCCGGCAGAAAGTTCTTAACACCTGGGCATCAATAGGCTATCACACAGTGTTATCACACAATTAAGAGGTCTTGGAGGAGACCAAAATAACACCTTTACACAATGAACAATGAAATGTCTAGGAGTAGATGCATTTGACACCTTTCAAAAGAATGTTTTCCCACATTGAATAACCAACAACTTGTGATATCTCAAGACATCCTGCAAACATGAATTATTATTAATGTCCCATCTCATGTAATACATGAATAATGATTTACTAGCCACCCCATGCCCAAAGGGGCACAGGGTGGACTCAGACCCAAGAGTTATCAGTGACGCTGACACAGGAGTATCCCCCATCCTTCCAAAGTCTCTGGTTGTCACGGGTCATTCCTTTAGAATGGTTGTGGCCAAAAAGCTATATTTTGGTCTCATCACACCAAATGACTTTGTGCCAGAAGGTTTGAGGCTTGTCTCTGTTCTGTTTGGTGTATTGTAGGCGGAATACTTTGTGGCATTTGTATAGTAATGGCCTTCTTATGGCGACACGACCATGCAGCCCATTTTCTTCAAGTGCCTCCTTATTGTGCATCTTGAAACAGCCACACTACATGTTTTCAGAGAGTCCTGTATTTCACCTGAAGTTATTTGTGGATTTCTCTTTGCATCCCAAACAATTTTCCTGGCAGTTGTGGCATAAAATTTTAGTTGGTGTACCTGACCTTGATTCGGTTTCAACAGAACTCCTCATTTTCCACTTCTTAATTAGAGTTTGAACACTGCTGATTGCCATTCTCAATTCCTTGGATTTCTTTTTATATCCTTTCCTGTTTTATACAGTTTAACTACCTTTTCCCGCAGATCCTTTGACAATTTTTTTGTTTTCCCTATGATTCAGAATCCAGAAATGTCAGTGAAGCACTGGATGAAAGGGTCTGTCAGGAGTCCAGAAACACTGCATTCATCTCGACATCAATTTTGGCATTATTGGGTATTGTTTGTAGAATTTTGAGAAAAATTATGAATTTAATCAATTTTGGAATAAGGCTGTAAGATAACAAAATGTGGAAAAAATGAAGTGATGTGAATACTTTCGGGATGCACTGTACTAAGGGTGCCCCCTATGCAAAAGTTTGCAGTCTGTGTGTGGAGCAGCAGCTTTTTTTGGCTGTGAAGAAGCACTTAGCCCAGAAAAGGCCTGTGTTGATGGGGGTTAGGTTTGGTTGATGGCATCAGTTTGAGAAGATCCTGAGATCCTTCAAAATTCATTGACAGTTGCATTTACTAGAAGTTGACCTGCATTTGACCAGCTTTAAGCAGGTTTTGTGTTCCCAAAGTCTTGCATGAGAATGCAACACTCACTTGAAGCAAAAATAAAAGAATGTTGATGTCCGTGTAGTGTTGAGAAGGGGAAAAGTAGTGGATGAAATGGGCCTATTGTCACGTACCTGGTACAGAGCAGAGCCTGACGTGCGGGAGTGGCCACTCTTGCTTCTCTGACTCCGGAACCCCTGGTAGTGTAGACAGGAAGTGCTGGAGTTCAGAGTCACACTAGCACCTGGCAGGGATGCTGAGCAGGAACTGCGGAGGTCTCCTGTAGTCTCCAGGAAGATGTCGGTGGAGCTGGAACAGCAGGTGAGTAGACGGCTGGAGCTTGGTACGGGTGACCCGGATCAGCAGGTAGACTGGGTTCAGGTGCTTTGTTGCGGCTGACTGAAACAGGCGGCAGGAAGGAGGTGTTCTGTAGTACTGCACTGGCGGGTAGCCGGAACTGGGCGCAGATCGCTGGTGTGGTTAGCAGGAGGAAGGTGTACTGTAGTACCGGTGCTGACAGGTAACAGGCGCTAGTGCAGATGACTGGAGCAGTCGGCAGAAGGGAGGTGTACTGTAGTACTGATGCAGGCAGGGTCAGGCAGGCCGGGTCGGATACAGGCAGGCGGATCAGGTTTGCGGATAGAACAACAGCGGAGTCGTAGTCCAGGCTGGGTCAGCAGCAGGCGGGCAGCAATCAGTTAAAGGGTAAGGCAGAGGCAGCGTAAGACAGGCCGGAGGTCAGGGCAGGCAGAGGTCAGAAGGGTCAGAGACAAGCCGGGTTCAAGGGAACAGAAGTCAAACAGGTAACGGGTCTCAGGAGGGTAACAGGAACGCTGACGATCGGGCAGCAAGAGGCTGTAGGATGAGCCCCATTAACCACTTCAGCCCCGAAAGGATTTACCCCCTTCCTGACCAGAGCACTTTTTGTGATTCGGCACTGCGTTGCTTTAACTGACAATTGTGCGGTCGTGCGACGTGGCTCCTAAACAAAATTGGCGTCCTTTTTTCCCCACAAATAGAGCTTTCTTTTGGTGATATTTGATCACCTCTGCGGTTTTTATTTTTTGCGCTATAAACAAAAATATAGCGACAATTCTGAAAAAAATGCAATATTTTTTACTTTTTGCTATAATAAATATCCCCCAAAAATATATAAAAAAACATTTTTTTCCTCAGTTTAGGCCGATACGTATTCTTCTACATATTTTTCGTAAACAAAAATCGCAATTAGCGTTTATTGATTGGTTTGCGCAAAAGTTATAGCGTTTACAAAATAGGGGGTAGTTTTATTGCATTTTTATTAATATTTTTTTTTTACTAGTAATGGCGGCGATCAGTGTTTTTTTTCAGTACTGCGATCTTATGGCGGACACATCGGACACTTTTGACACATTTTTGGGACCATTGGCATTTTTTTAGCGATCAATGCTATAAAAATGCATTGTATTACTATAAAAATGCCATTGGCAGTGAAGGGGTTAACACTAGGGGGCGGGGAAGGGGTTAAGTGTGTTCCTATTTGTGTTCTAACTGTATGGGGGGGTGACCTCACTAGGGGAAATCACTGATCTTCTGTTCATACATTGTATGAACAGAAAATCAGTGTTTCCCCCGCTGACAGGAATGAGAGCTATGTGTTTACACACATAGCTCCCGTTCCCCGCTCTGTAACGAGCAATCGCGGGTGCCCGGCGGCGATCGTACCCGCCGGGCAACCGCGCGGGCCCCGGGGGCGTGCAGGGGACGCGCGCGCAGGACGCGCGCGCAGGCCGCCGGCGGCGCTCACGCGCCCCCTAGTTGCCGTCGAAAGTGCGACATAGTATGACGGGCTCTCGCCCAGGAGAGCCGACCTGCCGCCGTAGAACGACGGCGGCTGGTCGGCATGTGGTTAAATAGCCTGGACAGGCGCAAAAATGGCGCCAGTACGTGCCCACGTGCCGCTGCCGCGATTGTGCGTGCCCGTGCTGCGAATGCGCGTGCGTGTGCCCGTGTGCGCTGATGTGCCGCGAATGCGTGCTCCCGGCGCCCCCGTGCGCGCCGTTGTTCCGCTAGCGCCACCTGGTGGTCGACCACGTCCATGACACCTATCCTCAGCGGAGACACTTATAACATACTTTTTTATACATCTGGCCCTGAATATTTTTTATTGCATTTGAGATTTTTTTAGCCTGCCATTAAAGTGCATTATAAAAACCAGGGTACTACTTTATTTACTATAGGGTTTAGGAGAATGGAGCAGTTGTTGAAGAAACTCTTTCATGATTGATAATAGTTGACCATACAAATAACCCATATGTGACATTTGCATAATCATTATAGAGAGATTAGTTTACTTATAGTCAACTCACCGGACACCACGTGCATGAGGTTAAAGATGTTGGCTAGCGGTTCAGTCCACTCCCTCACAAAGCTAAAGAAAAGTCGGTCAATGTGGAAAGGAGCCCAGCAGATGGCAAAAACCATCACTAAGACAACTGTAATAACACAACAATAAGATTAGTATATGAAATATATTAGCATTTTTTATACTTTTTTTATTAGAGCTACTATACAGTACATTCAAAATGATTTTGCAAAGTGTTAATGCTGATCTCTCTCTGCTGATATCTATGCTGATTTAAATATAATTAAAACATTTCAGGGCACCACTATTTTAATATTTGTCAATGTATTATTAGTTCCTTATCAGTGCAGTGTTGCATCTCTTTTGCCTTTTCTTTTGGCATTTTCTGAACAGTCGTTGCTGTCATTTTACTCCCTACTAACACCAGCACTGGTAACATGTCTCCTCTTGTGTTAACTTACTTTTCATAATCACAACCTTGGAAACAAACACACCTGTGGCTGTGTGTTTGTCATTAAAGACTGTATTTTGAGTGTGCAATCATGCTTTAATGTAGTCAAGACTCTTTCTCGTGGTGGTTTCGTTTTGGATGTGGCTAGAATCCAGCATATTCCTGCAGTGGGATATACTGATGTATGTGGATGGCTGTGGTTACTCAGCCTGTACAAAGCAATTACATGCAAGTGTTCACATGGAGCCATTACCTGCAGTTGGGGAAAGATGATCACCCGGGCACAAGTTAGTGCATCTATAAGTTACTTTAGAAAGGGTCATGTTGAACCCCTGCAGAGAGAGCATGGCTTCCATACAGAGAACAAAGTTCCTTCTGTGCAAAATGCTAGCAGGGGACAAGCTGAAAAAAATCTATAAGACTTTGTACATACTTTGTTTTGATGCACCTGGAATGTCTTTTGCTGATTTGAACTTGTAGTTCAGTTGGGCTTTAATGTATTACATCTCTTTATTTGCTTCCAGACCATTAGCTGTGCCAAGGTATTATGTTTTTTGGGAGCACTTTTCATATCACTCAGTTTTTTCACCCTAGCACTTATCTCTGCATACTTTCTAGATTTATCCATTTTGTGTCTTGATTGATGTCGCTGTCAGCCACAGAATATAAATGACTAGTTGAGAGACCAAGGATATATTTCTGATACTGCAGTGCTGTCAGCAGGGATAAAACATTCCAGTCTACAGATTAACTGAAGCTATTACAAGCAATCTGTGATCTGCATCAGTTGCTTTTACTGGGACATTAATTTGTCTTATTTACTATAAATAACTGAGCTGAAAGATTGACAAGCTGGCGTTACTCCGCAGATGCTAATAGTTTCTTTAGGATTACAAGATTAAAAAGTATACATGTTGATTTCCCAGCTGCAGGAATCCATGCATTGCTGGCACCTACAAGCATCGACATGTGTAGTCCAATACATTGCAGATCCTGGCAAAAACTCTACTGTGTACATGAGGTCCTGAGTCCTGAGGTTCCTGAAGTGATGATTTGCCCACCTACCTTGGTGGTTCTATTGGTTCATGCTTGAACCTTATGATACCTTATCTGACCAATGATAATAAAGGGATGGAAGAAAAAGGCAGGCCAAGTGGAACTTCAGAAATTGATTTGGCTATGAGAATATTAAAGCCCTTTAAACATTTCAATATTTGTCTAACCTGGCTCATCTTAATTTATGTTTTATGTACCTATGGCAGAAGGTGGCTTGTCAGCACTTACACATAAGGCTACTTTCAAAATACAGTCTGTGACAGAAAGTAGCAGCTCTTTTAGGGCGCATTGCAGGCGCTATTTTCAACGCAGTAGCACCTGCAAAGCGGTTCAGTGTGAAAGCAGCCTAAGGGCCAGATTCAGCAAGACTTGCGCTGGAGTAAATCGATATGCGCCGCGTAACTGTAAAGATGCGCCGTTGTATCTATGTGGCCGTACCCACCAACCTAGATGCGCCAGAAAACGGGCCTTTTCCGATCGGCTTAACTTTCCCTCGCCAGAGTATCGTTATCGCATATTTTCGCTCGTCGCATTCGTCGAGCCTATTGATGTGCCATGAAAATATGCAAATGAGGGAGATTTCCCGATTCGCGAACGGATTAGCACCAGACGCTGGCTACATGCGCCGCGTGTATCTCGTCCATCCGGCGCAAAGTTATTTCTACAAATAGCTGCTTTATCTTTACTCCAGACGGCCACAGGTCAGCAGGAGTGCAGCTACAGCAGCAGCGTTACCGACGAAACTAGCAAGCTGAACAACCACACGTGCAAGGACAACACCTCTGTGTGCCAACATGCCAGGGGCAGTCGTGGTCCTAGCACTAGTACTGGGTCCCCCGGTACGGAGGAGGCGGGCACGTGAGAGGATATACCCCACGCACATGAGCCTCTTTGGCATGGGGGATGAGGAGGTGTATCGCCTCTTCAGATTTAGCCCTGATGCAATACTTGAACTAACCACAACCCTGCAGGGTGACATCACCAGCAAGACACACCGCTCACAAGCAGTGCAGCCACTGGTGAAGGTACTGGCAACACTGCATTTCCTTGCAAGTGGATCATTCCAGCGTACAAGTGGAGTGGTGGCTGGGATGTCACAATCCTCCATGAGCAGATGTATGCACCAGGTTGTCCCTGCAATCCTCAGACGCATGTCCAACCAGTTCATCAGACCCACCACTGAGGAGCTGTGGCTGAAGGCAATGACAGATTTCTACAACATTGCAGGATTCCCACGCACTGTGGGGGCCATTGATTGCACACATGTGGCCCTACAGCCCCCCAGTGGCACAGAGCACATATACTGCAATCGGAAGCATTGGCACTCCATCAACGTACAGGTGATAGCTGATGCCCAACGCCTCATATGGCACGTCCGTGCCAAACACCCCGGATCCAGCCATGACAGCTTCATATACAATCAGAGCCCCATCCCAACGGAATTCGAACAGAACATGTATGGGGACAGCTGGCTGGTTGGTGAGTGACATGGGTAGCAGGCATGACTATCCCCTCCCATGATGCACACATCACAAGGGCCACATGCATGACTAACATCCTCCTGTCTTTTCCCTTCCAGGTGACTCTGCATATGCACTGGGACCCCATCTAATGACTCCTTTCCGGAACCCCCAAACCAAAGGAGAGAGAAAATACAATGAAGCACACATCAAAACCCGTGCAGTGGTGGAGCAAACATTTGGGCTCCTGAAGTCCCGTTTCCGCTGCCTGGATAGGTCTGGGGGGGCCCTATTGTATTCCCTTACCTTCGCGTGTCAGATCATCGGTGCATGTTGCATTCTGCACAACTTTGCCATGAGAAAAGGCCTGCAGATTGACATACGTGATGACCTGACCCCCCAACCAGACAGCCCCCCCTGCCAGAGGAGACCCATTCAGCTGATGGAAGAGCAGTCAGGAGGGTCCTCGCCGTAGGCATCTTTGGACACTAAACAAATACAATGATCACACGGACAATGCACGCATGCACACCACTGATGTCCCTAGATCACACACACCACATCCACATCGCATTGGATTAGCCCAAGTCCAACATGTGGGACTTGGGAGCAGCAACGCCAGCGTCAAGGCCCCAATGATGTCGCTGTCCATTCATACACCTTTCACACGTCATTCACACAGCCGTGGGGATAACTTCTCCACCACGGCCGAGGGTGACACCCCTTACTGGCAGGAGTGCCACCCCCTCACATTCACACACCATTCACACTGCAACGTGTGCAGTATCAAAAAAAAAATATCTCATATCCTGAGCATAATCACAAATAAAAAAACTCATAACCTGAGCATTAAGAATAAAATAAAAATCTCATGTCCTGAGCATTAAGAAAAAAAAATCATCTGGGATGCCGGGGGCTCCTTCTGGTGGTCCCTCTCTGGCTCCTCAGCTGCCTGGATGGAGTGGGTGGGGGTGGGGGGGCATCTGGAGGTGGCTGAACCCGGGTGGGCCACTCCTGGCAGGTGTGGCCTGCATGCCCTCCAAGGCCATGGATATCCGGCCGAGGTACGAGTTGGTCTGGGCCTGCATCCTGAGCTGCTGGGCCTGCATCCTGAGCTGCCGGGAGACCTGGTATTGTTGGGCCCGCCGACTCTGCCTCCCCTGGTCCCGGAGGGCAGCAGTGTTTGCCTGGACGGCTGCAGTGAGGTGCCTTATATCACCCTGCACCTCCCCCAGACTGGTCACCACTGCAGCGCAGTTGCAGCTGACATCCTGCACTGCATTGGATATCTGGGCCACGGAGCACAGGTTGTCAGCCACTCTGTCCAGGTGCCCAACTATGTCCCCCATTTGCTGCGTCTGCCTGGCGTGATCCCTCGCCACCTGGTCCTGGACCAGATCAGACACCCCCCTGGTCTTACGGGTGGCCTTCCTGGGGCCAGGAGATGGTTGTCCCCGGGGGGATGGAGTCGCCCTTGAGGGGCTTCCTAGGATGGGGGAGGGTATTGCAGAGGGCCCTGCAGAAGAGGAGGACTCTTCCAAAAATAAAATTATGTCCTGCTCTGCCACAACAGGCTGCTCCTCAACCACCTCTGCAGGTGAGGTGTGGGCACTCTCCTCCTCCACCTCGGTCTCTTCACCACCCATGGGCTCGGGCACAGGATGCCGTTGGGGGGATGGGGTGGACTGGCCGCCAACAGATGATGGCCCAGCTCCGTCATCTGTGGATGACACAAAGCAGACACATGTTGGTGGTCCCACACACTTGGCACATGTACCCTCCCCCCCCACATGCAACACACCAAAAAGGGGGTAAAAATCACTTACCTGTCCTGGAGCCTTCCTCCATGGAGTCATATCCAGGGACCCCCTCCAACTGCTCCCTGTCCAGGCAGCGGGCGACCACCTCCTCCTCCATGGTCAGGCTGACTGCACATGGGGGTCCACCACCCGTGCCCCTCTCATGCCTCCTGATGGTGGCCACCTTGCCACGGACCTTGCGCCGCAGGTCATTTTTTTTTTTGGATATCGCCAGCAGTCCGGGTGGAGTACCCCAAAACATTCACCCCGCCAGCAATGGTCTCCAGGATGCCTTGCTTCCTATCCCGGCTGGTCTTCCGACTTTTTTTGCCGTGGAGGAAGTCATTAAAAGTCTCCATAGCTGAGATGATAACAGAGACCTCCTGGGAATTGAAATTGAGGTTCCTCCTCTCTTTGGGGGGAGCGGGAGCAGCCATCTCTTTGCAAAAGTAACTTCCCTGGGGTGGGGGGAAACGGAAATACTTTTGCGCCGGAATGGCGCTTCCGCTGGCGCTTTTATACGTGCAACGGAACACATTGCGCTGACGTTTCCCGTGAAGTGGTGCCGACGGAAGTTGTGAGCATGCGCACAGGGGGCCGAGTGAAGCCTCACTCACTGCGCATGCTCCGCCCATCATTTACATATGATCACTTCCACTTGCGTCGGGTTACGCCAGCGCAATTCCATTACTCCGGCGCAAAGTAACGGACAGGCGCTTGGTGAATACTGTATTTCACTCGCTAGTTTGCGTCAGCGCAGCGTATATGCGATACGCTGGCGAAAAGATGCGCGCATCTACCTGAATCTGGCCCTAAATGTGCAAGTTAAAGTATGTCTAAAGCCATTTTTGCTTTGGATAGAGCAGCAAAGGGTTAAAAAAGTTAATAGGTTTTTAATTGTTGTCTGTGTCCCAGCTGTAGAGATTCACCACTTCTGTTTGTCCTAGTGACCATTGTCACCAGCACAAAAAAAATCCAACGTTTTCAGTGGTTACTGGAAAGGAATAGAGGGCAAATGTTCTGGTGGGGACCTTTGTTCTGGTGACAACTGCTGAGAAGAGGATTTCCCTTACTTTGGAGTGATCCCCTCTCACTTCCTGTTGTTTTTTCAAAACAGTAATAGAAGGAAATTTATGGGACAGCAAAAAAGTTATAATTCCAAAAATAATTAATTTCCTACTTTTAACAAAAAAAGTTCTGACTTTAAATATTTTTTTAACAATAATAGAAACATAGAATCATAGAAAATTTACGGCAGAAAAAAAGATCTAGTAGTCCATCAAGTCTGCCTGTTCATTTATTTACTTATTTTTATCCTTTTTTTTAAGTTTTTATTTTTTGTTACCTTTTTTTGTGTGGTTATAGATCTATATTTGTCCCAAGCATGTTTGAAGCCATTTACTATTGACTGTTTGAGGTCATGTCCCTGTGTTTTTGATTTTGGTTTTATATTGAAAATACTGCCCACCCTGAACCTTATTCATCCCCTTGATGTATTTAAAGCGGAGGTCCACCTAAAAAAAAATATTAAAAGCCAGCAGCTACAAATACTGCAGCTGCTGACTTTTAATAAGTGGACACTTACCTGTCCAGGGTGCCCACGATGTTGGCAGCCGAAGCCGAGCAATTGATTGTCTCTTGGCTGCCCCTGCCGCCATCCTCAGTGAGGGAATCAGGAAGTGAAGCATTGCGGCTTCACTGCCCGGTTCCTTACTGCGCATGTGCAAGTTGTGAGTCGCTGTGTTCTGGGACCTGTGTGTTCCCCAGAACACAGCGGGGGGGAAGGGACTAGAAGGGGCGTGACCAGGCCCGGACTGGGACAAAAAATAGGCCCGGGCATTTTAGACTGAGCAGCCCGGGGGGGGGGGCGCAGCGGAGGTTAATGATGGGGTGAGATGTGGGGTGAAATAAAGAAATATAGATAGACAGATAGATAAAAGGAAGACATAAAGATAGTAGATAGATAAATAACAGGAGGGAGAAAGATGGATAGATAAAAAGGGGAGAGAGAGAAAGAAAGAGATAGATGGATGGATAGATGGATGGATAGATGGATGGATGGATAGATGGATAGATGGATAGATGGATGGATGGATTGATAGATAGATAGATAGATAGATAGATGGAAGGAAGGAAGATGGAGATAGATAGATAGATAGATAGATAGATAGATAGATAGATAGATAGATAGATAGATAGATAGATAGATAGATAGATAGATAGATAGATAAAGATAGATATATAAAAAGGAAGATAGATAAAGAAAAAAAGATAAAGAAAGAAAGAAGGGAAGGAAGATAGAGATAGATAGATAACGATAGATAGAATGGAAGGAAGGTAGATAAAGAAAAAATATAGATACAGATAGAAAGAAGGGAAGGAAGATAGATAGATAGATAGAAAGGAAGAAAGATGGATAAAGAAAGAAAGAAGGGAATGAAGGAAGATAGATATAGATAGATAGATAAAGATAAATAGATAGAGATAGATAGATAAAGAAAGATAAATAGATAAATAAAGATAGATAGATAATAGGGAGAGAACACGAAAGGAAAGTGAAGAGAGAGAGAGAGAGAGAGAGAGAGAGAGAGAGCGCACCCCTACATCAGTGTACAGTAATCACTCAGGAGGGACTGACTGGATGAATGGATATCAGACTCCATCTTTCCTTTCTGTTTGGCTTTAGTTTGCATACTCCCCCCACAGTTAGAACACAATGTAGGAGAAACATTTAACCCCTTCCCCGCCCCCTAGTGGTTAACCCCTTCCCTGCCAGTTACATTTATACAGTAATCAATGCATATTTATAGCATTGTTCACTGTATAAATGTAAATGGTCCCAAAAACGTGTCAAAAGTGTCCGATGTGTCCGCTATAATAAAATTGTGAAATCCTTCGCGCTAAAAACAATCAATGTGACTATATAACAATGTTCAGATTGCAGCAAAAACTAGTAGTGTTTACTATACACAAGTGAAGCATAAATATAAAAGTGAATTTGCGCAAAAAAACACACATCAATCCATATCAAACATAAGTGATATAAATATAAATATAGTGAAAAAGTAGAAAAATCAATTAAATAGAATAGAAAGGTCCATATGTGTTGGAAAAGTCCATGTAATGCAAACGTGCAGTGCACAAAAATAACTTTCAGTGACGCTGTAAAGCTGGCGATAAAGTGCTAGTGCTCCTCCGTGCATTCAGCCTCTCAGGCCTCTCACCTTAGTGGCATATATAAATGCCGTGATACTAAGTCGTGCCACTCCCAACACACAGCCTCACAGGCCTCTCACCTCCAAGTAGAACAATATAAGCCTCCAAACAAATCCTCTGGGTAAATTCAAAGATAGTGGGCGACACCAGGAGCTATTCAATCATCTCTATGTCTTGTAGTACCCCTTCGCTGTATCACTCGGGGAAACATAAAGAAAAATAGGCCTCCAATGGTGTAGTATGTCACAACGTATATATTTATTAAAACAAAGTAATCTCCTTACATCAATAAAAATCAAAGCAGGCATAAACAATCAATAGGCGGCATCTGCCATATATCTCACGTCACTTCCAGGTGTACGTCCACCTGGAAGTGACGTGAGATATATGGCAGATGCCGCCTATTGATTGTTTATGCCTGCTTTGATTTTTATTGATGTAAGGAGATTACTTATTTATATGCCACTAAGGTGAGAGGCCTGAGAGGCTGAATGCACGGAGGAGCACTAGCACTTTATCGCCAGCTTTACAGCGTCACTGAAAGTTATTTTTGTGCACTGCACGTTTGCATTACATGGACTTTTCCAACACATATGGACCTTTCTATTCTATTTAATTGATTTTTCTACTTTTTCACTATATTTATATTTATATCACTTATGTTTGATATGGATTGATGTGTGTTTTTTTGCGCAAATTCACTTTTATATTTGTGTCCGCTATAATGTCCCAGTCCTGAAAAAAAATCGCAGATCGCCGCCATTTCTAGTAAAAAATAAATAAAAAAATAAATCATAATTATGTCCCCTATGTTGTAGGCAATATAACTTTTGCGCAAACCAGTCACTATACGGTTATTGCGATTTTTTTTTACAAAAATATGTAGAAGAATACATATCTGCCTAAACTGAGATAAAAAATGTTTTTTTTTTTTTTTTAAATGGGATATTTATTATAGCAAAAACCAAAAAATATTGGGCCAGATTCACGTACATTGGCGCATTTTTTGACCAGCGTAGCAGCGCACCTCCTTTACGTTAGACCGGCGCAATGTAGAGGCGCAATCACCGTATCCTCGTAGTATTTGCACAGAAATTAGCACCGGAGTAACGTTAATTCCGAGGCGTAAGGCGGAGTAATTCAAATTGGGAAGGACGTGGGCGTGTTTCATTGAAATGAGCCGTGACCCCATGCAAATGAAGGGCCGGCCGGCTCACGCATGCGCACATGAAGCAGACCATGGTCAGCACTAGGGTTGTCCAGATACCGATACTAGTATCGGTATCGGGACCGATACCGAGTATTTGCGGGAGTACTTGTACTCGCGCAAATGCTCCCGATACCTAAATAGAATACTTTTTTTGCTTGTTTTTTTTTACTTTTTTTGAGTTTTTTACTACTGCGTGACAAGAAAATAAAACATTTTTATTCATTTTTACTCATTTTTATTCTTTTATAATGTCTTGAGTTAGAGTTCTTCATAATTCTAAAGAAAATATCCTTAGTCTGTATTGTGGTTTGAAAACTGTCACATGACATTTAAAAAAAGTATCGGTATTCGGTATCGGCAAGTACATGAAAAAAGGTATCGGTACTTGTACTCTGTCCTAAAAAAGTGGTATCGGGACAACCCTAGTCAGCACCTCTGTGCGCATGCTCACAACTCGGGAACGGCGCAATCAGTGAAATTGGAAGTGGTCCCGGGCAACTTAGTGAACTACGCAGACAGCATAAATAGACAGACACAAACGCACTTCCTTTGCAAAAGTACATCCCTTTGTATGCTTTCCTATACAGCAAGGTGCTTTTGTTCTGTTGTTTGTTGCGTTGTGACTTGTCTTTGTGATATTTGTTGACTGTTTGATCTAGTATTTTGTAGAATATATTTGATACTGTTTTTTGGTGACTGCTTGTGAGACTTTTTGGTTGATAGATTTTGTTTGTTGTTTTGTTGCTTGACTTTTCCTGCTTGTTTTTGTGAGTGATTTTTGGTGATTGTTTGAGAGAGAGTTGTTGTATGAGTATGACTGAGAGGAAGCGGAAGAGCAATTTTTCTTTGGGGGAGAAACAAATCATTGCCCGGGCCCTTACCCAATATGGGCGTTTCCTTCACGGCCCGGAGAGTGCCAACACCACCCCGGCCAGGAAGAAGGAGATTTTGCAGAACATTACTGACCAGGTAAATGCATTGGGGAGGGGGGGGAGACCCGGACACACGAGGGGATCGTCAAGAAAATCAATGACCTCCGGCGTGTGGTCCGCAAGAAGCTGGCCAAAATGGCAGCCCATGCCAGGGGCTCTGGAGCAGGCCCACCATGCCCTGTTAGGCTGACAGTGGAGGAGCGTGCGGTGGCCCACACCTTTAATAGGCAAAAAGTGGAGGGCTTGCCTGGCTATGACTACAGTCATGAAGCCGTGATGCCAGGTAAGGTTTTTTTTCCTATCAGGTGTGTAGCATGTGTGGGGGAGAGGGGGAAAGGAATATGTGGCAAGTGTGTGGATCCTCCAACCTGTGAATGTTTTGTGTCATCCACAGATGTGCAGGAGGGTGCTGGGCCATCTGGCCTGACCGCACCATCCCCGGGACAACAGCCTGATGAGGACCCTCCAACAAGGCCGGAGTCCTCTGAGGAGTTGGAGGAGGAGGAGTTTAAGGAGGAGGAGGATGTCATGTCAGCCAATGGATTGCTGTTTTTGGAGGAGTCTTCCTCTCTGGCTGGCAGCAGCCAGCCCTCCATAAGGGCTAGCCCCTCCCACTCCTCCCCAACAGGGCTCCCCTCTCAAGGGCCTCCCCTTCTCCCCAGCCACAAGCATCAGCTGGAGGCAGGAAGTCGTCACAGAAGACCAGGGGGGTGGCCGAGGTTCTGCCCGCCAATCCGAGAAGGGACCAGGCCCTTCAGACCCCGCCATCTGGAACAGGTTAGCCAGACTTTGGGGCGGATGGAGGAGAGCCTGTCCTCCATAAAGGATACGCTTGGGGACCTGGACTGCCACTCCCTGGCTCTTACAAACTGCCTAAACGTACTGCAGACTACTACAGCAGACGTTGGGCAGGATGTGAGGGCCCTCACCCAGGCTATCCAGGCCAATACGGCATCACTAAGTGCTGGCCTGACCAGAATTGCCGTAGCCTTGGAGGGCAGGCCACCAGGTGGGCAGAGACCAGGGGCTGCTCCTTCCCCGGATTACCCCCCCCCCCCTCCCCATGGGTCTCCCCTGAGGAGCCGGGGCCGTGGCCGTGGCCGTGGGCGCCCCAGGCGTGGGTCACGCCAGTGGCATTAATTTGGTCCCCCCCCCCTTTTTTTTTACTTTTTTTTCCCATGTTTTTTTTTGCTGGAATTTTTTTTTTTTTTTGCTGGTCTTTTTTTTTTTTTTGTGTTGTGAATGAATGAATGTGGGGGTGACATTCCTGCTGGAAAATCGGTGTCACCCTCATTTGTGGTGGAGAATGGTTCCCCAGGACCAGGGGGAAGTGATCCCCAGGTCCGTGTGAATGGTGTATGAATGTACAGTGACATAATTGGAGCCGTGGCGTGGCGTTGCTGCTCACAAGTCCAGCATGGTGGGCTTGTGCTAATCCAATTTGATGAGGATGTGATGTGTCTGTGCTAGGCACCACAGTGGTGTGCATGCATGTATTTTCATTGTGTCATGATTAATGTGTGTGTTTAACGTGCAAAGATGCCTAATGTGAGCTGTCTCCTGGCTGCTCTTCCCTCAGAATACGGGGTAGCCTCGCTTAGGGGGGGATTGTCTGGTTCAGGGGTCAGGTCATCACGTATGTCAATCTGCAGGCCCTTTCTCACTGCAAAGTTTGTACAGCATGCAACATGCACCGATGATCTGGCACACAAAGTTGGGGGAATACAACAGGGTACCCCTAGACTTATCCAGGCATCGGAAACGTGACTTCAGGAGGCCAAAGGTGCGCTCCACCACTGCACGTGTTTGGGCGTGGGCTTCATTGTATCTTTCCTCTCCTGGGGTTTGGGGGTTCCGGATAGGAGTCATGAGATGGGGTCCCAGTGCATATGCAGAGTCACCTGTAAGGGAAAAGACAGGAGGATGTTAGTCATGCATGTGCCCCTTGTGATGTGTGCATCATGGGGGAGGACAGTCATGCCTGCCACCCATGTCACTCACCAACCAGCCAGGTGTCCCCATACACGTTCTGTTCGAATTCCATTGGGATGGGGCTCTGATTGTATATGTAGCTGTCATGGCTGGATCCGGGGTGTTTGGCGCGGACGTGCCATATGAGGCCTTGGGCATCGACTATCACCTGTACGTTGATGGAATGCCAATGCTTCCCATTGTGGTATATGTGCTCTGTCTCACAGGGGGGCTGGAGTGCCACATGTGTGCAATAAATGGCCCCCACGGTGCGTGGGAATCTGGCAATTCTGTAGAAATCTGTCATTGCCTTCAGCTGCAGGTCCTCAGTGGTTGGTTTGATGATTTGGTTGGCCATGCATCTGAGAATTGCAGGGGTAACCTGGTGCACACATATGCTCATGGAGGATTGTGACATCCCAGCCACCACTCCACTTGTTCTTTGAAAAGAGCCACTGGCAAGGAAATGTAGTGTTGCCATGACCTTGACCAGTAGCTGCACTGCATGTGAGCGGTGTGTTCGGCTGGTGATGTCATCCTACAGGGTTATGGTTAATTCCAGGATGGCATGAGGGGTGAATCTGAAGATGCGATACACCTCAGAATCACTCATGCCAAAGAGGTCTATGCGTGTGCGGTATATCCCGTGCCCTCCTCCGTGCCCTCCTCCGTGCCCTCCTCCTTCTTTGCTCCTCTAAAGTCATTAGTATAGCTATGAGCGAGGGTGCCCCGGGCATCTTGGCATAAAGTTTGTTGTGCAGCAAGTGTGACTGCTCAGCTCCTCACTAACAGTGTTGCTTTAGCTGACATGTAGACGGATTGTCTAATTTTATACCACCTTTTCTATGGTCTAATTTTAGACAGGACGTGCAGCTGTTGCGCACAGCGCGTAGCCTGCGCTGCACCAACGTTCTTTTGTGGGTCCCCGTAACTCCCTCATTTGCATATTTGAATAGCAAATCAATGGTGTGTCTAGCGCAGTTTTGTGCGGACGGATACGCCGGTCTATCGAAATTACCAAAAAAAGTAGATTTCTTGCATATCTCGTTTTGGGGATGCGGCACATCGAAACGCATACGCAAATTTAGACTTGCGCTGCGCATCTCCTGTAACGCCGGCGTAATCGCTCTGTGAATCTGGCCCATTGTGTCTTTTTTCAAAATTGTCGCTCTTTTTTTGTTTATAGCGCAAAAAATAGAAACCGCACGCGCGATCAAATACCACCAAAAGAAAGCTCTATTTGTGGGCAAAAAAAGGACGCCAATTTTGTTTGGGAGCCACTTTGCACGACCGCGCAATTGTCAGTTAAAGCGACGCAGTGCCGGAAGTTAAATTTTGTCTGGGCAGGAAGGGGGTGTAGGTGCACAGTAGACAAGTGGTTAAATATTGCACCTGATGGGTGTCTATAGTTTGCCTGTGAAAACGTCTTTGAGAACCTGGGTCTTGCCTGAGGGAACATGTATCAATGAAAAAAAAGTTTTAAAAACGGTCATTTTTTCAGGAGTCCTGCTAACTTTTTTCCAACAATACCTTGAATATTGGTCTTTAAAATTATCATTTTTTAATTCGAACGTTCGAGTCCCATAGACTTCAATGGGGTTCTAAATGTTTGCGCGAACCCGCGGTCTATTCGAACGTTCTGGTGCAAACCGAACGCGGGGGTGTTCGGCTCATCCCTAGGAGTCACAAAGGAAAAACACAATCTACATACAATGCTGTCAGAAACAGAGGGGGAATTAAATGCTACAAAATGCATTGGTACTGTCAGCTCTGACAACAAAACGCTGAAAGAAAATGGCCAGAATTTGTTGGCAGCCCATGCACATGCTGGTGTAGATTGGCAAGACCAATAGTAGTCGCCTGCATTCTGTGAGAGATAACATACTATAGTTGTTTAATTACATAATTAGAAATGCCAAATAGAGACGGTCCTTGAAGGTCAGCCTTGCATAAAGAAACAGCTTTGGTCTAGAACAGCCTTTCTCAGACTTTTTATCCCCAAGGAACTTTTAAAAACATTTTGGGGGACCCTTTAAATAATTTTCTAATTTATAGCTTGTGGTACATTAGTGTTATCAATAACTTGTAGATATAGCAATATATGTGTAGATATAACAAATACAAATAATGATACACTAAAAAACAGAATTGCATACTAAATATCTCATAAACAACTTTGACTTTGCATGAGTGCCTAATGGTAACACTAACTTTTTATCGGTGCTCATTGAAAAATGCATCATTTTAACTTTGTCTTGGTGTTTAGGGACAAATTTTACATTTGCATTAGAGTTCAGGGCCAGCCATATACTGGCAGGTGGTCCATCAGATTTAGCTGACTGGGGCTTTGGATTTACACCTTGAATGGACCAACCCTCCTTCTCCTAGGCTCTCTACCTCTTAATATGCATAGATCAAGGATCCTATTCATAAAAATATCTTAATGAAAATTACTTCTGTCCATCACATCATATTCCTATTTACATTTCTGTAAGTCACACCAAGTAGGAGAGAAGACAGATTAGCAAAAACTGCTAGTAATTTGCCCTATGATTTTCTCCCCTTTGCTCAGGTTTAGACAGGAGATCGGCTACCACTGTGCATGCCCTGGACCACACAGGCTGACCGAGCTGGGACTCTAGGCAGCAATTGGCTGTCATGGTTACTTGGACATATGGCATGACTTCACCAGAGAGCCAAAACGATAAGCCTATGTTTATTGTACCAGCTCTTTCATAATTTCACATCAAGCATCCTGTCTCCATGACAAGCAATGGCTTGGCCAATGGCCATAGCTGCATGGGGAAAAGTGAAGTCACTGTTGGGCAGGTATGTATCCTTGGACTAGAAAAAGCAAATAAATCAACGTGGACAACTAGTGTCAGTTTGGCCTTAATAAAAAAAAAAAAAAATCCTTCCTTATTTCGCAATGGTAATTAGATATATTTCCTGGATTGAACTGTTGCAATGCATTACTTATATATTATTATACAACTTGATACAAGAACACATTCAGTCTTTTTTTTAATAGGACTCTGTTGCCCATATGATATGTTCACTTTATTTAGTGGAAATTGTAAAAGTAATCTGCTGTACACCCCCCCCCCCCCCAAGAGCTACATAAAAGATTGTAACTGGGTTTAAGTCTCACATTAATTCCTTGTAGTGAGATCTCTGGTGACCTTCTACTACTAGATTTCCCCACCTATCCTTCGTTTCTGAATTGGAATTCTGTTTAAGAGAAGTACTACCCTTTTATTCTGTCTTCTAGAGGGACATCAAGCATGGCATAAGTGTGTCCTCTGCCATGAACTCTGGGTGCCATCTTGGGGGAGCCTGTGTCTGTGTTGATACAGAGTTATGTTGGGATTTTGGCAGCCATATTTTCCACAGAGGGGATATAAATAAAGTAAAGAGGCCCTGTAACATTGCCAGACCAGACCAAAGCCATCCTGAAAATGGATGCAGGGAAGGACATGCAAGAGGAGGGACCCAAGCCCTGTGTTGAACCAGCCGCTGCCGTTTGTAATGCTGGTAACAATAAATACCGTTGCTTTGGCAGCAGCTAGCTGCCTTAACCCTGGTAATTTTAAAAACTGCAGGCGGTTGGCTTTAAAATAAAAGTGGTCTCAGCAGCGGATTCACCGCAAGGTCACTTTTATTGGTGGTGGGAGAGGGCCTCTCACCGTTCTCCGGTCGTCTCCGCCACTTACCAGACCCGTCGGCAGCGGCGGAGATGATCGCGTCTGCTCCCCTGTAAGGCTGGATGTCGAGTGAGGGAAATATGAAAGATGGCCCCACTTAGCTCCATAGCATTGGATAGCGGAAGCAACACCAAACGTCCCTTCTGTCCAATGCTCTTAAAGGGTAAAAAATTTTTTTTTTTTTTATTGCATTTTCATTGCATTTTATTGTAAATATTGTAAATATTTTGACCCCAGATCTCACATTTAGGAGGTCTTGTCATGCTTTTTTCGGGGGATGGGATGTTTACATTCCTTGTAATAGGAATAAAAGTGATCATTTTTTTTTTATTAAGGACAATGTAAAAATTAAAAGTAAAATAAATAAATAAGAAAAATGTAAGGCGCTCCATCCTGCCAAACTGGCGTGCAGAAGCGAACACATACGTAAGTCGCGCCCACATATGAAAACGGTGTTCAAACCACACATGTTAGGTATCATCACGATTGAAAGAGTGAGAGCAATAATTTTAGCTCTAGTCCTCTTCTGTAACTTAAAGGGGTTGTAAAGGTTTACTTACCTTTTCCTTCGAATTTCCTTTCTAAAGGTTTAATTTCTGTGTTTGAATTTCTCACTTCCTGTTTCTCCTCAGTAAGCTTTCCACCATCATTCGAGCAGTGGAAAGTCATTTAGAACAGCTTACTGAACACCTTACTGAGGAGAAACAGGAAGTGAGAAATTCAGAAGAAGAAAACAAAGAAAAAAAACATTTAGAAGAGAAATTGAAGGAAAAGATAAGTGAACCAACATTGCACTAGCTTAAAGTAACCTATTTAAAAAATAAAAAAATAACCTTTACAACCCCTTTAAAACTGGTAACCTGTAGACATTTTTAAACATTGCCTATGGAGATTTTAAGGGTAAAAGTGTGTCGCCATTCCACGAATGGGCGAAATTTTGAAACATGACATGTTGGACATCAATTTACTCGGCATAACATTATCTTACACAATATAAAAAATAATTGGGCTAATTTTACTGTTGTCTTATATTATGAGTCAAAAAAAGTGTATTTGTTCCCCAAAAATTGCACTTGTAAAATCGCTGCGTAAATACGGTGTGACATAAAGTATTGCAACAGTCGCCAATTTTTTCTCTAGGGTGTCAGAAAAATATATATATAATGTTTTGGGGTTCCAAATACTTTTCTAGCAAAAAAAATATTTTAACTTTTGTACACACTGAGTGTGAAAAATATGCCCCGGTCCTTAAAGTGGTTGTAAATCCTTACAGACCACTTTGACCTACAAAGTGTACAAGTGTGAAAGAGACCTAAGGCTTACCTGTAGGTGCAAGAAATATGGCACATGCACGGCGTAGACAACGGCGCAGGTGCACTGAGCGCACTGAGCGCGCCACAAGTGAAGGCGATCATGCCGTCACTGCCGGCTCCCGCGCGCATTTGGTTTACTTCCTCTTTAAGTGGTTAAATAACTTTGTCACTTAAAAAAGGGAGCTGCCAGTAGGTATGTTGCCACTTAACGGTGAAGCCCCGTACACACGGCCGAGGTTCTCGGCAGAAACCAGCGAGAACCTCGCTGGGATCCTCATTCTGCCGAGAACCTCGGCTGTGTGTACGGATTCGGCGAGCCCAGCCCGTCGGGAAACCCGTCAAGCAAATAGAGAGCAGGTTCTCTATTTGCTCGATGGCCCGTCGGGATGAATGGCTGGTCGCCTTTCCCGACGGGCTGGTCGCCGATTCTGCCGGCCGGCCGAGAACCTCGACGGGCGGAACGATGTGTTTGGCCCGTCGAGGTTCTCGGCCGTGTGTACGGGGCCTGACTGCTACCTATCAATCTTCTCTGCTACAGCCATTCAGGCCTATTGGCCCCTTTACTGCAATGAAATGCCTCCTTGACCTGTGGTTTCAGGAAAGAGCAGGCAAGCTTTGACTACAAGGAAGTGGAAGCAGCCTCGTTATCACCTCATAGCTTAGTAAAGGAAAATAAAACTGCATTTAAGGCTAAAGAGGAGTCAATTAAAAAACTAAACAGAGATCCAATCAAGTCACAATACATTTTTGGGGTTTAGTATTGAGCCTCCACTTATTGGTTTCTGAAAGATGAAGTACATATTGTACATGTCTTCCTAGCTTACCGAAAAGTTGTTGTTTTTTTACTCTTTTTTTTCCTACCATGCATGGCGCCTTTTGTTTATTAGAAAGATTATTTATTTTTTTACTTTTATATGTACATAAAAGAAAAATACAATGGACTGTAAATACTGTGACACTCAAATACCTTTTAAAATTGCTGGAAAAACAGCTTTTGATCATTTTTTCTATACACTACATTATACACACAAGTATTACAATACACAACACATAAGTACACTTCATGTTTTACTTACAAAGCATCTTTGTGATTGATTTTCGAGATGGTCTCTGTCCATTCACAGACATTTTATCCACTTCCAGTGAGCGATCCCCTCTTAGCTGAACAAGAATACAAGTTGAAAATGTGTAAAAAAACTGCTTTTGAAAAGAAATGTAAGAGCACAACTATGTTGATAACATGTCCATTAACTCAACAATGGCAAGTATACATTGGAGCGCAGGCAATATTGTGCCATCAATAAATCAATTGTGTTGTACAGCAGGGGGTGAGAATTACTGTTACTCATCACCTTCTGTATAAAATCAGATTTTGCACAAACTGATATAACTTTAAGGATCTCCAGGCAGATATAAAAAAAAAAAAGTCATATCAGTTCAGTTCTATAGTCACGAATGCATAGTTACATTTATTTGTAAATATAAGCAGTTTTAGTACCTGAATATGCCTTAATATCAGTCTTGTACAGTCCCTGTACAGCAGAGTTCAGACTGGGGGAGGGAGAAGCAGCACCAGGAACATACTGATATGAGGAGAGATTAGAGTGACAGAGCAGTGAGCTCCTTTCAGGATTATGAGGTTAATATGCAAGTTATTGTCATAAAAAGTGTTTGGGGACCTGGGTCCTGCCCCAGGGGACATGTATTAATGCAAAAACAACGTTTTAAAAATGGCAGTTTTTCCGGGAGCAGTGATTTTAATAATGCTTAACGTGAAACAATAAAAGTGAAATATTTCTTAAAATTTCGTACCTGGAGGATGTCTATAGTATGCCTGTAAAGTAGCGCATGTTTCCCGTGTTCATAACAGTCTCTGCACAAAATTAATTTAAAACTACTTGCAGCTATAATGAATTGTCGGGTCCCGGCAATACAGATAAAAAATGGCATGGGTTCCCCCCTTAGTTCATTACCAGGCGCTTTGGGTCTGGTATGTACTGTATATTAATGAAAACCCTGAACCAAAAAAAAAAAAAAAAATGCGTGCCCCCCCCCAAATTCCATATCAGGCCCTTCAGGTCTGGTATGGATATTAAGGGGAACCTTGCACCGATTTTTTTTTATTACGTAGGGGTCCCCCCAAAATCCTCACCAGATCCTTCAGTTCTGGTATTACTTTTAAGAGGAGCCCTGCACCAAAATAAAAACAAAATGACGCGGGTTCCCCCGAAAATCCATACCTGACCCTTATCTGAGTACACAACCTGGCAGGCCTCAGGAAAAGAGGGGGACAAGAGAGCGTCCCCCCCTCCTGAACCATACCAGGCCACATGCCTTCAACATGGGGAGGATGTCCCCATGTGGATGGGGACAAGGGCCTCATCCCCATGACCCTTGCCCGGTGGTTGTGGGGTCTTATCGGAATCTGGAAGCCCCCTTCAAAAAAAGGGCCCTCCAGATCCCATCCCCCCATGTGAATTGGTAAGGGGTATATTGTACCCCTACCATTTCACAAAAAAAGTGTCAAAATGTTAAAAACCACAGGAGACAGCTTGGGACAAGTCCTTTATTAAAAATAAAAAAATAAAAAAGATTCCAGCAAAGTAATCCATTCTCAATCTCCAGCGATGTAATCCATTCTCGATGTCCAGCAATAGTAATCCATTCTCGATCTCCAGTGAGGATACGATGCATACGATCCTGCCTCCACGGGAGGCACCCAAAGAATGACGTGCTGCAGCCTGACAGCTCTTTTGTAACTGAGGACGGGGCCACCCATAACATGCGTGGGTGACTCCGCCCCTTCTGAAGCAAGGGGAAAGCTTGGTAAATACAGCCCCACCTACAGGAAGAGGAGAGAACAGAAAGAGCCTGGAAAATGTGGTAATAGTCATTGGAGCACCAGGGCACCCAATGTTTTTCTTGGCTGCATATTACCGCTGTGAAGGTTGGATAGAAATATACTGAGGGGATTTATCTGACCCATGCGGGGCATTTAAATTGAAATGAGCAGATCTTATGCATACATATGGAAGAAAGTTGGAGCAGCATCCTCGGATACCATTGAGAGTGGAAGCGTGGAGTGTTTGCTGGTATATATTTCTTATTGCTGTTTGAACCTCTTATAATTTTGAGGTCACATCCAAGGTGAGCAAAATTATACATGAGTGTGGTGGTGTTGGGCGAGGTGCTCACTTTGGTTTGGTATAAAGTTCAAAAGCCTTTGAAAATATATAAACATTTATGTCACTTTTTGGAACAGAGAGGGTTGTGGAAGATAAAAGGTGGACTTTATTATACACTATGTATTAATTAAGGACACTAATAAAATGTATTCATTTATTTTTATAGTGTTGCACAAAATTATTTGATACCCAAAGGGTTAGTTTTAGGGTTACAGGAAAATGTATTGATTGGGCTTAAGGGAAGAAATGTTAAGATTACAAGGTAAGGTAAAGATAGGGTTACAGCTAGGGTTAGTGTTAGGGATAAGGACTTAGGAAAAGGGTTAATGGTAGGGATTCATTAAGAGTTCAAGGAGGATTAGTCTTAGAAGGATAAATGTTGGGGTAACAGAGAGGGTTAGTGTTACCGCTAGTGTACAGAGTTATTAATATAAGGTTTATAGTCAGGCCCTGTAGACACGATCAGACATGTCTGATGAGACTTGTCTGACAGACCGTTTTCACCAGACAACTCTGAACTTGTCTGATGGTCTGATGTGCAGACAGACCATCGGACCAAAATCCGATCAGACCAGAACGCGGTGATGTAGAACACAACGACGTGATGAAAAAACGAAGTTCAATGCTTCCAAGCATGCGTCGACTTGATTCTGAGAATGCGCGGGTTTTGGTCCGATGCTTTTGTGTACTAACAGGTTCCGTCAGACAGGTTTTAAAGCATGTTTTAAAACTTTGGTCTGACAGACAACGGTCTGATGGGCCGTACACACCATCAAACTTGTCTGATGAAACTGGTCTGCAGACCAGTTTCATCAGACATGTCTGATCGTGTGTACAGGGCCTAAGGCTGCGTACACACGATCGAATATAACTGCTGAATCTGGTCCGACGGACCATTTCAGCGGACATATCCGATCGTGTGTACGGGCTAGCGGACATGTTTTCCCAGTGGACAAATTTCAAAGCATGCTTTGAAATTTGTCCACCGGAGACATGTCCGTCGGATATGTCCGCTGGTTAGTATACTAACCAGCGGACAGAAATCTCCGTGCATGCGTTGAATGGATTCAACGCATGCGTGGAAGTATTTTACTTCCTGGAGTGGTGACGTGGCGGCGTCAACGTCACCGCCACGTCACCGCCTCCTCAGCCTGAGGGGATTTTCGTCCGATGGTGTGTGCACGCCATCGGATCAAAATCCGATGAGACATGTCCGCTGGAAACGGTCCGTCGGACATGTTTGAGCGGACATGTCTCATCGTGTGTACGCGGCCTAAGGGTTAGTGTTAAGCCCTGTACACACGATCAGTCCATCCGATGTGAACGGTCTGATGGACCGCTTTCATCGGTTAACCGATGAAGCTGACTGATGGTCTGTCGCGCCTACACACCATCGGTTAAAAAAACGATTGTGTCAGAACGCGGTGACAATGATGTGCTGAAAAAAATGAAGTTCAATGCTTCCAAGCATGCGTCGACTTGAGTCTGAACATGCATGGATTTCGTGCCTAGAAATGATCGTTTTTTTGCTATCGGTTAGGTATCCATCGTTTAAATTTAAAACAAGCTGGCTTTTTTTTTAACCGATGGTTAAATAACCAATGGCGCCCACACACGATCGGTTTGGACCGATGAAAACAGTCCATCGGACCGTTCTCATCGGTTTAACCGATCATGTGTACGCGGAATTAGAGTTATAAAAAGTCTTAATGTTGGGTTTACATGGAGGGTTACTTTTACGTTTATAGAAAGGGTGAGGCCGCGTACACACGATCAAATCTATCTGCTGGAAACGGTCTGACAGACCGTTTCAGCAGACAGATTCGATCGTGTGTACCGGCGGACAGACAGATTTGGCCAGTCGACAGATTTTAAAGCATGCTTTAAAATCTGTCTGCTGGGAATCCGTCCGCCCGACATGTCTGCTGGTTAGTACGCTAACCAGCAGACATATCTGCTCGCACATGCGTCGAATGGATTCGACGCATGCGCGGAAGTGTTTTACTTCCTGGTACGTTGACGTGACGGCGTCAACGTCATCGCCACGTTACCGCGCTGTCTGCAGGCGGGGATTTTGGTTTGATCGTGTGTACAGCGATCAAACCAAAACAGCCCAGCAGACAACTCTGTTTAAATCGGTCTGTCAGAACGATTTGAACAGATGTATTTGGATGTGTGTACGCGGCCTTAGGCCTCGTACACACGAGGCAATCTATTTGTTCAAATCGGTCGAACCGACCGATTTGAACAAATCTGTTTGCTAGGATTTTGGTTTGCTCGCGTGTACACACGAGCAAATCAAAATCCCCGCCAGCAGACGGCGCGCTGACGTGTCGGTGACGTGGCGGTGACGTTGATGCCGCCACGTCACCGCACCAGGAAGTAAAACATTTCCGCGCATGCGCCGAATCCATTCGGCGGCGGTGCGAGCATGCTTTGAAATCTGTCGGGTGGCCAAATCCGTTGGCTCGCCCGTACACACGATCGAATCTGTCTGCTGGGACGGTCTAGCAGACCGTTTCCAGCAGACAGATTTGATCGTGTGTACGAGGCCTTATGTTAGGGTTCCATGAAGGGTTAGTTTTAGGGCTAAAGGGAGGATTAGTGTTATGGTTGCAAGAAGGGTTAAATGTTAGGATAACAGAGAGGGTTAGTTCTAGGGCTAATGTGAAGGTTGGTTTTAATGTAAGGGTTGTAGGGAAGGTTAGTGTTAGGGTTACATGGAGAGTTAGCATTTTATCAAAGGTTAGTGTTAAACTGGGTATACACAGGCCAAAAATTGTACAAAAATGATAGTTTTGGCAGAAACCGACCCATGCGTACACCTGTCTGTTCTACAGAAGCCAGTCAAACGGGCATGCTGGAAAAGCATCTGACCAGCATCCAATGGCTGCCAGCGCTGATCAGTGTGTTCTGGCGTGTGGGGAGCCCTGTCAGAACACAATAGCACGGGGGTTTTTTAGACCACTGGGTTGAAAGAAAAATAACTTCTCATGTGTACACTGCATACGAGAAACAGGGAGGGTTAGCGTAACAGTGGGATGTTCTTTGTAATAAAAACTACAAACCAACCCCATTATTCTAACTCCTGTAAAAATGTATTCTGCAATATAAGTCCATGTTGTCAAAACTAGTGAGTTATTTACTTTCAAACAGGCCATCGATTTAAGAGAGAGGCACGGAATTGGGATTGGCATTTGCCTGACATCCTGATCATTACAAATACATTACAAATAAGTTGACAAAATGGGGATAAGGGGTGACACCAGAGGCAAGTGAAAAACATTAGAGAGACAGGCAAGGAATCAGCATGTTCTGTTCAAGCTCTAAACTCTAAAGGAGAATAAAGCAGAAATTTAGAAAATACAATATATATATATATATATATATATAATATATATATATATATACTGTATATATAATTATTCCAGCTTTCCCTGTCTGGATGAGAAGCAACAGGTAAGTTTACATCCCTCAGGGCTGCCAGTGTTCCCATTAATGCCAGCAAAATGACTGTTACATAATAAGTCATTCACCAAATGACCTCAGCTTACTAAGCAGAGTCTGAAATGAAAAACATCTCTGCTCGGCAGTTACCAAGACCATTTTGTCTACCTACTCAGTGTTTTTATAAGAGCTATGATGGGCAACAGCTTTTTATTTCCGAGACAGAACATCCTGCTAGCTTCTCCCAAATGTGTGATTTGCAGTTCATAGAAGGGATTGAATAAAAATGTCAGATACTGTTATGGAAATTTACAGAAGTTTTCACCATAATGAAGGAAGGCAGGAACAGAAATAACAAAGAAGTCTCTATAGACCAATAAAAATTACTTTTGGTATGGAATGCTAGTCATAACTTATCACTAAAATTCTTATAATTAAATAATTTTAATAAATAAAATACCAAAATGTGTGGATGTTAATGGCCGTAATATATAATAAATATAATAAATACTTGTCTTCAATAACTTCCAAGACAGTACAAATATGACTTAGCTATTAAAGCTCAAGCCACAATACCATAACAATAAAGTCCCCTTTCAAATGAAACGGACAAGGACCTCATAACTTAGCTGCGACAGGGAGGGATGTTGCTTCTTCAGATGCTCCTCACCGGCTGTAACAACTGATGGATTTTCTTTTATAGGTCTGGACTCGTGCTGTTTATTGGACCGTTAATTTATCACAAATTACAGGTAAGTACTTTTCAAAACTTTTCAAAACTTGTCTTCAATAACTTCCAAGACAATACAAATATGACTTAGCTAATAAAGCTCAAGCCACAATACCATAACGATAAAGTCCCACAAGCTGATCTTATGGACCATAAGAACGGCACCCCAACCGTCCCATGGCCATTTCCACACAGGACGGAAAATCTAAATCTAAAAATATTGAGGGCCACGTCAGTGCGATAGAAACCTTGAATACCACCCTCCAAATCCAAATGTCACAGCGAAAATCCATTTAGGGCATACATTTTGCAATAGCCCTATTCACATTTTTTCTCACTTTTTAAATTTTTTTAAATTTTGGAGAATACCAAATTAAACGGGGGATGATCTTGGAAAAAACCAAGACACAATTTGGTAAAACATTATGGATGATCAAAAAATCTTTTTTTTTTTTTATATTAGAAACAACATCCAGTGTCTTGCGACGGCCCAGATCATTCCTTGCCAAATGTAAAATAATAACATCAGGTACCGGCAATTTTAGATAAAGAAACAACAGAATTCTGTTAAACCAAGTCAACCCCCGATGCCCATACCAATACAATTTATCATTACAAGATTATAGAGTAAGATTGGTACCATAGCATCTGAAGTCAGCTCTCTTTTTTTTTTCTTTCAATCGTCTTTATTAAATTTTCAAATACAAAGTACACTACAAACATTGTACATCGTGCAACGACACATATGGGAAGTATATGTAACAAGAAGGAAATTATCAGCTATCATGTTGTTGGTATTCAATGTATTTTGATTAAACATGAAACGTGGCTTCCCCCTCCCCCCTAGTCACCCCAATTGGGTTCATTCTGTGACTCGGGGGGGGGGGGCAAGCCGGGCTAAAGCCCTTGTGTGGGGGGGCACCCCACAGGGCGATTGTCAGGAAAAAGAAATTTACATAGTAAACAGAACCAGCAAGCAGGTGTACAAGCGCAAAAGCAAGTTCACTTGGACTATGACTCAAGGGGAAACACATTGTTCGGTCAAGAAAGGTCTAGTTAGTGTGCAAAGGTGTATGTTGTTTTAAATGGACATTGCAGTTCTAGAACAGCATACCCAGGGACTCCAGGCAGTCCGGAGTTTTGTGCTTTGGTTGGCGTTGATCGCCATCATAGTTTCGTAACTGGAGTGTAGGTCTACAAGGTCAATAACCTGGTCAATGGTCGGGGACTTCTCAGATCTCCAAAGTCTCGTTAGGCAGAGTCTGGCGGCTAGAAGGATGTGAGTAGTCACGTATCTAAAGGGGTAGGGCAAGTCGTCAATGGTCAGGTTGAGCACTGCAAGCTCCGGATTCGGGGCCACTGATCTATTGGTAATAGTGGAAATTAGCCTAAACGTGTTGTTCCAAAACTTTTGGATATAGGGGCAGGCCCAGAACGTGTGAAGCATGTCTCCTTTAGATGATTTGCATCTCCAACACAAGTTGGACGATTGAGGGTTAAACAATGCCAGCCTGGCTGGCGTCAGATACCAACGAAGTGTGATTTTTTGGGTGAGCTCCCAGAGTGCGGAGCATTTCGTGGACCTATAGATAGACTGAAGGGCTTGTGTCCACTGATCAACGGAGTAGGAACGTTGTAGATCAGCTTCCCACATTAAGTGAGAGGGAGATTTGGAGAATTGAGACTTTAGGTGGAGCATGTTATAGAAGTGGGAGATGCCTTTTGCGCTGGGGGTTGGCTCGGTTAAGAATTTCCAGGTCTTTGGAGGAATGGCATAGATAGGTGAGGGGATGGGATTCAAGCAATGACAAATTCTCAGGTAAGTAAAGAGTTCTGTGGAGGGAAGGTCAAACTCCTTCTGGAGTTGGGAGAAGGGCTTAGGAGAGTTTCCCTGAAATATTTGGTGGAGAAAGTGAACACCCTTGAGGGACCAACGTGTGAGAGGTAGTTCTGGTGAGAGATATTGTAGGGAATCTAGGGGAATTTGGTCCATGGGGGCAGAAGTCGAGTAGGTGGAGTGCTTTACCAGTTTGACCCATGCTTTCGCGGTGGCCCTCATGGTGGGTGAGAGTGCGGACGGGATTGTAGTCCCCAGTGGAGTGCTCAAAAGCCAAGATCGAAGGGGGGGGCGGGTTAGGGAGGATCGTTCTATTTGTCCCCAAGGAGTGCTAGGTTGCTCCCTGAACCATTCAGGTAGTTGAGTAAGGATAGCTGCTAGATAATAATCCTCGAAATCAATGGAGCCTACGCCCCCCGCTAGTTTGTGCTTAATGAGTTTCGAGTGTGCGCACCGAGGACGTTTACCTTTCCAGAGATGTTGGTTCAGGACTGCTTGGAGGGACCTAAAGAAGGAAGAGGGGACAGGTATGGGGAGCGTTCTGAAGTAGTATAGTATCTGTGGAAGGCATAGCATTTTAAATGCTGCCAGCCTACCCGACCAGGAAATCTCATGTTTGGTAATTAGGTGGGAGTCTGAACGGATCTTCTGGAGGAGGGGTTGGAAATTGGCGGAAAAAAGATGCTTAATGGTGCGTGTCAACTTAATCCCTAGGTACGATAATTCTCTATCTGCCCATTTGAACTGATGTTGCAGATATAACAGGTTTTTGGTAGTTGCGTCAAGGTTTATGTCTAGCGTGAACGACTTGGTCGTGTTTACCTTATAGTATGATATAGTGCTAAACCATGTGAGCAATTTTTGTACCTCTGCCAGGGAAGGAGCCGGGTCAGTAAGAATTAGAATGACGTCGTCTGCAAATAGACTGATTTTATGCGAAGTGTGTCCAATTTGTATGCCAGAGATGGAAGGGTTGGCTCTAACGTGTGCTGCTAATGGTTCCATGAGCAGGTTAAAGATTAACGGGGATAAGGGGCAGCCCTGTCTCGTACCGTTTGTGATGGGGAATGGGCGAGAGGTCACGGTTGCTGTGAATACCTGAGCCGCGGGGGATGAGTAGAGTGCCATAATGGCGTGGAAGATAAATCCCTGGAAGCCAAAATGATGGAGTACCGATCTAAGGTAGGACCAGTGGACCCTGTCGAACGCCTTCTCTGCATCCAGAGAAAGGAGCAGAGAAGGCGTTCCGGTGGTCTCTGCATGGTGGATCAGGTTTATCAACCTCCTTGTGGCGTCTGAGGCCTGTCTACCCATAGTAAAGCCGGTCTGGTCCCTATGGATGAGGGTGGGTATAATCTGTTTCAGTCTACCTGCTATAGTTTTGGCGTATATTTTTAGATCTAAATTTAGCAAAGATATTGGACGAAAATTTTGGGGTAATGTCGGCTCTTTCCCTGGTTTCGGTATGGTCACAATAAGAGCATTTAAAGATTCAGGTGCAAAATGGGAGGAGGCAGCGTTATTGAACATCTCAGTCATGTGTGGGATTAGGTGTTCAGAGAAACGTTTGTAGTATTCTCCCGGTATACCATCAGGCCCAGGAGCCTTGCCCGAGGGGAGTGAGTTGATGGTCAGTAGGATTTCCTGATCGGTCAGAGGAGTGTTCAGGGCGGAGAGTTGGTCAGTCGTTAAGGTGGGCAGTCGAATGCTTTGAAGGAAACGGTTGATGTCATCTTGTGAAGGTTGTGGAGTCTGAGGGTCTTGATGTAGGTTATAGAGGTCCTTATAATAGTCACTGAAAGCGTCAGCTATATCTTGGGGATTTGTCAGGGAAGCGTTTGTGTGTGGGTGAAAGAGTTGAGAGATATTGGCTTTGGAGCGTCTACTCTTAATACGTTGTGCGAGTCGCTTACCGGCCTTGTTAGACGTGGAGTAGGCCGTGGCTTTCATTTTCTTCTGGAGATACTCATAGGAGTGTAGAAGAAGCGTTCTAAGTTCTCGTCTAAGGGAAGTCAGTTGGTCAAGCAGTACCAGGCGGGGGTCAGTCTTATTTTGGGATTCCAAGGCTGTTATTTGAGATGTTATCTCATCAAGGCGCTGCGTCCTCCTCTTTTTATGAAGAGATCCTATCTTAATTAGTACACCTCTCAGGTAAGCCTTGTGGGCTCTCCACACAACCCCAGGATCAGACACTGAGCCTGCGTTGATGGAAAAGTAGTTTTTGATATGGTCAGCAATCTCTAGGGAATATTCCTCGTGTTGTAGTAAATAGGTATTCGCTCTCCATACAAAAGTGTTGTGGAGGCGCTTGGTGTTTTCTATAGTGAGTGAGATAGGGGCATGGTCTGACCATGTGGCAGTGTGGATTGCCGAGGTGGAAATTTGCTGCAAAAGGGTCTTGTCTGTCAGGAACAGATCAATTCGTGAGTATGAATTATGTCTAGGGGAGAAAAAGGTGAAGTCTTTTTCGGTTCCGTGGTGACATCTCCAGACGTCGAAAAGATTGTGGGTAGATAGAATTTTTTTCAGCGGTGAATCCCATCGCTTGGCTGCAGACGTGGTGTCCATGAGGAAATCTGGGGCGAGATTGAAATCTCCTCCCAAGAGCAGATGGCCCTTCTGAATAGGTTTGGCTAAACGTAGGACTTTGTGGAGAAACTTCTTCTGAAGGGAGTTTGGGGCATACAGGTTGATTAAAGTGTACGCTGTGTTGGCGATGGTGCAAATCAGAATAATGAAGCGACCTTCAGGGTCCACGTGCACATCCAGGGGTTGGAAGTCGGTAGAGGCATTAATCGCTATCATGACTCCCCTGGACTTGGTGGAGTGGGAGGCATGGTATACATGAGGGAAGTTAGGGTTTTTGCATAGATGAGTGTCCGAATGAAGGAGGTGGGTCTCTTGGATGAAGACAATGTCACTGTGATGAGCCTGAATGGATTTCCAGAGTGAGTGACGTTTAGCTGGATGATTAAGCCCGTTCACATTCAAGGAGAGGATGTGGAGTGGCATCTTGACTGTGAAGTGCAATAAGGAGAACAACAAAAGGACTTACAGTTAGGAGAGCTTGAGTCCACCCCTGTAGTCACCAGATAGCGTAGTAGATGAAGTAGACCAGCGAAGGACCAGGGATCGTCTGTACAGGTGGAAGCAGAACTGCGGATAGAACAATATGTTATAGCAACTTAATCAGATCTAGTCACAGTGCACAGTAGGGGGGGGGAGGGGAGAAGAGCTTGCTGAGAACTCTAGGTGGTTCAAACTTTGGGGTACCCATGGTGGAGGGCAACCAAACCAAGAAGGCGGAGTTGAACACAACTGCGGCCTCCAACAGGGGGAATTAACAGTCTAAAACAACAGGAACTGAAAGGGTTAAAGGAATTCTCGTTCGGAGCCTCTGGGAGACTGGTTAAAGTGGTAGGCCCCATGTTGCGCAGGGGATCACGACATCTCCACTGAATCCGGGTGCATATTTCCATTCCGGCGGGGTGTGCTCCGGTCATTGTTAGGTGGGGACTGATTGGAGGGACCGGGCAGGATGTTCCAGGCATGCAGCAGGTGAAGACCCTTGTTGAGATCCGATATCCCGTGTGATTTACCATTGTAAGTGACAATTAGCGAAGCAGGATACCGCCATTTGTACGGGATGTTATGGTTTTGAAGGCCTTTGGTGACAGGACTCATTTGCCTCCGTAGTTCAAGGGTATACTTCGATAGGTCAGGGAAAAGCTGGACACCTGTGTACGGAGTCGGTAGGGGTGCCTTAGCTTTAACACCAAATATGAACTTTTCCTTTATATGGTAGAAATGCACTCGCATTAGTACATCTCTAGGTACAGTGGCAGCGAGATGTGAGGGTTTTGCAATCCTGTGGATTCTGTCTATTATTATGTCGCGGGGAGACGTTTCAGGAAGCACTATGCGTATGAGCTCCTTGGCGTATTTAGGGAGGTCTGCAGGCAGAATTGATTCAGGGACACCCCTGAGCTTGACGTTATTGCGGCGAGACCTGTCCTCTAAATCCGCCAACTTTGCCCGCATCCATGTTTGTTCCTCTCTGACATCCTCAAATACATCAATAACACCATTCACAGTGGTAGCACAGTCTGTCATATTTCTCTCAATGCAGGTCACCCTGTCATCCATAGCATGAATATCTGAGGTGATTTTAGTGAAGAGGGAGGAGAGGTCAGTCATCAGGGAGGATTGCAGGGACATGAGCATGTCTTTTAAGGTGGAATCCAGGACAGGCTGGCCTGTGGTGGGGAAGGAGGCCATAGATGAGTGTAGGGCCTGGTTGGAGAGGAAAGCCGGGGCCTCAATTAGCTGCGGAGGCGGCCGGTGCGGCGGCGTATCTAGCCTCATTTTTGCCTTTGCCGGGCTGCTGGTAAGGGGGTCCCTGTCCGGGGACCGATCGGAGGACACAGGGGAAGTGAAGGTACCCGATCCGTCCATCAGAGCGGACGGCAGATCTGAGGGGGAGCCTCGCAGCGCGCCGTGGCCAGCGCCATCTTTACAGTCACTAACCTTCCCCGCCGGCTTGAAGGCGAACTCGGTCAGTTTTTGAGGCTTGTACTCCGTCAGCCTCTTCCTAGAAGTGCTTGCCATGGACCCGGGTGATGTCTGATCACGGATGGCCGTGGATGGAGTCGCGGATAGGGCCGTTGTGGTGCTAGTTGTCTCCCAGGGCTGCTGAGCTGAGGGATTATGCTGCCATCTTCAGCTCCGGTCGGCCACGCCCCCCTGAAGTCAGCTCTCTTATGGGCCCAATAAATAAAAGAATGGCAGATGATCCAGGTAACAATCGGAGAATCTGAAATTAAACAAAATTATTAGCACAAATGTAAGTACTGTAAGGCCGCGTACACACGAGGAGACATGTCCGCTGAAACTGGTCCGCAGACATGTCCGATCGTGTGTACGGCCTAGCGGACAGGTTTCCAGCGGACAAAAGTTTCTAAGCATGCTTAGAAACTTGTCCGCTGGAAACCTGTCCATCGGACATGTCCGCTGGTTAGTAAGCCTAACCAGCGGACCGAAATCCCCCACATGCGTCAAAATTGATTCGACGCATGCGTGGAAGCATTGTACTTCCTTGTTTGCGCACATCGCCGCGTCACCGTCACCGCCACGTCAACGCGTTCTCTGTCCGCTGGGATTTTGGTCTGATGGTGTGTACACACATCAGACCAAAATATCCCAGGAGACATGTCCGATGAAAACGGTTTTCATCGGACATGTCTCCTCGTGTGTACAGAGCCTAACAATTGGAGGACCATCTACCAATATTCTTAATCGCAGATACATCAAATCCTAAATTAGCAGCAGTAGTGGCAGATCCAATAGGGAATGAATGAGAAGAAATGGGCAGGTGTCCCAACCGTAAATGAATCAAGCATTTCTTTAAAACAGAGTTAAATTGAAAAATAGGGGTAGAATCACAATTAAGAATGAACTGTTTACTACTAATAGGACGTAGAAGTAAATAACGTTGCAATAAAGCGATAGCACATACCGAATCATCAACATTTTTGTGTTTAGTGATCCATCGACCCGACCAAATTGATCGGTCTTGCTTTTCTGTAAAAACAAAGGACTCCAGGCTGTAGAGATACAGCAGAAGACGGGAGACCCAAGCCAAAACCTTTGTTAGGAGACACTAATTCAGATATTCTAAAAGCACAGTAAAAACAGAAGCAAAGGGCAAGTCAAATGAAGAGAAACAAACGACATCAGTAGCAGCACACAATTGATTCAATAATTCAAAAGTAATAGGCAATCTCTTATCCGTCAAGACATGTTGTTTACGATAACCTTTCAATGCTAGCTTAACAGCAAAGATACTAGAGCAAGGAGCCTCACCATTCAAGTTCTTAAAAAAGCACACCCCCCGCCAACATTTTTGCAATCCTAGAATAAAAATAACCCCTACCCAATAACACATTCAGAAAAGTTAAAACCAATTATTCAGGGTCACGTGTAATAGACCAATCCAAAGAGCCTAAAAAATAATTCCATAAGTCCCACGCTGCTAAATAACTTGCTTGCATGGATGGAGCCAAAGAATTACCCATGGCAGTCAACACAGGGCTCAAACTATGGACCAGAGATGTGGAGGACAAGAAAGCCCAATTCCGTCTGCATCTGGAACCAATTCCCGAAATGTCAGCATCTGTTGATGAGACAACGAATCAGCAATAGAATTACTAAAACCTGGTATATATTTTTCGCCTTCAACCTTAGACACTGAAAAACTAAAAAACGAAGAACGGAAATGACAGGAAGGTATTTAGAAACCAAACAGTTGATCGCGAAGACCACACCTTTGTTATCAGAATGCAACAGTATTCTAATATTCTTAAATTGATCACCCCACAACTCAAGGGCCACTACCATGGAAATAATTCCAGAAACACAATGTTGGAAACAAACCCTCGCTCAACCCAAGAGGAAGGCCATACACCAGCAGACCAATGACCCTGTCAAAAGGCACCATATCCGGAAGAGCCAGCATAATCAGTATATAAATTTAAAGCTGAAGCAGAACAAAAGGGAGATTGCCGAAGAGCACAACCATTAAACGAAATCAAAAACAAGCGCCATACTAACAAATCATCACGAATGTCAGATGTGATCCTAACAAAATGTCTAAGAGACTTAACACCAGAGATTGCTCTGTAAAGGCGCCTAGAAAAAATCCTACCCATGGGTATAATCCTGGACTCAAATGCCAAAAAACCCAACAAAGAATCGTCCGCAACTGAACTTTTTTGTTTGATAGAATAACATCCAACAACATCATGATCTTCACAATATTCTCCCCAGGAAGCCGGAATTCCTTCGCAACCGTGTCAATCTGTATACCTAAAAAATCGAAACACGTGATCGGAGAAACAGACTTCTCACAGACTTCACAAACAGACTTCTCAGGGGCCAAAGGGACCCCAAATGTATTACAAATAATTTTTCCGAAAAAATATATAAACACTCCAATGAGTCAGCCTTGCCAATGGACAAACAATCATCAAGATAATGAATACAGCGATTAGACCCCGAACAATGACACATAACCCAGTTAAGAAAAGTAGAATACATTTCAAAATAAATACACGACAAGGCACAACCCATTGGCAAACTTTTATCAAAGTAGAATTGCCCATCAAAAAATGAAACCTAAAGAATTGAAAGCAGATGGACGTATAGGTAACAACCTAAAAGCCAAATTAATGTCAGCTTTTGCCTACAATGCAAGTCACCTGCAGAACAAATTAGATCAAATGAAGAATAAGAAACTGAACAAAGATCAGAATTGATGTCATCATTCAAAGAAAAACCAAAAGGGAAAGACAGATGATGGATAAGTATAAAAGAACCAGGCTTTTGGGAACAACACCCAGCGGAGACACTCTAAAATTAGAAAACTGTGGTAGATCAAAAGGACCAGTAATCCTACCATTCTCCTTACTAATTTTCTTTCTCACAACATCCCTATGCATATCAACAGAAGCCAAATTATCAAATACAACACAACCAGAGCCAGAAAAAGAAGGCAAAAGGAAACCAGAACCAAAACCCTCAATTAACATGTCTGCACACCTGCGATCCGGGTCCCGAAGAAGCCATGGCAACATGCTTTCCAGTTTCACCTGAGAAATTGCTTTTAAGAAATGTATCCCTCGAAGGAGGAACCTGATGTCCCATGTTTTTAAAACAACGAACAGCAGGATGGGTTCCAGCACAATGGGCACATTCGTGCTTGTAACTGCAGTTAGCAAGCCATTTACACTGACCCTCATTGTAATTAAAACAAAGTCCTTTATGATAAGGTCCAGTAGTAGGCATGGCAGATTTAACAACCTGCTTCTGAGGTAAAAGCAGGTTCAGCCAAAGACCAACATCCTTCATACCCCATATCAAATTTTTTATGCACAGCTAGCTTTTGCCTAAAGGATTCATCATAAAAGAACCAAGATGGGCCAGGAAAGTTCTTGTACAGTAGCTGTCACCGAGAATGTGTTTCTAGCACGACAGCATCGTGCTGATTCTCGGCGACAGGGTGCCGACATCTCGCACTCGCTGGAAAAGAAAAAGCACATTCCAGCGAGCGCGTCATAGAAGCGACAGGGATCCGACTTGGATTCCCGCCAATTCTACACGCGGCGTTTGGTATGAATCATGAGGGGGAACTCCACGCCAAAATTTTAAATAAAAATACAGCATGGGTTCCAGGCCCTTAGGTCTGCTATGGATTGTAAGGAGAACCCCCCTCCGCCAAAAAAATGGCGTGAGGGTTCCCCCACAATCCATACCAGACCCGTATGCAAAGCACGCCACCCGGCCGGTCAGGAAAGGAGTGGGGACGAGCGAGCCCCCCCCCCCTCCTGAGCCATACCAGGCTGCATGCCCTCAACATGGGCGGGTGGGTACTCTGGGGCAGGGGGGCGCCCTGCTGCCCCCCACCCCAAAGTACCCTGTCCCCATGTTGATAAGGACAGGGCCTCTTCCCGACAACCCTGGCCACTGGTTGTCGGGATCTGCGGGCGGGGGGCTTATCGGAATCTGGGAGCCCCCTTTAATAAGGGGGCCCACAGATACCGGCCCCCACCCTAGGTGAATAAGTATGGGGTACATCGTACCCCTACCCATTCATCTGGAGGCAAAGTCTTAATAAAAAACAACACAGGGTTTTAAAATATTTTATTAGTCAGCTCCGGGCCCCCCTCTCTTTTTTAGCTCTTTTACGAGGGGGGGCTTGCTTCTTCAACGTCTTCTGGGGGGGTCTTCTCCGCTCTCTGGGGGGTCTTCTTCCATCGCCCAGAGGCGATTAAGTTCGCATGTGCTGCGCTATATAAGTTTTCATTCATTCATTCATCTTCTCCACTTCACCTCTGTTGTCTCGGCGCTCCCCAGTTCCCCAATTCTTCTCCCGCTCGCTCTCCGGTGCCTTCTTATTCAGCCCGCTCTTCTATGCCGTCTTCAGCCTTATTCTCTTCTTTTCCGATGTTGATGCGACGCTTCTTCTCGCTTCTTCTCGCTGTAAATTCGAGTGAAATGGCTCGCACCAATTTATATGAGCTCTAATGATGTCACAGTCCCATAATGCTCCAGTACCTACCCATGTGGGTACCCGGAGCATGATGGGACTGTGACATCGTAGGAGGCCTATATAAATCGGTGCAAGCCACGCACCCGGCATTACAGCGGGAGGAAGCGACGTGTCAACAGCGAAGAAGAGAAGAAGAAGAAGAAGGTGAAGGCAGAAGGCAGAAGGCAGAAGAAGAAGGCAGAAGGTGACAGAAGCCTGGGCACCCCCCCACCGAAGATGTCGGAGGAGAAGGCCGGGAGGGGGCCGCTATAAAAGTGCTAAAGAAGAAAGCGGCCCCACCCGGTGTAAGAGAACCAGACGGCAGTGAAGACTGGGACCCCCAGAAGACGTCGAAGAAGCAAGCCCCCCCTTGTAAAAGGGCTAAAGAAGAGAGGGGTGCCCCGGAGCTGACTAATAACATCCTTTAAAACCCTGTTTATGATGTACCCCATATTCATCACCTAGGGTGGGGGGGGCGCTATCTGGGGGCCCCCTTATTAAAAGGACTCAAGACCCCGCAGAGGGTAAAATCTGCAGGTGTTCATGATCTCGCTACTATTAGGAGATCCACCTTATCTGGTTACCCCTGTTACCTCTAGGGTGTGTCACAAAGAGAAGCCTACCTTCCGGTGGTGTTGGATATCCATCTTCAATTTCAGCTTCAGTTTTTCAACGTATCTTCTTTTATTGCACTAGGGAATTTTTTTTTATTTTCTTTCAACTTTTTCACAGTTTGATATATTTGTGTATTTATGCCGTTGGACTTATTGTTTTATTGCAGTTTATACCTTAATAGTACATTGAGCTTTACAAAAACAGAGCAACTATTTCCTTTACACTGTTAAAACCAGGTGGTCCTGGGCCCACCCAAGAATGTTACTGAACAGTAGGGATGAGCTTCGCGGTCGAAACGAACGTATGTTCGACTCGAACATCGTCCGTTCGATCGTTCGTCGAATTTCGAACAAAAACGATTGTTCGCGGCAAATTCGAGTGAAACGAAACGACCGTTTTTAAAACTTTTTTTCCATTGATACATGTTCCCTGGGGCAAGACCCGGGTTCTGAAAGACGTTTTCCAACAATAACCTGCTCCTGAAAAAACGACAACAATAACTTGAAAATTTGTCTTTAAAATGATCGTTTTTGAATTCGAACGTTCGAGTCCCATAGACTTCAATGGGGTTCTAAATGTTCGTGCGAACGATCGGACTGTTCGACGGTTCTGGTGCGAACCGAACGCGGGGGTGTTTGGCTCATCCCTACTGAACAGTAAAAGAAGAAGCAGCACAGTGATGGTCTCATCTCTCTGTCACTTTGCTTTCTCCTACCAGCATAAATCTTGCCAGCACATGAACCATACCACCCAACTGTCCCTGATTTGGAGGGACTATCCCTCATACAGAGCAAAGTCTCTCTGTCCCTCTTACCTCCACATTGTACCTCATTTTAGTCTGATCTATATAGTTGTATAAAAAATGCACTACTTATCTATCAAAAAGTGTTACCCTGTGCTAAACTTTTCATCCAATTTCTAAATTGATGCATTTCCCAATTCCAAAAGCCAGTATAAAAGAATATTAGTGGTAATAAAGCTCTTGTGGGTTTAACTAATCATTATTTTATGTTTTTACAATTCTTCCTTAAGACGGGGCGTGGCGGGAGGTGCGCCCTTTGTCTTCATTCTTTTGCTAATAGGTGTCCCTCATTTCCATCTCAGAAAGTTGGGAGGTATGCATGAACAGATTGGCTCATTCTGCTGCTCTCACATTAAACTGCAAGAGATTGAAACAAGCTTGCATTTTAAAAACAAAAAACAAACAGTTAATGATGTGTTAAAAATTAGAGAGCTACATTAATTTGTGAATTTAATATCTGCTTAGAGTTTAGATTTGAATAAATTAATAATTTCTTCTCTTCTTTGTCTATGTACTGCAATAGTGCTAATTGCTACTAGTCCATCTCACCAGGCATATGAATTGGAACGCACATGACAAAAAAGGGGTATGTTTTTATGCTGACAGTAGCCCATATGCCATAAACATCTTTAATGTTTCAAGAGAGTGGTGTTTAAAAAGTGTCTGCCTTCACATCTGACATGGGTATGATTCTAAAAATGGGAGTTAAATAACCCAGAGCTGCTAGAATTTAGTCTACTACAGAGCTGACCTAAAGGGCTCTTTGTAGGGCTGAAGTCAAAGGCAAAGTGAAACTGAACACAGAAGGAACAGCTGTAGTCACCCTGTCTCCCATCAACCTTCTCCTGCAGGTTCTTTTATGCCAGGTCATCTGGGAGTGTGCCCGGCTGTGCAGAGCTATATAAGGGAATTTCCGAGAGACTGATGTAGTGCCCCCCCACCCTCCATTCTGTGTGGGGCGTAACACTAAAGTTAGTGGGGAATGGGAGAGTTAATTTGCTCCCATTCAAAGTATATCTGTGGCAGCCGTAATTTTTTTGGGTCTGTCTACACGGGGGCCCAAGTTCCAGGTTCCACCTTCAGGGTGCGCGCATCCATGGGCCCCCCGCCGCCGAGGCCTGCCTGGTCGAGGTTGCGCACCGGGCGGAGTTTCACCCTGGAGTTGAAAGGGGCCCCATCGACTTGCTGGGTCCCAGATCCTAAGCTGAGAGCTGTGCGGTGGGGGTTCGGCTCGGGAGAACCTAGAGATAGAGGTTGTCCGGGAGGTCTAGATGAACCATCGGGGGTCCGGTCACCACGCTGTATGACAGTTACACTTCAACTGCCAATTGGTGACCCTCAATTGGATTTACTGGGAGGATTCATTAGTTTTAATCTTTGACGACGGGAAAATTCACTGAGCCTGTGGCAGAGGCCCTGTTTCCTCCCAGTGACTTTTTGCAAGTGACCCTCCAGCTGCCAGGCCCAAGTTAATTGCCTGTCCGGGGGCACTTTACCCACTCCGGCGAGAGTGGCGACGTTTGAAATTGACTGTGCTGAGAGCAGGCTTGCTCTCTTTCATATCCAAGGTCTGATACGGCAGTTCTCTCTTTGCTCATCAACCTTTCTCTATTGTGTGCCATGTTGATATTGGTCATGTTGGGCCTTGGAATAAAGCACTTAAAACTCAAGCTGATGTCTGGACACTTGCTCTTTATCCACACTCACAAGTTTCACCCCTAGACAAGAATAATAAGGTAACTTAATACGCCGGTCCCAAACTATCCAGCGGCTCCTTCGGGGGTGAGCGCTACACTGATATACTAATGAGAGCACCTTGATTCTCTTTGGAGAAGGAATCTGAACTCTGTGGTGCTCCCAACTAGAGGGGGTGTTAAGGGAAGATGGCTTATAAATTAGGTGTTGGCATTCTGCATATAAATGACAACCACTCCTTTGTATGGCACTCTGAGCCAAAAAATTATGCTAGTATGTCAAATGTGATGTCAGACGTCACAAAAGTCTTGCAAAGTGACAGTAAAGTGCGGAAAATGCATTTTTAGTAGGGACATTTTTTTATTCTCAAGTATCAAAGCTTTAGGAATGTCATGATCTGACCTATGGCCAGGAGGAAGGCACAATATGTTAGAGAGTTCCATCAACAACAGGTGGGTAGTTGTCCTATCCAAGAAGAACAGGGACTTGCATACTTTGGCATCAACGTCTGCCCAATCAGATGTCCCTTTACAAGCAGGGAGGGTTTTGCTACCTATATACATCTCAATGCTTTATATTCTGATTGGAATGCTCTTTTAAATAATATTATTGGGAAGCTATGGTGATCATTACCTTTACAATCATTTATTTCATTTTTAAGTCAAGCCAGTTGTCAGGACCAGATTTACAATTAGACATGGCAGGCTAGTGCCTAAAGGCAGCAGACACAGAAAGGCACCTTTTCTGTATAGTTATTAACCACATATTTTACTCATAGAAATACAACTATCTGACATAAACATATTTACATTTACTTTACTAATGTACTTTACTGCTAAGGAGAAGGGAGTAAGAAAATGTTCTGCACTAAAGAGATGATCTTAACATATGGGGTTTCTCAAGATTACAAAGGAATAGAGAGATTGTCTTCCTGTGTCAGAAGACTTCTTATCAATTTCAATAGGCCAAGCTATGCATATTCACAGTACAGGAGAAGAATCTGTCTCTTCCCATCACTGCACAGACTACAACAGTCCAACACCAGGGCATCTGCATGTTTGTCTGTATACCAATTGGGGGGGCATATCTGAAGCCAAATCTTTTTTTGCCATCTGTGTCCGGCTTGGTAAATTTGTCTTCACTTTCTGTCTTGTACACACAACAGGAAGTGAGACCTGTTCCCACCTGCCTTCCTCATAACATAAAAAACAAACATATTACAACGGGGAGGGATCAGGAATACCCCATTTAGCCCAATACATTGCGTAGGCCTTGGAACCCAAGTGTAGATGTGACATCTTGGAGTCCTTAGAAATATAAGGAACCCTTAGTTGGTTCAGCTCTCCGTCATCTACCAGAAACTGAAACCTCCATTCGGGGTGGGCTGATTGTTCTCTTGAATAATTATCAAAGAAGAGAGTTTATGCCCGCACTGCCGATTTGCACTGTATTGCAGGAATGCAACTGCAGAAAGATCTTTAGCATCTTACACACTTTCAGAAGGGTTTGACTCCTGATCTCATACTACACTCAGTGGTTTGACCCACCAGTTCTTATGTCAGTAAAGTCATGCACTCATATGGGGTTCAGCAGGAGAAACCACAGCAGAGCAGGGGACCAGAAATCTGACCTGAACTAAGGTGTGTCAGATGCAGATGGCAAAGGCGGTGAATAGGTAAGTATAAACGTTCTTGTCGGGAGCACTATGTTTTTGTTTTATTCTAGTGACAGAGTTGCTTTAAAATGTGAGGCAGATATTGAAACTTCAATTGTATGCCAGTAGTCAGCACTATTGATCTGCAACCTTTTGAGCTACAACAGCAATGTTAAAAACGTGTCTGGCTAGTCTCTAAACCACACCAACAGAATGCAGCTACAATATGTACATGACTTTGTCTGGTCATTTGTCATATTGACTTTCTATTGATAAATAGTCACCATTTGCATACTTAGCCTTGTAAATGCCACATGCTCAACATATTAAAATTTCTGTTCATAAAGTTTATATGTACTATCTATCAGCCAATACCGTTTTGATCATCTAGCTATTCAAAAACCAAAGTTACAATGTATATGTAACCCAAAATATTTTTGTTATTTAAGATGTAGGAAAAAAATCAGTGATGTCAAATCAACAAGAAACAATTAAATTGATTTAACTAAGATAAACCACTGCAGGTAAATTTGATTGGTTGCTACAGGGGTTGGACAAAAATACAGAATGGCTTTCCATTCATAAACAGCTTGCTTACTGTTATGATCTGTGATTGGCCCACAGCAATCATATGGTGACTGGCTACCTGTACCATGTGATTAGCTGTAGCCAATTACAGTTAACAACCAAAATCAAGCTGTTCGAGAATGATCAACCCATTAAAACTATTGCTTACACAGTGATCTTCACTGTATGAGTAATAACAGTGTAAAAACAAAAATCCTTAAACCGTACCCCCCCCCCCCCCCCCTTTGGTGACACTAATCTACTCTGATGACAGGATCTTAAAAAAACAAAAAAAAGGAAAAAATTCAATTATTTGTGTATTCATTTTTTTTTTTACATTCTGTCATCAGTAAGCATACTTGATCACTGCCACACCAATCATATGATGATGCTGTACTGCACTGGTGACAGTATGTAAAAAACTCCAAAAAACTCTCTATGACTCCGACTGTGTGCTTTCCAAAAAGGGGTCATTTGGGGAGAATGTGTACTGTCCTGGCATTTTAGGGTCTCAAGAAATTTGATTGTCAGTCAGTACATCAGGAGTGATCAATTTTCAAATTTTTGTAAATATTTTTTTTATATCTTTTCATGTGGCAACACTGATGAACTTACACTTTGCTACAATCTAGTGAGTGTACAAGTAGTGAGTGTACGGCTTGTATAACAGTGTCAATTTGCTGTCCCTTCAAAATAACTCAACACAGCCATTAATGTCTAAATGGCTGGCAACAAAAGTGTGTACACCCCTAAGTGAAAATGTCCAAATTGGGCCCAATTAGCCATGTTTCCTCCCATGTGTCATGTGATTCGTTAGTTGTTACAAGGTCTCAGGTGTGAACCATATGCCGCACACTGCATCAAATTGGTCAGCATGATGCACAGGAAAGCCTACAGTTTGCTGAAGACAAGCAGACTAAGGCCATGGATTACTGGAACCATGTCCTGTGGTTTGATGAGAACAAGATAAACGTATTTGGTTCAGATGGTGTCAAGCGTGTGTGGCGGCAACGAGGTGAGGAGTACAAAGACAAGTGTGTCTTGTCTATAGTCAAGCATGGTGGTGAGAGTGTCATTGTCTGGGGCTGCATGAGTGTTGCCAGCACTGGGGAGCTACAGTTCATTGAGGGAACCATGAATGCCAACATGTACTGTTACATACTGAAGCAGAGCATGTTCCCCTCCCTTCAGAGACTGGTCCGCAGGGCAGAATTCCAACATGATAACGACCCCAAAGACACCTCCAAGATGACCACTGCCTTGCTAAACAAGCTGAGGGTAAAGGTGATGGACTGGCCAAGCATGTCTCCAGACCTAAACCCTATTAACCTCCCTGTGCAGTATGATTATTTCAGATTTTAGGTGCTGAAAGCGGTACCATTATTTTGCAAGGAAATTTGGTGTTTTATATTGTAGGCTTGTAATTCTTAGGCCGCGTACACACGAGGAGACATGTCCGATGAAATTGGTCCGCGGACCGTTTTCATCGGACATGTCTCTAGGGATATTTTGGTCTGAAGTGTGTACACACCATCAGACCAAAATCCCTGCGGACAGAGAACGCCGTGACGTAGACGACACCGACGTGCTCAAACAAGGAAGTTCTATGCTTCCACGCATGCGTCGAATCAATTTGACGCATGCACAGGATTTCGGTCCGATGGTTGGGCGTACTAATGCTTGCTTAGAAACTTTTGTCCGCTAGAAACCTGCGGACCAGTTTCAGCGGACATGTCTCCTCGTGTGTACGCGGCCTAAGGAATAACTCACTTAAATCTGACCAAACAAGAGTCTAGTAGGCATCCGGGTATGAAAACGTTTGAAAAACAAAATGATAAATTATAATATAATAAATAATTATAACAAATAATAATATAATTATAATAAAAAATATTTAATAATGTAATCAACTCAAAATCACTGAAATTTGCTCAGTTTCAGAATTGTTGCTGTCATTACTTTTATTTTTTTATGACGAATTTCCCCACAAATCGCTATCGCTCAATTCTGCAAGTGATTATAATTTATTATTGCTGTTTTCTAGCTGGTCTAAAACCACTTTTGACACAAAGGCACACTTTTGGTTGCTATGGACAATCTACAGTTTGCAGGCAGAAAGAACAATTTTTATTATACAAAAGTACATGTAGGGCACTGGGCAGACAACTAGGGACACAGGGGATGTGTATTTTTTACATATAGTACTGTAATCTATAAGATTACAGTATACTGTATGTAATGTGTTTGTTTACTTTTTTGAATTTGGCGCCGTTCTCCGCCCTCGTGTGCCGTAACGTTGCAGGGAATGGAGATCGGCGGCACACAGGGAGGAGGCATCGCAGGATTCAGGGACAAGGTAAGCAACTTTGTCCCTGGCTGCTGCGAGGTGAGCCCGAGTCAGGCTCGGGGATACCGCTTTTGGTACAAAAATCTTACCCTGAGCCAGACTCGGGAATACCGCCAGGAGGGTTAAACCCTATTGGGGTCCTAATGGTGGAGCGCAAGGTCTCTAAGGCTTCATGTACACAGGACATTGTTCAACCTCTCCTGAACGATTTATCTTGACAGCCAGAAACCGGCGTCTAAAAACGGATGTTTAGCCGCATTTACATGCTGCGTTTAGTAGCGTTTGCATCTATAAGCGTTTGATTTTTTTTTTTATATATATTTCTTTAATGAAAAACATCTGTAAATGAAAGGCTGCTAAACCTGAGTTACCGTGTTTAGCCGTGTTTGGCGCTTGAAAAGCCTCTAAATACAGGTTCTGAATGCATTTTTTGAGTTCCAGAAAAAGCCTCTAAACTCAACTGCCTAGAAATGACTATAAACAACCCAGTGCCATCATGGAGAAATGGAGGAGTGGCAACCTGTGAACCTCTGGTGAACTCCATGCCCAAGAGGGTTAGGACAGTGCTGGAAAATAATGGTGGCCACACAAAATATTGACACTTTGGGCCCAATTTGGAAATTTTCACTTAGGGATATACTCACTTTTGTTGCCAGCTGTTTAAACATTAATAGCTATGCATTGAGGTATTTTGAGGGGACAGCAAATTAACAATGTTGTACAAGCTGTACACTCACTACTTACATAGTAGCAAAGTGTAATTTCTTCAGTGTTGTCAAATGAAAAGATATATATAAAATATTTGCAAAAATGTGAGGGTGTACTCAGTTTTGTGAGATACTGTACAAGTCACATGATCTTTAATAAGGGGGTCCCCAGATACCAGCCCCCCACCCTAGGTGAATGAGTATGGGGGTGCATCGTACCTCTACCCATTCACCTGGAGGAAAACTGTCAATAAAATAAACACACAACACAGGGTTTTAAAATAATTTATTAGTCAGCTCCGGGGGTCTTCTCCGCTCTCTGGGGGTCTTCTCCACTCTCCGGGGTGCCTTCTTCCATCTTCTCTGCTCTCCGCTGTCGTCTCGGCGCTCCCCGGTTCTTCTTCGCTTTCTGGTGCCTTCTTCGGGGCTGGCTGCCGCTATCTTCTTTGAAGCTCTATTACTAGCGGCGGCCAGCCCGATTTTCTTTGCCGCCTTCTTCTTTTCTTATGTTGACTCAACACTTCCTCCCGCTGTAATGCCGGGTGTGCGAGGCAGCGGCGATTTTTATAGGCCTCTTATGACGTCACAGTCCCAGCATGCTCCGGGACCCACGGACTCCCCCCACAGGGCGCCCCCTGCCCCAGAGCACCCACCCTCCCATGTTGAGGGCATGCGGCCTGGCACGGCTCAGGAGGGGGGGCGCTCTCTCTTCCCCAATCCTTTCCTGACTGGCCGGGCGGCGTGCATGGATACGGGTCTGGTATGGATTGTGGGGGAACCCCCATGCTGTCTTTTCCCCTGGGTGCCCCTGGGGGGGAACCCATGCCGGTTTTTTATTTAAAATTTGGCGCAGAGTTCCCCCTCATGATTCATACCAATCGTCGCAGCTAGAATTGGCGGGAATCCAAGTCGGATCTCCATCGCTTCTATGATGGCTTTTTCCCATTGCGGCGAGCTGGCTCGGCACTAGCTCCTGCGACGGGGCTCGTAGGTGGCCAATCTCACCGAGAAAGGGAGCTAGATTGACACAATATCGTGGTCACCTACTGTATTTACCGTGATTTCATGTTTTGAATGTCATGTAACAGTTGTATATTGTGTTCACAGAAGCAAAAAGAAAGAATTTGCCTTTTAAGATTTGTTGTGTGACTGTAAGGTAAGCTCAATGACACAGCAGAATTGAAACCATAAAGCATAGAGTTAAGCTTTTGTGACTCACCAGGAGTTTTGGCCAATAACAGCCAATTTCACACTGAGCAAGAGTCTTGGCCAATCACAGCCAGCCTTACACCCATTTTTCTGTCTGGAAATCTCCCAGCACACTGCTAAAATTTAATACACCAGAGAGAGAGAGAGAGAGAGAGAGGAACTGGACAGACACACATCCACTCAGAGTTCTGTTTTAGGGAAGCAAGTGGCCAAAAAAGGTATTTAATACAGTTATATACAGTCATGGCCAAAATTGTTGGCACACCAGAATTTTTTCCAGAAAATCAAGTATTTCTCACAGAAAAGTATTGCAGCAACACATGTTTTGCTGTACACATGTTTGTATCCTTTGTACGCATTGGAACAAAACAAAAAAAGGGAGGAAAAAAAGCAAATTGGACATAATGTCACACACAACTCCAAAAATGGTCTGGTCAAAATTCTTGGCACCCGTAACTTAATATTTGGTTGCACACCCTTTGGAAAAAATAACTGAAATCAGTCGCTTCCTATAACCATCAATAAGCTTCTTACGCCTCTCACCCAGAATTTTGGACCACTCTTCCTTTGCAAACTGCTCCAGGTCTCTCTTATTGGAAGGGCGCCTTTTCCCAAAAGCAATTTTAAGATCTCTCCACAGGTGTTCAATGGGATTTAGATCTTGACTCATTGCTGGCCACCTTAGAACTCTCCAGTGCTTTGTTGCAATCCATTTCTGGGTGCTTTTTGATGTATGTTTGGGGTTGTTGTCCTGCTGTAACACCTTCGGCGTTCCTCTCTCTATAGCCACAGAGCTTGTCTTTCCCCCAGACGTTCGCACTGACTCATGTGCGTCACTTCCGGTGTGCTCTGTTATGCGTTCCACGCTGGAACGCGGAAGTGCGCCTCGGCGTGCTGCGCCTTCTCCCGCGCCACGCGCGCTATTTAAAGCCCCAGGAATGACGGCAGGTTGTTCCACTATTTTGTTGGGCACCTGCCGTCACCTGGGACCCCTCACAGCACCCCAAGAACCACGGTATCAGACCACTGCATCCAACACAGAGAGGACCCCTGCTTCGCTGCAATCTGGATCTACCCAGCTCCACTACCCTGCTTCTAAGGATCCCTCCTACTATAGTTGGCTTCTGAGGACTAGGAGCTGACACTCTGAAGGCCAACATCAGAACCGCAAGTAAACTGTAATATAGGCTGTTAAGAACTGGAACCAGGCTTGGGCTGTGGGATTTCCCCTTTCTTTGTATGCTATCGCTCGTGGTTAATTGATTCCTGATTGATTATTAGATCGTTTAACACACAAGATCCCTGTATATGAACTGTCGCTGAAGACTCTCCTTGATACCCAACTACAGATGACCCGGAGCTGCAGGGTCACTTTAATTTATTGCTAGCTTTGACTCACCAATTTATCTATCCTTATTAAACCTATGTTTGCTTATGTTTTGACTGAGTACGCACACTCAGGGTTGGTTCCCAGATAGAGGTTGTGATGATTTAAACCCTTAACTTTCTGTTCATACAAGAGAGTGCAGTTGTGGTTTATACTGAGAAACCTCTCTATCTGGAATTCCATTGAGTTTTATCCAGAGTTTACGTGACTGTAACACCTGCTGGAAGACCCACGATCTCGAACGCAAACCCAGCTTTCTGACACTGGGCTCTACAGTGTGACCCAAAATCCTTTGGGATTCCTCAGATTTCATGATGCCTTGCACACATTCAAGGCACCCAGTGCCAGAGGCAGCAAAACAACCCCAAAACATCATTGAACCTCCACCATATTTCACAGTAGGTACTGTGTTCTTTTCTTTGTAGGCCTCATTTCATTTTCGGTAAACAGTAGAATGATGTGCTTTACCAAAAAGCTCTATCTTGGTCTCATCTGTCCACAAGGTTTTCCCAGAAGGATTTTGGCTTACTCAAGTAAATTTTGTCAAACTGTAATCTTGCTTTTTTATATCTCTGTGTCAGCAGTGGGGTCCTCCTGTGTCTCCTGCCATAGCGTTTCATTTAATTTAAATGTCAACAGATAGTTGGCGCTGACACTGCTCCCTGAGCCTGCAGGACAGCTTGAATTTCTTTGGAACTTGTTTGGGGCTGCTTATCCACCATCCAGACTATCCTGCGTTGCAACCTTTCATCAATTTTTCTCTTCCGTCCACGCCCAGAGAGATTAGCTACAGTGCCATGGGTTGAAAACCTCTTAAAAGTGTTGCTCACTGTGGACAAAGGCAAATCTAGATCTCTGGAGATGGACTTGTAACCTTGAGATTGTTGATATTGTTTCACAATTTTGGTTCTCAAGTCCTCAGACAGTTCTCTTCTCCTCTTTCTGTTGTCCATGTTTAGTGTGGCACATGCACAATGTAAACACTAAATGAACTTCTCTCCTTTTTATCTGCTTTGAGGTGTTATTTTTATATTGCCCACACCTGTTACTTGCCCCAGGTGAATTTAAAGGAGCATCACATGCTTGAAACAATCTTATTTATCCACAATTTTGAAAGGGTGCCAAGAATTTTGACCAGACCATTTTTAGGAGTTTTGTGTAACATTATGTCCAATTTGCTTTTTTTCCTCCCTTTTTTTGTTTTGTTACAATACCCACAAAGGGAATTAACATGTGTATAGCAAAACATGTGTTACTGCAATACTTTTCTGTGAGAAATACTTGATTTTCTAGAAAAATGTATGGGGTGCCAACAATTTCGGCCATGACTGTATGTTCATATTGTTAATAGTGTGATTTGAACTGTATACTGAACTAGTTGTGTGTGTTTACTTGTAGTTCTACCAAACCAAACCTCAAACGTGCAAACAAACATCACAGCAAATGGTCAGACAAGCAAATGTACAAACTGCAAACAGCAATATAGAGCGAGTAAAACAATTGATTAAGCTTCAGAGAGATCATAAAGTGTTTAACTAACTTAAAGTGAGAGTACAAATACTGAAGAAAGAAATATATCTACCATTCTTTTTTTCCTCATACCTCACGCACCAGTGAAGAATAAAGAGTCAGTTACTGCTCATAATACAAAGACCCTCAACAACTAGGATGGGGACCACCATATAGAGAGCACACTTCATGTGACGGAGAGGAAATGAAGAGGTCGCAGTTTAATTTGTCACCTTAGGTGTGACAATAGCTACGTTGACTCCTGAAAGTGTGCCATTTCCAACCAATCACGTTTATCCTGCTCGTATAACTCACGTCCGTTCCATACGGATGCCATGGATCTGACGAAACAGCTGACGCTGTGAAACGCGTAATCCGATTGGCTGGCCGGGTCCCTTGCGTCACCTCCGGGGAGACGACGATACGCCGCGCTCCACGGTGGAACGCACGCCACATCAGACGGCTCTTCCTGGTTTCCTGTGTCCACTATACCACACTTGCGGCTCACAAGCCTGGGACGAAGAAACCTTTTCCGGAGGAACCTCTTATGATGACCCCGGCCTCATAGCCACACCAATGCCTATATTACTCCATGTTTGTGAGTAGTTACTTTATTGTACCAATTTATTACTGATTAAAAACGACATACTGCACTTAGTTTGGCGCATCTCTCTCTTGTATTTTTATGTAGAATGAAAGATTGAACAGTTGAACCACCAATTTTTCGACTTTATTCAACACGTGTTTGTACATGGACTGCCTGCTGCAAAATTGTCAGTGTTATATATGTAGAAAAGCTGAAGTTAATTAATAGAAGTTATCTCAACAGTTTGGTGTGCTTTTTAAACCTAATGCTTCCATAGAACGGCGCTAGAGGAATTATAGAGTAACAGATAGTCCTGTTTGGACTAAAAGATCAGAGAAATCAAAATTCTTCTAATGCCACAGCGCAAAAAAGGCACTTCATAGTGCTGCGCCTGCCACAATTGGACCTGTGTTATGTCCATCATAGGAGCCTGGCAAGGGAGCGGGATTGCGAGAGGAGCCGAGTACAGCCTTTGTACACAGGACATCCGTTTCTATCTATCTCAGCGCCGCAACGGTAATTTTAAACGATCATGCTGCAATGACACTGGGCAAGGCTGCAAGGACCCTGGGCAAGGCTGCAAGGACCCTGGGCAAGGCTGCAAGGACCCTAGGCAAGGCTGCAATGACACTGTGCAAGGCTGCAAATGACATTGGGCAAGGCTGCATATGGACACTGATCATTCTGCAACAATGGACAAGGCTGCATATGGACACTGATAAGGCTGCATTGATGGGAATTTAAATGTACGTTTTTATCCTAAAACTTCCGTCCTAAAACAAAAATGTCCTTAAAATTCCCTCCTAAACTTGGGGTGCGTGTTATAAGCCGGCGTGTGTTATACGCTGATAAATACGGTATATAGAATTAAAAAAAAAAAAAACAGTAGTGATCAAGTACCACCAAAAGACAGCTCCGTTTGTGTGAAAAGAATGATAGAATTTTCATTTGGGTACAGTGTTGCATGATGAAGTTAACTGCTTGCCAATCGCGCGTCGTCGTTTCACGGAGGCAGGTCGGCTCTCCTGGGCGAGAGCCTGTAGCTCTATGTCCGCTCTTTAGCGGCCACTAGGGGGCGCGTGCGCGCCGGCGGCGGCCCGCGCGCAAGCCCCCCGCTCGCCCCTGAGTCCCATGTGCGTGCCCGGCGGGCACGGTACAGAGCAAGGACCAGGAGCTATGTGTGTAAACACACAGCTCCCAGTCCTGTCAGGGGAAAAAATGCTGATCTTCTGTTCATACAATGTATGAACAGAAGATCAGTGATTTACCCTAGTGAGTCCACCCCCCATACAGTTAGAACACACCCAGGAACATACTTAACCCCTTCCCTGCCCCCTAGTGTTAACCCCTTCACTGCCAATGGCATTTTTATAATAATCCAATGCATTTTAATAGCACTGATTGCTAAAAAAATGCCAATGGTCCCAAAAATGTGTCAAAAGTGTCTGAAGTGTCCGCCATAATGTCGCAGTACTGAAAAAAGCGCTGATCACCGCCATTACTAGTAAAAAAAAAATATTAATAAAGATGCCATAAAACTACCCCCTATTTTGTAAACGCTATAACTTTTGCGCAAACCAATCAATAAACGCTTATTGTGATTTTTTTTTTTTACGAAAAATATGTAGAAGAATACGTATCGGCCTAACCTGAGGACATTTTTTTTTTTATGTATTTTTGGGGGATATTTATTATAGCAAAAAGTAAAAAAAATATTGCATTTTTTTCAAAATAGTCGCTCTATTTTTGTTTATAGCGCAAAAAATAAAAACCGCAGAGATGATAAAATACCACCAAAAGAAAGCTCTATTTGTGGGGAAAAAAGGACGCCAATTTTATTTGGGAGCCAAGTTGCACGACTGCGCAATTGTCAGTTAAAGCGACGCAGTGCCGAATCACAAAAAGTGTTCTGGTCATTGGGCAGCAATATGGTCCGGGGGTTAAGTGGTTAAAATAACACAGTGCTGATTAGCAAAAAATGGCATGGTCATCAAGGGGGTATAACCTTCCAGAGCTCAAGTGGTTAAAAATGTTAAAATCGTTAGGTAAGACTTAAATATGGTTAGATGGTTTAAAAAATATGACTTTGTGTCTGAATATTTCTAGGTCTATAGTCCTAGAAATCAATAAATCAAATTGTTGTTTCCAGTATAATAAGATGTGTAATAATAATTTAAAAAAAAGGTTACAGTCATTGGTTTCTTAATGCAATAAAAAATGTGCTGATTGCTGGAACCTGTTCATATGAAATGACAAGGAGGTGTTGCTTTCATGGTGCTGTGATGTTTTCCTCGTGCTGTTTTGTAACCACTAACTATATGTCTGCAAAATAATGTGATTTGTGTTATCTTGTTAACAACAGCTGAGTGCGAAACATCAGCTAAATTCTATTACATAAGATATAGTTCTTCCACCAGGCTGAGTTTCAGGCAATAACACTCGGAGGCTCTATATTTTGAATATATTTTAACAGTTGCTTTTCCATCCTCCTAAAACTGCTTGCTGCTTCATCCCTTACTGGTGATAGGTTCTCAATATCAAGAAGGTAATACCCAAGCCTCCTAAAACCGCTTGCTTCATCCCTTACTGGTGATAGGTTCTCAATATCAAGAAGGTAATACCCATGCCTCCTACAATGGCTTGCTTCATCCCTTACTGGTATTAGGTTCTCAATATCAAGAAGGTAATACACAAGCCTCCTACAATGGCTTGCGTCATCCCTTACTGGTATTAGGTTTTTAATATCAAGAAGGTAATACACAAGCCTCCTAAAACAGCTTGCTTCATCCCTTACTGGTGATAGGTTCTCAATATCAAAAAGGAAATACCCAAGACTCCTAAAACAGCTTGCTTCACCCCTCCTGGTGATAAGTTGTCAATATCAAGAAGGAAATACCCAAGCCTCCTAAAATGGCTTGCTTCATCCCTTACTGGTGATATGTTCTCAATATCAAGAAGGTAATACCCAAGCCTCCTAAAACAGCTTGCTTCATCCCTTACTGGTGATAGGTTCTCAATATCAAGATAGTAATACCCAAGCCTCCTAAAATGGCTTGCTTCATCCCTTACTGGTGGTAGGTTCTTAATATCAAGAAGGTAATACCCAAGCCTCTTAAAACGGCTTGCTTCATCCCTTACTGGTGATAGGTTCTCAATATCAAGAAGGTAAGACCCAAGCCTCCTAAAACGACTTGCTTCGTCCCTTACTGGTGATAGGTTCTCAATATCAAGAAGGTAATACACAAAAACTGAAATTGTTTTAGGGCTAACTAGACATTTTTAATCAATGGGGTATCATTCTTAATATCATTCAATGTTGGAATTGGCTGAATGAGTTTCTGCTGCTGCTACACTAGCAAAAGTGTGCCGTTCATTGAACTGTGTTAAAACAGAGTAGCACATCACTGCAGTGGCGGAGAGCACATGAGCGCACATTGGTACAGTGGCAGTGAGTGCTGAGACATGTGTTGATGCAGTGGTTAGTGACGTAAGCATGTAAGAAAGGTAGGAGCCCAGCACAGAGGTATGAGTCAAGACTAGTGTACAGGTGTGGTGAAGGGAGGAGGACTAAAGTCAGATAGTATACCGAAAGCTGTGGTGGTGAGTTTTCAGGCATTTTGGTAGGAAGAAAAGTGCAGGCACACTATTGAAGAGGGAGGAGGGAGTGCTGATGTGGTAGCAAGTGTTGGGGTGAAAGACTTTGACCGGCTGCCTGCAGTGAGGCTGGGCACTGCATCTGCCCCTCCAAAGTGTACTAAAACGCCAGGAGAGAGGCACTGAATTTGGACAGCCTGTGTGCAATGGGTCTAAATGAAAGCACTTTATTTGAAATAAAATCCTACTCTTTCTCACTCCTCCCTCCTAATCTATGGAACCCTCTATATTGTAATTTTGAACATGCATTTTCTATACCGGGCTATCAAAACTCTATTTTGCTTCCTGTATTATTTTTATTAAAGAGATATAGGATATAGGATTTGTGTGACTGAAACATTTTGAAGAATACAGCTATCTAGATCACAATTTTGAAGGTTAAATTGCTAGTGTAGTTTTTTTTTTTTTTTTGCAAACCCAATCTCTAGAATTTCAAATAAACTTTAACCTATTATTATATTTTCAAAAGTTATGTTTAACATTCTTAAATCTGCGGCTTTCATTAAAATAACACCTGGTGATCCTGCCATGAATTTGGTTGTTAAAGGACTTTCTTTTTGTCTCTGTCTCCAAGTTGTACTCCTCCTTTTTGCCTGTTTCGTATAAGCTTTCAATAGAGACTATGGGGGTTATTTACGAAAGGCAAATGCACTTTACACTACAAGTGCACTGCAAGTACACTGGAAGTACACTTGGAAGTGCAGTCTCTGTAGATCTGAGGGGAAGCTCTGCTGATTTTATCATCCAATCATGTGCAAGCTAAAATGCTGTTTTTTATTTATCCTTGCATGTCCCCCTCAGATCTACAGCGACTGCACTTGAAAGTGCACATTCAGTGCACTTTCAAGTGCACATGTAGTGCAAAGTGGATTTGCCTTTCCTAAATAACCCCCAATGAGTGGACATTCCAACACATATTAAGCAACCACAATCCACTGTTGTCACCATGTGGAAAATCTCTCTGGGGGAACGCCATACACCCATTGTTGGAGTGCATGTAGACAGGAAGTGCATGCAAGGAATTTTTGGAAGATAAAATGTACTTAGATGAAAAAAAAAAGGTCAAAATAAGTATTTTATTTTTAAGAAATTATAAATGTTTATAATACACAGTGCTTTAGCAACCAATTGCTCTTCTTTTAGTGACATTTAGTTACATTTAGTTACATCTACCCTAAAATGTAGCCTTTTTAAAATCAAATCACTAAGGTGAGGTCAAATTAATAGTATTCTTCACCTTTGGTTCTTGTTCCTGAAAATTACCATTAAAATATCATTCACCTCATGCTTCTGGTTACTATTCTTCTGTAGATTCTCAGCATGGATGTGATAACACTGACACTTAATGCAGGCGGACAAAAAAGGACTTGGGACATAATGATTCAGCGCATTAATGAGGACACAGAGGGGGTTATTTGCAAAGTGCACTTGAAATTGCACTGAAAGTGCCCTTTTAAGTGCAGTCGCTGCAAATCTGAGGAGTAGATTTGAAATCTGCTGATTTTATTATCCAATCATGTGCAAGCTAAAATACTGTTTTTTTATTTTTCTTGCATGCCCCCCTCGCATCTACAGCGACTGTACTTCCAAGTGCACTTTGCACTTGTAGTTTGCACTTGTAGTGCAAAGGGGATTTGCCTTTCGTAAATAACCCCCAGAAGTACAACAAGCTAAACTTAGAATATGATGATCAATACCAGAATTCTCATCAAAATTAAGAGTTAATCCACCACGTTTATGCTTTGGAGACTCTAGTGCAGGGATATGCAATTAGCGGACATCCAGCTGTTGCAAAACTACAAGTTCCATCATGCCTCTGTCTCTGGGTGTCATGCTTGATGCTGTCAGAGTCTCGCTATGCCTCATGGGACTTGTAGTTTGACAACAGCTGAAGGTCCACTAATTGCATATCCCTGCTCTAGTGATTTGATCTGCCTTCGACAGTCCCTGGGTCTTTCTCTTTGACACTTTGTGTTTTTTTGGATGCTCTCACCCAACTTCGGTGATCCCATTCTTACTGTTGTATTTTTATAATGCAATATAAACAAAAGTTACAGCAAGTAGAGCAGGACTCCCTCATCCTAGTCATGGCAAATTTTTTAGATTTGGGACCTTAGCGAGGTCTGAGAGAGTTTCTGAGAGATGTAAGAAACTTGAAGGTTTACCTTCCCAGCATCTAGCAATAAATTAAATAACAGTTTTGGGTGGACTAACTTATACATGAAGATGAATGCAGTTATAGCATAATCTTAAAAAATGTATTTAGATGTCATTCAACTTACTTTGATACCCATCAGGCAGTAAAGGACACTGATGACTCCCATTGGAAGCACGTAGAACAGGAATGATGTTATCTGGATAATGCAGTTATAAATCCACAAGGGTTGGACAACAGTGCACATAGCAGAGCCCGGTACAAGACTTCCATTGGGAAAGTACTTTACTTCGATACCATGAGTGCTAGTATTGGGGATAGAGAAAAGAATAGAGGAGATCCAAAGTGTAATGAGGATTCTAAGGGCCCTCCTTCGGGTACTTTTGAGCTTGGCTTGAAAAGGATGGATAATGGCCACGTACCTCTCCACACTGACCGTTGTCACACTAAGGATGGAGGCAAAACATACAGTCTCAAAGAGCACAGTCTTAAAATAACAACCCCAAGCACCAAAGAGAAAAGGATAGTTGCTCCACATCTCATATACTTCAAGAGGCATCCCAAGGAGCAGGACAAGAAGGTCAGAAACAGCTAGACTAAACAGGTAATAGTTTGTCGGAGTCCTCATGTTATGGTGCTTTAGGATCACCAAACACACCAGCATGTTTCCGCTGACCCCCACCAAGAAAATCACGGTGTACACAAGAGTTATGGGAAGCGATAAATGACTGCGCTTTGGGCCATAAAAATATGCCAGATACTCTTCTGTGTTGTTTAGGTATTTTAAGAGAGTGTCATCAGATGGAAGAAAATGACCTGGCAACATCAGACTCACATTCTGCTGCTCATCCATCGCTCGCTCTGGTGTTAAGACACAACCAGAATCCACTATATATGTCCAAAAAACTGTCTAAATATTAGTAAGAATGAAGCTGATCTGTCAACAAGAACCTGCCATAACGTAGCTCAAAATTGGTATGTAACAAAAAAAAAAGCACTAAAAATAAAATAAACCAAGGCATAAATGGTTTAATAAAATCAAATGTATGATTTAACAAAAAAATAAACACACAATGAAATAAAATGTTACTAAAACATAAAGATATACAAAAGGTTGATATAAAATGAAGACACAACAAATGATGTATAAATAGGAGAGAAATACTCAACTAGGTGTCAAGAAGCTAAAAATAGTAAGAAGTAGCATGGATTCTGTTTAAATACTGGCACAGAAGCTCCTCTTCAAGCACTTTCCAAGGGACTCAAGTCCGTTCAATAGGGTAGAAAACTGCTCAAGTCTCAGTTTGTGCTGCTGTGTGATACTGTACACCAGTTGCCTTTCAAAGATCTCTGTTTTAAGTGGAAAACTCTCCTCCCCTGAAGGATGCTGATTGGATGGCCAAAATTATTCAACATTTCTAACAATGACTTCAAGCTGCATTCAGCTCGAGTCTGAGACAGCAAGGTTCTTGATGCTTGTCACTGGTGCTTTCACGATCGCTGATATTCAGTGCAGGTTGGTGTGGCAAGCCACACAAGGGTTAATTCCTAAGACACACCATTACATCTATTCTACCAGATGAAACTGAGGATGTTATGTGTTCTGGATGATCATAACGGATGAATACAACCATGAAAACTGTCCAGGGTAAATTACATTTGCCACCATGTTAGCTGGTAATGTGAAAATAAATTTTAAAATGAACATCTAACACATGTTAGGCAAATGAGCCATATACCAGATTCAGTTTGCCATGCATGAGATTAAATAAAATGGTCAATAAGCTTAAAAGGAAATTATATATATATTTTTTCTTTAATTATTTTTTATAAAAATGTGAAAGGGAACAAAAAATCCTTGTTTCTGTGTATCATTTTTAGTTTTATATGTACTTAGGAACAGCCTTATTTTCTTAACCACTTCCATACCAGGCACTTACGCACCTTCCCGCCCAAGCCAATTTTCAGCTTTCAGCACTGTCGCAATTTGAATGACAATTGCGCGGTCATGCTACACTGCACCCAAACAAAATTGGCGTCCTTTTTTTCCCACAAATAGAGCTTTCTTTTGGTGGTATTTGATCACCTCTGCGATTTTTTTTTTTGCGCAACAACTAAAAATAGAGCGAAGATTTTGAAAAAAAAATAAAGTTTTAATTTTTTTCTGTTAATTTTTTTGTAAATGAGTATTTTTTCTCTTTCAATTATGGGCACTGATATGGTGGCACTGATGGGCACCGATGAGGTGGCACTGATGGGCACCGATGAGGTAGTTCTGATGGGCACCGATTAGGTAGTACTGATGGGCACTGATAGGCGGCGCTGGTATGGGGCACTGATGGGCACTCATGGGCGGCACTGATGGGCACTCATGGGCAGCACTGATGGGCACTCATGGGCGGCACTGATGGGCACTCATAGGCAGCACTGGGCACTCATAGACGGCACAGATGGGCACTCATAGGCGGCACAGGTGGGCACTCATAGGCGGCACAGGTGGGCACTGATAGGTGGCACAGGTGGGCACTGATAGGTGGCACAGGTGGGCACTGATAGGTGGCACCGGTGGGCACTGATAGGTGGGCACTGGGCATGGATTGGCACTGTGGGGTGGTACTGACAGACACTGGGGTGGCACTGATGATCACTGAGGGGTGGCACTGATGGATCAATGTTGCCAATCAGTGCCCATGTGTGGGCACTGATTGGCATCATTTTTTTTTACTGCCCCTTTTTTTTTCTTGCTTACTTTTTTTTTTTTGTCCTTTTTTTTTTTTCCCTTTTTTTTCCCTTTTTTTAAGTTCCCTGGTGGTCTAGTGTGGGCACTCCCTGGTGGTCCGTGTGGCGATCCGAGGGGGGCTGCGCTGATAAACAATCAGCGCGAACCCCCCCTGTCAGGAGAGCCGCTGATCGGCTCTCCTGTACTCGCGTCTGTCAGACGCGAGTGAGGAAGAGCCGTCGGCGGCTCTTCCTGTTTACATCGTGATCAGCCGTGATTGGACACGGCTGATCACGTGGTAAAGAGGCTCCGCCGGAGACTCGTTACCGAGATCGGAGGTGCAGGGTGTCAGACTGACACCCCGCATCACCGATCGCCACGCTGCGCGCCCCCACGGGCGCGCGCGGCATTGAAATCGTGCTAGACGTTTGAGAATGGCTAGTCACGATTTCATAACCACTTCCCGGCCGTAAATCTGCTAATGGCCGGGCGGGAAGTGGTTAAAAATACTTAGGATCTACTTTCGGCTTTGCAATAATACACAGTGATCATGCTTTGCACAATGAACTTCTGTTGGGCGCATATATACTAATAATAAAAATATAGGGAGACCTGCCTTTGCAAGAACATGATGGCATCCCAGTCTTATTCTATGGAGTTCAATATTGAGTTGGCCCTCCCTTTGCAGCTATAACAGCTTCAACTCTTCTAGGAAGGCTGTCCACAAGGTTTAGGAGTGTGTCTATTTAAATGTTTGGTCATTATTCCAGAAGTGCATATGTAAGGTCAGGCACTAATGAGCACTAATGAGCTATGATTAAGCACTGTACCATAGTGTGAAACACGACAGCTTTTTCCCTATTTTTTGCTGTGACATGTTATTTTTGTGACCAGTTTTATTAAAGGGAACATTTTTTGGAGTGCGGCTGTCCTAGTTTTCCTCTTCAGTCAGGCACTAATGTAGATGAGAAGGCCTGGCTTGCATTCTCTGCTCTAATTCGTCCCAAAGGTGTTCTATCGGTTTGAGGTCAGGACTCTGTGCAGGCGAGTCAAGTTTCTTCCTCCCAAACTTGCTTACCCTTATCTTTATGGACCCTGTTTGTGCACTGGTGTGCAGTCTTGTTGAAACAGGAAGGGGCCATTCCCCAAACTGTTCTCACAAAGTTGGGAGCATGAAATTGTCCAAAATGTCTTGTATGCTGACACCTTAAGAGTTCTCTTCACTGGAACTAAGAGGCCAAGCCCAGCCCTCTGAAAAAACAACCCAACAACATAATCACTCCTCCACCAATTGATTTGAACCAGTGCACAAAGCAAGGTCCATACAGACATGGATTAATATGTTTGGGGGGGGGGGGGGGGGACTTGACTGGCCTGCACAACCTAACCCAACCTAACAAGTCCTAACTTCAACCCGATAGAACACATTTGGGATGAAGAGCGGAGACTGCCAACATTAGTGCCTGACCTCATAAATGCATTTTTGAAAGAATAGTCAAACATTTCCATAGACACACTCCTAAACCTTGTGGATAGCCTTCCTAGAAGAGTTGAAGCTGCTATTGAACCATACAGACTAAGACTGGCATGCTATCAAAGTTCATGTATGTGTAAAGGCAGGCGTCCCTATAATTTTGGTAATATAATGTGTATATATACTGGGTATATTTTTTGACAGCATCTTTTATAGCAATTTGCCCTCCTAACATTTACATGGCATTTCATACCTACATTTACCCTGTTTATGGTAAGTTTAATGTGTACCAGATGAATGTAGACTGCTGGAGTGTCACTTTTACAGAAGACAATATGCTGAGAAAATTTTCAGGAGCTCTCCATGGTGCTGATACAGTGTCTTTACACAGTTTCAGCACTATGAGGTGTGACAGTGGTAGGCCATGCAACGGTATGAGTTTATTAAAAGAGAAGTATGTTTTTGTTTGCTATTCATTACTTACCTTGGTGGATGGAGCATCAGTCTGATGCTGCCGCTGTCCCCCGGCGTCTCTGCACTGAGAACCGAGCCACCGCTGATGGATTGGTTCTCACTCCTCCCCAAGCAGAGCTGTGGTATCCCAGTACAGGTATTTGCTGTAGGCCCTGTCAGATTGAGACCCTTGGCTTGTGGGGCCTCCTCTGCAGGGACTCAGCTAGTTATGATGTGATTTATACTGTTATAGTTGATAATACATTTATTAGGTGCGTAAAGCTTTAAGTGGTTTAGTCCGCCATTTTATGTTTAGTCAGAGTGTATGAGAGTCAGTAGGACTAAGTGCTAGACAAGACCTTATGGTGTTGTATTATACTTTAACTTGTAACAAACTTTAAATGTAAGTTCCAAGGGGAATACAGATAAGTCTCTATGATCCACAGCTCTCAGCCAATGGGCTTCAGTCTCCCTCAGCTCTCAAGCCAATGGGCTTCAGTCTCCCTCAGCTCTCAACCAATGGGCTTCAGTCTCCCTCAGCTCTCAACCAATGGGCTTCAGTCTCCTCACATTGATATAAGGTGTGGGAGTTCCTGTTTAGGGCAGACTAGTGCTACACACAGTTGCTGACAGGTCAGAGCAGAGTTCAGTCAGAGAAGAAGCAGTGCAGGCCAGAGACCTCCCGTTCAGGGGAAAGTACAGCAAATCGCGGAGTACCTTTAAAAAACTATAGAATCAGTACTTCAACGAAATAATCGAATCAATTCGTCATTCGGACGAAAAGCCTCAAGTCTACCGACACTTCAGTAAGTGTATTTATTCTTGAGTCTAGTCAAGCATAGGCCCAGCATTATTAATCCGGCCGCAAAAGCCAAAGATATATGAAAAGCCAAGCCCAGGCATTGTCAGCTGTGTGGTCCTCTAGAGACTGTTTGTGGAACCTTTGCGACACTCTTTGTGAACGCTGTGAAGATTTTGACACCTGTCTTCATGCCAGTAAAGCCTTCATTATATTGACCCCTGTTGTGGACTGTGTTATTACCATCCTAGCTAGCGTAGATACGGAGGACCCCGGAGCTGTAGTTTCCTGGGGTATATCAAGACTACAGTGGCGTCACGTGACAGAGAGGGTTAATACCATCCGACCCTCACTAAGGGTTAACACCACCAGACCCTGGGCCCCTAGCCCAAGAACCAAGCAGCTAACCATCAAGCGCATGTGTGTGGCCGTGGGGTTCACCCTCCCCGGTCATCACATTGTTTTCTGGCGTCACGAACAGGATTCGGGTGTACGCCTTAGCCATTCAGCCACTAAAGCAAGTCCCCCCCCCCCCCCCAGAATCCGAACTGCGTCATTGAAAGTAATTTACTCAGCGAGGCGCAAATACAAGTGGTGGGGAAGGTGAAGGAAAGACTGTTAGCTGCCATTGTTAAGTGGAGAAAGTCTGTACCTGAAGGGGTTAAATTGTTTCCAGCATTTCCCGCACGTGGGAGCGGTCACAGCTCCGCCCAGTCAAGCCACGGGGGCGACGCCTCTTCAGTGTGCAAGCCGGAACTAGAGAATCCACTCTGTGTGGCACGGAGGAAACATTTGCTGACCGGATCAAAAAAGGAAGTTGCCGGGCGCAGCCATAGCAACGTGTCCGGCAATAGAAGATAATACCGGCATACAAAGACAGCGCACTCAACGACAGCGCACTCAACGACAGTGCACTCAAAGACAGCGCACTCAAGGACAGCGCACTCAAGGACAGCGCACTCAAGGACAGCGCACTCAAAGACAGCGCACTCAAAGACAGCGCACTCAAAGACAGCCCACTCAAAGACAGCGCACTCAAAGACAGCACACTCAAAAACAGCGCACTCAAAGACAGCGCTCTCAAAGATTCTTAAAGTGACAGCACACTCAAACAAGGCTACAGCATGTCAGCCCCAAGATCACCAGATGCAGGTGATGTGTCAGATCCTCTTGCGGCTCCTGCACGAGCTACCCCTCCGGGATCACCTCCGGGCAGGTCACTCCCTGTGGCCTCACCTCCAGCAGAGCCATCATCTGCTAGATCATCTCCTGGCTCAGAAGTCTGGGGGCTGCTGCCCTCCCCTCCTCCAGTACGACGTCATGACAGCGGGGCTCCCCCATTCTACCTGGGGAAGCCCGTGTTGCCTAACTACAGAGGGGATCCCTTTTCCTTCAAGGATTTCCAGGAGAGCTTCCAAAGCATTTTCTCTCTCTACTCTCTCCCCCCTAACCAACAGGTGCTGTTGCTCATGGGACAGTTGCAGGGACCTGCACGTGAGGAAGTTCGTACCTGGCCCACTTCTGAGAAGACTACAGTGGGTCAGATCTTCGAGGGATTGCATCAGGTATTTGAGTCCCACTCACCCTCGGAGGTCCGCCTCAGGCTGTACGAGAGGCGACAAAAGCCGGGGGAAACACTAAGGGCATATGCAGTAGCCTTGCAGAATGCCCTGGAGGCAGTCCAGAAACTGGACAACATCACCCCTGACCAGGGTAAAAAATTATTGATGGATAGATTCATAGAAGGGGCCCAAAATAAATGGGACAAGGCACAGTTAAAGATGTTAGCTGTACAGAACCCCAATATGTCTTTTTCTGCCTTTAAGCGCCTAGCCCTTCAAGTTATAGAGCAGGGGGCAGACCCTGAGGAGAACCTATGGGTGTGGCGACATGGTCATTGGAAGATGCAATGCTGTGCTTTAAACGGGCGTCCCCTGAGGTCAAGGACCGGCCCTCAGGAAAGCGAATCACAGGTCCAGCAGAAAAGCCAATATACTCAGGACAGTCCTTATACATTGCATCCTGCCCCTATGTAAATGTTACCATAGATGGTGTCCAACTGCAAGCCCTGATTGATACAGGCTCGCAGGTGTCTACCATCTCTAAGGGCCTATTCTATAAATACTGGAATGTCGATTTGTTGTGTGAACCAGATGATATGGATTTTAGTGTTATGGCAGGGGACGGGAAACCAATTCCCAGACATGGGTATTGGGAGCCCACTATTCAGCTGAGAGGTCACACACTTAGAGGGCAAGGGATAATTGTCACTAATGTCACAGTACCAGGGGCCACAGAGTTTATATTGGGGATGAATATAATGAGACATTGCTTCAGTGATATCTTAGATGCCTTGCATGCCTCTCTCCCCCACATGTCTCCCTCAGGCCAGAGGACTGCGCAACACCATCTCAAAATTCTGAGAGCAGAACAGAAGTTCGCGAACCGGAGAGGAGAAATCGGTAAAGTTCGGATCCAAGACATGAGGTCCGTGACCCTGCAGCCGAACACAGAGACAATTTTGTGGTGTCGGGCGTGCCCTGGCGTAAGGAATCAGGACTATCAGGCCTTACTGGAGCCTATACAATCTGAAGATTTTCCTTTGGTCCGAGCTGCAAGGAGCCTAGTGACGGTGGTGAATGGACGGGTCCCAGTTCGCCTAGTTAATTTGTCCGGCGTAGCCACCACCTTGACAAAGTACACTCCAGTGGCCCAACTGGTTTTCTTGGATTTCAGTGACATACTCTCTTCACGGAAGGCGGTCCAACAGCTGAGTGCCCAAACCCTGTCAGGGGCTACCGAAAACTCTCCAGAACCTTGGTGGCACCAGCTGCAAATAGGAGGATCTCTCACCCCACCAGAACAAGTCGAAGGGGTCATCGGGGTGGCGAAGAGGTACCAGAGTGCCTTCAGCAAACACCCAACCGATTTTGGAAAGACCTCCATGATTAAGCATCGAATCCTGACCGGCGACAAGCCCCCCATCAAGGAAAGGCATCGGCCCGTGGCACCAGGCATGTACCAAACCGTCAAGAAACTGTTAACCGACTTGCAGAAGGCGGATGTAATACAAGAGAGCCAGAGTCCCTGGGCAGCACCCATGGTGTTAGTTAAGAAGAAGGATGGGACCATCCGTTTCTGTGTTGATTACAGGAAATTGAACGACATCACCATAAAGACGCATACCCTCTCCCCCGGATTGAGGAGTCACTCACTGCGCTGGGTTCTGCGGCCTACTTCTCTACATTGGATTTGACCAGCGGATACTGGCAGGTGCCCATGGCCGTCGAAGACAGGGAGAAAACAGCCTTTGTCACCCCCATGGGTCTTTTCGAATTTAAAAGTATGCCCTTTGGGCTGTGCAATGCCCCGGCTACCTTTCATCGGCTGATGGAGAGATGTCTGGGACACCTTAACTTCCAGAGTGTCCTACTCTACCTGGATGACGTGATTGTGTATTCCAAATCCTATCAGGAACATTTGATTCACCTGTCCGACGTCTTCCAAGTACTGATCCAGCATGGTCTGAAAGTTAAACCCTCTAAGTGCCACCTACTCAAGCCACAAGTATATTACCTGGGCCACGTCGTCAGTACCGAGGGGGTCCAACCTGATCCAGCTAAAGTCGAAGTTGTCAAGAATTGGCCTACCCCACGCACCGTTAAGGATATTCGGAGCTTCTTAGGATTTGCGGAATATTATCGCCGCTTCATTCCTCATTTTGCACAAATTGCCGAGCCATTGACCTCTCTCCTGCGAGGCAAGGCCAAGGGGAACTATAATGGGAAGCTGCCTGTGGAATGGGCCAAAGAGCAAGAGGTGGCCTTCCAAGCTCTAAAACATCTATTAACAGAGCCTCCCATCCTGGCCTATCCGGATTATACTCAGCCTTTCCGACTGTATACAGATGCCAGTTTCGAAGGACTTGCTGCAGTGTTGTCCCAGACGCAGGGAAAACAGGAGAGGGTGATCGCTTACGCCAGCCGGAATCTGCGAGGAGCTGAGAAGAATGATTCTAACTACAGTTCCTTCAAGTTAGAACTCCTGGCCCTCGTGTGGGCAGTCACCGAAAAATTTAAGGACTATTTGTCAGCCACCTCCTTCACGGTCTACACCGATAACAACCCCCTGGCTCACCTGAACACCGCTAAACTAGGTGCCCTTGAGCAAAGATGGGCCTCCAGACTGGCCAACTATGACTTCTCTATCAAGTATAGAAGTGGCAAGTCTAATATTAATGCGGATGTACTATCACGCATGGCTCCGGGCGAAGATCCCCCAGTGGAGGACAGGTGGGAAGATGTGGAGATGCCTCCCTTCTATCAAAGATTTGTGAATCAGGATGTGGTCGTCACCCGCGAGGGGAATGAATCTGGGTCTAAAGCAATCCAGGAAGACCTGTATACCTGGAGGACCCTACAGGAAGACTATGGGAGATCTGCAGGAGTATTTATTGACCAGGAGGGTACCTCCCCGGTTACGATGGGGTCAGAAGGACTACGAATTGAAGCGATTGTGGCGTCAGAGGAAAAGACTATTTGTGCACAAAGGAATGGTGTACAGGAACTTCTTGGACCCAGTGTCAGGTGAAAGGCTACATCAGATTCTGATCCCTCGGAGAGACGCCGCCATGGTATTGAATGCCTACCACGACCAGTCAGGACACTTTGGGGTCCATAAAACAGAAGCCACCATCCGATGCCGGTTCTACTGGATTGGAATGAGGAGCGACGTTGAAAAGTGGTGCAGTGAGTGTGCAGTCTGCAATATCACCAAGAATGGTCGCAAGAATGCGCGAGCACCTCTCCATTCCATCCAGAGCGAGAGGCCTAACCAATTGGTCGCCTTGGATCATGTCAAGCTGTCGCCTACCCGGTCCGGGTATTCATATGCTCTCACTATGGTGGATCACTATTCCAAGTGGGTAGTGGTTGTGCCAGTCAAAGACTTAACAGCCAAGACAACAGCCCAGATGTTCTACACCCATTGGGTACAGATACTTGGATGTCCGGAAACTGTCTTGTCCGACCAAGGTCCGGCCTTTGAGGCCCAACTGTTTCAAGAATTGTGCCAGTTCCATGCTTGTAAGAAACTCAGGACCACTGCTTATCACCCGCAAGGGAATGGACTCTGTGAGAGGATCAACCAGGTCTTTATCCACATGCTGAGAGCGGCCTCTGTATCCCGACCTGAAGAGTGGCCTCAACTAATGCCCGAATTGTTGGAAATCTACAACAATACCGTCCACTGTTCCACTGGTTATACTCCATTTTACCTCATGATGGGCCGACACGGTCAACTGCCTAAAGACAAAGTCTTTGGACTTCAAGCACCTTTCAACCACTCACCCCAAGCCTCTTCAGAGTGGGTCTCTGAACATCAGAAAAGGATTCAGGAAGCGAGAGAGATAGTCAGCAAAAAGATGGGCGAGGCACACTATAGGCAGCAACAGGACTACAACCGCCATGCCTCCGCCCAGCCGTTGCAAGTTGGTGATAAAGTCTGGCTGAAGAAGCATCAGAGGACCCATAAGTTGGACTCCCTTTGGGAAACTGAACCATACACAGTGATTTCCATCCCTTATCCGGACTCTGATGTCTACTCAGTTCAAAAAGCCAGATATGAACCACAAGTTGACCACCGAAACCGGATCAAACTGTGTCACAAAGGGGACCTGTCTGGGTTGGTGCCTGCTTCTGCACCACCAAGTCTTCCACCTCCAGTTCAGCCAGCACAAGTGCAGCCAGTTGAGCCTGAAAGGCCACTCCTGATGTTCGAAGATGATCCTCTCTTCCCTTCTGATCAAAACTTCTTCTTTGGTTATGTGCCGGTCAGTTCCATTCCATCAACCTCAGTCTTGGCACCAGAAGCTCCAGAGTTTACTCCAGCCATCCGCCCACCTACTTCAATCCCATCAGAACTTTCTAGTGTGGGAGAAAGCTCCATAAGTCAAGAGCTATCACTTGCCCCCATTGTCCAAGATGAAGGCGCAGCTGTCAGTCTAGAAGAAGCAAGTGTTCAAGGAGAAAACAGTGCTCCAGGAAGCTCGGAAATGGTGTTGCGTAGATCCACCAGATCTAATTTCGGACATCCCCCAGCAAGATATAGGGATTAATCTAATAATTATACATGCAATATATGTAGATAGACTACATACACTTCAGTTAGTCTACATATCAAGTATACGTCATTACTAACTCACTGTAGAGGTATCTAATATGTCACTAGTTACCTATTAACCCTATTTAGTGCATAGGAACATACCTGGCCAGTAAGTCTCCTATCCCTCACTTAAGCACTACAAAAGGAAAAGGGGATCCTCTAAAAAAAAAAAAAAAAAATGTGTCTAATTGTGTACTTCAGGCATAGAATAAAAATGTCTATCAAATATTAAAGTGTGTTCTGGGGAGAAGAGCTAATAGCCTAAGGGCCCCAGTAGCCAAGGCATTGGGTAGAAAGCCTCCGGCAGCCCAATCCAAAACCTGATCACTCTTAAAAGTGTGTTTCCTGTACATAACATGTGATACTATAGTATACGGTAAAGCAATATAAGCTTATATAAAGTTGGCTAGATAAATATGAAAAAGGTGTAGAGTGTATCACATGCATAGTCTAATAATAGAGAGTGTGTAGAAAAGCTTTATCAATGTATATATGTGTGTACTGGTTTCATAGTCAAAGTGTAATCTAACAATACAATCCTGTTATAATATGCCTAGGATAGTACAAATAGGGTCCATAGACGTAAATCCTGTTCAAAACTGAGTGGTAATGTTTAAATAGGTCTATATTCTGTCTGGGACCCAGATAATCACTTACCCTGTACGAAATGATGATATCACTTTATCTAAAAATCCTGCAAAGGACATTTATGTGTATAATGCCTCAGGACTTATCATATGATCCTGTTCATATATGTTTATTTTTCCCAAAGAACCTGGAATGGACACTGGTGTACAGGTGCCTCAGGACTTCTAGTGGTCCCAAGGTCACCTCGTTCCTCAATCCGTCAGTGCCTTAATCGTCGAGGACGACTTCTGTTTAGTGGTGGGGTTTGTGGTGTCCCAGTACAGGTATTTGCTGTAGGCCCTGTCAGATTGAGACCCTCGGCTTCCTCTGCAGGGACTCAGCTAGTTATGATGTGATTTATACTGTTATAGTTGATAATACATTTATTAGGTGCGTATAGCTTTAAGAGGTTTAGTCCGCCATTTTATGTTTAGTCAGAGTGTATGAGAGTCAGTAGGACTAAGTGCTAGACAAGACCTTATGGTGTTGTATTATACTTTAACTTGTAACAAACTTTAAATGTAAGTTCCAAGGGGAATACAGATAAGTCTCTATGATCCACAGCTCTCAGCCAATGGGCTTCAGTCTCCCTCAGCTCTCAAGCCAATGGGCTTCAGTCTCCCTCAGCTCTCAACCAATGGGCTTCAATCTCCCTCAGCTCTCAACCAATGGGCTTCAGTCTCCTCACATTGATATAAGGTGTGGGAGTTCCTGTTTAGGGCAGACTAGTGCTACACACAGTTGCTGACAGGTCAGAGCAGAGTTCAGTCAGAGAAGAAGCAGTGCAGGCCAGAGACCTCCCGTTCAGGGGAAAGTACAGCAAATCGCGGAGTACCTTTAAAAAACTATAGAATCAGTACTTCAACGAAATAATCGAATTAATTCGTCATTCGGACGAAAAGCCTCAAGTCTACCGACACTTCAGTAAGTGTATTTATTCTTCAGTCTAGTCAAGCATAGGCCCAGCATTACTAATCCGGCCGCAAAAGCCAAGGATATATGAAAAGCCAAGCCCAGGCATTGTCAGCTGTGTGGTCCTCTAGAGACTGTTTGTGGAACCTTTGCGACACTCTTTGTGAACGCTGTGAAGATTTTGACACCTGTCTTCATGCCAGTAAAGCCTTCATTATATTGACCCCTGTTGTGGACTGTGTTATTACCATCCTAGCTAGCGTAGATACGGAGGCCCCCGGAGCTGTAGTTTCCTGGGGTATATCAAGACTACAGTGGCGTCACGTGACAGAGAGGGTTAATACCATCCGACCCTCACTAAGGGTTAACACCACCAGACCCTGGGCCCCTAGCCCAAGAACCAAGCAGCTAACCATCAAGCGCATGTGTGTGGCCGTGGGGTTCACCCTCCCCGGTCATCACAGAGCCATACTGACTGTCGGTCAGCATGGCTTCTGCTCTAATTCTCAGCGCTCATTGGAGCAGTGGAGGGGTGGGGAGAGGCTGTCTCAGCGGCTTGCTGAGATGCTGACACTGCTATCATTCAGGCAGCTGGCGGATCCCGACTTGGAAGTCGTGATGACGCGCTGCCCTGACTGATGGCAGTGATGTCAGTAGACTTCAGACCGCTCTCTGCTGGGTCGGGGATTGGCGCTTAAGGCTGGGTTCACACTAATGCTTTCCCTGCATCCAATTAGCATGTCAGGAGACTGTGACTGGCTTTCAATGGAGCCAGTTCACACAGGTCCAGGATGGATTCAGAGCCTGAGGATACAAGTGTACTCCAGTCAGGAGAGGTGATTGATTGGGGAAACAAGACTCCATGTTGGAGAGATTCCCTTACCTAATCGGGAGAGTTGGGACAGCTAAACAGGTCGGCAGAGGACTGAGAGAGCTGAGGCAACTAGAGAGTCCAGGAAGGGGATCTGTGCTAGTACCCAGCCATGGGTCGCTCCCGTGACCCAGTCCGAAGCTCCGGGACCGCGGGACTCACGGACCCGATCGCCACTGGAGTCCTGCGATCGGTCCCTGGAGCTAAAGAACGGGGAGCCCCGTTCTTCACTGTGGCGGCGTCATCGATCGTGTGATCCCTTTTATAGGGATACACAATCGATGACGTCACACCTACAGCCACACCCCCTACAGTTGTAAACACATATTAGGTCACACATAAGCCCTTCAGCGCCCCCTTGTGGTCAACTCCCAAACTGCAATTGTCATTTTCACATTAAACAATGCATTTTAAATGCATTTTTTTGCTGTGAAAATGACAATGGTCCCAAAAATGTGTCAAAATTGTCCGAAGTGTCCGCCATAATGTCGCAGTCATGAACAAAATCGCTGATCGCCGCATTAGTAGTAAAATTTATTTTTTATAAAAATGCAATACAACTATCCCCTATTTTGTAAACGCTATAAATTTTGCGCAAACCAACCGATAAACGCTTATTGCGTTTTTTAAACCAAAAATAGGTAGAAGAATAAGTTTCGGCCTAAACTGAGGAAAACATTTTTTTAATATATTTTTGGGGGATATTGATTATAGCAAAAAGTAAAAAAATATTGCATTTTTTTCTAAATTGTCGCTCTATTTTTATTTATTGGCGCAAAAAATAAAAACCGCAGAGGTGATCGAATACCATCAAAAGAAAGCTCTATTTTTGGGGAAAAAAGGACGCTAATCTTGTTTGGGAGCCACGTCGCACGACCGCGCAATTGTCTGTTAAAGCGATGCAGTGCCGAATCACAAAACCTGGCCGGGTCCTTTAGCTGCCTAAAGGTCCGGGTCTTAAGTGGCTAAAAGCAAGAACAAAAAACTCAGTTAACCCTTTGTGATATGGAGGCGGTGAGCATTTTAAAGGGGTTGTAAAGGTTTGTTTTTTTATTTTCTAAATAGGTTCCTTAAAGCTAGTGCATTGTTGGTTCACTTACCCTTTCCTTCTATTTCCTTTCTAAATGTTTTTTTCTTTGTTTTCTTTGTCTACATTTCTCACTTCCTGTTCCTCCTCTGTAAGCTGTTCTGGCTGACCATCACCCAGCCATAACGGCTCAGATAATGGGGGCAAGCTTACTGAGGAGAAACAGGAAGTGAGAAATTCAGACAAAGAAAAAAAACATTTAGAAGGGAAATCGAAGGAAAAGGTAAGTAAACCAACAATGCACTAGCTTAAAGGAACCTATTTAGAAAATAAAAAAACAAACCTTTACAACCTCTTTAAGGGGAGGGGTAATCAGCAAGGCTTTTGCCCCACCTACCTGCTTTGACCTGTGATATTACTGACTACATGTTTATCTTAAATATAACTTTGATTTTGAGCAATGATACTAGTTGGAACATAGGCGTGGGCAGCCTATTGCATTAGGTATGCACCCCCAAAGCTCAAACACACATGCATGTGTGTGAATATACAGTATCTCACAAAAGTGAGTACACCCTTCACATTTTTGTAAATATTTTATTATATCTTTTCATGTGACAACACTAAACTAATGTCTAAACCATCGGCAACAAAAGTGAGTACACCCCTAAGGCCTAATTAGCAATTTTCCCTCCCCGGTGTCATGTGACTTCTAAGTGTTACAAGGTCTCAGGTGTGAATGGGGAGCAGGTGTGTTAAATTGTGTGTGATTGTTCTCTCTCTCACGTACTAGTCACTGGAAGTTCATCATGGCACCTCATGCCAAAAAACTCTCTGAGGATCTGAAAAAAATAATTATTGCTTCTTTCACACGGTCGGGACGTTCAGGTCCGCCTGTCAGTTTTTTCATCGGACCTGAACGGCCGCTCCATTCTTCTCTATGGAGCATCGGATGTCAGTGGTGACATGTCCGCTGACCTCTGACCCGATCCGATCCGCTAAAATCAGATGGATGCCGATACGTCGCCATCCGTCCATGGCGGATCGGATTGGGTGAGATCTAATGAAACCTGACATGCTGTCAATTTTTTTCAGCTCTGTCCATAGCAGACAGCGGCGCTGGACAAGCCCCTCCCCGCTCAGTGAGCAGAGAGGAACCTGTCATCTATCGGTTCAGAGGAGATCAGCGGAGAGATCTCCCGCTGAGCTGGTGGACCGCTGCAAGCGGATCTGTCCCCGTGTGGAAGGGGCCTAACAGGACAGGTTCCACTCAGAACAGGCCTCCCCATGATCGACCAAAGTGCACATGCTCAGCGTCATGCTTGGCCAGTCCATCACTTTTACCCTCAGCTTCTTTAGCAAGACAGTGGTCGCCTTGCAGGTGTGTTTGGGGTCATTATCATGTTAGAATACTGCCCTGCGGCCCAGTCTCTGATGGGAGGAGATCATGCTCTGCTTCAGTATGCCACAGTACATGTTGGCATTCATGGTTCCCTCAATGAACTGTAGCTCCCCAGTGCTGCCAGCACTCATGCAAACCCAGACCATGACACTCCCACCGCCATGCTTTACTGTAGGCAAGACACACTTGTCTTTGTACTCCTCACCTGGTTGCTGCCACACACCCTTGACACCATGTGAACCAAATAAGTTTATCTTGGTCTCATCAGACCACAGGACATGGTTCCAGTAATCCACGTCTTTAGTCTGCCTGTCTTTGGCAAACTTTTTGGTGGCTTTCTTGTGCATCATCTTTAGAAGAGGCTTCCTTCTGGGACGACAGTCATGCAGACCAATTTGATGCAGTGTGTGGCTTATGGTCTGAGCACTGACAGGCTGACCCCCCCACCCCTTCAACCTCTGCAGCAGCACTCATAAGTCTATTTCCCAAAAACAATCTCTGAATATGATGCTGAGTACGTGCACTCAACTTCTTTGGTGGACCATGGCGAGGCCTGTTCTGAGTCGAACCTGTCCTGTTAAACTTTTTTATTAAGAACCAAAAGAGGAAAAAAAACTTTTAAGTGCTGAACCTGTAATAAAAGCACAGGTTCAGCACTCTCCATGGGCATCAATTGCATATGCAGTATAAAATGCAATGATTCGACATTTTGGCCCTGGCAAATTTAATTTTCAAATGTGTTCAGTATATGACATTTCAATTTTATATAAGTAGGACAAGTATTACAGTGGGTACCTTTTCCTATGCAAGTACAAATATTGCAGAATTTAGGGAATGTTTTTTTTTTTTTTTTTTTTAATCAGGCCAATGTAGATGAATATAAATTAATGTTTCTCAGCAAATTCTGGATAAATGTGGGTTGAAGGTATTGCAAATATAACTGCATCTAGTGACTGAAGACTCCCTCTAGTGGCTATTTCACATGCTTGTAAAAATGTTAATGATGTCAGAAAAATTACTTGACGATCAACACTGTAAGAAGAAATACAAATGGTTTGCCCACAAAATGGTCACCATACCCTTCCTTTATAACTAATAATAAAGCCATATGAACTATTATTTTATGTGATTTACATTCACAGGCACATATGTCACAATTATGCTTGCACACTTTAACGGCTTGCCGACCGCCGCGCACACTTTTACATTGACAGAATGGCACGGCTGGGTAAATGGACGCATATATACGTCCCCTTTAATTTGCTGGCCGTATGGTCGTGAGATATTAGTGTAAACACAACATCTCCCCATTCTTTCTAGTGCTGTGTCACTGATCATCTGTTCCCTCTCATCTGGAACAGCGATCAGTGATGTGTCACGGCAAGCCACGCACCCTAACAGTTAGAAGCACTCCCTAGGTCACACTTAACCCCTTCAGCACCCTCCACAGGTTAACCTCTTTACTGCCAGTGTCATTTTTGCAGTAATCAGTGCATTTTCATAGCACTGGTTGCTGTAAAAAGGACAATGGTCCTAAAATGGTGTCAAAAGTGTCCAATGTGTCCACCATAATGTCGCAGTCACAATAAAAATTGCCATAAAACTATCCCATTTTTTGGAGACGCTATAACTTTTGTGCAAACCAATCAATAAACGTTTATTGCGATTTTTTTACCAAAAATATGTAGAAGAATTCATATCGGCCTAAACCGAAGAAAAAACTTTTTTTATATATTTTTGGGGGATATTTATTATAGTAAAAAATATTGGGGCAGATTCACAGAGAATTAGATTCTCGTAGAGTTTTAGAAATACACTACGCTGCCGTTTTTTACCTGGCTCTACGTGGAATTCAGGTAGATTTTGTCCAGTAAACGACGGCGGCGTAGTGTATTTCTCCCGTCGCAATCCATCTGCGCGAGTAGGGGGCGTGAAGCATTTAAAATAGGCGCGTTCCCGCGGCGATCGAACTGCGCATGCTCCGTTCCCAAATTTCCCGCCGTGCATTGCGCGTAAACACGTCGTCACGTCGTAGTAGCGTCGTTTACGTACATTCCTATTCCCGAACGAGTTACGTTAAAAAAAAAAAAATATTTTAAAATCGACGCGGGAACGACGGCCATACTTTACATGGGTTACGCACTGTTAGACCAGCAAAAAGCTCCTCTAACATTACGTAGCCAAAAAATGACGTAGGCGATTGCGAGGGACACTCGTACCTTCGTGGATCGCCGTAAAAAGTCATTTGCATATCCCGACGCATGAAAACGACGCGAACTCCTCCCAGCAGCCGCAAATATATCGCAGCGTAGATCCGAAGGCTTACGAGGACGTAAGCCTCTCGGATCGAAGCCCGAAGCCGCCGTATCATGGTTTGAGGATTCAAACTAGTGATACGGCGCGCGAAATTTGCAATTACTCCTGTCTAACACCAGTTAGACAGGCGTAATTGCTCTGTGAATCTGGGCCATTGTTTGTTTGTTTTTTTTAATTGTTGCTCTATTTTTGTTTATAAAGCAAAAAAAAAAAAAAACGCAGAGGTGATCAAATACCACCAAACGAAAGCTCTATTTGTTGGGAAAAAAAGGATGTCAATTTTCTTTGGGAGCCACGTCGCACAACCGTGCAATTGTCAGTTAAAGCGACAAAGTGCTGAATCGCAAAACGTGGCCTGGTCTTTGACCAGCCAAATGGTCCAGGGCTGAAGTGGTTAAGAATTAGCATGATTTACTGTCACCCCTAATTTAAAGGGTGATTATCATAGCAGTCAATGTTTGATTTTCTTGCAGTCATAGATTGCATAATAATTAATACTGCTTGCTTCAGTCATCCCTCATATTGAGGTGCAGGAAGCCAAAGGAACAGAACTGATTGCAGTGTTCAGGCGTTGCTATGGGTATGAATATATGAATTCATACACAAATGTGAACACATATTATGCTGACCCTGACATATAAGTAGCTTACCATAAATGAACTACTTAGTAAACCTAAGAACATTGACAGTATTTAGACATACTGTTCAGTAGCTTGTCTGTAAACTAGTAAAGCAATAAACTACTTACAGAAGCAGGGGGATGAGGAATTTGGGAAATCTGCCATACAAACTGACTACTGTGTTCATCACTACAAGTAAGTGCTTGTAAATGCTCAAGGTTTTTACCTTCTTGCATTCTATGCATGAAGGTAAAAACTGTCTGTGTGCAACAGTCCCCCCCCCCAAACCCCCCCAATACTTACATGAGCTCCCTCTCAATCCAGCGATGTGCATGAGAGCATTGGCTCCCACTGCTGTCAATCACAGCCAAACAGCCAATGACGAGAGAGCGGGGGCCAAACACAGCTTCATGTCTGAATAGACACGCAGAGCAGCAGCTCAGAGCACGCCTGCTTGGGTGCTCCCATTGCAAACTGCTTGCTCTGGGGACACTCAGCAGGAGGTAGGGACCTGAGAAGAGGAGGATCTGGGCTGCTTTGTGCAACAGTTTTGTAAGTAAGTATAACATGTTTTTTTATATATAAAAAAAAAAATATATATTGCCTTTAATATCACTTTAATGTTATTCTTGTGGTCAGGGCTGTTCTCAATAATAATTGGGCAAAAACTTCCTTGGGCCCCTCCTCCCCAGAATCCACGTATCAACTATTTGCAGGCAGTGTGGCCTCAAGGGGCAACTGCTTTGGGCCCCACAATAATGACTTTGCCCTGTGTTAAAGCTGGCCCTACTTATGGTAGTTAGAGAACCTAATGTTGGGCTGCAAACTGAAACTGAATTACTGTGAAAATGACACTGGCAGTGAAGAGGTTAACCACTAGGTGGCACGGAAGGGGTTAAGTGTTATCTAGGGAATGCTTCTAACTGTAGGAGGGATGGACTGTGTGTAAAACACGACACTGATCAACGCCTCCGATTACAGGAAGCTGTGATCAGTGTCCTGTCACTAGGAAGACTGGGAAAATGCTTGTTTACATCAGCATTTCCCCATTCTTCCTCACCGATAGACGATCGCGGGTATCCCTGCGGACATCGAGTCAGCGGGACCAGCGGTCGTACTAACGGAGCTTGCACCGCACACGCGTCCACAATGCCGCTTCTTAAAGATCTACATACGTCCATCTGCCTGCCCGTGCCATTCTGCCGATGTATATCATTGTGTGATGGTCGGCAGGTGGTTAAACGTACCTATATCCAAGGACAAGACATAATATATTACAGCTTACATGTTCTTAGACATTGTGACTGCCTTAGTATGTTTTCCTGCCAGGATCGCACGTCCTGTCCTAGAATGACAATGCTTACTCACCATACTGTATCTGTGGAAGAGCAACAGGACTACAAAACTTGTCCACCTCTCCTCATTCCCAAAAAATTAAGTGAGAAGGCAGTGTTCTGTAGTCCCAAAGGGAGAGCTGAGAACAACTGATACAGCTAAGTACAGCACAGGAGGAGAGCGCAGGTCGGTAAGATTTTAAAGTATTTTATTTTCACTAAAGGATAAGATATAACAAAATGTTTTCAATGGTATATTTATTGCACATAAAAATTTGCTTTAACTGAGAACATAAAGATGGAAGAGTGACAGCATAAACGTGTAAATGTATTTAAAGCAGAATTCCGGGATTGGCAAAAATCCCCCATTAGTACACCACACACACACACAAAACGCTAAACAGTTAATACATTTGTGAAATTCCTTACCATTGAAGAGAAAAGAAAAATAATTTTCAGGAAGTTAGCTCTGTAGTTCAAAAATTGCATAATCTATTCTGCCAAGGAGGATCTGTTACAACAGTGATTGCATCACATCCTCTCCTCTCTCTTTACACTATCAATAAACTACATTTCCCTTCATGCTTTGCAAATTGCAATTATTGTGGGAGGTACACTAGGCCTGTGTACACTAAATGTGAACAAGCCCACTTCAAAATAAATCGCACCCCTCGTTCTGCAGCCACACTACGGAGCACAACACAGACAGTGAGGGGAAATTCTTATAACTGTAAAGCATGTTTATGCTCTCCCCCTCATCAGTACTGAACTGTAGACATCCCATTATTACACATTTCACCCGCTGTACTGTGCTGTAATTCAGTATTATAAATATCCCTTCTCATGCGGCTTTGAGATTTTTTTAACGGCAATCAGTGCTTGTATGGTGTATATGAGAACATCCCTAGCCGCACCACAGAAAGAAAGAGCCGAGCAATGCTGCTTTACATCAGCACGTGGCACAAGTAAATGCCGGCATGAGAAAAAAACAAAAGAGTGCAGCGCTAACTTACTAATCAATAACACAAGAATGGTGGAACCTTCTAATGTATGGAAATCTCAGTAAGTTTAATATCACCACAATACCAATCTCTGTGATATGTAACGTCTATATATATATATAATATATATGGATATAATATAATATAATATAATATATAATACATATCAGACTAAAAATAAGACATAAAGAATTACTGCAAACTTTGCAGGGTTGGTGGAAACCCCTTTTACAGATATTTGGCAGTGAGCCATGTCCATTGCTTATTAGTGCAGCCTCATCAGTGCCTATTTGTGTAGTCTCATCAGTGCAGCATACCAGTGCTGCCTTATCAGTGCAGCTTTCCAGTGCCCATAAGTGCTGCCTTGGCACCCATCAGTGCAATTTATCAGTGCCCATAGGTGCGTTCTTATCTGTGTCAACCAGCGCAGCTTATCAGTGCCCATCAGTGTGGTATCATCAGTGCAGCTTAGCAGTGCTTATAAGTGCAGCCTTATCAGTGCGCATCATTGCAGCTTATCAGTGCTCATGAGTGTAGCTTATCAAAGCCCATCAGTGCAGCCTTAGTGCTCATTGGTACAGTTTATCAGTGCAGCTTACCATTGCTCATCAGTGCAGCCTCATCAGTGCAGCTTATCAGTGCTCATCAGTAAAGCCTCATCAGAGAGGCTTGTTAGTGCTCATGAGTGCAGTTTATCAGTGCCCATCCTTGCAGCCTCATCAGTGCAGCTTAGCAATGCCTATCAGTGCTGTCTCACCAATGTCCACCAATGCAGCTTATCAGTGCTCATCAGTGCGGCCTCACCAGTGCAGCTTATCAGTGCCCATCAGTGTAGTCTCACCTGTGCAGCTGATCAGTGCCCATCAGTGCAGAGCAGGGATATTTAGAGATAATCCAGATGACAGAGCAGATCTCAGGCTGACAGATGTTGTATATGAGAATTACGTATAAAGTTCCTGCAGTCTCTCCCAATATGTTTTATCCCTCAGAGTTACAGTATGGCCCAGATTCAGAGAGAATTAGATTCTCGTAGCGTATCAGAAATACACTACGCCGCCGTTTTTTACCTGGCTCTACATGGAATCCAGGTAGATTTTGTCCAGTAAACGACGGCGGCGTAGTGTATTTCTATCCATCTACGCGAGTAGGGGGCGTGAAGCATTTAAAATAGGCGCGTTCCCGCGGCGATCGAACTGCGCATGCTCCGTTCGCAAATTTCCCGCCGTGCATTGCGCGAAATCACGTCGTTACGTCATTCGTTGTTTGAGTAGCGTCGTTTACGGACATTTCTATTCCCGAACGACTTACGTAAAAAAAATTAAAAAAAATTAAATTTGACGCGGGAACGACGCCCATACATACTTAACATGGGCTACGCACCGTTAGACCAGCAAAAAGCTGGTCTAACAGTACGTAAAAAAAAATATACGTAAGCGATTGCGAAGACCGCTCGTATCTTCGTGGATCGCCGTAAAAACTCATTTGCATATCCCGACGCATCAAAACGACGCGAACTCCTCCCAGCGGCCGCAAAAATATCGCAGCGTAGATCCGAAGGCTTACGAAGACGTAAGCCTCTCGGATCGAAGCCCGAAGCCGCCGTATCATGGTTTGAGGATTCAAACTAGTGATACGGCGCGCAAAATTTGAAATTACTCCTGTCTAACACCAGTTAGACAGGCGTAATTGCTCTATGAATCTGGGCCTATGTGTTTTTAAGACATTTTTTATTTTTCTTTACATAATGGGGTCAATTCACAAAGAGAAACGTTATTGGTTTTCTTCAGTTGTTAAATTAGCACTCCTTATTTAACGCTAGCAAACATGGTATTCACGAAAACTATAATCGTTATTTAACATAGTCGTTATGGTTTTCAACTGACTCTTTATCCAATCGTTATGCTAACTACTCAGACGTTATTTTTAAGATTTGGGACGTTAAAATAACTCTTAAGATCGTTAAATAATGCTGGAGAGATGCATTCTGGGAGCAGAAGGGGAGGAGAACAGCTGCATGTGGAAAAGAGCAGATACAGAGAGAGAGAGAGGGAGACACAAGCAAGACACATGGAGATTGAGCATGTGATGTGTATAACTTCTCTGTGTGCGTTTTTCTAAAGCCATGTGTATTTCCTCATACAGAGAATAAATCATGGGAGATGATAATCGGAATTTAGCTATCACCTGGGTTTCAGAAAAGTCATCCAAAATAGTATGTGAACGGAATACACGTTTATAAATCTCAACAACATTCTAACATGTTCTTCTTCGCCTCTGGATAATTTTAAGTTCAAATAGAGCATGGTTCCATCTTGCCCAACACTACTAAAAACTTCACTACACTACAAAAATCGCCAAAAGTTTCCTCTAACAACAAAATATCGCCTGGGAAATGTCATAACGCCACCCTGAGGGAGGTGTTAATGTAACGATTGCTTAACGATCGATAACTGTCAAAAAAATCTTTGTGAATTGCACTTCTGTACATATTTAAGGATTTGACTCTTTAAAATAACGAGTTGACTCTTTAATAAGGATCCACACCTTAAAATATCGGTTCTGTGTAGTGAAACGTTATTTGATGATTTTTCAAATCGTTAATTTGTTTAGTGAATTGAACTAGCTTCAATAACGTGCAAAATCGTTAAAATAACACCCGCAATCTGAAAATAAAGCTTTGTGAATTGACCCCATAATATACATTTTAATACATTCAGCACAGCGGCTTAGCACTTCTGCCTGGCAGCACTAGGGTCATCAGTTTGAGTCCCAAACACGACATAACCTGCATGGAGTTTGCATATTCTCCCTATGCCAGCGTGGGTTTCCTCCCACACTCCAAAGACATATTGGTAGGTGTTTAAATTGTCCCTAGTAAGTGTATGTATGAATGTGATTTAGGGACCTTAGTTTGTAAGCTTCTTGAAGGCAGAGACTGATGTAAATAAACAATATCTATGTAAAGCGCTATGTTAGTTCTATAGAATTACCTGTAATAAATAAATTCATAAGTATAGCTGTAGGACAGTTTGAGGAATGGTTCACATCATGAATCGCACAGGAATGTGCTGTGTGTTCCAGTGTGATTCACATGAGGTCCAGGTAAAGTAAAATTTCAGTCTAATAATTTGAATCTGCTGAAATTACACCAGACCACAGCCTGGCCGGCCTTAGGTGTTAAGGCGCCCTGTGCGAGCTAATCCTGTGGCGCACCCCCCCCCCATCTTTACCCCTCGCCCCCAAGACATTGTTCAATTTGCCACCCCCGAAAGTGCCGCCTGGTACAATGGTACCATTGGGTCCCATGTGATCATGTGAGTAACTGACTGCGACTCACATTCTGCAAGCTGTGATAACTGCATGGCGCCCCTGTTGCCCATGGCGCCCTGTGCGGTCGCACAGCTCGCACACCCCAAAGCCCGGCCTTGACCACAGCAAAAGTAGTGCATGCTTATATTATAAAATGCATAGGAAGTGGAATGCGTGGTGCGTGTGACCTAGATTTTATCACTGACACCCTTAACATATCGCAAGTGAGGGGCAGAGAATGCAGGTTTTCTGTACTGCTTTCTGGTGTGAACTGGCCCTAAGATATGTAAAAAAAAAATGTATGGAGGAAACAATTTGCTTAGACTCCAGTTTAGTTAGAGACAGAGGATTCTTGCTGGCTCATACATTGTGTTCTTTGTATGTCCTTTTGAGAATATTTACATTTTTATTTGCCAAGAGACTACATACATTACAATTTTCACATATATAAGAGACCGCTCAAAGGCTGCTCCTGGGGCCTTCAAATACTGCCATTTTGTATTCCGAAGAAATTGAAAAAAGTCCTCTGAGAGATTTAGGCAAATTGAAAAGAATAGTTCCAGCTAAGAGATGGTTTCAGTCCAATTATATTGCAAATAAATATGTAAGAAGTGAAGATATTTAAGTAGAGCTTTAATTATTCCAAACAGAACACAAAGCTTAGCTGGCGGCAGTTATATAAAAGGAACACAGACAATTACTAGCAGATAATGTAATGTATTGCTGTAAATCTTACATAGTATAGGAGGTTTTTTAACCACTTAAGACCCGGACCAATATGCAGGTTAAGGAACTTTTCCCCGCTTTTGCGATTCGGCACTGTGTCGCTTTAACTGACAATTGCGCGGTGGTGCGACGTGGCTCCCAAACAAATTGGTGTCCTTTTTTTCTCACAAATATAGCTTTCTTTTGGTGGTATTTGATCACCTCTGCGGTTTTTATTTTTTGCGCTATAAACTAAAATAGACTAAACTAGACAATTTTGAAAAAAATTCAATATTTTTTACTTTTTGCTATAATAAAATATCCCCAAAAATTATATAAAAACATATTTTTTTTTTCCCCCTCAGTTTAGGCTGATACGTATTCTTCTACCTATTTTTGAAAAAAAAAAATCGCAATAAGTGTTTAACAATTGGTTTGCGCAAAATTTATAGCGTTTACAAAATAAGGGATAGTTTTATGGCATTTTTATTAATATATTTTTTTTTTACTACTATTGGCGGCGATCAGAGTTTGTTTTTTTCCATGACTGGGACATTATTGTGGACACATTGGACAATTTTGACACATTTTTGGGATCATTGTAATTTTCACAGCAAAAAGTGCTATAAAAATGCATTGATTACTGTGAAAATGACAATTGCAGTTTAGGAGTTAATCACTAGGGGGCGGTGTAGGGGTTAAGCAAGACCTCATATGTGTTTCTAACTGTAGGGGGGCGGGGTTGGATGTGTGACATCAGTGGTCGCCTTACCCTATATCAGGGAACAGACTATCAATGACAGTGCCACTGTGAAGAACGGGGAAGGTGTGTTTACACACATCTCTCCCCGTTCTTCATCTCCTGTGACCGATCGCGGGACACTGGTGGCAACCTGGTCTGCGCGTCCCGCGGCCACGGTCACGGAGTTTCGGACCGGGTCGCATGCGCGCGCGACCCACGGCTGGGCTCTTAAAGGCGACGTACCTGTACGTGCCCGTGCCCAGCCGTGCCATTCTGCCGACGTATATGTGCAGGAGGCAGTCCTTAAGTGGTTAATGTGGACCTTCAAGTAACTTTACAAGTCTGCATGGATAAGTACATGGTGTGTCAAAAAAATAAAACTCTATTATCTATCTTTAAAAAGTAATCTTGAGTTCCAGTCCCGTGACAGTGCCTAGGCTGAAATGATGTCATCAGTCTGCTGCTGGCAGGAGGAAGCTTTTGTCCTCTGTTGCAACATTTTGGGAAAGATTTACTAAAGGCAAATAGATTGTGCACTTTACAAAGTCTAGTTGCACTCTGCAAGTGCAGTTGATCCAGAGCTTAGTAAATTACGTAAAGCTTCACTTTGCAAAGAATACCCAATCATGCGCAAGGAAAATAAAACAAATCCATTTTTCTTGCACATGATTGGATGATGGAAGTCAGCAGAGCTTCTTTTAATTTACTAAGCTCTGGAGCTATTGCTCTTTCAGAGTACAACTGCACTTTGCAAAGTACATAGTGTAATTTTCACTTTAGTAAATCAACCTCTAACTTTATAGCAATTTACAAGGTGAGCGGCTGGGGCAGAGGGTGATTCGGTGTCAGGTATTTGTGAATGCATCCAAAAACTGCAAAGGCTCTATGCACTTGTAATGATGTGATCATTTCTTTACCCATTTTCCGAGTGTATACTCTTGTTATGCAGTGTTTGTTTGCCCTTTTCAATATGGTTGCTATGCTCTCACTCACCAAGGATGAGGTCATCAAGAAGTGCAGATGATGGCGGGGGGTTTGTGGGTAAGTGGGTGGAGAGACAGACATGTGGAGAGAGATAGAACAATTAATTCCTGCTAAGAGAACACAGGCTGTGTAAGTGCTGCAGATTCATCTCACTGAGACATACATAGAGACTGTTAATGATTTCTTCAATACATGGTCTTTCAAATACAATGCTGTGTGGATTACTGTCTATGTGAAGATATATTTCTCAATTTGGATTTCACTTGCTAGACACAAGCCCCAATTGAGTGGAGGCACTGTGCTTGTTAAAGATCCTGCCCTGATCACACAGATTATAAAGACTCTGCTCCTAAATACTATACAGGTGACGCCATCATACCTCAGTAGCCTCAGAGAGAGAAAAAAAGTGCTACATTTGGAGGCTACTGCTGAGATAAATATATTGGATCAGGACATTAACTGCTTGATGACCGCCCACTGTAGTTTTACGGTGGCAGGTCAGCTCGGTTGGGCAAAATCAGGTATTATTATGTGATTTTGCATTGCAGCCACTAGGGCCCTGCTCGTCCCTGGTGCCAATGTGAGTGCCCGGCGGGCGCGATCACCGCCTTACACCCGCGATCGCTCATTACAGAATAGGAACCGGGAGCAGCTCCTGGTTCTTTCAGGGGGAGAAATGACTGTTCGTCTGTTCAGTTCATATAATGTATGAACAGCGATCTGTCATTTTCCCTAGTCAGTCCCACCCCCCTTCAGTTAGAACAAAATGAGGGAACATTTTTAACCCCTTGATTGCCCCTTAGTGTTAACCCCTTCCCTGTCAGTGACATTTTTACAGTAATCAATGCATTTTTATAGCACTGATCGCTATAAAAATGCCAATGGTCCCAAAAATGTGTAAAAAGATTCAAAAGTGTCCGCCATAAGGTCGCAGTACTGATAAAAATCGCAGATCGCCGTCATTACTAGTAAAAAATAAAATATTTATAAAAATGCCATAAAACTATCCCGTACATTTTAGACGCTATAACTTTTGCGCAAACCAATCAATAAACGCTTATTGCGATTTTTTTTTTTAGGAAAAATATGTAGAAGAATACATATCGGCCTAAACTGAGGAAAACATTTTTTTTTTAGATATTTTTGGGGGATATTTATTATAGCAAAAAGTTAAAAATATTATTTTTTTTTTTTCAAAATTGTCGCTCTATTTTTGTTTATAGCGCAAAAAATAAAAACCGCAGAGATGATCAAATACCACCAAAAGAAAGCTCTATTTGTGGGAAAAAAAGGACGCCAATTTTGTTTGGGAGCCACGTTGCACTACCGTGCAGTTGTCAGTTAAAGCGATGCAGTGCCGAATCGCAAAAAGTGGCCCGGTCATTGATCAGCAAAATGGTCCGGGGCTGAAGTGGTTAAGGAACGACCATGCCACTGTTATCAACAGAAGCTGTGAGGCAGTGGGCTCTGGAAGAGGGACTTCCATCTAAAAGGACATTTGCTATTTCGTGTATACCTATCATTGTGAGCACCCATAGACTGCAGGAGGCGCTACAAGCAAATTAAATCTTGCAGTCTGCCTCTCTCGTGGGATAAAAGAGAGGAAGATGATAGTTATGAACTGTTTACCCATTATCTCTGTCTCAGTGAGGTGAATTTAAATCTAGTTAAAGGGGCCTTTTACATATATCCAAAGGGGGATGAAGTAATTGGTTGTGCTGTAGTATTTCCAGTAATCTCACCTCCAGTAAGGCAGAAGTTACCAGCTCTGCCTGTAAAGTGTGAACCATTGAATACAACTGCTTCATCAGGAGAAACTCTGTTGACTACTACAGCCGCTAAGCAGGAAACAAATAATGAGCACCTACTGCTAAAATTCACTGAAGTCATTGCTCAGAATTTACATGTTGATTCTTATCGCAAATTAAAGGCTTTTTCAGGAATGCTCCCTGTCCCCGCTGGTGAAGAAAGCTTTAAGGTGTGGAAAGATTTTGCACAACAAGTGATAGAGGAATGGACCTGCTTAGAGGAAAAGAATAAGCAGTGCATTATGGAAAGTTAACCACTTGACCACTGGGCACTTAAACCCCCTTCCTAACCAGACCAATTTTCAGCTTTCGGTGCTCTCACAATTTGAATGACAATTACTCAGTCATACAACATTGTACCCATTTGAAATTTTTGTCCTTTTTTTCACACAAATAGAGCTTTCTTTTGGTGGTATTTGATCACCTCTGGGTTTTTTATTTTTTGCGCTATAAAAGAAAAACGACTGAAAATTCTGTAAAAAAAAAAAAAACTTGTTTCTGTCATATTAGCAGGTTATTTCTCACACACAGCATATGCATACCACAAATTACACCCCAAAACACATTCTGCTATTCCTCCCGAGTATGGCGATACCCCATGTGTGGGACTTTTACACAGCGTGGCCACATACAGAGGCCCAACATGCAGGGAACGCCACCAGGCGTTCTGGAACACCCAGACCAATTCTGACATTTCTCTCCTACATGGAAAAATCATCATTTATTTGCTAGAAAATTACATAGAACCCCAAAACATTATATATGCTTTTTTAGCAAAGACCCTAGAGAATACAATGGCGGCCGTTACAACTTTTTATCTCGCACGGTATTTTCGCAGAAATTTATTGAACGCGTGTTTTTTTAAAAACTGTTTTGTGCTTAAAACTAAACAAAACAGTAAAGTTAGCCCAATTTTTTTTCATAATGTGAAAGATGAAGTTATGCCGAGTAAATAGATACCCAACATGTCACACTTCAAAATTGCGCACACTCGTGGAATGGCGCCAAACTTCGCTACTTAAAAATCCCCATAGGCGGTATTGCAGAGTATCGCGCAGGGTATTGCAGAGTATTGGGGTATTGCAAAGTATCATGCAGGGTATTGGGGTATTGCCGAGTATTGGGGTATTGCCGAGTACTGGGGTATTGCCGAGTATTGGGGTTTTGCCGAGTATTGGGGTATTGCCGAGTATTGGGGTATTGCCGAGTACTGGGGTATTGCCGAGTATTGGGGTATTGCCGAGTACTGGGGTATTGCCGAGTATTGGGGTATTGCCGAGTACTGGGGTATTGCCGAGTATTGGGGTATTGCCGAGTACTGGGGTATTGCCGAGTACTGGGGTATTGCCGAGTATTGGGGTATTGCCGAGTACTGGGGTATTGCCGAGTACTGGGGTATTGCCGAGTATTGGGGTATTGCCGAGTATTGGGGTATTGTTGAGTACTGGAGTATTGCCGAGTATTGGGATATTGCCGAGTATTGGGGTATTGCCGAGTACTGGGGTATTGTTGAGTACTGGGGTATTGTTGAGTACTGGGGTATTGTTGGGTATTGTTGGGTACTGGGGTATTGTTGGGTACTGGGGGATTGCTGGGTACTGGGGGGATTGCTGGGTACTGGGGGGATTGCTGGGTACTGGGGGGATTGCAGAGCTGGGATGTTTTGAGGGATGGCTGGATCTGTGACTGCATTTGTCACAGATCCAGCCACAGCTCAGCTGCTGACACCCTGCTCCCCCCCCTCTCCTCGCACACTGTACAGAGAGGAGAGGGAGGAGAGGGAGGAACCAGCGTCATCAAATGACGCCGGTTTGTTTACAAGTGATCGCGCCGTCATTTGACGGCGCAATCACGTGGTAAACGGCCGCGATCAGCGGCAATTTACCATGATCCGTGATGCGCCGGGTCTTCTAGACCCGGCGAGCACGGACACTTTCGCGAGCGTGTCCCAGGGGACGCGCAATCGCGAAAGTGAAGGACGACGTCCCAGGGACGTCGTCCCAAGATAACCCCGCCGCGCCGTAGCAGTAAAATGCTTATGGCGCGGTGGGAAAGAGGTTAAGGACCACCAGCATCCATTATCATTAGAGCTTACAAGGACACTTATGTGAGTACCAGTGGTCAAGAATATATTGATGTTTTGACAGATACTTATGAAGGCCTCTTGAGCCCCTTAGGGAAAGAGAGCCTTGACTGATGGGGGCATGGCCAGGTACTGGACAAGGTGGTGGTCACTTAAGGATTGGTTAATTTGGGGAATGGGATGGGCCTGAGCTCAGGTAAAAGGGATCGCCCCAGGGAATTCTGGGTCTTTTTGGAAAGGTGCTGGGAAGAGCTGCCCATCCTCCCCCTTTTTGCTATGGTATGTCACAGCTTGCTGCGGTTTTCTTGACCTTGCCATCATAAAATGTCTGTAATGGGCCATGCCCTTGATGGAAACCGGAAGTAGGCGGTTTGTAAAGCACTTATGGTAAGGACAGGCCCCTCCCCCTTTTTGGAATTGTGTGCTCACAGTACAACTGTGACTGGCACTGGTTATGAAATGTTCAATGTTCTGTTATGTTTGCTTTTAATAAAGCTGTGGCCTTACCCTTTGCAAACTAATAGTTGTAAGAGTGTTTATTTAATAGGGTGAAGGGGCAAGGGGGGAAGGTTTTTATGTACATAGATATTGCAGTAAGGGGTACCCGGGCTCATTGCGCCTCAGAAGTCATGGACTGCACCGTGACCTTGATCAGATGCTTGCTGATTTTAAACAGACAAAGCATAATGAGGAAGAGGATGTTTCTGTGTTTGTGAGGAGACTAGAAGTGCTTCTAGGTAGATTGCTCACTGAAAGGGTAATCTCTCCTACAAATGTTGACACATTAAGGACTGCTCAAATAATAAAGGGGCTACTGCCATATCTCCCAATGTCACCAGTCCTAAGAGTTGTTTTGAGAGAGAGAAACTTTACTTTCACTGAAACTATGACAGAAGTAAAGAAACAAATCTGATATCCGTTTTAGTACCCCTTCTAAGAGCAAAGTTCTTTGAGCACAAAAATGAGACTGTTGCTAAAAACAAAGAAGTGGGTAGACACCCACAGCCTAGAGCTCAATCTGCTTATAAAACCTCCAGTGATAAGCCTTTCTTACACATTATGTTTCCGCTGTGGACAAGCAGGCCACACAGTTCGTCAGTGTCCACTGCTGGCTAATAGATCTGAAATTCACAGTAAAGCTGGACATGTGTACAAAAGAAAACAGGGGAAATCTAGAAAACAAATGTTTACCAAACTACTTGGGATAGGATACTTTCAATTTGTTTGTTAATGATATGCCCACTACTGCTCTGTTTGATACTGGTTCTCAGCTGACTATCGTATATAGGCCCTTTTATCAACAACACATAAACCACCTCCCTTTGCAACCTATGGACACTATGCCTGTTTATGGTGTGGGAAGAAATCCTGGGCCAGATTCACAGAGCCCTTACTCCGATCTATCTCGCGTTAGACCGGAGTACTTTCAAATTACACGCGTCGTTTCATTAGTCTGAAGCCTCAAACCATGAAATGACGGCTTCGGGCTTCATTCCGACTGGCTTACGTGTTCGTACGCCTTTGGATCTACGCTGCAATAATTTTGCAGCCGCTGGGTGGAGTTCCCGTCGTTTTCCGCGTCGGGGTATGCAAATGAGCATTTTCCGACGATCCACAAACTTACGAGCATCGTTCACAATCTCTTACGGCATCTGTAGTCATCTTTTTGTCGCGTAAAGTTTTTCCACCTTTTATCTGGTCTAGTTTTAGACAGCCCATGTTAAGTATGGCCGTGGTTCCCGCGTCGAATTTCAACGTCTTTTTAAAATTTTTACGTAAGTCGTCCGGGAATAGGAATGTACGTAAACGACGCTACTCAAACAAAAAAAGATGTAACGACTTTATTTCGCGCAATGCACGGCGGGAAATTTCTGAACGGAGCATGCGCAGTTCGATCGCTGCGGGACGCGCCTAATTTAAATGCTTCACGCCTCCAAATCACGTATTTCGATTCCGCCGCGAGAAATACAGTACGCCGCCGTACCTTACGGGCCATAATCTACCTGAATTCATCGTAGAGCCAGGTAAAATACAGCGGCGTAGTGTATCTCTGATACTCTGCGCCAATGTAATTGTACCTGAATCTGGCCCCCTGTATTTATGGATGATTGTCTAGAATTTGAGCTTCACCTTCCTGGTGTGATAGCTGATGAGGATCCCCAACTTAAAGCGGAGGTTCACTCTAAATATCAAATATAGCTTATCCATAAAATCTTATCATCTACACATCAACATTTCGCTATGCAAAATTTTTATATGCATTTAAATACCTTTATTCTCTGTTAAGATGCAGACACTTCCTGGTCTGTCTCCCGTGGTAGTGGGCGTGTCGCTCCCCTTTCTGTGTGCCCGAGTCTTTTGCTATGTCTCCTGGGAGCACAGCGTCATGCTTTACAGGAGACTAGACGAAAGACGAAATCTCGTGGGATTTTAAACGTCCGCTTCCCGGAAGTATTTGCTTGTGGGCTTCAGGCTGAGGATATTTTTATAAAGACACATTTCATGCCAAATCAGAATGTGGGGCAGTAACAACATAAGACATATGAGTACAAGCTTGTTAACATTACAAGCGTTAAATTAACAGAAAAAGAAAAAAAAATTCCGGACCGTGGAACCCCCGCTTTAAAGTCATTGCTTATGAGAGCCCTCCACTTGGGGGTAATGAGTATGCTCCTATGATTGTGGGTTCCAATGTGGAAGCCGTTGAGGCTGCTTTCATACGGTTTCTTCAGCCCCACCAGGGAACTCCTCTACTTTCACTCCCTGTTGCTCCAGAGCTTCAAAATATCTGCCAAACCTTCACTCCTGATTTTCCTGGAGGGTGTGTGGGAAATCCACACACCCTCCAGCTTCCAGCTGGGGGAGTGAGAGCGTTGCGGGGTTATGTGGAAATTTCACCAAGTGCAACCGGTAGCTTTTTCCTGCTGGAGACTGATACAAAAGAGGCTGCAAAAAAAGGCTGGGAGATAGTAACAGAAAGGAAAGACTATTGTTTAAAATGTCCAAGAATGGATGTTGTTACTGTTCAGAACATTACCACATACCCAGTTATAATACCAGCCTGGAAAGAGGTAGCCTATTGTTACCCAGTGGAAACCATTAGGTCCTACCCTGCCAAGGTCAAGGAAAAATAAACCAAATTAGACTTTCACCTGAATAGTCCTGCAGAGCACAAACAAGCACTAGGAGAGCACCTAATGGAATACGAAGATGTTTTCTCAACTGATGACATGGATGTTGTATGCTAACAGTGTTCAGCACAGTGTTTGCCTAACAGATAGCACCCCATTTAGAGAAAGACGCAGGCGCATACCTCTTGCTTCTGGATGATGTTCAAGAGTGCTTGCACAAAATGAAAGATCGAAACATCATTGTTGAGTCTAAAAGACTGTATGCATTCCCAATAGTGGTTGTCAGAAAGAAAAATGGTGGAGTACGAATATGTGTTGATTATAGGACTCCAAATCGGCAAACGGTCCCAGATCAATACACGCTACCTCACATTGAGGAAACTCTTGATGCCCTGCAAGGTAGCAAATGGTTCACAGTAATGGATTTAGGATCCGGTTATTACCTAGTACCAATGAGTGAGGAAGATCAATATAGCTTTTTTCTGCCCCCTGGGGTTTCTCCAGTTTGCTCGCATGCCTCAGGGTATTAGTGGTGCACCTGCAACCTTCCAGCGTCTAATGGATCGGACACTGGGGGACATTTGTTCCACTCAATGTAATGTCTACCTAGATGACATAATTGTTTTTGGGTCCACACCCTGAGGGAGCATGACCAGAGACTGTTTAAAGTGATAGATTGTCTGAGAAAAGAAGGTCTAAAACTCTCCCTGGACAAATGTAAGTTTGCTCACTCTTCAGTAAACTTTGTGGGTCACATAGTATCTGCAGAAGGGGTAGCAACTGGTCCTGCTAAAGTGGAGGCTGTGGTAACCTGGCCCCATCCCACAAATCTGAAAGAACTGAGGTCCTTCTTGGGGTTTTGTGGCTATTATCGCGGCTTCATTAGAGGCTATTCCAAGACTGCTCGGCCTTATAATGACTTGCTCACAGAAACCTCTGACATTGATACAACCAACAAAACTCCTTTCAGTGAGAAGTGGATTTCTGCTTGTGAGGACGGTTTTCTACAGCTTAAGAAAGATCTTGCAGAAGCACCAGTGTTGGCTTATGCAGTCCCACAAAAAACATAATTCTGCATGTAGATGCCAGCTATGATGGATTAGGTGGAGTCCTGTATCAGGAGTACCCAGGGGGGACTAAAGTCTGTTGCTTATATTGGTCACAGTCTAAGCCTAGCAGAAAGGAATTATCCTGTTCACAAACTGGAACTTCTTGCCCTGAAGTGGGCTATTGTTTAAAAGCTGCATGATTACTTGTATGGAGCTCAGTTTGAGGTGAGAACTGAGAACAACCCCCTCACTTATGTATTGACTACAGATAAGTAGGATTCCGCTAGTCATAGGTGGCTTGCTGCCTTGTCTAATTACCAATTCACTCTCAATTACAAGCCAGGGCCCAAAGATATTTCTGAATGTTTTGTCCCAGCAGTAATGGGTCCTATAGTAGCATCCTCAAAAATAATTCTGAAGCGGACAGCCAGTAAATCTGTACCCTAAGTGTGCAGTCACAGTCCTTAACCAGCAACTTCTGTCATCTCACCCACATGAAGTACTTTTGTACCTGAAGCTATAGACGTATTAAGGAAGGAGCAACATTGCTATCCTTGGCTGCTTACTCCTCATTTGATCTACAAACCCTTACCCTCTTATCATCCACATAGGAGTTTGGATGCTCTGTAGTTTGCAAGCGAGAACTGGACAGGACTGATACAGTAACACAGATTGAAATTGCAGTGTAAAAGACGCAGACAGCAATGTATGGGCTCATTGGATTTCAGGCTAGATTCTTTTGCATTTATCAAGCAGATACTATGGGGTTGCATTACTAAAGGCACTCTGCAAAAACAGTTGCTCCAGAGCTTAAAGCGGGGGTTCATCTGAATTTGTTTTGAAAGGCCACCAGCTACAAATACAGCAGCACAAAGACACTATGTATAGGTAAGCTGGGTACCATGTAATTGCTGTGACTGCCCATCACCTCACTCACATGGTACTATTTAAAATGCTGATCCATGCCCCTCCCTTACAACAGTGGAAGGAGAGAGATCAAATGTTAATGAATGGGCACAGAATGTATGGAACAGCAGCTACAGAGGCTGATCCATTCATTCTGTTGCAGTGACAGGGGAGCTTTATTGAGAAATATAAACAGTACAAATGACAAGGGAAACTGGAAAAAATATCAAAATAATTAAGTCTATAGGAACATACAAGACCACTGTGCTGGGGTCACACTCAAGAAACAAGACAGACCCAATGTTCCAGAGGGGCCTACGGCCCCACATAATATAAAATGATGGGCAAGATAATCGAGAGACTGATGAAGACCGCTCATCCAAGTAGAAGTAAGAAGTTAAAAAATTGTCTGGAAGAAAAAAAAAAAAACAGAAGGGTCCTAACTCCCAGGGCCAGTAAAAAAAAAACACAGGAAAGCAAATAAAAAGGGAAAATAGGTGAAACAAAGGGAGAAACTAGAAGGAGTGGGGGAAGCGGGAAGTGAGAGGAAGAGGAGAAAAGAAAAAAAGAGACAGAATGGGAAGGAAAGAGGGAAAGGAAAACACCTCAATTTCCTAGATTTAGTCGTGGCTGTGCAAAAAGTGGAGGGGGAGAGTAAAAGTCCAAAACCCTCACCTGAGGCTTTGAAGTACCTTGGCATAGACAGCCATAGACTTGTATTGAATCCAAAATGCATATACCTCATTAAAGTGGGAGATTCTGTCCTAAAAGATATGAATCAACTACTCTGTTTCAAAAATGTTATTAATTGTGAGAGAACCACTCCGCCATAGTAAGAGGTGCAGAGGATTTCCAGTGGACAGGGTTACATAGCCTGGCAACACTCACCCATATGCATAGCTAATGATTTGAAAGAGACAGCGCGGTGACATGGCGGTGACGTTGACGCCGCCACGTCACTGCACCAGGAAGGAAAATACTTCCGCGCATGCGTCGAATCCATTCAACGCATGTGCGGGAAGATATGTCCGCTGGTGAGTGTACGGACCAGCGGACATATCCGACGGACATGTCTCCGGCGGACAAATTTTAAAGCATGTTTTAAAATTTGTCCGCCGGTCAGACATGTCCGCTAGCCCATACACACGATCGGATTTGTCTGCTGAACTGTGTACGTGGCCTAGGAGTACGATGCCCCCCCCAGTATGCAGTTTGAAGCCACACTCTTTGATATTAATGTTCAGAGATCCCTTATGAGTCATAGTGTGGTTTGCCTCCCAATCTTCAGTGGTGAACATTTTTTCAAGGTCACGTTCCCATTTCAGGTGCAGCACCAGGCTGCCAGAGGACCAAGGAGGGAACAGAGAGGGGTAAATAGAGTAAATAACACACATTTAAAGCTTGTTTGAGGAACATAGAGATTCAAAGAGTGGGGGATCTAGCATACAGACTCCTGGCCGCTGATGAGGCTGACAAGAAATGCCAAATTTGAAAATATGCTCAGAAAGGTATTAGGGAGTTTGGGGATAAGGAGGGAACTTGGGAAATGCTGCCCAATCTAAGAAGTGTCCCTGGTCAAAGAAGTGATCTGCTTGCATGTTAGGTTTAGGCCAAAAGTCCTCCAAAAACCTACCAGTGAGGCCAGGGAGAAAATAAGGGTTAAATTGTAGGGGTGTAAGTGGGCCCTTTAGCGATGAAACAGCAAACTGTTTGCACACTAGGCTAAAAACCCACAGCCTAGGGCTGATAATAGGATGAGCTGGGATAGGAAGGAGGAGAATGGAGCCAAGGAAGAGCATCCAATAACAAGGAAGAATACATCTACTCTACAGTGACCAGACTGATTATTCTAAAAATCTAGCAAGATGGCAAGCCCAGTAGTATTTCTTAAGATCAGACAGGCTAATACCACCTCTGAGCTTAGAAAGCGTTAAGAGAGTATGGCCTAACCAATGGGTCTTCCTTTGCCATAAGAAAGTGAGCATAATGTTATGCAGGAATGAAAAGAAATAAGAGGGAATGAGGATGGGGACAGTCTTAAACGCATACAACAGAGGCGGTAAAATATTAATTTTGGGTAAGGATGCTCTGCCAAGCCAGCAGTTTATCCCAGTGCTGGAGATCCTGGTGGATCTGAGAAAGCAGAGGTAAGAAATTCCAACTGTTAATAGAGAGGTTGGCTGGTAACTGAATCCCCAAGTAGGTGATAGCATCATTCTGCTAGGTGAACGTAAAATGTTGCTTACAGCACAACACCTCCTCCACCGTTAGTGAGATATTTAACACGTTAAACTTGGAGTAGTTAATCTTCAGTTGGACAACATTTTAAACTGAGTAAGAGCTGCAAGCAAGGCGGGGAGCAAAGTGTGAGAAGCAGAAAAGAACAATAAAAAGTTGTCCACAAATGCAGCCAATTTTAACTCCTTCCCATTTATTAAGATTCCATCAGAGAATCTGTTTGTATCTGCCTGAGGAAAAGTTCCGAAGTAATAATAAACAAAAATGTGTGAGAAGGGGCCATTATAAATTCAAAAGGTGTCCGACAGGTGGCCGTTGGCTCTAATTCCAGACACACAGAGCAGGGCTCCAACACGCCCCCGCTCCTGTCTCAATGGCTGTGATTAACAACAGCGGGATGGAATGCATTAAGGTAAAAAAATGTTCTGCCTTTAGAAGGAGTTTAAATATTATCAAAGAAAGCTCTATCTGTCTCAAAAAAGTATTTAACCACTTAAAGCGGAGGTTCACCCTAAATATAAGCTCTCCCATGTGATCCAGCATACTGGGTCAGCACCAGTATGCTGTTTTTTTTTTTAAATCCCCCACTTACTGTATTATGTTGAATTTTAATTTCTTTTCCCTGCGGTGGACGGCTCTAGTATAGCGCGTCACATCTTACGAAAATACCCGATAAGGACTCGGGTAATCTCGGCGAAAATGCGGCGCCTGCGCACAGACCTAGGAGCTGACTGCGCAGGCGCCGTATTTCTCCGAGTCCTATTCCGGCATTTTTCGGAGGGCGTGATGCGCCATAGCTGTAGGACTCGGAGAAATACGGCGCCTGCGCAGTCAGCTCCTAGGTCTGTGCGCAGGCGCCGCATTTTCGCCGAGATTACCCGAGTCCTTATCGGGTATTTTCGTAAGATGTGACGCGCTATACTGGCGCCGTCCACCACGGGGGTAAGAAATTAAAATTTAACATAATACAGTAAGTGGGGGATTTAAAAAAAAAACAGCATACTGGCGCTGACGCCAGTATGCTGGATCACATGGGAGAGCTTATATTTAGGGTGAACCACCTCTTTAAGACCCGGACACATATGCTGCTAAATGACCCAAGGTGTTTTTACAATTCGGCGCTGTGTCGCTTTAACAGACAATTGCGCGGTCGTGCGACGTGGCTCCCAAACAAAATTCACGTCCTTTTCTTCCCACAAATAGAGCTTTCTTTTGGTGGTATTTGATCGCCTCTGCGATTTTAATTTTTTGCACTATAAACTAAAATAGAGCGACAATTTTGAAAAAAAAACAATATTTTTTTACTTTTTGTTATAAAAAAAATCAAATAAACTACATTTTAGTAAAACATTTAGGCCAAAATTAATTCAGCCACATGTCTTTAGTAAAAAAAAAAAATCGCAATAAAAAATGAAAAATGATCGCTTAGTGACCCTGGCAATAGGGAGTGAAAGGGTTAACTAGGGCAGTAATCAGGGGGTTAAAACTTTATTGGGGGGGTACGGGGCTACCCTGAACCTAACACTAACTAACTTTCACGCTGCCTGTCACACTGACACTAAATGCAGTGATTAGATCACTGCATTCAGTGACACTGTGACAGGGGGGTGGGGTGATCACAAGGGGTTAATGTGCCTATGTGTGTGTGTGTCAGTGTTGTGTTGGTGCACACTTACTGTGGATGTCTTCTCTCATCAGCAGCGGTGGATGAGAGAAAACACAGGAGGAGGAACTGACACGAAGGGGGAGCGTTCCCATTGGCTGGGAGCGATCGCGGGGGGGGGGGAGAAAAAAAAAACGGACATCCGCCCGCACGTCGGAGATCGCTCCCACAGCCAGGGGGACTGCCGCACGCCGCGGAGGGGGTCCCGATCGGACCCCCGAACCGCACAAAGGCGAGGACGTATATATACGCCTTTGTGCCTGTACGAGCCATGTTGTGGATGTACATAGGCGTGCGGCGGTCCTTAAGTGGTTAAAAAACATATTTTGATACAGTTTTGTATGAGGAAGTAATTTCTGGTCAAACGATCACAGTGCTAAAAACTAAAAAATGGCCTGTTAAACAAGGGGTATTGCATGCTGGTATTTAAGTGGTTAATTGTCAGAGTTAGGGGTTGTATAATCTATAACTAAACAGAAATTGGTGTACATAATTATTTTATGCAGTTTATATAAATTTACTGTATATACTCGAGTATAAGCCAAGTTTTTCAATGAAAATGGCCCCCCTCGGCTTATACTCGAGTCACCTTTTTGCGCCTGGTCTCCCGGACTTTGGGGACCCGGTACCGACCAGTAGGGATGAGCCGAACATACCCGCGTTCGGTTCGCACCAGAACCGTCGAACAGACCGCGGGTTCGCACGAACATTTAGAACCCCATAGAAGTCGATGGGACTTGAACGTTCAAATTCAAAAAGGCTAATTTTAAAGACCAATATTCAAGTTATTGTTGGAAAACGTCTTTGAAAACCCGGGTCTCGCCCCAGGGAACATGTATCAATGGAAAAAAAAGTTTTAAAAACTGTAGTTTTTTCTTGAGCATTGCTTTTAATCAAAAATCAAAAACCCCTTTAAAAAAAAGTACCTGCTCGGTGTCTATAGTAGTGGCACCTGTTTAGAAATGTCCCTACACAACATGAGATTACTCTCAGAAAAAAGTAATTTAATATTGCTTGCTGCTTCAAAGTAATGTTTGGTACCTGCAATATGGATAAAAATCATGGGAAAAAATAGCATGAGTTTCCCCGCCACCACTCCCCCCAGGTCTTTACAAGACCCAGTGCCGATCCTGATCTCCCTGAGGCCCTAAGCAAAATCTGCCGACAGTGACATGTCACATTAAAGAAAGTTGCGAAGCGGGGGAGGTGGTGTTCTGCTGTCGAAAAAGCCAGCGAGTTTAGAAGCGGGGTGAGGGTACGAAAATGACTTCTCACCAGGCGGGGCCTCTAATAATTTTGGTGGCCCTTTGCAGCTTTGCGTGGCCCTAAATGGCTTGCATAGTGCGCCTATAGGGAGGATCGGCCCTGACAAGACCCTATGGCCCTATATACTTTAAACAGCAGTATACAGGCGGTGCAAACAAGACAAGGACTGTAGGTTTGTTACGTAGAATCTGAACCATGTCATACTTTGCTGCTGCATATTGCACAATTTCCTAAAGAGACCCTCAACAAACTACATGACACTTGTGCCTGGTGATGAGGCCATTGATGTTCCAGTGGTGGCCCGTGAGCCTGTGGCCATACAGGCTTGGCCCCCCGAAAGCGCACATGCTGTGTGGCAACAATATGTCGATTATTTTAGGGGTGGTGGGGGGCCATTACAATGACAGATCTTGGCTCAATCAATTATTTCTTTGTGAAAGAAAAATTTTAGAAAAAAGGGGGGTTGCCATCCGGGGCCCCTTTTGAACAAATTATGTGAAGAACTCCTGTTCTCTGAAAGCCTCCATTATTTCTGCAAGTCAAAATTTAGCAAAAAAATAATAATGTCAGTCAAGCCTTAGCTTTCTTCCCATATCTAACCCACAAACTCATCCACTGATCATAAAGTCTAAAAAAAAAAGTTTCGTATCGTCGTATTGCACGATCGTTTTTCCGACGTTTTCTACCGACTGTAAACGACGTTCTCTATCCCTTTATACACTGTGCATGTGAGAAGCTCCACACGTTTCCACGCCCATGACGTTTGTCCTAGTGATTGCCACGCCCCTTTTTAGTCGGTTAATGTGGAGACTAGAGGAGTCTGAAGACATGATGGAGGAGAGACAGCAAGCTGCAACCAGTCAGGAGACAGGCCAGGCACTCACCAGGAGGAGCAGGAGGTACAAAGCCACCAACATGAGCTTTAAAGAGATGGTTGAGATGGTGGCTATTTTAAAAAAGGAGGACTACGACGGCATAAAAGGGCCTTACAAAAACCCCAATAAACTCAAGGCCCAGATCATGGATAAGGTACGGAGGGCTATCCATGCAAAATTCGGGGTGCAGAGGTCCACGGAGCAGTTGCGCAAGAGATGGAGTGATTTGAAAATCCGAGAGCCAGAGCAGATGGAGAGAATTCGAAGAGTCCTCAGAAGACGTAAGTCACTTTTTAATGTCTGCTTTGAATTATTATTTTTTATTTTGTGGCATGTGCTTTTTATCGCAGGTTGTGTATATATACAGTTCAAGAACAGATGTTTGAAGGTTCATGTTTGTGTGGGCATAATAATTGGTTGGTCATTCTATTTAGGACCTTTTTATGTGAGACAATTTTTTTAATTAATGTAGATGTGTTATTAAAGCGGATAGTTCACCTCAAAAAAATATTAAAAGCCAGCAGCAACAAATACTGCAGCTGCTGACTTTTAATATTAGGACACTTACCTGTCCTGGAGTCCAGCGGCGTCCGTAGCAGAGGACGAACGATCGCTCGTCACCCTGCTGCTCCCCCCTCCATCCACGGTGAGGGAACCAGGAAGTGAAGCGCTGCGGCTTCACTGCCCGGTTCCCTACGGCGCATGCGCGAGTCGCGCTGCGCCCGGCGATTGGCTCCCGCTGTGTGCTGGGAGCCGAGAGTTCCCAGCACACAACGGGAAAAGCCCGTCTTTTGCCCGAGACTGCGGGCCGGAAGTGGGTGCAGTTACCTGTCTTTAGACAGGTATCTGCACCCCCCTCCCCCCTGAAAGGTGTCAAATGTGACGCCGGAGGGGGGAGGGTTCCGATCAGCGGATCTTCACTTTAGGGTGGAGATCCGCTTTAAGTTGATTTAAATAATCCAACTTAAGTCAATATACATTAAAAGGAGAGTATGCTCAGCAAAGCAGTTAATTACACATATGCACTCAGTAGCACAATGGTTGGCATGGCCGATCCGCCCTATAGGCTCACTATGCAAGCCGCTTAGGGCCCCCCAAAGCTGCGAAGGGCCCCCCAAATAACTAGAGACCCCGTCTGGTAAGAAGTGATTTTCGCCCCCTAACCCCCGCTTCTCAACTCGCTGGCTGCATGGGAGAAGAGGCAAGAAGTCAGCACCCCTTGCTTCTCAATTTAATGTAAGATGTCATTTCAGACAGCAGAACACCCCCTCCACCCACTTCTTAACTTTCTTTAACCACTTCCCGCCCGGCCAATAGCCGATTTACGGCAGGGAAGTGGTTATGAAATCGTGACTAGACGTTCTCAAACGTCTAGCACGATTTCAATGCCGCGCGCGCCCGTGGGGGCGCGCAGCGCGGCGATCGGTGATGCGGGGTGTCAGTCTGACACCCTGCACCTCCGATCTCGGTAACGAGTCTCCGGCGGAGCCTCGTTACCACGTGATCAGCCGTGTCCAATCACGGCTGATCACGATGTAAACAGGAAGAGCCGCCGACGGCTCTTCCTCACTCGCGTCTGACAGACGCATGTAGAGGAGAGCCGATCAGCGGCTCTCCTGACAGGGGGGGTTCGCGCTGATTGTTTATCAGCGCAGCCCCCCCTCGGATCGCCACACGGACCACCAGGGAAATAAAAAAAACACAAAAGAAAATACCAAAAAAAATGACAAAAAAAAAAAAAAAAAGACAAAAAAAAAAAAAAATGACAAAAAAAAAAGGGGGGGGGCAGTAAAAAAAAATGATGCCAATCAGTGCCCACACATGGGCACTGATTGGCAACATTGATACATCAGTGCCACCCCTCAGTGATCATCAGTGCCACCCCAGTGTCTGTCAGTGCCACCCCACAGTGCCAATCCATGCCCAGTGCCCACCTACCAGTGCCCACCTGTGCCACCTATCAGTGCCCACCTGTGCCGCCTATCAGTGCCCACCTGTGCCGCCTATCAGTGCCCACCTGTGCCGTTTATCAGTGCCCACCTGTGCCGCCTATGAGTGCCCACCTGTGCCGCCTATGAGTGCCCATCTGTGCTGCCTATGAGTGCCCAGTGCTGCCGATGAGTGCCCATCAGTGCCGCCCATGAGTGCCCATCAGTGCCGCCCATGAGTGCCCATCAGTGCCCAATACCAGCGCCGCCTATCAGTGCCCATCAGTGCTACCTAATCAGTGCCCATCAGAACTACCTCATCGGTGCCCATCAGTGCCACCTCATCGGTGCCCATCAGTGCCACCATATCAGTGCCCATAATTGAAAGAGAAAACATACTCATTTACAAAAAAATTAACAGAAAAAAATAAAAACTTTATTTTGTTTTCAAAATCTTCGCTCTATTTTTAGTTGTTGCACAAAAAAAAAAAAACGCAGAGGTGATCAAATACCACCAAAAGAAAGCTCTATTTGTGGGGAAAAAAGGACGCCAATTTTGTTTGGGTGCAGTGTAGCATGACCGCGCAATTGTCATTCAAATTGCGACAGTGCTGAAAGCTGAAAATTGGCTTGGGCGGGAAGGTGCGTAAGTGCCTGGTATGGAAGTGGTTAATGTGACATGTCACATTAATGCAGTGTTTCTCAATTCCAGTCCTCACGCCCCCCCAACAGGTCAGGTTTTCAGGATTTCCATTATTTTGCACAGGTGATTTGATCAGTTTCACTGCATTAGTAATTCCCACAGCCTTTTTATCTGAGGGAAATCCTGAAAACGTGACCTGTTGGGGGGGCATGAGGACTGGAATTGAGAAACACTGCATTAAAGTGGTTGTCACAATGTAGAGTATAAGATTTCCTATCATCTGTGCCCAGTCTTGCCACACAGAGTTAATCCAGCGCTGAGTAATCCTCTTTTAAAGTTCAGTGCAAATTAACCGGACTTCAGATAAGTCTGTTTCTCTGTTATTGCTTTCAGTAACTGGTTATTTACAAATATAGCGTGGACATGTTTATCATAACAAGAGGTGATCCAAAGTTCATTGTATATTACTAGGATGTGTTATGATGTTATATCACCTCATGTTATGATAAACAAAACATAACATATGATAAACATGTCCTAGCTATATTTGTAAATAACCTCTCACTCAAAGCAAGAAGAGAGATTCCGGACTTTTTGTTTAGGCATGGTTTTATCTGGAAAGCTGTTCGTTTTCACTGAACATAAAAGAGGATTACTCAGCGCTGGATTAACTCTGTGTGGCAAGACTGGGCACAAATCATAGGAAATCTTATACTCTACATTGTGACATCAAAAAAAAAAAAAAAATTGGGGGGTTTACATCCACTTTAATGTGCCCCCCGCTTCTCATTTTTAATGTGCCATGTCATTTTGCTTCAGGCCCCATCGAGGTCAGGATCGGCACTGAGTGTTGGTCACAAGAACAACCTAGTTAGTTAGCGTTTCACACAGAGGTGATCCAGTGTCAACTTGTTGTTTTGCCATGTAGGAAACTTGGCCAAAGATAGAGAAATGCGGCAGCTTTGGTAATGGATAAAATCCTGTGTTAAGCTTAGGATTGTAAAAACACACACTTGTACAACACCTTTTAAAAAGAATGATTGATATTCCTCTTTCAGGCCTCTAATCTTTTTGATACATCTATCCCTTTTTTTACAATCTCATAGGCCGCAATCAAGCTGCAGCAGTGGAGCCGACCAACCCTACACAATGCCAAGCCCCACCCTCGCCGGATGTGTAGGAAGTGCAAAATGCCACCACATCAGGTCAGTGTCATACAGCACAGCTTCAGGTAATACATGTAGGCCTGCATAATTTTAATTACATGTTTTTTTTCCAAATTTTTAGGTGTACGAGCTGTTGGGGGCGGCTTAGACACCAACAGTGCCCAGGTGCTAATTGGGGGGATAATTTGCTGCATGGATGAAATAGAGGACACAAACCTCGCCCTCTTGAGGACCATAAAGAACAACAAAAAGGTGCTCCAAAACCTGGAAAATCTTGTTGACTTTCTGGGGAGGGTTTAAAAAAAAAATAATAAAAAAATAATAAAAAAAAACATAAAAAATAAAATAAAATAAAAACCAGTAGATGTAGACAATTGTTTAAATGCAAAAATATAGGTCTTAAAAATAAAAAATAAAAAAATTCTAGTTTGATATTTAAAAAAAAAAAATCACACATTTTCAGTGTGATACAATAAATATTTTTGGATACTCAACAATGTCTGGCTTCTTATTATATCAATGCTGCCTAAAACACTGCAACCCCTCACAGATACTGTAATTGGAGCGCAATGAAGAGGCACGTGCCAAAATATTGCATCAAAAATTGTTATTAGACGCCCCTGTTAAACAGGGGCACAAAAAAATGGGCCTTAGGCACAACACAACACTGCAACCCCTCACAATACCTCCAATTGGAGGACAACAAACAGCCACGTGCAAAGTATTGCATCAAAAATTGTTATTAGGCGCCCCTGTTGAACAGGGGATGAAAAATTGTGCATTGGGCACAACACAACACTGCAACCCCTCCCAATAACTCCAATTGGAGCGCAACAAGGAGCCACATGCAAAGTATTGCATCAAAAATTGTTATTTTGCACAAGCGCCGTAGATGTGCGCTGTAATGCAGTGGGTGTGACCTTAAGCTGACCCCTGGAGGGCATCCTTAAAAAGGGGGGAGCAAAACCACCCAACCTAAAATACACAGGTTGACATAGACCACAAACGACACCTCGATCGTGTAGATAGACAGGAGATCTAGTACTTGAAAAATAAAAAATGGAATAAATGAAAATTGGATATGATAATTGGAAGGGGAAGGGGAGAAAAAATTATGTTTAAAGTTGAATCAGGAAAAGACAACTTCACTTACATGGAGCGAGTGATATGCTTGAAAATGGAGGTGGTTACTAGAGGAACACTGGACATGGACTGCAGGTGTGCTAAAGATAGCACAAGAAACTCTAAACATGATGAGAACCAAAAGATAAAAATAAAAAAGAATATCAAAAAGTGGAAAGTGAAAACGGGTAACGAAGAGGGACTTACAAGAATTTGCATAAGTACTGGAGAGTATTTTATTGCAATACATATTATGGAAAGGACCAAGAGTCTCAGATCCATAGACTTATAAAGCAACATCAAACATAGATGTATAGATACTAGGGGAATAAAAGAAAAAAGTACTCAGTGTAAAGGACTGAGAGACAAAAAGAGAAGGTATGTATCAGAGTAAGGTCTTACCGTGCAGTGGTGTGAGCAGTTACAGCCAGTGTCATCTGCGCTATGTTGTGAAGCAGACGGCTATTTAAAGGACAGACTCGTCTGATGTAGGAAACACGTAATCAACGTGACGAGCGGGTGACGCAAACGACGCTAGCCGTTGAGACAGAAAAAATGCCCATCGAGACTACACATCCCAGAAGGCAACGGGATGGTCACGTGCGGACGTTCATGACGCCTCAGCGTGAGACTCAAGTATATTAAAGCAGAGGACACCGCCTCTATGCTCATACAAAGCGTATTAAAGTTAGAACAACCAAAACAAACAGAGGAGGCATGTCAGAGGGATTAAATAATGAAAAAACGCATGGATACAAGGGGGGGGTTAGCTGTCATAGGCCGAGTGTGTAGATAAGGGGACGGGGGGGGGGGAAAGATGTTTATGTTTGCTAGACCGGGCGCCAAAGCAGAGACAAACCAAGCACACAGGGATGGATAGGGGGAGCATAGGAAAGAATCGAAGGGTAGACCGAATTGCCTCCGATACTTCCCTAGTGCCTCTGCAACCCAGAAAAAATATGGAAAAACAATAAAAAAACAAAAATACATATGAACAATATCATAACTACTCAAAATATATTTAAATACAAAATGTAACATTGATTCATTAGATAGATATAAATAATTATTACTCAATTGTGTAGCGCAGCGCTGTACAGAAAAGCATACCTCGGGTTATCATAGACCCGGGGCAGTGGTATGTTGCCAAAAAGGGGGAGAACAGTGGCAACAATAAGGGACTGGAAATGGGGAAGTGAAAGCGTGGGGAAGGGGAAAAAAAAAAAAAAAAAAGGGGAGACCAGGGGCCAGTTGTTAAAACTGATGGGAGAGGGTACTCAAGGAACTTGGGTATAATCAAGTAGTCAAAATATATCATATAAAAGGTTTAAAACTAAGACTTTCATTAAACCCGGGATAAATGGTAGCCCTAAGCTTGTATATCCAGCGTGCTTCAAGCTGAAGCAGAGTTCCATCCACGCTGCCTCCTCTTGTGTCAGGCGGGATATGTTCAAGGGCAAAAAACTTTATGAAGTTTGGGTCAAAGTTGTGATGGGTTCCTACATGTCTACTGATCGCAGTAACAATTTTCTTTTTCAGAATAGGTTTTATGTGATCTTGAATTCTCTTAAAGAAAGGTCTTTTAGTTTTACCTATATAAAAGCCTCCACAGCGACATTGGGCTAAATAGATAACACCCACTGTTTGACAGGTAATGACCTTTTTGGTCGAGTGCCAGTCACCATTGGGCAATTTAAATTTTTGTTGATCTCCAACAAACATACATACGTCACATTTGCCACAGGGGGCGGTACCACCTTTAGTTGGTGTTTGAAATGGGTCAGCCATATTAAAATGGCTATGTACTAAACGATCTTTAAGCGATGGAACACGTCTAAAAGTCACTTCTGGGGATTCTCTAATGAATTTTTTTTAACTTTGGATCTGCAGATAGCAACGGACAAAAATTCTTTAGAATATTGCGCATCTCTCTGTGCTGACTGGAATACTTGGTGATTATTCTTACTGTGTCCATTTTGCTTTTAGTGTTAGAGGAGAAGATAAGTGAGCTTCTCTTTTGAACTTTCACCCGATTATACGCACGTTTAAGTAGCCTATGGCTATAGCCTCTTATTCTCAATCTGTGATAGAGATCCTTTGAGGTTTTCTTGAAGTCACTATCAAGGCTGCAGTTGCGTCTCAGCCTAAGATATTGACTATAGGGAATACTTTCAATTAGAGAAGCAGGATGTGAGCTGGTGGTGTGAAGAATTGTATTTCCAGCTGTAGGTTTTCTAAACAGACAGGAATGTAGAAAGCCATGTTTGTCTTTAGAGATTTTTAGGTCTAGAAAATCAATGTCAGTTTGACTATAACTAAATGTGAATTTTAGATTAAAGTCATTAAATTTAATTAATTCCATGAATTCATGCAGTTGCGATTCGCTACCAGACCAAAAGATCAAAACATCATCGATATATCGATGCCAACTAACTATGTAGTCCATAAGGGGTGTTAAATCATCACGGGAAAAAATGTTTCTCTCCCACCCCCCCAGGTACAGGTTGGCATACGATGGGGCACATTTAGTCCCCATCGCAACCCCCTGTACCTGGAGGTAGTGGGAGGAACCAAAAACAAAAACATTGTGTCGAAGAATGTAGTTCAGAAGTTTAAGTCTAACTCATTATATTTGGAGGCTTCCGGTCCTCTCTCAGATAGGAGACCGGAAATAACCTCCAAGCCCCTATCATGGGGGATGGTATTATACAAACTTTCAACGTCTAGGGCTACCAGCCATGTCTCAGGTGGAAGTTGAATACCTTCAATAGTTTTGAGCAAGTCTATGGTATCTTTAATATATGAACTCAGTGATGTGACATGTGGAGATAAATAACAGTCAACCAGAGAACTGGCGTTCTCTGTTAGACTGGCACAGCCAGATACAATTGGCTAAGCTAGCTATGACTAAGCATCGGTTGTCGATGTGAAACGCGTCAGCTTGTGTTACCCCACTGTTTGCTGTTTTTGCTGTTTTAGTTTTTTGACTGGAATAAACAGGCACTATTTTTAAGTCTTTTCATCCATTGGAGTGCGGCTGTCCATTTTTCTTTCCTTATATTGCACCACGCATTGCCTGCACCCATTCGGGTTTTTGAACTTTACTCACCACTGAAGAGTGTCGTCTGGAGCGGCGGTTTTTCCTTTATCTTGCATTTATGGCAATGGTGAGGCTGCATTCTGGCAATGGTGAGGCTGCATTCATGGCAATGGTAAGCCTGTGCGTGTATATGGCAATATATACGGTATATCCAAATAACACACCCAAGCTCATCCTTATTCCTAAGCAGCGCTCGGGGATTCGTTGGGGCCACACAATAGATATATACAGTGAAACCAAATAACACGCCCAAGCTCATCTCTTCACCACACACAGCCACAAAGGCAAGAGAATTCTTGTTGGGCAGTGTATTAGTGCTCGGACGAACATACTTAGACCGAATTTTAATGGTTCAAAGAATGTCAGGCAAAGTGGTCGGCCCTCACGCATGTTCACTTCATCAAATCTGGCCCTCTTTGAAAAAAAGCTTAGACACCCCTGCTTTACATACACCTCAGAATCCAGGCTGTGAGACATTTCCTTTCCAAAGATGCTCACTTAATGTACTGTAAATGTAGAGATCCATGTTCTTAACTTAAGCAGGGTATACACATATCAACATTCAAATGGTTCAGCAGGAAGCAGCTGAATATCAATGTGTGTATACCCCTCTCTGTTCAACAAAAGATGATCATTAGACCAGTTTCTGTCAAATGGTCCTGCTGGGAAACCAGCATTCAATCAGTGCATGCAACCAGTGGCTGCAATACTGTTCTGTGTATTCTGATGGTAGGGGAGTCACAACACAATAGTGCAGTGGGGGAGACTCTGCATCCACATCACTTGTGTGGACGCAGGATTTATTTATTTTTTCATTTATCCCGCTGATTAAACAAACACAAACACCTCCCCATTTCATAATCTCCCGCACATGTTGGAAGATGTTCTATAGACCACAGGGATGAATTGGGCAGGGATGACTCCCTGAGATTTCAGTGCAGCAGAGGCCCTGACATGAAGTTACAAGTAGTGTTGCTCACGAATATTCGCATTGCGAATATTCGCTACGAATATTGCATATTCGAGTATTCGCGAATAACTCGAATATTGCGGCGAATATTCGTATTTTTTCAAATTTATTTGTAAAACAGATCACATCCTAGTGATCTCCATCAACGTCTAAAAGCATTGCTGGTATGATTAGAGAGAGACCCTGGGCCGAGTAGCTGATGCGATTCTTTTATGTTGCCGAAAATTCGCATTGCGAATTTTCGGCAACATAAAAGAATCGCATCAGCTACTCGGCCCTTCTTTTGCATCAGAGCCAATCAGAATAACTCGAATATTCGGCAAAAGGAATATTGCGCGATATTCCTTTTGGCGAATATTCGAGTTATTCTGATTGGCTCTGATGCAAAAGAAGGGCGGAGAAGATAATCGCGCAATATTTCTTTTGCCGAATATTCGAGTTATTCTGATTGGCTCTGATGCGCCCTTCTTTTGCATCAGAGCCAATCAGAATAACTCGAATATTCGGCAAACAGAATATTGCGCGATTATCTTCTCCGCCCTTCTTTTGCATCAGAGCCAATCAGAATAACTTGAATATTCGGCAAAAGGAATTTTGCGCGATATTCCTTTTGCCGAATATTCGAGTTATTCTGATTGGCTCTGATGCAAAAGAAGGGCGGAGAAGAAAATCGCGCAATAGGAATATTGCGCGATTATCTTCTCCGCCCTTCTTTTGCCCCCTTATTCTCCTTTCTTTTAAGTAGAGTTAGTGTAGAGTTAGTGTTTAGTGCATATTAGTTTAATAATACAGGAAATGATCTCCGTTTATGAGAATTTCACAATCATTTTTGCATTAGCGAAATTTCGCAAATTTTTTTTGGATAAAATATCACGAATGTTCGATATTAGCGAATATTCGCGAATATTCTTCTATATATTCGTGCAATATCGCGAAATCGAATATGGCGTATTCCGCTCAACACTAGTTACAAGCTCACTGGATTTCTAGCGGGATCAACATGTATTTTACTTTGTACTTATCAAACAAATATAACACATTGCTTGTAATTGTATATTTAATAGAACAAAATGATGCAAATAACAAAATTTCATTAATACTGGCAACAAGCAGGTTTTACAAAAAATAAATAAAAAACAGCAGATCCCAGTGTGAATGCAAGGATCTCTTTCTCCACGCTTTTGTATTCTGACAGTAGGGACACCCTCTGTTGTCAAAACACACAGATCAATGCTGAAGCCATCCGCTGATAGAATGCTAGTTTTACAGCATGACCGTTCGGCAGAAGCTGGTCATTAAACCTGCTTGCGTTGAACAGAGAGGGGTACACAGGTATAGAAGTTTTAGTACAGGTAAACCCAGCTTTAGCGTATGAATGCTAAGTGAGGTGTAAATACTACTGTAGTATTAATTACTACTTAGTGAGATTAAAATACTTTTCTTGACAGTACTTTCCTCACTCTTCTCCCTAGGAGGCTAACACCATCTTTGTTTGGCCAACATAAATAAAAGTTCTGCTATTAATGTTGTGTATTTCCTTGGGTGCATCTTAAGTGCAACTGGTCATAATAAAGTCCTGCATTTCTGTGCTATTGGATTATAATTATCTATTATAATATTTGAATTACTTGCAAGCAAGCCTCTCTCATTACATAATGGATTGAATATCACTGTTTTGTCAAAAGTTAATGGTAGAATGCAGGACTTTTCTATTTCAAAAGACTGATGATATTATTCTACAAGAGTAATTTTATAAATTGTATCTACCGTATATACTCTAGTATAAGCTGACCTAAATATAAGCTGAGGCACGTAATTTTACCACACAAATCTGGGAAAACTTATTGACTCAAATATAAGCCTAGGGTGGGAAATGCAGCAGCAACTAAAAGTGGAAAAGAGGGTCCACAATGCCCATTTGCAGCTTCACTGTGCCCATTTGCAGCCTCACTGTGCCCATCTGCAGCCTCAATGTGCCCATTTGCAGCCTTACTGTGTCAATCTGAAGCCTTACTGTGCCCATTTGCAGCTTCACTGTGGCCATTTGCAGCCTCACTGTGGCCAGCAGCGGGAGCCAATTGCTGCGCTGCTATCAATCTAACCAATCAAGTACCGAGAACCCAGAGAAGCGGGACAGCACGTCCCTGTCGTGGGAAAATCTGGGGCTCAGGTAAGTAAAATGGGGGGGAAGGGGGCCGGTCACTGCCGGGTGAAAAAAACAAGAGGGTTCACAACCCCTTTAAGGTTAAACCGTTTCACTTCTAATTTTAGTGAATGGCCATGTGTCTTTTTAAATTCTCTTTCACGGAAGAGTTTTATCCCTATTGTGGGGTCATCAGTACAGTATTTGTACATTGAAATCATATCCCCTCTCAAGTGTCTCTTCTCCAGAGAGAATAAGATCAGTCCTCACAGTCTATCCCCATAGCTGAGATCCTCCAGTCCTTAATTAGCTTTGCTTCTTTTCTTTGGACTCCCTCCAGTTCCAGAACATCCTTCCTGAGGACTGGTGCCTGAACTGCATACTCCAGATGTGGCTGGAACAGAGTCTCGTAGAGTGGGAGAATTATCATTTTATCTCTGGAGTAAATTCCCTTTTTAATGCATTCTAAAATTCTGTTGGCTTTGCTTGCAGCAGCTTGGCATTGCATGCCATTGCTGAGCCTGTCATCTACTAGGACCCCCAGGTCCATTTTCATTCTAGATTCCTCCAAAGGTTCACCCCCTAGTAAGTAAATTGCCCACACCAGTAGATCTACATATATATATATATATATATATATATATATATATATATATATATATACTGTATATATACACAGGCTAATAATGTGAGAGATGTGCCCTCGAAGGTATGATGGAACAAAATTGGCAACAAATAACAAATGCTTCTGCGTACTGTCACTTAGATGAGTGGTCTCCAAACTATGATGCGGCCCTTTGCTTGCTCTTGCCTGGCCCTTGGAGCCATAATTCCTTCCAATGAGACCAATTATGGGGACCAATGACACAAACGATGGGGAACAATTTTTTCCAGTGAAACCAAGAATAAGGCACAATTACCCCACTGATACCAATGTTGTGATACAATAACTTCTACTGAAACAAACAATAGGGCATTTTTTTCCCCCAATGATGTCGGGACTCCCAAGGGCCACAGTCTGGCTCCCCTAAAGTCTGAAAGGACAGTAAACTGGCCCTTTGTTTAGAAAGTTTGGAGACCCCTGACTTAGATGGCACTATGACAGTGCACAGAGCCATGAAATAAAGTAAATATATAGTTAGATCAGCATTAATTGACGTATGTGCTGACCACACGCTCATTACCATAAAGTGTGCTTTACCAGCATCTGGACAATGTAGCATCTTAAGCCTAACAAGCTGCCAGAAATGCAATAATTATTGAGATGTTTTACAAGGAGTACCTGCTACCTGCTTAGATCAGTTTCTCATCCAAATATTGCTGTATTGCACCAGCACACCCCAATCCCTAACCTGAATATCTGATAACCACTTCTTGTCATGCAGTAGAGCTAATCCCAAACATATATACCGCAGGCCCCATGCTGTTTCTCATATACAAAGCCTAATGTGTGAAAACATCAGCATCACAGCCACAAACAAGCATAAATCATATTTAAAGCTGACTGGAACTCTGAACCTGACTGGTGCTACAGGTACTAAAGAGAGCCAAAGTTACCGAACTTAGACAGCAGTAACACTATAATGACCCAATGACTTCTGTGTTCTCTGGCAGAAATAGATTATGGAATATTCAGAATAAAGTGACCATGTCACTAGAATAGAGAGGAAACAACAAGTACCTTCCACAAAGATGGGGCTCATACTTACCTCTCCATCTGCCTGGGATGCATATCTGCACGGTATTGCATAGATACAGTTGCCTTAAGAATCATCAGAACCCACATTTTTCATGTTTGTCAGGTGCCTAATTCCCCACTGATTCATGCCACTGGCCCCTACATTACTACAGGAAAGAGTAGTGACAAAGGGGCTGATGGATTGAACTGCCATGTGCCATATGATAAAGATTCTTCAAACTATTTTATTAGCACAATTTGGCAGCCTACCGGTGAATATGAGTTCCTTGCTCTTTTCTCTTCTTTGTAGGAGAGAACTTTGTTTTCCATTTTGATTTTCACCTTAAAGCCCAATTTTAGGCTCCACACTCCTAATGCTTTGACACCTTTTGTTTTACTTAACACTTTCTGATGTCTTTTGGCCAGTCACGTGCCTGCATTCTAGATGATCCAGAGTGCGATGCTGATATGAGGACATCAGCAAACTTTCTCTGCCTCAATATACCTTGTGTGCAGGACACTATGATCAGAGGGTGAGGCCATGACACCTTATACTCACAGCGCTTCTTCAGTCTTCTGGGTTGAGTGATGCTTGGTTTCATTCAACCTGGAAGATGGAGAAAATCGTGTGACATCTGTTGGGGGCAACTCTGGATTGAACATGGATTTTGCAGCTAAAGCTTTTTTTTTTTTATTTTTTTTTTTTAAGTGCTCCAGTGGGCATTTAAGGTCCAGAAGTCTGACCTTGGTAATGAAGTGAATTTAAATCGTCTATGGCTGGCCAAAGCCAGTCATAGTTGATTTGAATTTCGGCCAGTTCAGCAGGGACTGGCTGAGATTCAAAATCATATATGGTCAGGCTGATTATACCAAAGTCGATCCATTGATCTTGGGTACAACCAGCATGTCGGATTTTTAAGATGCGATTATTGCCCAAAGCTATAGCTGCTAGCAATATTCACTGTGTTCTCCCTGAAGGGCTGGCTCCCTGTGCTCCCACGCTGAGAGAACACAATGGGCCAGATTCAGGTAGAGTTGCGCTGGAGTAATTCGATATGCGCCACGGAACTGTGAAGATGCGCCGTCGTTTCTATGTGGCCGTACCCACCAAACTAGATGCGCCCGAAAACGGGCCATTTCCGATCGGCTTAACTTTCCGGCGCCAGAGTCCCGTCAGCGCATAATTTCGTTTGGCGCATCAGTCGCGCCTATTGATTTCCCCTGCAAATATGCAAATTAGGGAGATTTCCCGATTCGCGAACGGATTAACACCATACGCTGGCTACATGCGCCGCGCGTATCTCGTCCGTCCGGCGCAAAGTTATTTCTACAAAAGGCTGCTTTATCTTTACTCCAGACGGTCACAGGTCAGCAGGAGAGCAGCTACAGCAGCGTTACCGACGATAAGAGCTAGCTGAACAACCACACTTGCAAGGACAACACCTCTGTGTGCCAACATGCCAGGGGCAATCGTGGTCCTAGCACTATTGATGGGTCCCCCGGAACGAAGGAGGCGGGCACGTGAGAGGATATATCGCACGCTCATGAACCTCTTTGGCATGGGGGATGAGGAGGTGTATCGCCTCTTCAGATTCAGCCCAGATGCAATACTTGAACTAACCACAACCCTGCAGGATGACATCACCAGCAAGACACACCGCTCACAAGCAGTGCAGCCACTGGTGAAGGTCCTGGCAACACTCCATTTCCTTGCCAGTGGATCATTCCAGCGTACAAGTGGAGTGGTGGCTGGGATGTCACAATCCTCCGTGAGCAGATGTGTGCACCAGGTTGTCCCTGCAATCCTCAGACGCATTTCCAACCAGTTCATCAGACCAACCACTGAGGAGCTGCGGCTGAAGGCAATGACAGATTTCTACAGCATTGCCAGATTCCCACGCACTGTGGGGGCCATTGATTGCACACATGTGGCACTCCAGCCCCCCCAGGAGACAGAGCACATATACCGCAATCGTGAACCATTGGCACTCCATCAACGTACAGGTGATAGCCGATGCCCAGCGACTCATATGGCACGTCCGTGCCAAACACCCCGGGTCCAACCATGACAGCTTCATATACCGTCAGAGCCCCATCCCAGCAGAATTCGAACAGAACATGTATGGGGACAGCTGGCTGGTTGGTGAGTGACATGGGTGGCAGGCATGACTATCCCCTCCCGTGATGCACATCAGAAGTGGCACATGCACTACTAACATCCTCCTGTCTTTTCCCTTACAGGTGACTCTGCATATGCACTGGGACCCCATCTAATGACTCCTTTCCGGAACCCCCAAACCAGAGGAGAGAGAAAATACAATGAAGCACACATCAAAACCCGTGCAGTGGTGGAGCAAACATTTGGGCTCCTGAAGTCCCGTTTCCGCTGCCTGGATAAGTCTGGGGGGACCCTATTGTATTCCCCTACCTTTGTGTGTCAGATCATTGGTGCATGTTGCATTCTGCACAACTTTGCTATGAGAAAAGGCCTGCAGATTGACATACGTGATGACCTGACCCCCGACCCACACAGTCCCCACCTGCCAGAGGACACCCAGTCTGCTGATGGAAGAGCAGTCAGGAGGGTCCTCGCCGTAGGCATCTTTGGACACTAAACCAAAACATTTATCACACAGACAATGCATGCGTGTACACCACTGATGTCCCTAGATCACACACACCACATGCACATCGCATTGGATTAGCCCAAGTCCAGCATGTAGGACTTGGGAGCAGCAACGCCAGCGTCAAGGCCCCAATGATGTCACTGTCCATTCATACACCTTTCACACGTCATTCATACAGCCGTGGGGTTAACTTCACCACCACGGCCGAGGGTGACACCCCTTACTGTCAGGAGTGCCACCCATCTCACATTCACACACCATTCACACTGCAACGTGTGCAGTATCAATAAAATAAAAATCTCATAACCTGAGTATAAATCCAAATAAAATAAAAATCTCATAACCTGAGTATAAATCCAAATAAAATAAAAATCTCATAACCTGAGTATAAATCCAAATAAAATAAAAAAACTCATAACCTGAGTATAAATCCAAATATAATAAAAAACTCATAACCTGAGTATAAATCCAACCAAAAAAAAAACAAATCATCGGGGATGCCGGGGGCTCCTTCTTGCCGAACCTCTCTGGCTCCTCAGCTGCCTGGATGGAGTGGGTGGGGGTGGGGGGGCATCTGGAGGTGGCTGATCCCCGGGTGGGACACTCCTGGCAGGTGTGGCCTGCATGCCCTCCAAGGCCCTGGCTATCCGGCCGAGGTATGTGTTGGTATGGGCCTGCATCCTGAGCTGACGGGTGACCTGATAATGCTGGGCCCGCCGACTCAGCCTCCCCTGGTCCCGGATGGCAGCACTGTTTCCCTGGATGGCAGCAGTGTTTGCATGGACGGCTGCAGTGAGGTCCCTTATGTCACCCTGCACCTCCCCCAAACTGGTCACCACTGCAGCGCAGTTGCAACTCACATCCTGCACTGCGTTGCTTATCTGGCCAACGGAGCACAGGCTGTCAGCCACTTTCTCCAAGTGCCCAACTATGTCCCCCATTTGTTGGGTCTGTCTGGCGTGATCCCTCGCCAACTGGCCCTGGACAAGATCCGACACCCCCCTGGTCTTCTGGGTCGCCTTCCTGGGGCCAGAAGATGGTTGTCCCCGGGGGGATGGAGTCGCCCTTGAGGGGCTTCCAAGGATGGGGGAGGGGATGACAGACGGCCCTGGAGAAGGGGAGGAGTTCTCCAACAATAAGGAAAAGTCCTGCTCTGCCACAGCAGGATCCTCCACAACCCCCTCGGCAGGTGTGGTGTGGCCACTCTCCTCCTCCACCTCGGTGTCTTCACCACCCAGAGGCTCGGGCACACGATGGCGTTGGGGGGATGGGGTGGACTGGCCGCCGACAGATGATGGCCCAGCTCCGTCATCTGTGGATGACACAAAGCAGACACATGTTGGTGGTCCCACACACTTGGCACATGTACCCTCCCCCCCCCACATGCAACACATCAAATAGGGGATAAAAAACACTTACCTGGAGCCTTCCTCCACGGAGTCATAGCCAGGGACCCCCTCCACCTGCTCCCTCTCCAGGCAGCGAGCGACCACCTCCTCCTCCGTGGTCAGGCTGACCGGACATGGGGGACCACCACCTGTGCCCCTCTCATGCCTCCTGATGGTGGCCACCTTGCCAAGGACCTTGCGCCGCAGGTCATTGATCTTTTTTTGGATGTCACCAGCAGTCCGGGTGGAGTACCCTAGCACATTCACCCTGCTGGCAATGGTGTCCAGGATGCCCTGCTTCCTCTCCCGGCTGGTCTTTCGGCTTTTTTTGCCATGGAGGAAGTGATTAAATGTCTCCATAGCGGATATGATCACTGAGACCTCCTGGGCATTAAAGTTTAGGTTCCTCCTCTCTCTGGGGGTAGCGGGAGCAGCCATCACAGCACAAAAGTTTCTTCCCTGGGGTGGGGGGAAACGGAAATACTTTTGCGCCGGAATGGCGTTTCCGCTAGCGCTTTTATACGCGCAACGGAACACATTGCGATGACGTTTCCCATGAAGTGGTGCCGACGGAAGTTGTGAGCATGCGCACAAGGGGGCAAGTGAAGCCTCACTTACTGCGCATGCTCCGTGGATGATGCGCTGAACGTAAGCCTCTGCCCATCATTTACATATGATCACACCCACTTCCACTTGCATCGGGTTACGCCAGCGCATTATCGTTACTCTGGCGCAAGTTTACGCGCAACTGCTATGTGAATAACAGTACTTGCGCCGAAAGTGTCGGCGGAGTAACGTAAATGAGAAGCGTTACTCCGGAGTAAAGAAACTCCCATCTACCTGAATCTGGCCCAATGGCTCTGGTGGAGGGATTCTGACTCTGTTGATGGGGGAATTGGCATGGGTTGTAGGAAAGAAAATCATATCATCTATGGCCGGCTTAACATAGATAACATCAGGCATTATGTAGTGCTGCCCTTTGGCAAACACCAGTTTTTCTGTTTTCGTCCTTTCAAGTTCCCTACAGTTGTCAATGAAACTAGTGTTCCTATTGGAAAATTTCCCTCCACCATCTGATGCGGTTGCAAATGTAACATTTTAGATTTTCCTCCACCTTCCATTTCAATGAAATTGGTCATCAGGAGAACTCCACTTTGTTGTACATTTATAAAGCAATGAATGTAACTTTCACAAAACATTCACTAGTATTGGATCAATCACTGCCTTTCAAAACACATGCACCAGGAATGTTCATCTGCAATGAATGTTTGGTGAATGTCAGATAAGCTGCTTTATAAATATGCCACCTTAAATATGACACATTCACAAAATGGCTACTTCTTTGTCCTACTAGTTTACAAAAGTATGCGCACTAGTAGATTACTGGTGCATTTAAATTATTTGAATAACAACATATACCAATACTGAAAAACAAACAAAAATAAAAAACATAAAGAAGAGAATACCATTCTATCTTCAAACTTTAGGCATTGCCATTTAACCGTAGCACAAAATGCTTCTTGTAGCCGGAAATAATAAACATTCACAAGACATCAGATCACAGGTGGGAATGTAATGATATTTGGCGTTCCCCGTTTATGCTGACAGCTATTCTAATCAGTGCTTATTTGTATGCAATGAGTAAAGGGCACTTCTGCCAGAACGGGCCTTGTCACAAGGATCCTGCATGTCACCGTACCTAATATTTCAAAGTCTACATTCTGGTGACCTCTATGTGCTGTAATGAGACTGAATATGAGTCTGTATCCAGCGGACTCGAGTAAACTGTAAATTGAGGCACTTGATTGGAATGAGGAATAACTTGTATTATAGTTATTAAAAACAAAACCAGTAGTAAATATTTCAACATTCAAACCTTTGCTTTCTTTATCATTAGTGATGTCAGTGATTAGTGATTAGTGATGTCGCGATGTCGCGAACATAACATTTTCCGTTTGCGAACGGCGAATGCGAATTTCCGCAAATGTATAGGCAAATAGGCAAGCAAATTTTAAAACTCACAGGGACTCTTTCTGGCCACAATAGTGATGGAAAAGTTGTTTCAAGGGGACTGTGGCATGCCGGAGGGGGATCCATGGCAAAACTCCCATGGAAAATTACGTAGTTGACGCAGAGTCGGGTTTTAATCCATAAAGGGCATAAATCACCTAACATTCCTAAATTGTTTGGAATAACGTGCTTTAAAACATCAGGTATGATGTTGTATCGATCAGGTAGTGTAAGGGTTACGCCCGCTTCACAGTGACAAACCAAACTCTGACAGACCAAACTACCCGTTTAAGGCACCGCAAACAAACGAAAATAGTCCATTTGCACAACCACAAACTCCCCATTTGCACAAGGCTGGATACCAAGCTAGCCATGTCCGCCGCCATGTCTATGCAAAATTATCCAGCCGATCGCTTTTGGTCTGTTCACAATGAAGCAACGACCTTATCATCTGGGGTGTGCCAACATTGCCATTGCCAACACACTCATAGAGGTGGTTACTTTATTGTGATATGCAAGCCCCTTCACCACAACAAGGTAACGATCACGAAGGGGAAGAAAAATTGATGTTTTTCAGGCAGAAATTGCACTAAAACATTGCGGCTTAAACCCTAGTTGTTGGCGGAAGTCATGCAAATCATCCGGCATGCAGAGATAAAATACAACAGCGTGTGGACCATTTTTAGCCCAAGGCAGCTCATCTCATCAGGCCTTTTTTAGTCAAATGTATCGCCCACTGTCAGTCCCTTCGGGATCCATGCCTCAATTATCTTAATAAAGGTGAGGTAATCTAGACTTTTTTGACCTAGACGACTTCTCTTCTCAGTGACAATACCTCCTGCGGCACTGAAGGTCCTTTCTGAAAGGACACTTGAAGCGGGGCAGGCCAGAAGTTCTATCGCAAATTGGGATAGCTCAGGCCACAGGTCAAGCCTGCACACCCAGTAGTCAAGGGGTTTATCGTTCCTCAGAGTGTCGATATCTGCAGTTAAGGCGAGGTTGTCTGCTACCTGACGGTCGAGTCGTTCTCTGAGGGTGGACCCCGAAGAGCTGTGGCGATGCATAGGACTTAAAAAGCTCTGCATGTCCTCTATCAACATCACATCTGTAAAGCGTCCTGTCCTTGCCAGCGTGGTCCTGGTAGGAGGAGGATTACTTTCACCTGTTCCCCTGCTAGATTCCCATTGTGCTGTGACATCACCCTTATACGCTGTGTAAAGCATAATTTTTAATTTATTTTGGAACTGCTGCATCCTTTCCGACTTCCGGTAATTTGGTAACATTTCAGGCACTTTCTGCTTATACCGGGGGTCTAGTAGCATGGCCACCCAGTACAGGTCATTTTCCTTCAGCCTTTTTATACCAGGGTCCCTCAACAGGCACAACAGCAATCCCATTTGCACAAGATTGGATGCCAAGCTACTTATGTCCCGTTCCTCATCCTCACTGATCTTTGTGATCTTTTAGAATGAATAACTACATTAAAAGCATCTAAATAAGGTTAGCTAGGGCTTGTTTTAAATCTTTCAGTGCTTGTTAAGAATATGTAAACCTTATAATAACCAAAGTCTTAGTACAAGCTTGCATTTTATCTAGGTTTTAGCAAAATACTTATAGCATATAACAACCAACAATCAACAATCCTGTTTTTGTAAACCTGGAGCTGGCATGGTGGGCCACTCAGATCTGCCCCCTGTACCAAATAGGGATGAGCCGAACACCCCCGCGTTCGGTTTGCACCAGAACCGTCGAACAGTCCGATCGTTCGCACGAACATTTGTAACCCCATTGAAGTCTATGGGACTCGAACGTTCGAATTCATAAACGATAATTTTAAAGACCAAAATTCAAGTTATTGTTGAAAAATGTCTTTCAGAACCCGGGTCTTGCCCCAGGGATCATGTATCAATGGAAAAAAAAGTCTTAACGGTTGTTTTTTCAGGAGTAGGATTCTGAAAAAATACAGTTTTTAAAACTTTTTTCCATTGATAGCAGTATCAATAAAAAAAAAGTTTTAAAAACGGTCTTTTCGTTTCACTCAAATTTGCCGCGAATGATCGTTTTTGTTCGAAATTCGACGAACGATCGAACGGACAATGTTCGAGTCGAACACACGTTCGTTTCGAACGCAAAGCTCATACCTAGTACCAAACATAGTGAACCCAACAATGGGAAATATGTATACATCTTTTGAAAGTTATGTCCTTCTTACATACAAAACTGAAATGTATATATTATTGATCCATGCAGCTATAACATCGTTAGTGATTCATATTGATGAATGGGGAATAAATGAGGTTGTATCATATAAAAAAAAAAAATACTTTAAATAGTTTTCATAGAAAAGCCAAATATAGCAGAATTTTAATCTAATCCTTTAAACTAGTTTTCTGAACAAGGAACAGTCAGAGAAGCTCAAAAGAAACAGTTTAATCAACCTTGAAGATTTCTGCTCTCAAGACTGAATGAGTCTGAATGGGTCATTTGTGGCTCTGTAGAGCTGTATGTATTGAAGTGTTTTAAGTCTGCCATAGAGCAAGCTGTGTGGGCATAGAATACAGATTTTAGAAAAAGATTTCTGTTATAAATTAGCATAACCTGTACCATTGGGATAAAGCCAGGTTAGCCAGGGCACCTATTTATCAAAAGGCTTTTTACTTTAACTCTAATTTGATGTCATTTTCCTGTGCACACTTATTATAATCAGTGACATAGCAGGACCTTTATTGTGACAAGTCTACCATTAGGGCTTAGGCTCCAAAAGGACCTAAACTGATGTCAGATAAAAGATAACTGCAGTTCTATTAGGATCAAAATACCATGAAGTTTTTTTTATTTTATCTAACATCAGTTAGGTCCGTTTGAAGCCTAAGCCCTAATGGTAGACGTGTCACAATTCAGGTCACAGCAAGCGGGAAAGGGATTGGGGAGAGGTGCCTGCCACAGTTGGGGGAGATCCACAGGAAGGACCTGTACTTTGTGTCTGAACAAACCACCACCAGCCTGCACCCTCACTAGTAAGTGGTATCCAACTTATCAGACCTTCTAAGCCTTAGCAGGGGCCTTTAAGCATTTATCATGGGTCACATCATGCACATATAAGTTGAATATATATGTCAACAACTATTTAAAATGTTATGCCTCTCAGGCCGTGTACACACGACCGAGGTTCTCGCTGGAAACCAGCGAGAACCTCGCTGGAAGCTGCATTCCAGCGAGGACCTCGGCCGTGTGTACGCTCTCGGCGAGCTTCCCGTCGGGAAGCCCGTCGAGCAGAAATAGAGAGCACGCTCTCTATTTGCTCGACGGCCCGCCTGGAAGAATGGCTGGTTGCCATTCCCGACGGGCGGCAGGGAACCTCGACGGGCGGAACGATGTGTTCTGCCCGTCGAGGTTCTCTGCCGTGTGTACACGGCCATACACACGACCAGTTTTCCCATCAGGAAAACTGCCATGGCAGCTTTTGGCTGGGAAAACTAGCCGTGTGTTTACTCCATACAAGAAAAACTCTGGCGTTCACAAATTTGTATACGTTTACCATGTTTACTACATGGCAGTTTTCCCGACAGAAAACCGATGGGAATCGCGGCAGGAAACATGTTCTCTTTTTTCCTGCCGCGCTTCCCGACGATCTTTTTCCCAGCAGTTTCCCTATTTGAAACACTGCGGTGGAGCATACACACGGCCGGGATTCCTGGCCAAAGCTCTGGTGTGTACAGGGGGAAAGTGACTGAGCTGGTTCTCGGTTTTCCTCTGGGATTCCTGGTGGACCTTTTACCGCCGGAAATCCTGATTGTGTGTATACGGGGCATTTTACCTGTTAGCCTGTTACTTCACAAGGGCAAACTGACAAAATCTAGTTCTATGTAAACTGAAGTTAGGCTTGCTATGGAGAAAACTCATATATACAGAAGTTAATTTCCACTCAAAGAAAATAGAGGGGAATCTTAGAATGGAGTCACAATTGTTGTTATACATTTTATTACAACTATGTACAGGGATCAATCAACATAATCCTGTGGTCACCCACTAATGAAATAACCAGTGGGGCTCCATGGTTGATATAAAAATCGTGGCAGACAAGAAATAAACTAGCCAAAAAAGGGCCATGTAACTGAGCCTCCAGGAATAAAGTGAACCAAAATGATTGACAACATAAAATCCACAAATTATATATAGAAAATAAACTTTATTAATTAAAAAAAAATAATGAGAATTTCTATTTTAAACTATACAACTTGCCCCAAAATGGCTTAGAGGGAACTAAAGCACCCCAGCGTGCTTCCCAAAAAAGAGAGTTTCTAGCCCAGTATTGCCCCAAACCTATCTCCTCCCACCAGGCTGAAGCCATGGAAATCCCTCTTTCCAAAGAAGAACTTCGCCTAGCCATATAGAAAATGAAAGTGGGGAAGAGCCCTGGCCCATTAATATACTAAAATTCCTTCCAGGATACACTGACACCCAAATTACTTAAGATGTTTAACTCCTTATCGAATCCACACACCTTACCTGGCAGACTTTTAGAAGCCCATGTAACAGTTATACCAGGGGTCTTCAAACTACGGCCCTCCAGGTGTTCAGGAACTACAATTCCCATCATGCCTAGTCATGTCTGTGAATGTCAGAGTGTTGCAATGCCTCATGGGATTTGTAGTTCTGTAACAGCTGGAGGGCCGTAGTTTGAGGATCCCTGAGTTATACCAAAGGAAGGGAAACATCCCTTACTAGCTTCCAACTATAGACCCATCTCTCTACTCAATATAGATTTAAAATTATACCCTAAGATACTGGCTAACAGATTACTCCCCCTTATCCCTGGCCTCATAACATCGGATCAAGTGGGATTCGTCCCAGGTAGGGAAGCCAGGGACAACACCATACGCACTTTGAACATACAACACTGGTTACATGCAACGGGAACTAAAGGCTTTTTTCTATCCCTTGATGCTGAGAAGACGTTTGACAGGGTGGCATGGGACTATATGCGGGAGGTACTGAGGGAAATGGGACTCTTGCCCCGCATGTTAACATACATCAACGCTCTCTATTCTAACCCCTCAGCGAGGGTGAAGACAAATGGCCTCCTGTCAAACGCCTTTTCTATTAGCAACGGAACACGCCAGAGATGTCCCTTATCCCCATTGATTTCTGTCCTGACACTTGAACCCCAGATTAAACAGATTGCGCAACAACACAGACATTAAAGGTGTTACCATAGCATGTACAGAATTTAAAGTGGCCGCTTTCGCAGATGACATCCTGCTTTCCCTGCAATCTCCCAGAATCTCCCTACCCAGCTTATTGAAGGACGTGAGTCAATTTGGAGAACTATCAAACCTCAAAATTAATTACTCGAAGTTACATGCTTCAAATATTTCTTTGCCCTGACATGAAGTGGCACATTGCCAAGACTCCTTCCCATTTCAGTGGCACCCAAATTACTAGGAATATGGTAGACCTTTATAGCCACAATTTCTTGGCTGCCCTCTCAAAAATTCAAACGGACTTAAAAGAATAGACCAATTTGAACGTATCCTGGTTTGGCCACGCAGCCACAATTAAAATGGTCATTCTCCCTCGCCTGCTATATCTGATGCAGACGATCCCAATCCATCTCCCTCCTTCCTTCTTTGCTATATACAGGAAAGCATGTACAACTTTCCCCAACGCATCAAATACTCACGCCTTAGGCCGCGTACACACGAGGGGATATGTCCGCTGAAAACGGTCCGATGGACCGTTTCAGCAGACATCTCCGCTCGTGTGTATGGGCTAGCGGACAGATTTCTCCACCCGACAGATTTCAAAGCATGCTTTGAAATCCATCCGGTGGAATCTGTCCGCCCGACATGTCTGCTGGTTAGTACACTTACCAGCAGACATGTCATCCCCCACCGCCGCCGCGCCGCCGCCGAATGGATTCGGCGCATGCGCGGAAGTGTTTTACTTCCTGGTGCGGTGACGTGGCGGTGACGCGGCGGCGTCAACGTCACCGCCGCGTCACCGCGCCGTCCGGCGGCGGGGAATTTGATCCGATGGTGTGTACACGCCATCGGATCAAACTCCCGATCGGACATATCCGATGGAAATGGTCCGCGGACCGTTTTCATCGGATATGTCCGATCGTGTGTATGGGGCCTTACTCTCTCTAAAACCTTGGGTGTTATCTGACTAGAATTGTGGACTGGAAGGTACATCATCTGGGGCAAGCATGGATTACCTTAGAAAAAACACCTCATACATACCCCCACACACATACTCCCTTGGCTTCCACCCCATCTATGGCCCCGATCACTTAAGTCACATCCACTGATATACCCCTCCCTAGCGGCCTTTAATAAAGCAGTTTCTCTCCACAAACTTTCCTTACATCTAGGACCATTGACCCCTCTGAGAGGGAATCCGGACTTCCCTCCCGGAGATTCTTCTACATTTCTCCAAAAGGAATGGTCACACGAAGAAATTCATGCAAAACATTTTTCCGAGGAGGTAACATCCGATCTTTGAGGACTTAGTATCCGAGTCGCGTACACAGACATTTCCCTTCTGGACATATAGACCACTGAGACGCTTTCTCACGTTTAAAGTTCGAAGTACGATATGGATCAGACAACTTACTCCATTTGAAACTCTCTGCTTACGTCTCACACCACAAAGACATCTCATATCCTACATACACTCCAGGATCACTCTCCCCCCACAGCAACTATGCATAAACACGATTCATGGGAAAAAGACCTGAAACTGACTCTTACTGATAAAGACTAGGAAACAATTTATACGCTAGCCCATAAGGGATCGATGAATGTCACGATCCAAGAAAATGGATATAAAATTATAACCAAATGGTACAGTACTCCATCGTGCTTGCACACATTTTTGCCTGCAATCCCAAAAATCTGCTGGTGATGTAAGGAAGCAATAGGCGCCATGTTCCACATCTGGTAGTAAAGCATCTCCATCCAGCCTTTTTGAGCTGAGGTTCACTCCATCATAAAAAGCATTAACACCTATGAGTTAGATTAGAACCCTGCACAATATCTCCTGCATCACACAACTCTCTCTAAACGTGACTATCACAAATCGCTAGCCATGCACATGGTTAATGCAGCAAGACTTTGCATAGCAGTACCCTGGCGATCATCGGACACACCCACCATTAGAGAATGTCTGTATAGAATAGCCAAGATAGCAGAAATGGAGGAACTGATTTACACCTCTCAGGAGCGTCTACAGAAATTTACACAAACCTGGACGTGCTGGACTCACTTCAAAACGTCAGACTGCTATAAGTCCTATTTCGCTTCTTAAACCTTGATATTCCTGGATGACTCAGATTTCCCATTTGTAACTTCTACCTCTCCCCCAACTTAAGGTGCCTCGGGGTGACGTGGCCGAGGAGCGGCCCCCACCCCTTTACTTTCCCTTTCTTTTCCTTCTCTTTCTCTCTCTCTCTCTTTCCCTTCCCATATTTCCTATGCCATCCCCCTTTCCCCTCGAACCCCTAATTCCTCACTCACTACTTCCTTTCCTCTCTCCCCTTCCCTTTTCTCCTCCTCCCCTCCCCTATCCCCAAGATTTTCACACATCGACAGTGAACTTTTCTCTAACCGGTTGCCCTAACTTAATCATCCAGTTATTCTCTGACCATTTAGGATTCAAATGTTTTTTCCTGCCTCTTTCCAATGCCACATTTAGGCCTGATGTGAGTGGCCTACGTTATACTGCCTAAAAATAGGATAGATTTTGATATACTCGGACGACCTTTCCTTAAGAAATTAATATGTCAGTTGTCCTTTTATATTCTGTAGGATGTAAAGATTACTATGACTGAATAAGTCCCCAACTGTTCTGTTTTCCATAACTTTATTGTAATACCCTGCTCGATGTGTTTCCTGATTGGGCTTGTCACATAAGCCCCTTGTCTTTCTTGTTCTTTTCTTGTTTACTCTGACAAAGTACGACAATGTAACCTTGATTTTGTGGGGAAAAAAATATATAATGATTACAGAACATTTTACCACCATGAAAAAAATATTGGAGCATTGCAGCAACGTGTGCTGTGGAGAGGCTTATGGGACAGCTACTTTATCTCCCTACACGACAGTGAAATATATGAGTACTTGAATGGTGATATTTCAGAGGTTGAGAGAGAAATATTTCCTGGTAAGACTCCTACACTTGTTGCCACCTCTCCCTCTGTTCGCCCTACAATAATGCCATGTTACACTGGCCACATCAGGGGATAGTGAAAGACTTACTGTGAAAGGCACTTTAGTTGCATGGATATAACACACTTCAACTGCAAATGTGATATCTCCCTACACTTTATACTGTATATGTTTCCAGCTTGCTTTGTGCCTTATGGAGGTCTAAGGCCGCGTACACACGACTAAATAAATCTGATCAAATCGGTCTGACAGACCGATTTGATCGGATTTGTCTGCTGGGATATATTGGTTTGATCGTGTACACAAGATCAAACCAAAATCCCAGCCGGCAGACAGCGCGGTGACGTGGGGGTGACGTTGACGCCGCCACGTCACCGCACCAGGAAGTAAAAAACTTCCACGCATGCGTCAAATTCATTCGACGCATGTGCGAGCAGATATGTCCGCTGGTTAGTGTACTAACCAGCAGACATGTCGGACGGACGGGTTCCCAGCAGACAGATTTTAAAGCATGCTTTAAAATTTGTCTTCTGGAAAAACCTGTCTGTCCGCCCGTACACACGATCGAATTTGTCTGCTGAAACGGTCGGACCGTTTCCAGCAGATCAATTAGATCATGTGTACGCGGCCTGAGAGTGTTCCAAGAGCATGAACATTCTGTATTTCCTCAACTGCTCTCCTCCCCACTACTGCTTATCAATGTGCTACAGCTTGCTTGTGCTTTCTATTGCCGAACTGCACTTAATAATATGCTACTGCTTACATGCATCTACAGCTATGCTGCTTCAATCTTTGTGAAACCTTCTCTATGCTTCCTAGACTGTTTAGTGATACCTTGCTAATGAGCTTATGTTTATTCTATATCCGGTGTCACTCAGCTGCTCTTATATGCTGTTAGTAGTGATTCATGCAGGCCGATGGTCATAAATAACAGTATCAGTGGTTTACCATGGCCCTGCAAATGTTACATATTAAAACACAATGAGGAAGGATTTATTTACCGTTTTCAATTATTGATTCCATATAGACATGTGCAGTTTGTTTCGTTCCTAATTAATATTCAGACACATTTTTTGTTATTCGGAGATTCGGATATATCCGAATACCCGAATTACAATATAAACATATTTTACCGAATGCTCCAAATAATGTAACAAAATTCATCCGAATTTCAGAAATTCAGACTGAAATTCAAATAAAAATTTACATTGAACTCCAGTCAAATTCTAACTACACATAATGCTGAAATCAAAGACAGTGAAGGTTATTTACGAAAGGCAAATCCACTTTGTACTACAAGTGCACTGCATGCAGTTTTTGTTAAGACAAATGTGATTTAACCACTTAAGGACCGCCGTATGTACATATACGTCGGCAGAATGGCACGGACAGGCACATCAACGTACCTGTACTTGCCTGCCTAGGCGTGGGTCAGGGGTCCGATCGGGACCCCCCCCCCCCCGTTACATGCAGCGGTTCCCGTGGCTATCCGAGCGATCCGGGATGAGGGGGCGGCTGTTCGTTTTTATCCGCCCCCTCCGGATCGCTCCCAGCCAATCCGCGCGCTCCCCCTGCATATCACTTCCTCTGCCTGTGTAAACACAGGAAGAGGGAAGTGATGTAATCTCTCCTTTCAGCCATGTTTTCAACCGCCGCTGAGGAGAGATCACATCACACAGTGAGTCTGCACAACACTACACTGACACTAGTACACGTAGGCACATTAACCCCTTGCCATCACCCCCCCCCACCCCCCTGTCACAGTGTCACTGAATACAGTGATCATATACTGTATGTACTGATCACTGCATTTAGTGTCAGTGTGACAGGCAGTTAGTGTTAGGTCCAGGGTAGCCCCCGTACCCCCCCAATAATGTTTTAACCCCTTGATCACCGCCCTAGTTAACCCTTTCACCCCCTATTGCCAGTGTCACTAAGTGATCATTTTTCTGATCGCTGTATTAGTGTTGCTGTTCCCGCTAGGTAGCTATTTTTTTTTTTATTGAGATTTTGTTTTTTACTAAAGACATGTGGCTGAATAAATTTTGGCCTAAATGTTTGACTAAAATTTAGTTTATTTGATTTTTCTTATAACAAAAAGTAAAAAATATTGTTTTTTTTTCAAAAATGTCGCTCTATTTTTGTATATAGCGCAAAGGACTGCACAATTGTCTGTTAAAGTGATGCAGTGCCGAATTGCAGTGCTTGGGTCATTTAGCAGCATATTGGTCCGATCCTTAAGTGGTTAAAGAGTCATTGTACTGATTTAATTAATATTTTTCTTTTGTTTGTTTACTTTGCTGCATTCAAATACACAATAACATTTTCGTTTAGACCGATTCGAAAATTTATCGATTTGAACATTTCAAGAAATTGATAAATTCGAAGAAAATAAAAAAATTCTGAATACAAGTTGAAAGAATAAACCTAATTGAACTAAATTAATTAACTAGATTAACAAATCCAAACGAAACAGAACAATTGTTTTCGTCATGCACATGTCTAAGGCTGTGTACACACGGCAGAGAACCTCGACGGGCAGAACACATCGTTCCGCCCGTCGAGGTTCCCTGCCGGCCGTCGAAATCGGCGACCCGCCCGTCGGGAATGGCAACCAGCCATTCTTCCAGGCGGGCCGTCGAGCAAATGGAGAGCGTGCTCTCTATTTCTGCTCGACGGGCTTCCCGACGGGAAGCTCGCCGAGAGCGTACACACGACCGAGGTCCTCGCTGGAATGCAGCTTCCAGCGAGGTTCTCGCTGGTTTCCAGCGAGAACCTCGGTCGTGTGTACGCCGCCTATTTCTATATACTGATGGTGTGCATTCTAATAATTAGGGTGTATGCATATGTGTGTATGACATCTAGATGTATTCTTCGGCACAATGCTGTCTTTTTTTATGGGGGTAGGATGTGGTTTAATCTCTGTAATTATTTTTTATTTTTTTGCAAATGAATAACGTTTTTTTTAAATATATATCATTTTGGGATTTCGTATTGTCAATACTTTTTGCTCACTTTTTTTTTCTCGTCTGCCAGTTCTTTAATTATAAATCTGCCTACTTACAGATTAGTGATTTTGCCATTTTTTCACCCACTTACTGTAAAGAGTTGCATTAAAGGAAATCATTGTTAAGAGAAAGGCAGACTGTAAAGGCTAATTATATTTTAAAAATAAAATGTAATTGCCTGGCTAGAAAGCTAATGTTTGGGGCCTGATTTTTGCTAAACACAAATTTAGGGGGGCCTTATCTGATTGTGAATGTTTTGGACACTTTTTGTCCACATCTTGAAACCCTAATTTTTGAAATTAAGATTCCTCCTAATTTGTACTCTGTGGTTTCATCTCTTTCTATCTCCTTTTTAAGTGGCTGATTTTGGTGGCTTTTTTTTTTTGCTTTCTTGCTTTCTCCTCCTCCATGGTTCCCTTTTGTCCCTGCATGGAGGCAAGATACTAAATACACACTGGTAGGGGTTAAGATCTTTTGAAACATCTGTTTCTGGAGCATTAAGCATTAGCATAGAATGGCTATACACACACGTACACACGATCGGTCAATCCGATGAGAACGGTCTGGAGGACAGTTTTCATCAGACCAAACCCATCGGTTATTTATTCATCTGTTAAAAAAATTAAAACTTGTTTTAAATTCAACCGATGAATACCTAACCAATAGAAAATAACCGATCGTTTGTAGGCATGTCCACGCATGCTCAGAATCAATTCGACACATGCTTGGAAGCATCGAACTTCATTTTTTTCAGTACGTCGTTGTGTTTTACATCACCACGTCCTGACACAAATGTTGTTTTAACCGATGGTATGTAGGCACAACTGATGGAAAAATCCATGAGACCGTTCTCATCGGATTGACCAATCGTGTGCATAGGGCGTTAGGAGACAAATTACTGATTGCTACAGTTTCTGATGTATTTAATTTCCTGACTGCCTCTGCCTATCTGTACTTTATTGCTGACTGTAATTTTGTCACTATCTTACTATTGTCAAAGCATTGACTGCTAATTTGCACTGTCTGACTGTTGCCTGTCCTATTTCTTATTGCAACTATAGCAGCAGCAAAATAAGTAGTAATGACATCCTGCCGGCTATGCTGCTTGTCAGGAGTGTGCAAATCACAACAATGTCTGAACAAAATATCTTTGCAAGTAAAACAAAAAAACATATCTGTATTTTAATTGTGTATTTAAAAACAGCATTAAACAGCCAATTACTTGTACTCACTGTAATGTGACACATTCTCATGCTGTTTTAATCAAAACAAAGGTCATTCAGGAGTTTATTTCATTTTATTTCCTTTTCTGATATTCAAGCATGTAGGTCTAAGGTAGTATGACAAGAAGACCCTTCAAGTAGATCTAAATCTCTTGACTGGTGTACTACTAGTGTCTTTGCTACTTAAACCAATAACAAACCCCAAAACCTCCTAACCCCCTATATAAACCACGCAACACCTTCTGGATTAAATGGCCACTAAAGGCCCCTTTATTTAATACCAAAAGGTAAATATTAAAATAACTTTAATAAAATACCATTTATAAATATATATATATATATATATCTTTATAAAACTTCATATATATATTTACCAAAAATAGAATAAATTAACTCAAACACAACAATTATACAAAACTGCTGTAAACGAGGGGTTCATGAGAGAAGGGAAAGAAAAAGTGCTAGGTAATCGGCTGTACTCCATCAGGAAGCATCCTGGCCTCTAGCCGTGCTCCAATCAGCTCACGAGACAATGACTTCCTCCTTCATTCCACTTTTCAGCACGATTGACCAGTAGCCCCCACCTAACCAGATAGGTAAGGTGCCCATCCCATGACAGGCCCCAACTCCTACCAACAATCTCAGGTATATACATCCCATATATATATACCAACCACCACCCAACCCTCAGGAACCCCAGACCAATGCCAACGTCCACCTGAAACACAAAAATAACATGAAAAACAAATACCTATACCAGACACTTCCACAGGGAGGGAGGGAGGGAGGGAAAAATAGTCTGTGGGTAACCTCTTCCATGGAAAGGCCCCAGAATGACCAGCCCTGCCCACCCACTACATTTAACCAACCCTCCTCGTGCTAGGTAACCCCACCCCTAATACCTCACTTCCCTATCCTGTGTGTGCACCGCACAGTGTTCCCCCAGTCATGTGGCTCCTCCACCTGGGTTCCCCTTACTATGGGGCTTTCTATATTATTATTCAAACTTTAAAATGTCAATATAATTTCAAAAGTGATTTCCAACCTCCTAAACATGAATATTTCATTAAAGGAATAATTGGTGACACCGAAGGTCCTTGTTTAGGCATTAACTGTTAGGCCACGTACACACGGGGAGACATGTCAGCTGAAACATGTCCGACGGACCGTTTCCAGCGGACATGTCTCCTCGGATTTTGGTCCGATGGCGTGTACACACCATCGGACGAAAATCCCCTCGGACTGAGGACGCGGTGACATGGCGGTGATGTTGATGCCGCCACGTCACCACTTCAGGAAGTAAAATACTTCCACGCATACGTCGAATCCATTCGACGCATGCGGCAGATTTATGTCCGACGGACAGGTTTCCAGCGGACAAATTTCAAAGCATGCTTTGAAATTTGTCCGCTGGAAAAACCTGTCCGCTAGGTCGTACATACTATCGGATATATGTCGGCGAACCAGTTTCAGCGGACATGTTCGATCGTGTGTACACGGCCTTACAGTGTGACAACTATCTCCCAGTTGTGCTCCTGTGTTGTCACCCTGCACCATCCACACCTTGTGGAGACTACAAATGACCGTGACAAACAATGTGCAGGTATGGTTTACCATTGACTTCATGCGGAAATCAGTATAGAGAAAGGATGACTCTATTCATCTTGGACCATACCTATAAAAGTGCTGAAAAAGGTTGGAGGAGTACAGAAACAATCAGATGCATAAAGGATGAACAAAAGGTAAAAAAATTATTGTATTACAACATACAAAAATGGCAGTTGTTTATAATGCACAGTGCTTTAACAAACTACATTTCAGCCACCTAGAGTTTAGAGGTACTAATTGTTTTAAGTGAGTCTTTTCATGCCAGATCCAAATGTTTGGAAGGAAAACCCCATATCTGGAACAATTTAGATAAATATGGCATGGCAAGAGAAGATCAGCAAGCGTTAAAAAATTGAATGTGAGCAAAAAATAATATATAATTGTTGTGAGTTAAAAACTAAGGGCCATTGTCTATGTGCAAAAGAGGAAAGAGCATGCATTTAAAATCATGTGCACATACAGATCAGAATACATGCACTGATCCTCATATACAGAATAATCACATGTAGTGACATTTGTGTCTATTGACACTCTGCCTCCTCCCCCGACACCCGCATCATTGGATTTGATTGACAGCAGCGGGACTGTTACCACAAGATGAAGATTCTTCTCTGTCCAAAACATCCCCCGGTCGTACAGTAGGTGACTGCGATATTGTGTCAATCTCGCTCCCTTTCTCGGCGAGATTGACCACCTGAGAGCCCCATCGCGGGAGCCAGCACCGAGCTGGCTTGCCGCGATGGAGACAAAGCCATCATAGAAGCGACGGGGATCCGACGTGGATTCCCGCCAATTCTACAGGTGGGCGGCGTTTGTTATGAATACTGAGGGGGAACTCCTCGCCGGATTTTAAATAAAAATCCGGCATGGGTTCCCCCCTCAGGAGCATACCGGGCCCTTAGGTCTGTTATGGGTTGTAAGGAGACCCCCCTATGCTGAAAAAACGGCGTGGGGGTCCCCCCACAATCCATACCAGACCCGTATCCAAAGCATGCCGGCCGGCCAGTCAGGAAGGGAGTGGGGCGAGCGAGCGCCCCCCCCCTGCTGAGCCGTACCGGGCAGCATGCCCTCAACATGGGGGGGTCAGGTGCTCTGGGGCAGGGGGATACACTGCGCCCCCCCCCCCCACCCCAGAGCACCCTGTCCCCATGTTGATGAGGACAGGGCCCCTTCCCGACAACCCTGGCCGTTGGTTGTTCTGGTATGCGGGCGGGAGACTTATCGGAATCTGGGAGCCCCCTTTAATAAGTGAATGAGTATGGGGTACATCGTACCCCTACCCATTCACCTGCAAGAAAAGTGTAAACACAAATAAACCACACAGGGTATTAAAATATTTTATTAGTTGGCCGCCAGGGGGGGGGTGTGGTTGCTTTTATAAAAGCGTTCCCCCCCGGCGGGCTTCTTCCGACATCTTCGGCGGAGGGGGTGGGTCTTCCCCGCTCTCTGGGAGTCTCCTCCGCTCTCCGGGGTCTTCTCCCGCTCTCCGGGGGTCTTCTACGCTCTCCGGGGTCTTCTCCGCTCTCCGGGGTCTTCTCCCGCTCTCCGCTCTTGATTCGGCGCTCTCCGGTGCCTTCTTCTTCAGGACTGGCCGCCGCTTCTGTCACGTTGTCTTCTTTTTCTCTTCTTCTTCTTTTCTCCAGATGTTGACTCAACGCTTTCTCCCGCTGTTATGCCGGGCGCGCGGCTCCCAGAGACTTATATAGGCCTATCTTGTGACGTTGCAGTCCCATCATGCTCCGGTAGGTACCACATGAGTAGGTACCACGTGAGTAGGTACCACGTGGGTAGGTTCCACGTGGTACCTACCGGAGCATGATGGGACTGCGACGTCACAAGATAGGCCTATATAAGTCGCTGGGAGCCGCGAGCGTCGGCATAACAGCGGGAGGATGCGTCGAGTCAACATCTGGAGAAGAGAAGAAGAAGAAGAGAAGAAGACGACGTGACAGAAGCGGCGGCCAGTCCTGAAGAAGAAGAAGGCACCGAAGAGCGCCGAATCAAGAGCGGAGAGCGGGAGAAGACCCCAGGGAGCGGAGAAGACCCCCGGGAGAGCGGGAGAAGACCCCGGAGAGCGGGAGAAGACCCACCCCCCCGCCGAAGATGTCGGAAGAAGCCCGCCGGGGGGGGGGCACTTTTATAAAAGCGACCACACCAACCCCCCCCCCCCGGCGGCCAACTAATAAAATATATATATATTTTTTTTTAGATTTCAAAAGATATTTATTGAGATATAGAGCAATACAGGAAATAGCCCCCAAAACATTCTGGGGTGCACTACTGTGACCAACATAACAGATGCCAAATGACAGTAAAAGAGATCAGGCTGCAAACAGAAAAAAATAAAAATAACATAGTAACACATAGCCATTCTCCCTGTATGCCAAAGCGAACACATATAACAATGAAAATATAGTCAAATATAAAATGAAACCATGTCAATCGGCCTTGAGGGGGTTTTCATTGTAAAGGAGCGGTTTGCCTATCAGGTCCGGTAACCCAACTGGGTACATACCTGCCCGAGGCAGTTCAAGGAAATCCAGATTAAAACTTCCCTCTTCCAAAGGACCTACCCACCGGATCCCAGAACACCAGAAATTTCTGGGATCTGGTCGGCAATCCAGAATTAGAATGGCATATATAGCCGCACGGCAATTAAATAAGCTCAAAAAAAAAAAGAGAATGAAGAACAACAAATTATCGCTTAAGCAGAATTCCCGAAGGAAGTATTATAAAAATATCGGTGCAAAGACAATAGTGAACCGAGATTGTTTAAGCTATGATTTCAAAAGGACAAATTACCAGAATAAGAGGAGGAAGATCGAATAGAAAAGAATCCAGAGGAAAGAAAAGAGAGAAATAAAGAGATAGAGAAAGAATGAGAAAAGAAAGATCAGCACTAATAAAATATTTTAATACCCTGTGTGGTTTATTTGTGTTTACACTTTTCTTTCAGGTGAATGAGTAGGGGTACGATGTACCCCATACTCATTCACTTAGGGTGGGGGGTTGGTATCTGGGGGCCCCCTTATTAAAGGGGGCTCCTAGATTCTGATAAGCCTCCCACCCGCATACCCCGACAACCAACGGCCAGGGTTGTCGGGAAGGGGCCCTGTCCTCATCAACATGGGGACAGGGTGCTCTGGGGTGGGGGGGGCGCAGTGCACCCCCCTGCCCCAGAGCACCTGACCCCTTCATGTTGAGGGCATGCTGCCTGGTACGGCTCAGGAGGGGGGGGGCGCTCGCCCCCACTCCCTTCCTGAACGGCCGGCCGGCGTGCTTTGGATACCCCCACGCCGTTTTTTTTTGGCATAGGGGGGTCTCCTTACAACTCTTAACAGACCCAAGGGCCGGTATGCTCCTGAGGGGGGAACCCATGCCGGATTTTTATTTAAAATCCGACGGGGAGTTCCCCCTCAGGATTCATAACAAATGACGCCTACGTGTAGAATTGGTGGGAATCCACGTCGGATCGCCGTCGCTTGTATGACGCGCTCACTGGAATGTGCTTTTACTATTCCAGCAAGTGTCGAGATGTCGGCACCCTGTCGCCGAGAATCAACGCGATGCTGTCGTGCTAAAAGCACCTACAGTATCTCTCCTGAATTGAGACAGGTGGATGCAACTTGAACCTTGAGCCTCCTGGGAAAAGAAGTGGAGAACCCAAGCACTATCCACATTACTAAACAAACCCAAACTACTCGAAAACCCAACATAAGTCTAACCCTGACTCCCCAGTTCAATGCACATTATTCCAATGCAGACAGGATATAAGATTGCTACTGATCGCAGACCACAAAAAACGTTTGCAGAAATATGATACAACATACTATTTTCAAGGGGACAGGTCAATTCTTAACTACATGCATTTGCAAAAAGCAAGAGCATGCAACATTATCCTACATAACTGATCCAAGCATTGACAAGACAGTTCACCATCGTACTGATATAGCCAATGCATTCTGCAAGTATTACGAAGGTTTGTACAACTTAAAGTCAGATCCCTCTATATCACAATCCACAGAGATTGACATAAATAGTTTTCTAAGCTCTTCCAACTTTAGACAACACTATGCTACAAACCTTAATGCTTATGCTGACATTTCAGACAAAGAAATCTTACAAGCCATTTACTCATTACCTCCCAACAAACACCAGGAGCAGATGGCTTTTCTGCTGAATATTACAAGCTTTTAAAACTACACCACAACCAGGCCCGGACTGGGAAAAAAAATAGGCCCAGGCATTTTAGACTGAGCAGCCCAGGGGGGGGGGGGGCACAGCGAGGGTTAATGACGGGATGTGAGGTGAGATAAAGATAGATAGATGGATAGATAAAGATAGAAAGAAAGAAAGAAAGGGAAGGAAGGAAGATAGATATAGATAGATAGAAAGGAAGGAAGATGGATAAAGAAAGAATGAATAATATAGAAAGAAAGAAGGGAAGGAAGATAGATAGATAGAGAAAGAAAGATAGATAAAGATAGAAAGCAAGAAGGGAAGATAGATAAAGAAAGATAGAAAGAAAGAAGGGAAGGAAGATCGATAAAGAAATAAAGATAGATAAATATAGAAAGAAGGGAAGGAAGGGAGATAGATAGATAAAGAAAGATAGATAAAGATAGAAAGCAAGAAGGGAAGATGGATAGATAGATAGATAGATAGATAGATAGATAGATAGATAGATAGATAGATAGATAGATAGATAGATAGATAGATAGATAGATAGATAGAAAAGAAGATAGATAAAGAAAGAAAGATAAAGATAGAAAGAAAGAAGGGAAGGAAGTTAGATACAGAAAGAAAGGTAGATAAAGCAAGGAAGGAAGATAGATAGATAGATAGATAGATAGATAGATAGATAGATAGATAGATAGATAGATAGATAGTAAGGAAGGAAGATAGATAAAGATAGAAAAAAAGAAGAGAAGGAAGGAAGATAGGTAGATAGATCTAGATAGATTGATAAAAATAGATAGATAGATAGAAAGGAAGAAATATAAATAAAGATAGAAAGAAAGAAGATAGATAGATAGATAGACAGTGGCAGTGCATCTATAGAGGGCGTCGGAGCGCCGCTCCCTCTGGCTCAGCCGCCCCCTCTGGCTCAGCCGCGACAATGGGCACAGTGGCTACAATGGGCACACTGGCATCAATGGGCACACTGGCATCAATGGACACAGTGGCATCAATGGGTACAGTGGCAACAATTAAAGGGCACAGTGGTATCAATTGGCACAGTGGCAACAATTAAATGGCACAGTGGCTGCGTTTGATGGCATAGCACAGTGGCTGCGTTTGATGGCATGGCACAGTGGCTGTGTTTGATGGCATGGCACAGTGGTGACAATTGATGGCACAGTGGCTGCGTTTGATGGCATGGCACAGTGGCTGCATTTGATGGCATGGCACAGTGGTGACAATTGATGGCACAGTGGCTGCGTTTGATGGCATGGCACAGTGGTGACAATTGATGGTACAGTGGCTGCGTTTGATGGCATGGCACAGTGGTGACAATTGATGGCACAGTGGCTGTGTTTGTTGGCATGGCACAGTGGTGACAATTGATGGCACTGTGGCTGTGTTTGATGGCATGGCACAGTGGTGACAATTGGTGGCACAGTGGCTGTGTTTGATGGCATGGCACAGTGGCTGCGTTTGATGGCATGGCACAGTGGTGACAATTGATGGCACAGTGGCTGCGTTTGATGGCATGGCACAGTGGCTGCATTTGATGGCATGGCACAGTGGCTGCGTTTGATGGCATGGCACAGTGATGACAATTGATGGCCCAGTAGCAGCATTTGATGGGCCCACTGGCTGCATTTGATGGGCACAGCGAGGCTCAATAGCCGCCGGGGGCCGTTCGTGGGCCGCGAGGGCCTTACGAGGGCCGCGATCGGCCCCCGGGCCGCGAGGGCCGTTCGCCGGCCACAACCGGCCCGCGGCCAGCCGCGGGCCACCGGGAATTTGCCCGGTATGCCCTATGGCCAGTCCGGGCCTGACCACAACACCATATATGCAAAACTCTTCAATGGTGCCGTTGCCTCTGCTTCCTTTCCTGAGAAAATGCTCCAAGCTGTTATAGTGGCCGTTCCTAAACCAGGCAAGAAACCAGATAATCCTCAAAAATTTAGGTCTATCACACTTTTAAATAGCGATTTAAAAATCTATGCTAAAATCTTAGCTACCAAACTGGCAGAATTAACCCCCCATTTAATTAAATCAGATCAAGTGAGCTTTGTAAAAGGTCATCAAGCACCAGATGGTTCCCGTAGAATGTATAATCTGCTCAACATAGTAGAATCCTGTAAAGTGGCAACAGTGTTTCTGACACTAGAAGCTGAAAAAGCATTCGATCGGGTTGACTGGGGGTACTTAGGAGCAACACTAAGTAAGTTTGGATTCAATGGCCCCATTTTCTCAGCGCTTTCGGTGCTCTATACAGTGCCAACTGCACATGTGTACACATCTAATGCTATGTCTAAGAAATTCTACATCACAAATTGCACACAACAGGGATTTTCTCCTTGGTGATGGAGCTGATTTTCGCTGATGATGTGGTATTAACTTTGTCAAATCCGGTTTCTTCCCTGATAAGAGTACAACAAATACTGGAGTCTTTCAACTCTGTTTCCTATTATAAACTCAAAGTAGCTAGATCTACCACTCTGCCTATGTTTTTAACTACAGCTACCCTAAATACTCTAAAAGCACAATTTCTGTTTCAATGGGCTATAAAGAACCTTAAATATTTAGAAGTTACCCTTTTATTCCCCACTGATCTCACATATGATAATAATTACTCGTCTTTATTAAATCCAATAAAACAAGACCTAGAGCACATCTCCACGTACTTGGGGCTGCGGCCCCCCCACCCCAACGCATCCCGTCCCCATGTTGATGAGGACAAGGGCCTTTTCCTGACAACCCTGGCCATTGGTTGTCGGGGTCTGTAGGTGGGAGGCTTATCAGAATCTACCTTTAATAAGGGGGCCTCCAGATCCCGGCCCCCCACCCTATTGTACCCCTCCTACCCATTCACCTGGGGGGAAAGAGTGTCAAGAAAAAAAACACACTAGACAGATTTTAAAAGTAATTTATTAGGCAGCTTTGATGGTCTTCTTCCATCTTTGGGGGTCTTCCGACTTCTCAGCTCTCTGGTTCTTTCTGCCTTATGCCAGGCTCCTCCGCTATCTTCTTCCAGCTCTTTTACTAGTAGTGGCCCGGTCTTCTCCCTTCTTCCGACTATGGGGGGGTCTTCTTCCGACTTTGGGGTCTTCTTCCGACTTCTCCACTCTCTTCTCCCGCTCTCCAGTTCTTTCTGCCTTCTGCCAGGCTCCTCTGCTATCTTCTTCCAGCTCTTTTACTAGCTGTGGCCCGGTCTTCTCCCTTTTTTTCCGACTTAGGGGGTCAAGACACTGATCCGACTTTGGAGGCAACTTCCATTGAAATCAATGGGTACAAGTTGCATACAAGTCGCCTAGAAGTCGGATTGAAGTAGTACAGGAACCTTTTGTGAAGTCAGAGAGCCTTCAGTAGTGTACATTAAGACGGCTCTCATTCACTTACATTGATTTTCTCATGTTGGAGACTTGGGGCGACTTGAAGTCAGATCCCAAGTTGCCCCTGTGTGAACCGGCTCTAAAGCCTTTAGTCTGTATTTCTCGGTCTATGGAAGGTTCACCCTTTCTTAGGCCGTGTACACACGATCGGTCCAAACCGATGAAAACATACTGAAGGACCATTTTGTCGGTCCAAACCAATTGTGTGTGTGGTCCCCATTGGTCAGTTATCCTTCGGTCAAAAAAAAGAACTTAAATTTGACCGATGGACGCCTGACCGATGGGTCAAAACCGATCTTTGGTATGCAAAAGCATCAGTTAAAAGGCCGCGCATGCTCAGAATCAAGTCGACTTCAGTAGTGTACATTAAGACGGCTCTCATTCACTTACATTGATTTTCTCATGTTGGCGACTTGGGGCAACTTGAAGTCAGATCCCAAGTTGCCCCTGTGTGAACCGGCTCTAAAGCCTTTTGTCTGTATTTCTCGGTCTATGGAAGGTTCACCCTTTCTTAGGCCGTGTACACACGATCGGTCGAAACCGATGAAAACGTACTGAAGGACCATTTTGTCGGTCCAAACCGATCGTGTGTGGTCCCCATTGGTCAGTTGTCCTTCGGTAAAAAAATAGAACTTAAATTTGACCGATGGACGCCTGACCGATGGGTCAAAACCGATCGTTGGTATGCAAAAGCATCAGTTAAAAGGCTACGCATGCTCAGAATCAAGTCGACGCATGCTTGGAAGCATTGAACTTCGTTTTGTTAAAACACAGCACAGCACAGCACAGCACGTCGTTGTGTTAAAACACGTAAACGTCACCGCGTTCTAACACGATCGTTTTTTTAACCAATGGTGTGTAGGCACATCAGACCATCAGTCAGCTTCATCGGTTAACTGTTGAAAATGGTCCCTTGGACCGCTCTCATCCGATGGGCTGATAGTGTGACTACTCTTTTGCTAACATGTATTATACAAACGTATTTAAGCTATAAAAGTTTCTATCTCAAATGTAATGTGAAAAATTGTTTTTCTGTTGTCAAATCCTGAACAATGTCAATGCTTTTACTTTTTTCTGTGCCTTGTCATTTGTTAGCTCTTAAAAAACAATTGAAGAAAAAAAAAAAGATAGATGCTGTTTTCAATGGTTACTGCGGAAGGACAGGAACATTTACCAGCCTCTTTTCCAGTCTGAGGGAAAGCTCAACTCACTCTTAGCTATAGATAGAGCCTAAAAAAAACAGCACGTCCTTGGTTCTCCTTTAGATGTGACCCAGCCTAGCTATATATCCAGGACTCCTTTAAAGTTTCTGACCAAGCTATAGCTGAAAGACGGCTACAGTGCAGGCCTACTTTTCCATAAGGGCATACATAGACATCCTCCCATGATCACCTGTGGACTCAGCTGATCACAGATCGGGGTAAAGGGCCAATCACAGTGGCTCTTTACCACACGATCATATGTGTCCAATGATAGCTAATCACAGATGTAAACACAAGCTAGTTATCGGCTTTTCTTTCCTCACGCTGACAGCGGGAGGAGAGAAGAAGAGAGCCGATATCCGGCTTGTGTTAAAGGGACACCGGCACTGATAATTAGAGCACTGATTATGAGTGTACTGATTATCAGTGCATTCCCAACAGTGTCCAACCAGTGCTGCCAATCAGTGCCTACCAGTGCCGCCAATCAGTGCCCATCCGTGCTGACAATCAGTGCTCATCAGTGCTGCCAATCGATGCCCCTCAGTGCTTCCAATCAGTGCCTCCTCATCAGTGTCACCTATCAGGGCTGCCTATCAGTGCACATCAGTGCCACCTGTCAATGCACATCAGTGCCTATCAGTCCAGGCTCATCGGCACACATCAGTGAAGGAGAAAAATAAACTTTTTGCAAAAAATTTGCAACCTGTGTAAAAAGAACATTTTCAAAATGTTCAGTCTTTTTTTCCTTTGTTTAGCAAAACATTAAAAAAACCCAGTGGTGATTTAATACCACCAAAAGAAAGCTCTATTTGTGTGAAAAAAAAGATAAAAACCCTATGGGCCAGATTCAGGTAGATCAGCGTAATGTTATGTGTGTAATTTACGCCGTAAATTAGAGAGGCAAGTGCTGTATTCACAAAGCTAATTTATGGCGGCGTAGCATAAATGGGCCGGCGTAAGACCGCCAAATTCAAATGTGTTTGATGTGGGCGTGTTTTATTTAAAATAAGTGTGACCCCACGTAAATAACGTTTTTTTTAAACTGGGCATGCGCCGGCCGTGAACGTATCCCAGTGCGCATGCTCAAATGACATCGCAAAGAGTCATTGAAAACTATGTGAACGTAATTTACGTCCAGCCCCATTCACGGACGAGTTACGCAAACCATGTAAAATTTGAAAAATTTGACGCGGTGCCGACGTCCATACTTAACATTGGCTGCGCCATCTTTTTGTTGGAATATCTTTACGCCTGAAAACGCCTCACGTAAATGGCATATCTGTACTGCGACGGCCGGGCGTATGTTCGTGAATCGGCGTATCTACCTAATTTACATATTCGACGCGTAAATCGACGGAAGCGCCACCTAGCGGCCAGTGTAAATATGCAACTAAGATACGATGGCGTAGGAGACTTACGCCGGTCGTAACTTAGCAAGATTTAAGCGTATCTCGTTTTGATACGACGGCTCAGATTCTGAGTCACGACGGGTTATCTACTGATACGCTGGCGTAACTCTACGTGAATCTGGCCCTATATGTGTACAGTGTTGCTTGGTTAACCACTTCCCGCCCGGCCTATAGCATACTGATGGCCGGGAAGTGGTTCTGTTATCCTGACTAGGCATCATATGATGTCCAGCAGGATAAAATGCCGATCGGCGGCTCTCCCTGTCAGAGGGAGGCTCTGTGCTTATAATCAGGACATTGATTATCAGCACAGCCCCATCAGATGTGCCACCGAAGCTGCAAAAAAAGTGCCCACCAGATGCCAATTAGTGCCCATTACAGTGCCAATCAGTGCCCTACAGTAACACCTGTCAAAACCTCAGCAGCCACCTGTCAGTGCCAATCAGTACTGCCTATGAGTGCCACATGTCAGTGCCCATCACAGCCGCTTGTCAGTGCCCATCAGTGCCAATGTGTCTGTGCCCATCAGTGACACCTATCAGTACCCATCAGTGTCGCCTCATCAGTGCCCATCAGTGCCCGTCAGTAAAGGAGAAAATAAAATGTTATAACCGAAGCAAAGAAAGACTTTTTTTTTTTTTTCAAAAATTTTGGCCTTTTTTAGTTTAGCAAAAAATAAAAACCCCAGTGGTGATCAAATACCACCAAAAGAAAGCTCTATTTGTGAGAAGAAAATGTAAAAAAATCTTGTTTGGGTACAGTGTTGCATGACCACGCAATTGTCATTCAAAGTGCGAGTGCGCTGAAAGCTTATAATTGTCCTGGGAAGGAAGGGGCGAAAGTGCCTGATATTGAAGTGGTTAAATGTGTCAGAGCCTAGAAACAGCACATCCTCAGGGCTCCTTTAGTTTTGTCAGCGCCTAACAGCTGCATACGCTCAAGTGCATCCCCATTTACAGTAGCTTCATATTTGCCGTACAGTGAGGCGAAGTGAGGCAAATTCTATATGTTTTTCATATCTAAACGGCTCTGTCCATTGTCATTATTATCCATTGTAGGCTACTTTACTAGGCATTCAAGGGGCGGTAAAATGCACCTAAAATGCCTGTTTCTAATGCCAGTGTGAACAGCTCTTTACAAGAACACAGACACCAATAAAACCAATGACAGTGGTTCGAACCCCTCACTCTTATCTAAAGCTAAAAAAAAAAAGTTTTTCCTTTAGCTATGCTCTTTATACTGAAGAGCAATTATTATTTTCATCCCCCTTACTGCTAAGGAATAGTCATAATTTGTTGGAACATTCTGTAGAGAATAAAATAAATCCCTCCAATTTCCATAAATTTGTAAGGACATGGAAGCAATTATTGCTTGTGTTAATTATATTAACAGTAAACTCCCCCTAGTATTATTCCAGATGTAACAAGTATTACAGCTCAGTTATCATAGAGTATAAGCATGATGAAGGATTTGATGGAAAACTAAAATAATAATGAAGACTGATACTGTTGACTTCTCAATCTCTTAATGCTAGTTACGCCCCAATCCATGCATGGGCAAAGCCCAACATTATACAGATTGAATTTAAAGTAGAACTATGGGCAAAACTTTTTTTTTTTTTAAGTGAGTAGTAAGGGAGGGTTATAACCTTTATTTTTTGCCAGCTGTCCTATAGGGGAGGTTTACCCTCACTTCCTGTCCCATAGCTAAAACAGGCAGTGAGAGGACATTTTCCAGCAAATTAAGGGAATCCCATGGAGCCCCCCAGGTCACCAGAACGAGTGTCCCCATTGGAAGATTTCCCCTCTATACCTTTCCTGGGGACAACACAAAATGGCTGCTTTTCTTTTAGTTACAGAGGCACAGACAGCAATAAACCTAACAAGTGTTCTAATCCATCCCCACCCTGTCCAAAACTAATCAGCGCTTTATTGCTCTTTATTGCTCTTAAAGAGAGGGACTTCCAAGTATTCAGAAGCCTGTGATTTCCCCATGTTACAGTTTTCAAACCTCAAAGGGGTTGTAAAGGTTTAATTAAAAAATAAAAGTAAATAACAAACATATCATACTTACCCCAATGTGCAGTTCGTTTTGCACAGAGTGGCCCCGATCCTCGTCTTCTGGGGTCCCTCCGTGGCTGTCTCGGCTCCTCCCCGAAAGAGCTAACCCCCTCTGGGAAGCGCTCTCCCAAGGAGGTTAGCTTGTGAGTGCCCTCCCGTGTGATACAGTGTAAGACTCGGCCCTGCCCCCCGAGGCGCCACGTCATTAATTTGATTGACAGCAGCGGGAGTCAATGGCTGCGCTGCTATCAATCATCCAATGAAGAGCTGGGGGAAAGCATTGTGGGATCGCGCCCACAGAGATTCGGGGCTCAGGTGAGTAAAACGGGGCTCAGGGGGGCTGAAGTGTGCAAGGTGTTCTTGACCTTAATGCATAGGATGCATTAAGGTGAAAAAACATGAAGCTTTACAACCCCTTCAACTATCACTTATCAAGCCCAAACACTGATGGGAGCAGAGACATCATTTTCTTGGGTAAGCGCACCATGCAAGACAGGAGCTTACCCACTATGAACTAGAACAGGGAGGCAGTAAAGGGAGCATGGCTCAGTGAAAATATCATGCTGGAGGATTGGGCTGGACACATTTAGGCTCCAAGAACAGCTAAAAAACCCACCGGTAATAGCTTTTTGTAGTAGCATTTTAGTAGCGTTTAGGAGCCTTAGCATTTTATTAGCATTTTTGCAATTCCTTTAAAAGAAAAAGGGGGAAAAAAGTAAAAAAAAGGAGTGTTTTGCAGCGTCTAGGAGCGTTTCTACTAAAAAAAAAACACTCCACGAAACTCTACAAAAACTATTTTTTTCTGCTCCTAAAGGCTGAAGCTCAAAAAACGCTAATGACCTAAAGTAGTGTGCATGGACACATAGGATAACACTATTGAGCTTCTAGGAGCAGAAAGGAAATGCTAATAACAGCTTCTAGGACAGTGGTTCTCAACCTGGGGGTCGAATAATGATTTGCCAGGGCCCCAGGGGTCACCAAATCCTGGGCTGTTCCTGAAGCCTGCACCACTCTCCCAGCCTTTTTACGGCCGCCCAGCTGGGCTGTTCCTCGAGCCCGCGGCCACCCACTCAGCTTCTTCACAGCCACCCATTCAGTTCACTGACTGGTGAGGAATGTGAAGTAGGAGGGGCTGGAGGAGACCCTATTTCCCGATTTCGGCATAAGTGTCGCTGCTACGAGACACCACAAAGTCGGAGACATCGTGAGTAACACTACCTGTGATTATAGTTGCCATTAAAAGTCCCCACTACAGTTCTCAGATCAGAAGATGACCTTGATCAAGAGCACTTAAAGCGGAGGTTCACCCTAAAAACATGTATTTAACATTACATTCTGCATACTTCCAACATTTACAGTATGCTGTTTTTTTTTTTTGCTGTACATACCGTATAATTGCTATTTTTCACCCGGCTTCGGGGTGCTCACTCCCGCGGGAGTAGGCGTTCCTATGCAGAAGCGTAGTGTCATGTGGGACTTCACCCAGATGATTGACGTCTTGAGAAAAACTTCCCCCTTCAGCGAGTTGGCTCTATACGGTGCTATACGGCACCTGCGCACTGACTAGGAGCCTTGTAGAGCTGACTGCGCAGGCGCCGTATAGAGCCGACTCGCAGTTCGGCTACTTTTGGAAACTCGTGATGTGCCTTATCCACCGGACGTCAATCATCTGGGCGAAGTCCCACATGAAATGCGCCTCTGCATAGGAACGCCTACTCCCGCGGGAGTGAGCACCCGAAAGCCAGGTGGAAAATAGCAATAATACGGTATGTACGGCAAAAAACAAAAAACAAACAGCATACTGTAAATGTTGGAAGTATGCAGAATGTAATGTTATATACATGTTTTTAGGGTGAACCTCCGCTTTAAGTTGGCTGATCAGAAGTCCCCCAGCATTGACACTCATCCCATTCCCCCCACCAAGGAGTAAGAGAAGGAAGACAAATAGACAATACATAGAGGAGATAGGAAAAGAGGGGGAGGAACAAAGAAAAAGAGAGTGAAAGAATAAGTGAAATAAAAAGAAAGACAGCTAGAGAGAGGGAAAGGGGGGGGGGGAGAAGTTAGGATAGAGAAAGATACAAGGGAAAGAAAAACAAAGAGAAAGAGTGGTACATCCTAAAATGCACCATAAGGGGTTTAATACTGTACGAGTGGAAAGGACAAAGGGAGTGCTAAATGTCTGTGGGTTGGGGGTGCAAATTACTGGTCTTACCTTGGGTGCTGACAACCAACGATACGAAAATAATTTTACTGTGAGGCCGCGTACACACGATCGAACATGTCCGCTGAAACTGGTACGCAGACCAGTTTCAGCGGACATATTCGATCGTGTGTACGGCCTATCGGACCGTTTTCCATCGGACAAAAGTTTACAAACATGCTTAGAAACATGTCCGCTGGAAACCTGTCCATCGGACAAGTTCGATGGTTAGTACACGAAACCATCAGACCAAAATCCCGCGCATGCTTAGAATCAAGTCGACGCATGCTTGGAAGCATTGAACTTCGTTTTTTCATCACATCGTTGTGTTCTACGTCACCGCGTTCTGGTCCGAGGGGATTTTGGTCCGATGGTGTGTACGCACATCAGACCAACAGACCGCTGCAGCCTGGTCCTATGAAAATGGTCCATCGGACATGTTTCCTCGGACATGTCTGATCGTGTGTACAGGGCCTGAGGGGTCCCCATAACTTGGGAAATTTTATCAAGGGGTCACAGCACTTGTAAGGTTGAGAACCACTGTTCTAGAAGCTTAAAAAAACGCTAGTGTGCATGGACCCTTACTATAACCTGGCTTGCCCTGAATGGGCAAGTGATGGTTTATTTTCAAAAACTTACATTTTTTTTAGCATGTGGAACCTGTATTGGAATTTTATGATTCTCTGTACTTTTTATCCATGTTACAGGTGGTCACTGAAAATCAGAGATAATCGCTAATTTGGGAACACAAATAGCAAAAAAAAACTTTACTCTATTGAGGAAATCGTAGTCCATTTGTTTAGCTCTTATTTCTGCAAATGTCTGTTATTCTGTGTCTATCCTTTCCAGTCTGTGCTCATTTGTGTCTGTAAAGCTTTATCCATCAGTGTCTATGTTGATCCGTACCTTCGGAAGTGTGAGCATTGGTGTATTAAAAGACTAACATTTCTTTCAGTAAATAAAGCTCTTGACAACTTTAAAAAGGAACTGGCCTCTGGAAGCTGTGAACAAAAAAGGTATGCAGAACAAAGAATTAGTATTGCCTTTGGCTTCCCTTCAGCTGAGCTTTTCTCCATTACTGACTTACCATGTCTTGTTCTGCGTTGTGCCTGTGTGGAGATGGCCACCTTAGTAGAGGCATTGCTTTGCCTCTACTTATGCCCTGTACACACGATCAGTTCATCTGATGAAAACGAACCGATGGATTTTCTCATCAGATATCCGATAAAGTTGACTTTTTTCAGTCTTGCCTACACACCCTCGGTTAAAAATCCGATCGTGTCCAACGTGGTGACGTAAAACACTACGACGTGCTGAGAAAAATGAAGCTCAATGCTTCGGGGCATGCGTCGACTTGATTCTGAGCATGCATGGATTTTTGACCAATGGATTTACCCACAGACGATCGTTTTTTTCTATCGTTTTTTTAACCATACAAACATTTTAAAACAGGTTCTTTTTTTTTTTCACGGATGGGAAAAAAAACTGATGGGGCCCACACACGATCGGTTCGTCCGACTAAAATGGTCCATCCGTGTGTACAGGGCATAAGTGTTCAGATCCATATAAGATGCTGCACAGCTACAAATGTGTTTTGCTTCGTTTTTTCTTTTTGCTTGTGTGCAAGATGCCTAATATAAAATCATTTATTGGCAGACTTTGATGGTTATATTATGGAATAAATATCACAGGGTGTGAAAACTACATAAATGTGTATACAGGAATTTTTTTTTTTTTTTTAATTTTCAGTTTCTGTGTAGCAATGTAGAATTCAACCGTTAATACTGTATTAGTTTCTGCAGCCGAGCAGACCTAAGATCTTACCGATAGCGCCCTCATTTCACTTTAGCTGGACTTCAGGAAATTGTGAAATATCAGCAAATGCTATTCCTCATATATTAAAATTACTGCAAGGCAATGATCACAGTTGGCTTTCTTTGATATATTGTTACTATACTGGAAGTAGTTACTTTATTTATTTGATTCTAAAAAGCCTTCATTATAATTCCAGATTCTTTAAATTATACTATATACATGCTTTTATTCTCCCTAAAGTACTGTGAGAAAAAAAGATTAAAGCAAATTGTTTTGTTTAAGAGCTTTCTTTGTTCTTGCATTGCACATTGAATATCCAAACATGGTGTAATCAAATGAAGACAGTGAAAAAAAAAACTATTCTATACTCTGTATCTTGTTTATATAGCAATATAGCTATACACTGAAATGTTATGCCGTAGAGCTGCTCAAAGTCACTGTCAAGTTTCGCAAGGGTTTTACCATATTTTGTCATCTGTCACAAGCAGGAAGTGAACAGAACAGAGAAGAAATAGAGCAACTTCTGAGCAAAAAACAACAATGAGGAAGTGAAAAGAGGAATGTCTGCAAGTAAAGGATGCTTATTATGAAAAAATGTTTTCCTTTACAACCCCTTTAACATAAGCAATAAGTGAAGGTCTCTTTGTAGAAGCTGTAAAGCGACAGTCTTTAGTCTTAACCTTTCAACCGGCTAGTTTTGGGGCCCAGTAGTACCTTTGGTGCACATGAGGATCATCCTAATCAAGCCTGCAGGCAGCAATAAAGCTACTATATGGCTGTATTTTCAGTTATTAAAGGGTTCAGTCTCTTTGTCTAGCAAATCCCCAATGCAACAGCTCACTGGCCCCAGCAATGTTGCAGCTTACCATCCAGTTAAACACACAGGGCCAGATTCAGGTAGGAGAGCGAATCTTTATTTTGGAGTAACGTTTCTCATTTACGTTACTGCGTCGAAACTTTAGGAGCAAATACCGTTATTCACATAGCATAGCACTTGCTCCTAAAGTTGCGGCGGCGTAGTGAAAATGAGCCGGCGGAATTCAAATTGGGCGGGTAGGGGGCGTGTATTATTTAAACTAGGCGCGATCCCGTGGCGAACGTACTGCGCATGCGTCGACTGTCAGTGCGCATGCTCCAAATTCTGTCAGTGAACGTCAATGATGTCAATCCCCATTCACGGACCTTTTACGCAAACGACGTGAACATTTTTAAATTCGACACGATGACGACGGCCATACTTAACATAGGATACTCCACCTAGGGGGCATGTTTTTCTTTACGCCGCGTATCTCTTACGGAAACGTCGGAAAGTCACTGCGTCGGGTACGATCGTGAATTGCCGATTCTCGCTGATTAACATATTCTCGGCGTTAATCAGCGGGAACACACCGAGAGCCATTTTTAAAATTGCAGTTCCGATACGACGGCGAAATAAAATTACGCCGCTCATATACTGTAGGAACTCCAACCCGGCGTTTCTTGTTTTCTGCTTACAGAAAACAGAAACGCCAGTTAAAAGTGAGAGTTATGCTGGCGTATCACTGATACTTCAGCCTAACTCTACCTGAATCTGGCCCACAGGGCTAGATTCAGAAAGAAGATACGTCGGCGTATCTCAAGATACATAGGGCCAGATTCAGCAAGACTTGCGTTGGTAGTATTTCGATATGCGCCGCGTAACTGTGAAGATGCGCCGTCGTATCTATGTGGCCGTACCCACCAAACTAGATGCGACAGAAAACGGGCTTTCCCCGACCGGCTTAACTTTCCGACGCCAGAGTATCGTCAGCGCATAATTTCGCTTGGCGCATCAGTCGCGCCTATTCATTTCCCCTGCAAATATGCAAATGAGGGAGATTTCCCGATTCGCGAACGGATTAGCACCATACGCTGGCTACATGCGCCGCGCGTATCTCGTCCGTCCGGCGCAAAGTTATTTCTACAAATAGCTGCTTTATCTTTACTCCAGACGGCCACAGGTCAGCAGGAGTGCAGCTACAGCAGCGTTACCGACGATAAGAGATAGCTGAGCACCCCCACTTGCAGGACAACACCTCTGTCCCTGCTTGTCTGTCAACTTTTACAGCCATGGAGGAAGACATCATAGGTCTCCATTGCCGAGATGACTGCTGACAGCTCCTGGCCTTTAAAGTTCAGCTTTCTCCTGTGTTTGCGGGGAACGGGAGCAGCCATCTCAGAACAAAAGTAACTTCACTGCGGGGAGGGGGAACAGGATATACTTTAGTGCCGGAATGGCGCATCTACGGGCGCATTTAAACGTCCAACGGAACACATTGCGCTGTTGTTTCCACATTGCGCTGTTGTGCCGAAGGAAGTTGTGAGCATGCGCACTGGGATGCATTGACAGTCGACGCATGTGCAGTACGTTCGCCGCGGGATCGTGCTTAGTTTAAATAATACACGCCCCGTACCCGCCCAATTTGAATTCCGCCGGCTCATTTTCGATACGCTGCCGCAACTTTAGGAGCAAGTGCTTCATGAATAACAGCACTTGCTCCTAAAATTTTGCCAGAGTAACGTAAATGAGAAACGTTACTCCAGCTTAAAGATTCTCCCATCTACCTGAATCTGGCCCATAGCGTAACTTCTAAGATGCGCCGGCGTATCTTTTTTCTGTATTCAGAAAACAAGATACGTTGGAATTTAGCTAAGATACGAGCGGCGTATCTTAGTTGCATATTTACGCTGGCCGCTAGGTGGCGCTTCTGTCGATTTACGCGTTGAATATGCAAATGAGCTAGATCTGCCGATTCACGAACGTACTTGCGCCCGGTCGTCATATTTTACGTCGTTTGTGTAAGCGTAAGTCTGGCGTAAAGTTACCCCTGCTATATGAGGCATAGGTAATGTTAAGTAGGGACGTCGGGACCATGTTGAATTTTCCGTAGTTTACGTCGTTTGCGTAAAAAGTTCACGAATAGGGTTTTGCATAAATTATGTTCACGTCGAAACCAATGAGTATTTGCGGCGTAATTTGGAGCATGCGCACTGGGATACGTCCACGGACGGCACATACGCCGTTCGGAAAATGCGTCAATTACGTGGGGTCACGATTCATTTACATGGATCACGCCCCCTACCTGCCTATTTTGAATTAGGCGCGGTTATGCCGGCCCATTTACGACGTAACTTTGGGCGCAAATTCTCTGTGAACACGACACCTGCCTCTCAAAGTTACGGCGGCGTAGCGTAAATGAGATACGATACGCCCGCACAAAGATACACGGATGTATCTGAATCTGGCCCACAGTGATTAGTCTACTCTCTGCTCTGCATCCAGGTGACTTTGGCTGTCAGCCCATCTGGACTCAGCACTCCAGATCCTGTTCAGGCTGCCATTATGCAGCAGTGGTGGTACACACTGAACAGTGATGGCAAGAAGAAGCTGTGTCCTGTACAGCCTTAAAAAATGCAGCTCTTTGCCCTCCTCATGGCAATCTCTCTTTGGAAAATGCAATTCAAAAGCTAATAAATTAAAATTCAAGTAAAAAATATTGTATATACACTGGGTTATTTAACCAAACATCCACCCATGAAGGAGTGAAATAAAGTGATATAAAGTTAAAAAATATTATATTTAATCCACAATCTATGATGCAGAAATTCAAATTAAATTAAATTCAATTATACTATATACATGTTTTTATTCTCCCTAAAGTACTGTGAGAAAAAAAAAAGATTAAAGCAAATTGTTTTGTTTAAGAGCTTTCTTTGTTCTTGCAGTGCACCTTGAATATCCGAACATGGTGTAATCTAATGAAGACAGTGAAAAAAAAAAAAAAAATGATGCTATACTCTGTATCTTGTTTATATAGCAACATACACTGAAATGTTATGCGGCAGAGCTGCTTAAATTCACTGTCAAGTTTCGCAAGGGTTTTACCATATTTTGTCATCTGTCAAAAGAAACATTTGTCACGCTCACAAGATTTGACACGAGCTGATCGACTGAATGTAAGCCGGTTCAAAGATAGGATGTTACAGTCATGAAAAACGTTCAAAATATTGTTACTAGAAACTGCCAATGTGCAAATCTTTTTTACATTTATTATTGTTACAGATAGTTATGCTCCGTGCACACGACCGTTTTTTCCATCTGAATAAACTTGGATGGTTTTTCCATTTGAAGTCCGACGGAATTATGCTCAAGCTATCTTGCATTCCCACAGTCACATCAAATTCCAACTGTCAAGCATGCGGTGACGTACAACACTACGATGAGCCGAGAAAAATTAAGTTCAATGTTTCCGCGCATGCGTCGACTTGATTCTGAGCATGTGTGGTTTTTAGTGAGTGGGAATTCCATACGGACGAACGTATTTTCCGATGGGAATTTTTTCCATCTGAAAAATAGAGAACATCTTCTCTATCTAAGTTCGCCGGAATTTCGGATGGAACAAGTTAGATTGGGAATACACACGGCCGGATTATCCGATGAAAAGCTCCCATCTGACTTTTTCCATTGGAAATTCTGACCGTGTGTACAGGGCATGAGTCTTATTTCAGAGTTGTTTTTTTACCCATCGGTGAAGGCTAGCAGGTTTTGTTTTCCCTCCCACTTTCCATGTTGCAGCTCCCTGATGCATCCTCAACAATAGAGAATAAAGAATCTACAGGCAAAGTTAGATTCCCTTAATATGTATGTAACGTTATTTACGCAGGACTAGCTTGGTAGTTCGGGCTCTCTGTTCTGCGTCTCGACTCCAACAACAACCTCAGTCCCTCTCGCACACTTGGCTGAGTGAAAGTTACTGCACGTGTTTATAGGAACACGAGTGTGGATACCTTTATCTTGACACTGATTTAGCATCATGAAATAGACACAAGAATGTTTAGAGGTAAATAAACTCAATGTTTTGGTATAGTTTTAGAGTAAATAGTGGTTTGAGCTCAAATGAGCACACAGAGGAATGACTCAGACACAGTCTGTTATACAATGTGATCTCTAAGCAAACGTGACTGTACCACTAGACTGGAACAGTGGCGGCCCGCCCATATGGGCGCACGGGCGCCGCCCCCCCCTCCCGCAGTCACAAAAAAAAAAAGAAAAAAAACGGGCCCTTTAAGAACTTTAATTCGGCTAAAATGTCATTTTGACATTTTAGCCGAAGTTCTGGCGGCTGTCTATAGAGGGCGCTGCAGCGCCACTCCCTCTCGCAAATAACACACGTTCAATTCAATGCATTGAACGTGTGTTGTTGCCAGCTGCCTGGTCTATTCCTATAACCGGACATAGGGCGCCGGTTACCTGAATAGCGGCAGCTGGTTGGCTGAGGGGAACTGCCTATCAAAGCCAGCGGCTCTGATAGGCTTTTCCAGTACCGCCCTCCGGCTCCCGGAAGTCTATGCTCGGAGCGCAGGCAACCTGCGGTCCTTGCATTAGACTGACAGCCGTTTCAGCCAATCAGGTTCCGGGATTCTGGTTATCAGGAACCTGATTGGCTGAAGCTTCTCCACGGCGGCAGAAGACATCGAGGGAGGACATGGAAGCGTCAGGTAAGTGGCTTTTTTAACAGGGAAAGGGGCATCATGGGGCACAGTGGCAGCATGGGGCACAGTGGCAGCATGGGGCACAGTAGTGAAAATGGGCACAGAGGCGACAATGAGCACAGTGGCATGGGGCACAGTGGTGACAATTAAAGGGCACAGTGACTGCATATGATGGCATTGCACAGTGGTGACAATTGATGGCACAGTGATTGCATTTGATGGCATGGCACAGTGGTGACAACTGATGGCACAGTGACTCCATATGATGGCATGGCACAGTGGTGACAACTGATGGCACAGTGACTCCATATGATGGCATGGCACAGTGACTGCATTTGATGGCATGGCACAATGGTGACAATTGATGGCACAGTGACTGCATTTGATGGCATGGCACAGTGGTGACAATTGATGGCACAGTGGTGGCGTTTGATGGCATGGCACAGTGGTGACAATTGATGGCACAGTGGTGGCGTTTGATGGCATGGCACAGTGGTGACAATTGATGGCACAGTGGTGGCGTTTGATGGCACAGTGGCTGCATTTGGTGGCATGGCACAGTGGTGACAATTGATGGCACAGTGGTGGCGTTTGATGGCATGGCACAGTGATGACAATTGATGGCACAGTGGTGGCGTTTGATGGCATGGCAATTGATGGCACAGTGGCTGCATTTGGTGGCATGGCACAGTGGTGACAATTGATGGCACAGTTGCTGTGTTTGATGGCATGGCACAGTGGTGACAATTGATGGCACAGTGGCTGCATTTGGTGGCATGGCACAGTGGTGACAATTGATGGCACAGTGACTGCATTTGATGGCATGGCACAGTGGTGACAATTGATGGCACAGTGGTGGTGTTTGATGGCATGGCACAGTGGTGACGATTGATGGCACAGTGGTGGCGTTTGATGGCATGGCACAGTGGTGACAATTGATGGCACAGTGGCTGCATTTGGTGGCATGGCACAGTGGTAACAATTGATGGCACAGTTGCTGTGTTGCATGGCACAGTGGTGACAATTGATGGCACAGTGGCTGTGTTTGATGGCATAGCACAGTGGTGACAATTGATGGCACAGTGGCTGCATTTGGTGGCATGGCACAGTGGTGTCAATTGATGGCACAGTTGCTGTGTTTGATGGCATGGCACAGTGGTGACAATTGATGGCACAGTTGCTGTGTTTGATGGCATGGCACAGTGGTGACAATTGATGGCACAGTGGCTGCATTTGATGGCATGGCACAGTGGTGACAATTGATGGCACAGTGGTGGCGTTTGGCATGGCACAGTGGTGACAATTGATGGCACAGTGGTGGCGTTTGATGGCATGGCACAGTGGTGACAATTGATGGCACAGTGGTGGCGTTTGATGGCATGGCACAGTGGTGACAATTGATGGCACAGTTGCTGTGTTGCATGGCACAGTGGTGACAATTGATGGCACAGTGGCTGCATTTGGTGGCACGGCACAGTGGTGACAATTGATGGCACAGTTTCTGTGTTTGATGGCATGGCACAGTGGTGACAATTGATGGCACAGTTGCTGTGTTTGATGGCATGGCACAGTGGTGACAATTGATGGCACAGTGGCTGCATTTGGTGGCATGGCACAGTGGTGACAATTGATGGCACAGTGGCTGCATTTGGTGGCATGGCACAGTGGTGACAATTGATGGCACAGTTGCTGTGTTTGATGGCATGGCACAGTGGTGACAATTGATGGCACAGTGGCTGCATTTGGTGGCATGGCACAGTGGTGACAATTGATGGCACAGTGGTGGCGTTTGATGGCATGGCACAGTGGTGACAATTGATGGCACAGTGGCTGCATTTGGTGGCATGGCACAGTGGTGACAATTGATGGCACAGTTGCTGTGTTGCATGGCACAGTGGTGACAATTGATGGCACAGTTGCTGTGTTGCATGGCACAGTGGTGACAATTGATGGCACAGTGGCTGCATTTGGTGGCATGGCACAGTGGTGACAATTGATGGCACAGTTGCTGTGTTTGATGGCATGGCACAGTGGTGACAATTGATGGCACAGTTGCTGTGTTTGATGGCATGGCACAGTGGTGACAATTGATGGCACAGTGGCTGCATTTGGTGGCATGGCACAGTGGTGACAATTGATGGCACAGTTGCTGTGTTTGATGGCATGGCACAGTGGTGACAATTGATGGCACAGTTGCTGTTTGATGGCATGGCACAGTGGTGACAATTGATGGCACAGTGGCTGCATTTGGTGACATGGCACAGTGGTGACAATTGATGGCACAGTTTCTGTGTTTGATGGCATGGTACAGTGTTGACAATTGATGGCACAGTGGCTGCATTTGGTGGCATGGCACAGTGGTGACAATTGATGGCACAGTTGCTGTGTTGCATGGCACAGTGGTGGCGTTTGATTGCATGGCACAGCGGTGACAATTGATGGCACAGTGGCTGCATGTGATGGGCACAGTGAGGCTGCAATATTTTTTTTTTTCGTTTGCGCCCCCCAAAATTTTTGAGCACCAGCCGCCACTGGACTGGAACCAACTCATGAATCAGCAAGATAAGCCATAAGTAATGCATATAAACATTTACTGCAATGTAAATATCATTACTATTCCTAATCACGAGTGCACTCTAGGAGAATGGCTAGAATATGGTGCAATATTCCCTGAAAGGCAAATCTTAAAGGAGTTGAAAAGGAAAAAACATGTTTGCCAAAAATTAATGTCTGCAAGGTAGACAGACAGAATAGTGTAATGATTCTGTTAACACACGAGTAAATACCTATTAAATTCCTTCATCTATATCACCTCCGGCATTCTGGTTTCTGTTCTCTTATTCACTTCCTGGTTTGCATCACTTGTTCATGTAAGAACTACATTTCCCAGTATGAATTGTGGCACGCCCAGTAATTCACACCTCCTTGAAGTCTCTAACACATAGAGAGCATCCTGCCGCACAGGTGTAGTTCCCAGGAGGGGGCGAGCACGTTACTGACCACCGCAGTAAAGTCTTCCTTCACGGTGGAGAGTAAAATCAGACAAGCAGGAAGTGAACAGAACAGTGAAGAAATAGAGCAACTTCTGAGCAAAAACGAACAATGAGGAAGTGAAAAGAGGAATGTCTGCAGGTAAAGGATGCTTATTATGAAAAAAATAGTTTTCCTTTACAACCCCTAATAGGTGAAGGTCTCTTTGTAGAAGCTGTAAAGCGACAGTCTTTAGTCTTAACTTTTCAACCGGCTAGTTTTGGGGCCCAGTTGTACCTTTGGTGCACATGAGAATCATCCTAATCAAGCCTGCAGGCAGCAATAAAGCTACTATATGGCTGTATGGTCAGTTATTCTCTCTCTGTCTAGCAGTAAATAGCAAATTCCCAATGCAGCAGCTCACTGGCCCCAGCAATTTTGCAGCTTACCATCCAGTTAAACACATAGGGCCTGATCCACAAAGATGGGACACCCGCGCGGCGTATCCCATTTACACTACGCCGCTGTAAGCCACAGCGGCATATTACGAATTCTCAATGAAATGCCGCTGTAGCTTACGGCGGCGTAGCGTAAATGGGCCGGCGTACGCGGGTGTAATTCAAATTTACTAGTGGGGGGCGTGGTTTAGTATATTTATGAATGACCCGACGCAAGCGACGCTTTTTTTACACTGTGCATGCGCCGGCCATGGACATACCCTAGTGCGCATGTGTGAAATCACGTCGCAAATAGTCAATGAAAACGACGTGTATGTAATATACGCAATTCCCTATTCGCGCACGAGTTACGCAAGCGACGTAAACGATGTCCAATACGATGCGGTCCGAATTCCATGCTTAACATTGGCTGCGCCTCACAATAGCAGCTTTATCTTTACGCCGTACAGACGCTTACGCAAACGACGTAAAAACACTGCACCGGGCGTACGTACGTTCGTGGATCGCCGTATCTACCTCATTTGCAGATTTAACGCGGACGGGCCCCTAGCGTCCAGCGTAAATATGCATCTAAGATACGATGGTGTAAGAAACTTACTCAAGTCGTATCTTAGCGTAAGTCCGGCGTATCTTGTTTTCTGGATAGAAAACAATGACACGCCAGCAGGAAATTCGAATTACGCCGGTGTATCTATAGATACACCGGCGTAATTCCTTTGTGGATATGACCCACAGTGATTAGTCTACTCTCTACTCTGCATCCAGGTGACTTTGGCTGTCAGCACATCTGGACTCAGCACTCCAGATCCTCCACAGGTTGTGGGGACCGCCCTGTCCGCCGACAGCTGAGACAGCTGAGCGGAGACCCCCCACTGAGCTGATGGGCACACGGAGCGGACCGAAAAACGGTCCACTCCGTGTGAAAGGACCCTTATTCTGTACTTGAATTTATAAGTTTTATTATTTTCTGCAAGTTTTAATGTGGCAAGTGACACTTTTTTTTTATTCAGATTTGTGTGATATCTTCTTAAGCGCAGGGTATATCGGGATTACAATCAATTCTCTATCTTCTGGCCTACAGTTCCCTCAATGCAGTGCTGCATGACTCATTCTGTTAAACTTTTGAGACAAAATATTACTGACCCATTCAGGCAATGACTTCTGAGACCTCTGAAGGCATGATGTAGTATCTGGCAACAAGCTGTCAGTAGCAGATCCTTTAGGCTGGGTTCACATACTCTGCGGCCACGGCTCACAGCATGGGGTCCTGTGCGCCCCTGTCCACGGATTCAGGTGCTAATCAGGTCCGAATTTATGCCTGAATTTGCACCTGAATTGGAACCAAAGATTCACAGGAACCTTTTTAAATGTGGACCTTGGCCGCCCCAGGGCTATGTAAACTAACTCCATTGAGAGACAGTCACACTCTCCTGTCATGCAAATTGGATGCAGAAAAACTGCATCCAATTTGCACATGTGTGAACCTCGCTTAAGTCTCCACTAGCTTCCTTTGTACCTATAGTGCATTCTGGTGCCATCTCTTCCCCGGGTAAGTAATGCTCATGCACACAACTATTCACAGGATGAAAAAGAAAAGGTGATTTATTGGACCAGGCCACCTCTTTCCAAAATAAAGCACTTACTGCTTGTTAGGGTCATGTAAATAGTTTACATAGTCTGGGCTCAATGCATTTAAAAAAAACAGCTTTTTGTAGATAGAGCAAGATCTGGTAACCTAAAAATGAAGGCAATCATTGGAGAAGGAAAAATATACTTTTTTAAATATGTAAAAAAGACAGTTATTGGGTCTATGCAGTATTCGACCCCCTTAAAGTGGAGTTCCAGGCTAAAATCAAAGTAGGTCTAATCCAATCAAGCACCTCGTATTTTTTTGGGAGGTTTTGTACCTTTTTTTGATTTTCCAGCAGGGTTTCCGTCCTACACTGCCGTGGCGAGGTACGTTATCTCCGGATTTAGATCAGCCCCACCTCCTGCCCCCCGCTGCCTTCTTGGATTGGTTTGACTAAGGGGCCATTTAGAAAACACAACACAACTCGCACATGCATAGTAGGAAATCAGCTGTGAAGCAGGTTTCCCTTAAATGCAATGCTGTTGCCCGAAACTGAGCTGAGCTTCGGGGGGGGGGGGGGGGGGGGCGACATCTTGGGATCCCTGGACAGGTAAGTGTCCTTATATTAAAAGTCAGCAGCTACAGTATTTGTAGCTGCTGACTTTAAATTTTTTTAAAAGGTTAGAACTCAGTTTTAAAAAGATCGGGCCAGATTCAGATACAATTACATTGGCGCAGAGTATCAGAGATACACTACGCTGCCGTATTTTGCCAGGCTGTACGACGAATCCTGGTAAATTTTGTACCTTACGGTACGGCGGCGTAGTGTATTTCTCGCCGCGTAATCGAAATACGCGATTAGGGGGCGTGAAGCATTTAAATTAGGCGCGTCCCCGCGGCGATCGAACTGCGCATGCTCCGTTCAGAAATTTCCCGCCGTGCATTGCGCGACATAATGTATATACGTCATTCGTTGTTTGAGTAGTGTCGTTTACGGACATTCCTATTCCCAGACGTTTTACGTCAAAAATAGAAAAAGACGTTGGAAAACGTTGATATTCGACGCGGGAACGACGACCATACTTAACATGGGCTATCTAATATTAGACCAGCAAAAAGCTGGTATAGTTTTACGCAGGAAAAAGATGACTAAAGATGCCGTAAGAGATTGCGATAGACGTTCGTAATTTCGTGTATAGTCGGCAAAAGCTCATATGCATACCCCGACGTGGAAAACAACAGGAACTCCACCCAGCGGTTGCAATTTTTTTGCAGCGTAGATCCGAAGGTGTACGAACACGTAAACCAGTCGGATTGAAGCCCGCAGCCGTAATTTCATGGTTTGAGGTTTCAGAGTAGTGAAAAAACGCGTGTAATTCGAAAGTACTCCAGTCTAACGCGAGATAGACAGGCGTAATCGCTCTGTGAATCTGGCCCATCATGTTTACTGTGCAGCAGGGAAAATGTTTGTCTATATTTCTGCAGCACTTTAACAACACTTTACTAAATCAAGCAATCAATTTTTTCACCAATCAATATTGTTGGCTTATGTGCTCTTTAGGTATAATAAATACTTTGTATTTCTAGACTGGCATTCTAGATTGTTCCAAGGCTAAAGTACAACTAAGCAGGCACATGAACTACACAAGGGCCCAAAGAGTGAGGAGGAATGTGTATCTAGTTAAAAAAATTAAAAATAAAAGCGAAATAGATAAGAAACTATTTTTCAGACAGCTAAAATCACTACAATTCTTCCATATGTCAATCTTGCTATTTTCCCTGATTATTATTTTCTTGGCAGGTTTAGACAGTTATGACAGATCTCTACTTCTATTTAAAAACGTGGAGACATATGAACACAAATATTATCTTCAGACACAAAACCCAAGATGACTTTTCAAAGTAATACTTGGTTACCAGGCTGATATAACATACTTTTTGATGATTTACTTTCTTTCTCTGTTATTAAAGCATGGTTATACTGAAATCTACAATATTAACACAATTATACAAAACTTATTTTGTGATTACTACAAGTGATTCAATGCTTAAAACTGTATTGGCATACCAAAAAAAGCAGAATCTAATATGGCATAAGAAAATGTAATTTGATGCCTTCCATTTTGCATTAAATCATGCAGGCAGTACCATAGGGCTATGTACGTATGGGGCCCTCAGTGTATGAGGGGGTGGGGGGGTTATAGAAGGAGAGCAGATGGATATGACAGTTAAAAAACAACTCTTCTCCAGGTTCCAATGATACATTCAGTTTTCTCCCTTTTTGTGATGATTCACTAGCTGGTGTGATGCAAGACCCTCCGTGGCTTGGAGAGAATGAAAAAAAAAATGTGATGTTGATATAAAAAGTATACCAGGTTCACCTACAGATTTGTGATTATTCCAACTGAAGAATTATATGTTTAAACACATGTTGTGTGAGTTCTACTGCATGCTGAGTGAAGAGATAGCCCAGAAGGATCATTTGGACAGAAGGATGTATATATTATTGAAGTGTGCAGAAAATACTTCGCTAATCAATTACCAAACCAAAACAAGGAAAAAAAAACACCACAGCAGCAGCTCTGTTTATGTGATAGACATAAATAAATAATTAAAGAAACAGTGAAGAGCTGCGCTATAACGTGAAAGACCAATATTGGAATCAGTCAATCATATATACAGTGCATACAGACCATAACAGATCATATATCAAAATGTAACACACTTAAGGAGACTAACAATATGAATGTTGGGAAAAGATGCAGACAAAAATGTAGTCTCATCTAAAATGAAAATAAAAATAAAGAGGATCTAGAAAATAGATGTTGATGAAAACAATGAAGGGATTAACTCCAAAATATTTGTGCAAACACCCATGCTCCACCACCAGAAATGATTTTGGCTGGTGGTGGAGCATGGGTGTTTGCACAAATATTTTGAGGTTAATCCCTTCATTGTTTTCATCAACATCTATTTTCTGTCACGGATCCTCTTTACACCTGAGGAATTGGGACTTTTTATTTATATTTTCATTTTAGATGAGACTACATTTTTGCCTGTGCCTTTTCCCAACATTGATATTGTTAGTCTCCTTAAGTTTGTTACATTTGATTTTAGCAGACACATTATGATATATTATCTGTATGCACTGTATATATGATTGACTGATTCCAATATTGGTCTTTCACGGTATAGCGCAGCTCTTTACTGTTCCTGTATATATTATTTACAAGCAAACTGGCTAATGGCTGAAATAGGAGTCAGTGTATTATTATATTGGGGTATTATTTAACCACTTTAGCCCTGGAAGATTTGGCTGTTCAATGACCAGACCATTTTTTGCGATACTGCACTGCGTTGCTTTAAGTGACAATGGTGCGGTCATGCGACGCTGTACCCAAACAAAATTGACGTCCTTTTTTTCACCTCTTTTGGTGTTATTTGATCATCTCTGCGGTTTTTATTTTTTGCGCTATGAAAAAAAAATTAAAATTTTGAGAAAAAAAAAATTATATATACTTTTTGCTATAATAAACATCCCCAAAGTGTATATTGTTTGGTTTGCGCAAAAGTTATAGTGTCTACAAAATAGGCAATAGATTTATGTCATTTTTTATTATTATTTTATTTACTAGTAATGGCGGTGACTTGCGATTTTTTCGGGACTGCGACATTATGATGGACAGATCGGAGACTTTTGACACTTTTTTGGAACCATTGACAATTAACAGGAATCAGTGGTATAAAAATGCACTGATTACTGTGTAAACGTAACTGTGTTCCCTAGTGTGTGTTCTAACTGGAGGGGAATGGGACTGGCTAGAGGAGATGACAGATCGCTGTTCCTAGCTAGTAAGAACTCACAATCTGCCTCTCCTCTCCTAACAGAACAGGGATTTGTTTACACACACACGCAACCCTGTTCAGGCTCTCAAGCCCGCGATCGCGTGTGGCTTGTGGGATCGTGCTGACCTGCCGCCATATAATGACAGCGGCTGGTCGGCAAGCAGTTAAAATGATGGTATTGGTGGAATATATAAATACATAAACATTATCAGTATATTCATTGAGAGATAGTTATTCATTATTTGATTATACAGTGCTAGTATAAGTACTTTAATCACTTGTATTACTGTATAAGGCGGCGTACACACGATCGGACATATCCGATGAAAACGGTCCGCGGACCATTTCCATTGGATATGTCCGATCGGGAGTTTGATCCGATGGCGTGTACACACCATCGGATCAAATTCCCCGCCGCCGGACGGCGCGGTGACGTGGCGGTGACGTTGACGCCGCCGCGTCACCGCCACGTCGCCGCACCAGGAAGTAAAACACTTCCGCGCATGCGCCGAATCCATTCGGCAGCGGCGCGGCGGCGGTGGGGGCCGACATGTCTGCTGGTAAGTGTACTAACCAGCAGACATGTCGGGCGGACAGATTCCACCGGATAGATTTCAAAGCTTGCTTTGAAATCTGTCGGGTGGAGAAATCTGTCCGCTAGCCCATACACACGAGCGGAGATGTCTGCTGAAACGGTCCATCGGACCGTTTTCAGCGGACATATCCCCTCGTGTGTACGCCGCCTTAGTGATATAAAGAGTTTTTAATTCTTATAAGTACCCCGTGACCCTGAGTGTCAGGAGTATAAGGCCATAGAGATTTCATTTTGAGATTTTGATTCAAACCCATGATAAAGCATATTGTAGTTTAGTTTCATGTGATTGCACACTGAGTCACAAATGCTTTTCACAAATCTGAATTATCTACAGATGCATTCCTCTGAGGTCAGTATGTCCTTTATAACTATGTTGTTCCATTGCATTTTGCAGAATAAACAAATTTTTAGAACATGTATTTCAAAGTAAATGAAAAGTTGGAAGATCTAGTGATATTTACCTAGCTTTTTCAAGTTTTCAAAGCTATAAAAAAAAAGTTCACTTGACTAAGAAAAGTATTTCAGAAAAATACTGTGGAAATGGATCACAGATAGTTCATATTTTTATGATAATCAATGTAATAATTATTTTGTTTTAATTTATAATTAAAGGTCATCCTGTATGGCAGGGGTGTCCAAACTTTTTTCAAAGAGGGCCAGATTTGATGAAGTAAACATTCTTAAGGGCCGGCCAGTTTGCCTGACATTCTTTGAACCATTAAAAATTGGTCTAAGTGTGTTCGTCCGAGCAACTAATACACTGCCCAACAAGAATTCTCTTGCCTTTGTGGCTGTGTGTGGTGAAGAGATGAGCTTGGGCATATTATTTGTATATAACATATTTATTGGCTTATAACATGCATCTTAACTTTAAAAAGGAAGTTTCAGGAAAAAATCTTACATTTTAAATAAAGAACTGTGAAGCAAAATAAGATTCAATGCCCATGCAGCCTCACAAGTGCTATGAATGCAGCACTCACCGTATTGCCATGAATGTAGCACCCACTCCATTGCCATGAATGCAACACCCACCGTATTGCCATGAATGCAGCACCCACTCCATTGCCATGAATGCAGCACCCACTCCATTGCCATGAATGCAGCACCCACCGTATTGCCATGAATGCAGCACCCACTCCATTGCCATGAATGCAGCACCCACTCCATTGCCATGAATGCAGAACCCACATGCATGCAGACTCACCATTCCCGTCATTGCAGCCTGATTAATGCCTATCTGCAGCCTTGGAGGAGGCAGGGAGGGGGTGGTACGAGCACCTACAGACATACAGGACAGACTCCTGTTTTGTTGGCGCCCTCTTTAATTGAACAGTAGAACAGTTGTCCAATGGCAGCGCAGGAGATGGGACTTGTCCCGTCTTCTCCAAGGAAACCAGCATATCTATCTTTTGTGGCCCCTGGCGCTAGGGGATTCGTTGGGGAGCCCATAAGATATATATGTAAAAATTACCAGACAGGCTGCCCGAAAACCGGAACGCAGCCTGCGATTGGCCCGTGGGCTGGACTTTGGACATGCTTGCTCTATGGTATGACATAATCAATTCAGATTTTGAATAGGGTTTAGTGAAGAAGAGACAAGTGGTGCCATTACATATGTTTCAGATGTTATTTAAGTTAGCTTTGAAAATTAAAGCAGAAAAATTACAGAAATACCACCCTTCCTTACTGGGGCCTGTTCACATTTTCGTTCATAGGGCGTAAAATTACCAGTTACAGCCTTGTCAGTCCAGAGTTTCTGTACAAAACTGTAGATTTGAGAAAATCTTGATTTCTCTGAAGGAGGAAGATCAAGACTGTCCCTAAAATATTGTTCTGATAGAGGACCTGAGTGGGAGAAGAATCGTCCAATGCGGTATACTCCCTTATCTCGCCACCACTGGAAGGATTCAACGTTCACATTGGATGCAAAGGACGGGACCTGAAATATATCAGTTAATGGTAGACTCTTAGAGACTAAAGAGGGATTGCTCCTGAGCGAGTCCCACAGAACCAACGCCTGTGACAGTGCCGGAGACATAATAGAATGTCTGCATTTGGGGATAGACCACACACGATTTTCCAATGAGCATGTGGGGGAGTCCTGTTCTTCCAGACTAACCCAATCAGGTTGGTCCTGTTTGAGGTATATATCTGACAGTTGTGCCAGTCTAGCTGCCTGGTAGTACCACAGCAAATTTGGGAGTCCCAAACCTCCCTGATTAGGGAGATTAAAGAGGCTACGCGATGATACACGGGGGCTCTTTTTGTTCCATACAAATTTGGTGATCTTACCCTGAAAAGCCTTCAAGTGATTCCTTTTTATCGGTATGGGGAGAGAACGAAAGAGGTATAGAAGTCTAGGAAGAAGAGTCATCTTGACAGAGTTTATCCTGCCAATCCAGCCTATATTCTGTGTATCCCAATCACCTAAATCAGATTCAAGTTTTTTATACATAGGAGGGTAGTTGGCTGTATATAGATCCTCAAATTTCGAAGATAAATTGATACCCAAGTATTTGATAGATGAGCCATTCCAACCAAATTCATATTTCTTTTGTAGTAAGGAAACTACATCTACAGGAAGCGAGACATTGAGGGCCCTAGATTTGGACATATTGACTTTAAGGCCAGAAGCCCTGGAGAATTTGTCAAGTACAGAGTAGATTTCGGACATAGAGGAAATCGGGGAAGTAACAAATAGTAGCAGGTCATCCGCAAATAATGCACATTTGTGGTCCTTACGGGTACATTGAACTCCTCTGATATTCGCGTTATTCCGAATCGCTATTGCCAAAGATTCTATAACAATTGCGAATATCAAAGGAGACAATGGGCATCCCTGGCGGGTTCCCCTTTTAATTTTAATAGATTCTGAAAATAGTCCCTGCAGTCTTATTTTAGCCTCAGGAGAAGAGTAGAGTGCAGATAATATGCCCAAGACTCTTGAGCCAAACCCCCAACGTCTCATAACTTCAAACATATATGGCCAGGAGACCGAATCAAAGGCCTTTTGAAGGTCCAATGATAAGAGCATCCCTTCTTGTTTTTGATCTCCTATCCAACCGGATTGCAATATGGAGATTATGTCTACCGCTCTCCTTACTTGGTCAGGGCCTTGTCTACCAGGAATGAAACCCACCTGATCCTTATGTATATACTGACCAATGAAGGATGCTAGTCTATTGGCTATTATTTTGGTTAGGATTTTAAGGTCATTGTTAATCAACGATATTGGTCTATAGTTTTCCACTTGACTGGTATCCTTGTCAGGTTTAGGGATCACAGAGATATATCCCGAATTCAGCTGAATATCTATAGGATTCCCCTTCATTAAATGGTTAAAAAACGAGTAAGGTATGGAGATAGAAGAGCCGAGAAAGTCTTGTAGTAAGGAGCAGAGAAACCATCTGGTCCTGGAGCTTTATCTGTTTTTAACATTTTGATCACTTCCAAAACTTCCTCAATCAAGATGGGAGCTTCCATTTTCTCTCTATGCACTTCCGCCAGCGAGGGAAGGTCCAAACTATCTAGGAATTCTCCCACGCTATTAGAATTGGAGAGTGTTTCAAAGTCGTAAAGTTTTGAATAGAAGCTTTGGAAGGAATCCATCACCTTCTGAGGGTTCAAGGTAAATAAGCCATTGGCTTGTTTAATCTTAGGGAGGACTCTCGGCCTTAGTCTAGGGGATAGTTTATGCGCCAACATTGGACCAATTTTATCTTTTAATCTATAAAATCTAGCTCCCGACCATTTAAGTGCCTCATCTGCTCTTACTGTAAGCGCAAGATTCAGAGCTGTCCTGGCAGCATCCAATTTAGAAGTTGGGAAACCAAAGGGGTCCAATTTATGCTTTTTGTTCAAATCGTCAAATGTCTTTTCAAGTTCTTCCACTTCCAGCCTCTTCAGTCTTTTTTGTCTGGCTGCGATCTGTATTAGTTTTCCCCTCACTGTCACCTTGTGGGCCGCCCATAAGGTTTCTGGAGAGATTTCCTTTATGTCATTATTTTTAAAGTAATCTGTTATAGCTTGTTCAATCTCTGTGGCTATAGTTGGGTCTTTCAACAATGACTGGTTGAGGGTCCAATGAGATACTTTTTGATTAGAACTGTTTTTTCTTAGAGATAACAGAACCATGGAATGATCCGACCATGGGACGTCCATAATGGAGGACTTCTGGGCCGAGGGGACATGGTGATTGGAAAGTAATATATGGTCTATACGTGAATACGACTGGTGGGGGTTAGAGAAGTGAGTAAAATCTTTAGCAGTTGGGTTCAATTCTCTCCATATGTCGGTCAATCTATATTGGTGAAGCACGCGAGCGACTTGGGTACTGGTTTTAGTAGGTCTAATTAATTTAGCCTTTGCTGGGCCGGATTTATCCAGTCCAGAGTCAAAAGCCAGATTGGAATCTCCCCCCATAACTATGACTCCCTCTACCAAAGGCTGGAGAGATTCAAGCATTTGGCAGAAGAACCCCTTCTGTCCCCGGTTGGGAGCATAGTATGATATAAAAGTGTACGTATTTCCTTCCAGAGTGCCCTTTACCAGAATGAATCTACCCTCTGGGTCCGCGTTTTCCTTAATTAAGTTAAATTTGCAGTGTTTGGAGAATAAAATTGCCACTCCTTTAGTCTTATTTTCGGCCTTTGACAGGTAGAATAATGGGAAATGGGCATGTAAGAACGAGGGAGTATACCGCTTTGGGAAGTGGGTCTCTTGTAGAAATACCACATCAGCATGAAGGGATTTGTAGACTTGTAGCGTCTTTCGTCTTTTAACTGGAGAATTCAGCCCCTGCGTGTTGTGTGAAACAACACAAAGGGGAGCAGGAGGATTAGCTATACCAGCCATGGGATATAAAATTGGCAAAGCTAATTCTCATGCGTTCCCAAACAATATCCGCATCATGAGACACATTAAACAACTTAGGTACATTATCCGGTTTGCAAAATAATGACTGTAGACACTTAAACGTAGGAGCTCTCATTGGCAGGTAGGTCGGGGGGGGGAGAGTGAACAGAAGAGATAGAAATGATAGAGAAAAAAGAAAATAGACAAAGAAATTGTATCCATATGTAAATTAACGTAAGGTCAAAAAATGACCCAGAATGAGGGGAGGGTGTATTACCCCTCCCCCATTCAAACACGTGACCATAGAATAGCCCAGAAAATAAGAGGCTATGTTCCCACTCCCCGGGGCGACGGAACGTCGATCCAAGGGGTAGGCTGAGGCCCAATGCCTCACCACCGGCTGCCAGCGACAGCTCAACAAACTGTAATGTAAATCACTGTTATGAATAATTCAACCCAGTATGACATATTAAAAGAGACAATAAACTATTTTAACTTTCCTAAGAAAAAACAACAAACACAAAAAAAAATATAGAAATATACATATATATACATATACACATATGTATATAAACATTTCCTAGGAAAGTATTAACATGTAGCTTTGGTGAGATCTATTTTCCCGGGTATGGAAAAATAGGGGAAAAAGAGACATCGGTGACCATCCCTTTGAAGAAAGGGGAAAAGACATCCACAAACATGTTCCTTCTCTTCAGGTTGCAAAGTTATCTTTAACCTTACTGTGCTTGACTCTGCTCCAAGCAGAGGAAGTCGGGCTGATAGGGGTTTGTCTTTTGACAGAGCCCTGCTGGATAGGAGTAGTGTCCATTTCTGGCTCGCAGGAAATAATCTTCAAGTCCAATAATAGTCTCTCACCTTCCTGAAAATTCTGTACTACATACTGCCTGCCATTAAATGAAAATTTCAAAGCAAAGGGGAAGGCCCATTTGTATCTTATGTCCTTTTTCATGAGGGCAGACAATAAGGGCTTCATAGCTCTTCTTCTCTGTATTGTGTATGGCGATATATCAGAAAATATTTGAATTATGGCGCCTTGGTACTGTAGTTGTTCATGTTTGCGAGACTGTTTCATCACTTCCTCCTTAATGGAATAGAAATGTGGTTTAACTACCACATCCCTTGGTAAACTGTCCTTTCTTAAAGGACCCAGGGCCCTATGTGCTCGGTCCAATTCTAGTTTGTGGTTTGGTATAGATGGCATCAGGATTTTGATAATGTCCTGTATAGCTGTATGCACGTCTGAGATAGATTCTGGTAATCCTCTGACCCTGAAATTATCTCTTCTTGATCTGTTCTCTAATTCGTCGATCCGTGCCTGAGCAGCTTCCAGCTGTTCCTGCATGAATTGCAAATTATCTGAGTTCTGATCAGTCCGTGCTGTATTAACCTCCAGTTTGTGTTCAATATTTTCTATTCTGCTTCCCAGGCTCTGAAAATCAGCCCTAATCTCTCCTGTGATTCTTTCTGCATTTTGTGCCAGTCCTTTATCTAGCATTTCAGAAATTCTGGTGAATAATTCAGAGACATTGAAGGTTACCTCATGAGCCTGTTCAGCCTTTGTATTCATATGTGCAGGACTTTGTGAGGTAATTACCTCAGGAGTTAAATGACCAGCCTCCATGAGATTTTTTATTTCAAATGATGCAGGAGGGGAGAGAATAGGGCAAGTGTCAGAATTTGGTGTCTGAGGTACTATAGAAGGACTTATAGAAGATATAGCTTGTCTGTCAGTCAGTGAGGTCTCAACTGTACCCAGTGTACTTGTCTGAGGTACGGCGGCCATCTTAAGTAAATTGTTCTTAGCCAGCCTTTTATTAAGTTTCTTGCTCTTTTTGTAATATTTGCCCGGCATGAACTGGGTCCACAGTATGTCAGCTATTCACTACTGTTGTTTCTCTGCTCTTAACGGGTATATAGAACCTGTAATTCTCGTCAGAAAAAAGAAACAGCGTGGGCACCCTGTCCCCAGCTGTCGTTCTTTACAAGGCTCCTGTATATAATTCCCCTGAATAAGGAATAGTTTACCCGGTATCTTCCGATTCACCGTTGAATCCGCAGTCCTTGGATATCTTTTTGTCGTTTGTATCCGGGTTGAAACTCTATATATTTGCGTTTGACAGCCGGTGGTGAGCAGAGCTCCGGTCCTAAGCTGCCATCCTAGGAGCTCCCACGCATGCGCCATCGTAAAATTTTAATTTTAAGTGAACATGTTGTCTTGCCCTATGAAGGCCAATCACAAGTTCATTGTAATGTAAACCTGTGCCAAGAATATGAACATTTGATCATTTTTTAAGCAGTAAAATAACTTTTAAAACAAGCCATCTCTGACCTTTGGTTGCTTTTACTGTGAAGTAATCTATTCTTAAAAGGTCCCCAGAGATAAAAAAGATTCTACTGTGAAATTTAAAGACAAACTACTCGACTAAGCTGATAGCTACATGATAGCTACAGAGGTGAATAAGGACCCTTTCAACTTGCTTTTTACTGCTTGTTAAAATTATGTAAATTATGTAAATGGTATGCATAATCTGGGCACAAGTTCACTTAAAAAATTAGCTGTGTGGTGTGGTGTCTGAATAAATGGAAAAAAGGGAACCAAAGCTTTTACAATAAATACCACGTTAGCTTTCGCGCTCTAGGAAAAACAGGTTTGTTATCTCCTTTTTTAAACTTTTGCATTTTTTCATTTTTTTGGGGTTTTGGCTGAATCCAAGAATAGCCCTGTGTATAGTGCCCTGCTTTCTATGCTGGATGCAGTTAAATACCATGGCCCAGATTCACATACTGTACAATTAGATTCGCGTAGAGTATCAGAAATACTCTACGCCACCGTATTTTACCTGGCTCTACGTGGAATCCCGGTAGATTTTGTCCAGTAAACTACGGCGGCGTAGTGTATTTCTCCCGGCGCAAGCCATCTACGCGAGTAGGGGGCGTGAAGCATTTAAAATAGGCGCATTCCCGCGGCGATCGAACTGCGCATGCTCCGTTCAGAAATTTCCCGCCGTGCATTGCGCGAAATCACGTCGTTACGTCATTCGTTGTTTGAGTAGCGTCGTTTACGGACATTCCTATTCCTGAACGAGTTACGTAAAAAAAAAAATTTAATTCGACGCGGGAACGACGGCCATACTTAACATAGGCTACGCACTGTTAGACCAGCAAATAGCTGGTCTAACAGTACGTAGCAAAAAAATGACGTAAGCGATTGCGAAGACCACTCGTATCTTCGTGGATCGCCGTAAAAAGTCATTTGCATATCCCGACGCTGAAAACGACGCAGACTCCTCCCAGCGGCCGCAAAAATATTGCAGCGTAGATCCGAAGGCTTACGAAGATGTAAGCCTCTCGGATCGAAGCCCGAAGTCGCCGTATCATGGTTTGAGGATTCAAACTAGTGATACGGCGCGCAAAATTTGAAATTACTCCTGTCTAACACCAGTTAGACAGGCGTAATCGCTCTGTGAATCTGGGCCCATGGATTTAGTAATATTTTTAGATACATAAAGTAAAATTAACCTGAAGGCTGAATTGTTGAAAGTTAATCATTTGGATATCTGAAGTGGGAATACAAGGGGCCAGATTCACAAAGCACTTACGCTGGAGTATCAGGAGGTGCACCTGCGCAATTGGAAATATGCGCCTGTGTATCTATGTGCCATATCCCCAAAATGATATACGCCATAAATCTAGACTTTTTCGACCAACGTAATTTCGATAGACCGGCGCATCGTGCGCGCAAAAACTGCGCTAGACACACCATTGATTTGCTAGGCAAATATGCAAATGAGGGAGTTACGGCGATCCACAAAAGTAAGTTTGTGCAGCACAGGCAGCTGCATGTCCTGTCTAAAATTAGGCAATATAAAAGCTTGCTTAAAATTAGACAATCCGTCTACATGTCAGCTAAAGCAACACCGCTAGGGACGAGCTGAGCAGCCACACTTGCAGGACAACAATCTGTATGCCAACATGCCAGGGGCATCCTTGCTCATAGCTATATTACTGACTTTAGATGAGCGCAGAAGGAGGAGGGCACGGAGGAGGGCACGGGAGAGGATATATCGCACACGCATAGACATCTTTGGCATGAGTGATTCTGAGGTGTCTCGCATCTTCAGATTCACCCCTCATGCCATCATGGAATTAACCACAACCCTGCAGGAGGACATCACCAGCCCAACACATGACACCACCCATGACACCCATGATAGCTACATATACAATCATAGCCCTATCCCAATGGAATTCGAACAGAACATGTATGGGGACAGCTGGCTGGTTGGTGAGTGACATGGGTGGCAGGCATGACTGTCCCCCCACATGATGCAGAAATCACAAGGGGCACATGCACTACTAACATCCTCCTGTCTTATCCCTTCAAGGTGACTCTGCATATGCACAGGGACCCCATCTCATGACCTCTATGCGGAACCCCCCATGGTACCCTGTTGTATTCCCCAAACTTTGTATGCCAGATCATCGGTGCATGTTGCATGCTGCACAACTTCGCAGTGAGAAAAGGCCTGGAGATTGACATACGTGATGACCTGACCCCCGAACCAGAAAACCCCCCCTAACCGAGGCTACCCCGTCTTCTGAGGGAAGAGCAGCCAGGAGACAGCTCACATTAGGCATCTTTGCACGTTAATCACACACATTAATCATGGCACAATGAGAATGCATGCATGCACACCACTGTGGTCCCTATATCACACACACCACATCCTCATCAAATTGGTTTGGCACAAGCCCACCATGCAGGACTTGTGAGCAGCAAGGCCACGCCACGGCTCCAATTATGTCACAGTACATTCATACACCATTCACACGGACCTGGGGATCACTTCTCCACCACAAATGAGGGTGACACCCCTTTTCCGGCAGGAATGTCACCCCCACATTCCAAAATCATTCACAAACAGAAAAAAAAATGCCCAGCAAAAAAAAATGACCAGCAAAAATATATATACAAAAAAAAAAAAACAGCAAAGTAAACACAGAAAAGACAAAAATCTCTCTCCAAAACAGTCACTAAATATCTCAAAGACATGTCAAAAACCAACAAACGCTAACAAACAACAGAACAAAAGCACCTTGCTGTATAGGAAGGGATACAAATGGATGTACTTTTGCAAAGGAAGGGCGTTTGTCTCTGTCTATTTAAGCTCTCTGCGTAGCTCACTAAGTTGACCGGGCCTAGTTACAATCTCACTGATTGTGTCGTGCCGAGTTGTGAGCATGTGCAGAGAGGTGCTGACCATGATCTGCTTCATGTGCGCATGCGCAATATGGCCGGCCCTTCATTTGCATGGGGTCACGGCTCATTTAAATGGAACACGCCCACGTCCTTTTCCAATTTGAATTACTCCGCCTTACGCCTCGGAAATAACGTTGCACCGGCCCAAATTTGTGCGCAAATACTACGTGGATACGGTACTTGCGCCTCTACATTGCGCCGGTCTAACGTAAAGGAGGTGCGCTACTTTGGTCAAAATATGCGCCAATGTACGTGAATCTGGCCCATGGGCTTTTAACTTAGAAGGACACATGTCTAATTAGGCTTATTTTGGCAACCATCCTGGTTATATTTAGAGGAACTGGACTATTCTATCAAACAAATGACCAGTTATTGGTTTTGCAGTATTCCTAAATGTAATTTTTTTGTAAACTATAAATACAGGCCCGGATTCACGTACCTGGGCGCATCTTTATTCTGGCGTAGCGTATCTTGTTTACGCTACACCGCCGCAACATTGAGAGGCAAGCCTGGTATTCACAAAGAAAATACGTGCAACATTGCGGCGGCGGAGCGTATAGTTGTCGGCGTAAGCCGACGTAAGTCAAATTAGGTGGAAGTGGGCGTGATTTATTATAATGAAGCGTGACCCCATGTAAATGAAGGGCCGAACGAACAGCGCATGCGCCGTCCCTTTGACGCTTCCCAGTACGCATGCGCAGAATCACGTCGGGACAAACGCCTAAGATACGTTGAATCACTGAACGTAACCTACGCACAGCCCTATTCACGTAGTACTACGTAAATGACATACAATACGACGGCTGTTCCCTCATCCATACCTTTGCATGACTTACCCCTGCTTTATGTGTATGTTTACGCGGACGTACAACTTACGTAAACCGCGTATATTAATGCGGCAGGCGCAAGTACTTTCGTGAATCGGCGTATCTTAATAATTTGCATATTTAACATGGGTACGCTGAATGCGTCCAGTGTAAATATGCGCCCACGATACATCAGCATAGGCCAGTTACGTTGGGCGGCTGAAGCCTTGTTTTACGATGTATCTAGCTTTGTGAATCGGCGTAACAATACGACGGCGCAATTTGTACTTACGATGGTGTATCTCTAGATACGCCAGCGTAAAACTTTCGTGAATCCGGGCCACAGTGTTTAACCTAGATTTGATTCCAAAACAGAGAGTACATCCAGGTAAGAAATTAGGGAGATCTTGGTACTTCAATGGTTAAAAGAGTGCAGGTTTTTTTCTCTGCAGTTTCCTGTGATATTATTGATGGCATGTCCATAGTTACTATTAGTTAAAATATGGGCAATGATGATTTCCATTTTTTTAACAGGGCCACATATCATTGGTTTAGAGCAACCAAACTTCCTTCAACCCACCTCTATTGTACTGCTACGTACAAGTATAATATGCAAAGAGCAGTAATGCAAAGAAACCAATTATACTTTCCTTTATAGAAGTCAGGTAAGTGGAAAATTTTTGCATTTGGTTGCTCTGGGCTAATGGAAGTGTTGGTGATGGGGTTACAGGAAGGGTTAGAGTGTAGTTTACAGTTATGGTTAGTGTTATGCCCTGTACACACTATCAGATATCTGATGGAATCTAATCCGATGGACTTCCACACAGACTATCATTCTTTTCTATCGTTTTTTTTATCCATAGGAAAATTTTAAAACATGCTCTATTTTTTTTCACTGATGGAAAACAAAGCGATGGGGCCCACACAGGATCGGTTTGTCCGATGAAAATGGTCAGTTTTCATCAGACAAACCGATCGTGTGTACAGGGCTTTAGGGTTACAGTGAGGTTAGATTTACAGATACAGGAAGGGTTAGTGTGAGGGTTACAGTATAGTTAGTGTTATACCGTGTACACCCGATCAGGCTTTTGCCAAATCACATCAGCATTCCAACGGAATTCCATTGGAAAAATATAGAACATGTTCTATATCTAAAGTTTGATGAAATTCATCAGAATTTTCGATGAAAAAACTCAGATGGGGCTACATAGGATCAGAAAATCCTATGGAAAAAGTCCATCTGACTTTTTCTATCGGAAATTCTAATCGTTTGTACGGGGCATTAGAGTTACAAGGAAGGTTATTGTTGGGTTTGCAGGGTTGTAAATATTAGGGTTACAGTGAGGGTTAGGGCTATAATTATAGGCATGTTTCAGTTACAAATAAGTTTAGTATTAGGGTTACACGGGGGCAGGGCCGCCATCAGGAATTATGGGGCCCCTTACACAGCTTCAGGCATGGGCCCCCTGGAGCAGAGAACCGGGGGGGTGCTGCCGCCTGAAATTGAGAAGTGGGGGGGCTGCTGGGAAATTAAGAAGCTGGGGGGGGGGGGGGCGTTTACAAAAAGAAGAAACAAAGAAAAATATATAGAAAAAAAGAAAAAAAAGGGGGGTAGCCATCCGGGGCCCTGGTGGACCTCTGGGCCCTTTATTAAAAAGAAAAAAAGAAAGGAAAAAATATATATAAAAATATACATATCTTTTTTTTTTTAAAAAGGGGGGTTGTCGTATGTGGCCCTGGGGACCTCTGGGCCTTTTAATATATATATATTTTTTTTTTAGAAAAAGCAATTACAAAAAAAGGGGGGTTGCCATCTGGGATCTTTATTTATAAAAATAAAAAAAATATATATAAACAAAAATAAAAAAAATAAGCAGGGGTTTGCCACATGGGGCCCTGGGGACATCTGAGCCCTTTATTAAAAAAATATATATAAAGACAAAAAAAGAAATAAAATAATATGAAAAATAATAATATATATAAATAATAAATAAATAAATATATAAAACAAGGTTTTTTTTTTATAAAAGAAAAAGGGGGGTTGTCATCCGGGGCAGTGGGGATCTCCAGGCCCCTGGGGACCTCCAGACCCCTAAAAAAAATGGCCCCTTAATAAAAAATAAATAAAAATATATTAAAAAAATATATATTTTTTTTATAAAAAAATAAATAACACAAGGGGGGTTGACATACGGGGCCCTGGGGACCTCTGGACCTCTAAGAAAAAAAAATTGTCCCTTTAATAAAAAATAAAATAAAAATATATTAAAAATATATTAAAAACCTCCGAACCCCTAAAAAAAAAGTTTTTTTTTTTATATATTTTTTTTTAAAGGGGGTTGCCATCCGGGCCCCTGGGGACCCCGGGCCCCTTACAGGTGTACTGCCTGTACCCCTCTGATGGCGGCCCTGCATAGTGTTAGGATTATAGGGAAGTTAGTGTTGGGGTTACAGATGGTTAATGAAAGGGTTACAAGCAGTAGTAGTGTTAGGGTTACACTAAGGGTTAGCAATAGGGTTGAAGAGTTGGTTGGTGTTGAGGTTACAGGGAGGATTATTGTGAGGGCAAGTGTTAGGGTTATAAGGTCAATTTTGTTAGGCATACTGGGAGGAAAATGTGAGGGTTAGAGCTAGGGTTACAGGAAGGATTAGCGTGAAGTTTAGTGTTGGCATTTTTGGAAGTGTGAGGGGAGATTATGGACTTATGGTAGGATATAGCCCTCCAGGAGCAATACAAGAGAACATTACATAGAGAAGTAGCATCACCACGCTTCTGTCACTGAAAGCTACTATATCACCTTTCTTTATAAAGTACTCAGATTACTTTATTATTATTATTTCATTTGTGATGTCAGCAGTTATAAGTCAATAGAAATAAAGGAAGCCAAATTACCAATGGGCAATTTTATTTCAGCTGTCTTTTTCCTGACTGATTTAGGGTATTCTTTTGCAAACAGATGAATAATTCTTAGAAGCCTGTGTGTTCATTGTTCATGTTCTGCCTATTAACATAAAATCAACTTCCAATCAATGTTGAATAAAGGATTATCATCTTGCCTGATTGGACATTGATTAGTGTTTTCTGAAGCGCTGGATGTAGTTACTGTGCAGATGGTAAATGGATCATAACTTTTAACCACTTAGGGACCGGCCACCGGCGTTATATGTCAGCTGTTTGAAGAGGATTACCATTGTTATGGTAGCAGCTACACAATAAAAGTCGTCTCTGCAGCGCATACACCGCAAAATTACTTTTGTCGGTGACGGCCCCCCTGCCGTCCGCTCTCTGGAGCCGTCGGCAGGGGCGGGGGCCATTGGGTCTGCTCGCTTGCTGTGTATGGAGACGATTCAGAGGAAGATGGCCCCCACCCGTCTCCAAATCACTGCAGAGCGGAAGCGACGTCGAAACGTCGCTTCCGCCCAATGCTCTTAAAGGTTTTTTTTTTTTTTTAGAATGACAATTTTTTTTATTGCATTTTAGTGTAAATATGAAATCTGAGGTCTTTTTGACCCCAGATCTCATATTTAAGAGAACCTGTCATGCTTTTTTTTTTTTCTATTACAAGAATGTTTACATCCCTTGTAATAGGAATAAAAGTGACCCAATAAAAAAAAAAAAAACAGTGTCAAAATAAAGTAAAATAAATAAGATTTTTTTTTAAAGCCCCCCCATCCCGATGACCACGCGCGCAGAAGCTAATGCATACGTTAGCAGTGCACGGGTATGAAAATTATGTGGTATCGCAGCGATCGTTAGAGCAAGAGCAATAATTCTAGCCATAGACCTCAGGCCAGATTCTCATAGAATCACGCTGGCGTAGCGTAAGGCATTTACACTACGCCGCCGCAACGTAACAGAGCAAGTGCCGTATTCTCTAAGCACTTGCTCCGTAGTTTGCGGAGGCGTAGAGTAAATCGCCCAGCGTAAGCCCGCGTAATTCAAAGGGGGCGGCTTGTATTTAAATTAAGCGCGCCCCCACGTCGAGCGAACTGCGCATGCGCCGGCCGGGGAAAAATCCCAGTACGGATGCTCCAGCTCACGTCGGAGAGCGTCGTGAAAACCGACGTCAAAACGACGTGATCGTCACTACGCAATGCCCTATTCGCGAACGAGTTAGTAAAACTACGTAAGCGACGGAAAAAGCCGACGCTGACCCGACGCCATACTTAACATGGCATCTGACGGCACCCGACGGCATCCGACGGTACTTCGTAAGGTTACTCCTCATAGAAGCAGGGGTAACCTTGCGAGTTCATAAACGACGTACGCGACGACGGGGCGGCGTAAAAGCGATCGGGAATCGGCGTAGTAGCCTCATTTGCATAGGCAAATGAGAAAACAACGTAAAGGCCACCTAGTGGCCAGAGTTGTCATTACAACTACGATCCGCAAGTGTAATGGTATTACACTTGTCGGATGTTGAAGCGTATCTATGCCAAAGTGATGCTAAGCATCACTCGCATAGGTACGAGCCAAAAAAAACGGCGATACGACGGGGTATCTGAGATACCCCGTCGTAGCGCCGCTGAGAATCTGGCCCCTGATCTGTAACTCAAAACATGCAACCTGTAGAACTTTTGAAGCGTCGCCTATGCAGATTTTTAAGAGTAAAAGTTTGTCGCCATTCCACGAACGCATGCAACTTTGAAGAGTAACATGTTGAGTATCAATTTAATTAGTGTAACATTATTTTTCACAATATAAAAAAAAAATTGGGCTAATATGGACATTCTTACCAGACAAGTTGGACCTCCTATATTAGCAAGGTTATATGGGCCTGCAGATATAACCCTCTGCGGGGTCTTAATAGGTCACAGATGTATGTGCCATTACTATCTGCTTCCTTGCTTCCGTCCTATGTGTCCCTTAGAAGGGATCTCTCCCTCTGATGGAGTAAAAAATCTGCTCACGGACTCGGACTCAACATGTCAAGGAAAAACTAAAAAAGACTTGAGATGTATTAACCTTAACCACTTTCTCGGTTTAATATAAAAAATGTGTGGTATCGACCATTTTGAGGGAACTTAAAAAAGGTAGGCAGAGGTTTGTTTTCTTGCAGGAAATGCATTTTAAAACCGCCCAAGTGCCAAGGCTCACTGACTCCTATTTTCCCGAGGCCTATCATGCCACAAACAACCTTTCAAAAACAAAAGGCGTCTCCATTTTGATAAGCAAACATGCCTCCTTTAACATAGTGGACAAACTCATAGACTCCGGAGGGCAGATTCATCTTCCTGAAGGGGGATTGTAATGGAGTACCCCTCACATTGGCCAATGTATATTTCCCCAACTCCTCCCATCTCGCATTCTGCAGGCATATGATGTCCAAGCTTAGGGGCTTTGGTACCAGGTGTATAATTTTGAGCGGGGATTTTAACGTTCCATTGAATCCCCTGTCAGACACCTCGACGGGTAAGTCTTGCATCACTTACAGGATTCTCAAGAGTATTAAAACCCTGTTGGGATCCATGCAACTGATAGACTCCTGGCGTTTCACACACCCAGAGGACAAAGACTACACCTTCCACTCCATTCTCCACAACCGCTATTTCAGAATAGACTACATCTTTGCATCCCAGAGAGACCTCCATTTGATTACAGAAGCGCACATAGGAATTCAATCTATCTCAGATCACGCCCCGACCTCGCTATCCCTTAATCTACACAGACCCCCTGCCAGGCCCAACTCGTGGAGACTGAACCCATCCCTATTGACCGACCCGCAGCTACTCCCGAACATCTCCTCGTCCATTAGAGAATTTTTTGAACGTAACGTCACACCTGACATGGACCCCCTGTCAATCTGGGAAGCTCACAAATGTACGGAGAGGGGGAAGCTCATCAGATTGGGAACACATTGTAAACGAGAAAGGGAAAAGGCCATCCGGCTCCTTACAGATAAAATTCATAAACTTGAGACACTCCACAAACAATCCCTTTCTAAAAGCTCAGCTTGCACGCTTTTAAACGGAAGGATCTTCAACAACTCTTAGATTCTAAAACTAAGCGACTTTTATTTTTCAAAAGAAAATTATATTACGAACATGGTGACAAATCAGGCAGATTTCTGGCCAAGGCCTTGAAAGATGCTAGCTACACGTAAAATATCACCGGTATACGAAACAAACTCGGCCACATCGACGTCACCACAGACAGGATAGCCAAACATTTTCATGAGTACTACTCTGACATGAACAGTCTTCCGGTCCAGGGAGATCCCCCTAACTCCTTTAAAAATCGACGCCAGGCGTTGTGGGACTATCCGGCAGGTTCTAAACTCCCCACATTGCCGGAGGAAGTAATCCAACAACTAGAATCCCCAATAGAGAATTCCGAACTACTGTCAGTCATTAGCGATCTTAAAGCGGGGAAAAGTCCGGGCCCGGATGGATTCACTTCCATTTACTATAAGACCTTTGCAGAGCTTGTTGTGGATCCCCTACGCAGAGCCCTGAATTCCCTAGCTTCTCCTAGAGATATACCACCCACATTTCTCTCGGCGCACATCACGGTTCTGCCAAAACCGAACAAGGACCCCCAAATATGTTCTAGCTACAGGCCAATTTCACTCCTTAACCTGGATGTTAAGCTGCTGGCAAAAATTCTGGCCAACAGGTTGAGACCGCTCCTACATGACATCATAGGCCCATCCCAAGCCGGCTTCATGTCCGGTCGGGAATCCAGAGACAATGTCACCAAAGTACTTAATTTGATTTACCCTGCCCGCACCCGGAAGATAGAGGGCCTTCTTCTGTCCACCGACGCTGAGAAGGCCTTCGATCGAGTAGCGTGGGACTACATGATGGACACGTGCCAGTATGTAGGGCTGGGATCCCACATGAGATCCTGGATTTCCGCTCTATACAAAAAACCCTCAGCCCGCATTAAGATTAATGGCTCCCTGTCTGAGACGTTCCAGATAGGTAACGGCACCAGACAAGGCTGTTCCCTCTCACCTCTCCTCTTTATCCTTTCCCTTGAATTCTTCATCAGGAGATTCATAGCTGAGAGGACGATTCAGGGTTTCCCACTAGCAGGCAACGAATACAAAATTGCCGCGTACGCGGATGACTTGCTTTTCTTTTTGACAAACCCTCAGGCTTCCCTGCCAGAACCCCTTGAGGGAGTTTTCCCGGGGGGCATGGCTGGACCTAGCTAGAAGATGGATGTGTAATTCCTGAGCTCCTGCCACCCCAGAGCTACTACACCTGATAACCAGAGATTTTGGTCTGTTCTCTCCCCCGATAGCTATGGGCACCGCGTCCAGAACATCTTCTGCCTCCAGATCGCGATCCCCCAAGGAGAACACCGTCGCGATCACTCCCTGACATGTTCCGCTCTCAGAGAGGCAACATGGCGCCCTCCCGCCATGGCTCATCCCTAAACCTCTCACAACCCCCTCCTCATGGGCCATCAGAGATTATTCTTTTGACCCAACCGGGTCTACACCCACCGGAGAGCGACCGTACTGGATCCCCTGTCTCCTCTCAGCATTCGCCGCTCTGTATAGCTGATCTGAGAGCCGAGGCGGCTGAAATCAAAGACGCCTTGGCAGCTGCTGTGGCGGAACTCTGGCTGGATATCAGATCGTTGAATGACAGGGTCTCGCAAACGGAGAAAGTGGCGGAGAACCACAAGATTGTCCTCCAGCGCTCTACGAGGAAGATCCACGACCATACCCTGCAGCTCCGGGATATGAACCGACACCTCGAGGACCTTGACAACCGCGGACGCAGACATCATTTAAGAGTTCGGGGCCTTCCGGAGGCCATAGAAGGGGATCATGTCCCCCAGGTGGTTATAGGTCTGTGTACGCGGCCTATGACCTGGAGGAGACAATAGCCCAATCCTCCGATAATAATGAGAAATTCTGGTCCCCCTGGGTTCAATATAAATTCTCACAAGCTTATGAACAGTTGTTGGGAGGGACCTAAACCCTCCAGCTTAATTCTGGGTTACCTTTCCATACTCGAGCATCTCTCCAATGAGTCGACAGAGTTTACACCTGAATGACCCCTTCTGTGATTCCCCCCCCCCATCCCTTCTTCTCCTCTATATCCCCCTGGTTTCTCCTTCCTCTCTCACCTCGTGTCCTTTACACAGCTATCTTCTTTCTTTCATGCTGAAACTTTTAGCTTATCTTACCACAAACGCCTATCTGACAGGCACTAATCCTGTGATATGTGCAATTTGCATCTGTTGTTTAATGGTTATTGTTAAGTACAACTGTTATTCCAAGTTCACTCTCAACAATGCACCAAGTGCTGTACTGTTTCGCGACTTGTTGTAAACACTTGTTGAGAGCTGGGACTCCCGAATTTAACCTTTTCAACTCTTCTTTAATAAACTTGATGTTATAAAAAAAAATGTGTAGTATATAAACAATCACAAGTTCAATACAGAACATATTTTAAAATGCCGGCAGTAAAAAGTAACGTTTGCCCGTGCTTCCGGGGTCACGTTAAACGCGGTGATGTCAGAGCGTGGCTCCACCCTGACATGTCTTGTCATAAATTACGTTATGAAAGGGCACAAATATCGGCGGCCTGAGCAGGATCCAGAGCAGTGAGTTTGGGGGTGCTGACAGATAGTCATCTGGGTGCAGAGCAGAGAGTGGACTAATCAGTGTGTGTGGCCAGATGGTGAACTTCAAAATCATTAATGGGACTGGTGAGCAGCTTATGTGGGGATTTTCTATCTACTGCTAGAGAGAGAGAGACTAACCCCTTTAGGAATTGGCCTTACAGCTATCTAATAGCCTTATTGCTGCCTGCGGGTTTAAATGGGTGTATTCTCATGTACACCAATGGTATAATTGGGCCCCAATGCTAGCCAACCGAGGAGTTAGGACTAAATGCTGCCCCTTTACAGCTGCTACACAGAGACCGTTACTTACTATCTACAGGTATGCTAAGTGGTACCTCTTTGGACACTGCACCATATCCTAGCCATCCTCCTAGAGTGCACTCTAGACTAGTTATAGTTTTATTATTCATATTGCAGTCAGTCAATGCCTATGTGCATGCATTGTTTACTGTTGACTTTGCTGATTTATGAGTCCAGTCTAATGGTACAAAACAATATTTTAAGTTGACATGGTGAATATACTGTTTAGCAAACTGTGTCTGAACTTACCTTCTTTGTGATCATTTATGCTCAAACCATCATTTATTCCAACTTGTACCAATACATTGAGTTAATTTGCCACTAAATGATCTTGTGTTTATTTCCTGGTGCATATTCACAAGCCAAGTTAAAGGTATCTATACTTATGCTGTCATATGTCCTTGCAGTAACTTTCAGGTGTTGAGTCAGGGCTGAGGGTGTTCTTGGGTGAGCCCCTATGGTCAAGAGCAACATATTTTTTTCTTGAGGCTCCATGCACACTGAAGCTGATAAACTGTAGTTTATTGGCGTTTTTTTTTTTTAAAACCCATAAACTGAACTCTATGTTAGCCTATGTGCCCATGCACACCTGGGCGTTTTTTAATGTTAATAAACTTTGGAGTTTATTGGCTTTTTTCTGAACCTTGCAGTTATTTATAAATTAAATATATATATATATATATATATATATATATATATATATATATATATATATATATATATAGAGAGCTTTTTTAATGTGACATTGAAACATTAATGAACACAGCAAACAAAAAAATATTGAATTATTATTAGAAAAATTTAAAAACATTTTTTTTATTGTTTATGGCACTTTCAGTGACCGGGTGCCAGTCAGCATCATTAAACGTAATTCTATAAACATGTAAGTCTTTGCTCTCATGTTTTTTTTATTTTTTTTTTAAATATTGCAACCAGATTATGTCTCTCTCCCAGCCATGATTGGACATGGAAAGGAGAAGCAGCAAACTGATGAGATGTCATTCCTCTCTCTCCTTCTGTTAGTTTGTTTTTTATGACATAGCAAATCATGACTGCAAATCTTTAACAGGGCCTGTTAGTTAGCTTGAGCTATAAGTTCATTAGTTGTCCACCTATGTTCATAAACCTTTGAAGATTTCTGTGTCATTAAGAGTTCCTGAAGACAGTGCAGTAACAGCAAAAAATTACACTTCATTCCAGAACACCCAATGTTGGTGATTCCAAGATGACAGCCTTGGGCCAGATTCTCAAAAGAGATACGACGGTGTATCTCAGATACACCGTCGTATCGCAGTTTTTTTCAATGGGTGTCTATGCGAGTGATTCTTAGAATCACTTACGCATAGATACACTTAAGATCTGACAGGTGTAAAGCAATTACACCGTCGGATCTTAGATGTAATGACAACGCCGGCCGCTAGGTGGCCTTTACGTTGTTTTCTCATTTGCCTATGCAAAAGAGCCTAATACGCTGATTCCCGAACGTTTTTACGCCGCCCCGTCGTCGTTTACGTAGGTTGCGTACGTGTAAGTTTACCCCTGCTGTATAAGGGTTATGTTTCAGAAGTGCCGTCGTTGACATTTTAAGTATGGCGTCGGGTCAGCGTCGTCTTTTTCCGTCGGTTACGTCGTTTTATTAAGTCGTTCGCGAATAGGGAATTGCATAAGTGCCGATCACGTCGTTTTGACATCGGTTTCAACGACGCTTTCCGACGTGAGCTGGAGCATGCCCACTGGGCTTTTTTCCCGGCCGGCGCATGCGCACTTTGTTTGACGCGGGGGCGCACTTAATTTACAGCACGCCCCCTGCTTCAGTATTTGAATTACGCGGCCTTACGACGCCGCATTTACGCTACGCCGCCGAAAATTACGGAGCAAGTGCTTTGAGAATACGGCACTTGCTCCAGTAATTTGTGTAGACGTAGTGTAAATGCGATACGATACGCTACGCCGCCAGATACGCCATTTTTTGAGAATCTGGCCCCCTGTATATAGTAATAAATAGAATTTGCAGTCACATTTCAGGATCAACAGCATAACTGATAATATTAAGCTTAGCTGTAAATGCTTGTGGTCCAGTTTGATGGTGATTGATAGCTTCTGCAGTAGTTGGACTAGATGGTTTTAATTTACTTTGCAGCAAACAGCTATGGTTCTGAAATGCTGTGATTGGCATAACATTTAAAGGATAAGGTCAGTGGTACATTTACATGCAGTACAAAAACAGAAGCAAAGTAAACTACAGATACATCAGTGGGACCTTACATTTATAAAAGCATAAGTCTTTTGCATTGGTTCCAGTTTTCTTTAAGAGGTTGGTGCCTATTAGCGAAGAAGATGACATTGTGCCAAGATAGTTCATAGCAAGCAACCGCCATCAAAGATGATAAAGTAGAACTAAAGGCAAAACTTTTTTTTTTCATTTTGGGAAGAGTAAGAAAGGGTATAACCCCTGTCATTTATTTTTTGCCCACAGCTAAATCAGGAAGTGAGAGGAAATTCTTCAAAAGTGAGGAAATGATTGGTTGTCACTGGTGTCTCCATTGAAAAATGTCTCCCCTATTCCTATTCTGGGGACATTCACTTTTGGTGATAACAGTAAACAGGACAAATAAAGATGGTGAACAGTGGACAGCAACAAAAACTTGACCGTTGTTCTAATTCCTCTCCACTTTATCCAAAATTAAAAAAAGTTTTGCTTTATATTTTAACTGTTCCCCCCACAATATAGTCAACACAAGGCGAGGGGGACCAGATCTGGTAGTTTTGGATATAATTATTGCCGAACCACGATAACTACCTACTGTAGATACTTAAACCATCCAGCCACACAATCATAATGTGACAGTCCTGAATATTTACTGCACTACATGAAAAATACATATATGTATGTGTATATCTATATAAATCTATATATATATATATAGATATATATATCTATATATATATATATATATAATTTTGTGTAGAGTGACCTTTTCTCTGTATCCCCATTGAGCAGATTTTCATGCAGATCTTGAGACAGAATACATTAGTGTAACTCCTCCAAAATGAAGGTAAATACCAGTTTTAATGGTTGTCAACTAAAAAATGAACACATGTCTATATTAGAAGATGACATCTATCTTTTTGTTTTGTTAGTCAAAAGGCAGTTCTTTGTTCGATCAAGATGTTGGTATCGCTTAAACACTTGCCGACCGGCTCGCGCCAATGTATGTTGGCAAAGTGACAGGTTCTTGTGAATCACCAAATCTTCCCCTTTAAGAGCCGCCAGGGGGACCCGTGCACGTGGCTGGCAGGCGTGATCGCCACCGGCCACCTGTGATTGCAGGAACAAGAGCTAGAACTGGGATTTGTGTATATAAACACACAAAGCGCTGTTCTGTCAGGGGAGAGAAGAAATATAGTTTGTTCCTAGTAAGTAGGAACAATGATATGTCTCCTCCCCCAGTCAGTCCTATCCCCATACAGTTAGAAAGACTAACTAGGGAACACATTTAAACCCTTGATCTCCCCTTATTGTTAACATCTTCCCTGCCAGTGACATTTACACAGTAATCAGTGCATTTTTATTGCTCTGATTGGTGTATAAATGTCAATGGTCCCAAAAATGTGTCAAAAATTAGCTGTCCTCCACAATGTCGCAGTACCGCTAAAAATCGCAGATCACCGTCATTGCTAGTAACAAAAGGCCATAAATCTATCCCATAGTTTGTAGATACTATAACTTTTGTGCAAACCAATCAATATACGCTTATTGCGATTTTAACTGATGAAGAAATTTGTTTTTGTTTTTAAAAAAAAAATCATTTTTGGGGATATTTATTATAGCAAAATGTAAAAAATATATATTTTTTTTCAAATATGTCGCTCTTTTTTTGTTTATAGTGCAAAAAAAAAAACCTGCAGAGGTGATCAAATACCACCCAAAAAAAGCTCTACCTGTGGGGTCAACCTGTTGTTGACTGTGTAACACACACATGTTGTAGCAAAAAGGTAGGCTTTAATGCCCAGCCTTGCACATAGGCATCCACTGTGGCCTGATGTTGTGCAGAGAGCACGCTCACTGTACACTCCCAGTGCACTGACCCAGTTGTCACTGAGAAAATTGTGTGTATTTATTACACTGCATGTAGGAATAGAGGTAGGGCTTAAAGGACCCCAAAGACCCAAAAGTCCAATAGCAAAAGCTATAAAGAGGGGGGCAATAGGACTGTGGCGGTACAGGGTGAGCAGGTAAATTCAGAAGAGCAATTATATTAAAAGATATAAATGTATTAACATAATATCAAAAAAGATATAAAAGACATCAAAACATAAACAATAAATCACAATAAACAATTAACGTGACCAGCAGTACAGATCACTGAGATTAGGTTGTCCCCAAGAAGAAGATCACGGTGAAGATGGGGGTCACGTAGAAGGGGGTCTCAACTAGTTTCGTCCAGAGAGTTCTAAAATTAATATACAGTCGTCAGCAGTGAAATGGGTTGAACAGGATATGCAGGCACATATACAGATCAGTCAAATACTAAAGACAGTTATTAAATACAAAATACAAATGTGAACAGATAAATACAATGTAGAGATTGGGGAGCAGGCACTGTGTAGCTTACCTAAAAGCAAAGGCTCTAAAGCCACTGTAGGGGGGGTCTCACACGGCGGCCGAGGGGGAAAGAAGTGGAGATGGACATGTTCAACTAAATATATAGGCAAGCTATGAGTGAGGCTGAAGATATAGAAGGATGGGGGTAGTCTAAGTGATCAGTGCCAGTGCAGTATCAACAAAACACTATGTGAGGAATGGACGTGAAGGACTGTGGTATCAGGAGGTGTGTATGCTGGAGGTAGGATACAGGGGGAATCCCAATGGGTGTTCTGGGGGGGTGATCACAGAGGACTGGAGGAAGAATACAGGATTTTAAAGTCAATATGACTCTTAGATTTAATATTTCTTTAATAGATGTGACAGTGTTATGCCCTGCTACTGTGTGAAAATCTCCGGAGTATTGTTTCTGAGTAGAGAAGACTGGCTTGTCAGTGTTTTCTAGGGTTTATAAACCTGGATCTGGAGCTTGGAGACTTTGGGTGGGAAGAGTCTCCAATTCTATGTCCAGGTCTTCCTACAGACCTACAGGCAAGTGTACACACTCGTTATAGGGAAGGAGCTGGTCATAGCTCAGGGTACAATCAGGAAAGAACTGTGTGCTCCACCCAGAAGGCAGGTGTGCTTCCATTAACCACCTCCCACTCGGCCATCGAACAGATGTGGCCAGGCAGAACAAGAGTCAACCCAACTGTATGCATCAATGTGTCCTCCACTTCTGGTGTTTGTGAATAGCCTCAGGGTGGCACAGCGGATTAAATATTGGTGTACTGGGCCGCTGTAATTTGCCCTGCTACCAATCACAGTAATCACTAGTGTTGCTCACGAATATTCGCATTGCGAATATTCGCTACGAATATTGCATATTCGAGTATTCGCGAATAACTCGAATATTGCGCTATGGCGAATATTCATATTTTTTCAAATTTATTTGTAAAACAGATCACATCCTAGTGATCTCCATCGACGTCTAAAAGCATTGCTGGTATGATTAGAGAGAGACCCTGGGCCGAGTAGCTGATGCGATTCTTTTATGTTGCCGAAAATTTGCATTGCGAATTTTCGGCAACATAAAAGAATCGCATCAGCTACTCGGCCCTTCTTTTGCATCAGAGCCAATCAGAATAACTTGAATATTCGGCAAAAGGAATATTGCGCGATATTTCTTTTGCCGAATATTCGAGTTATTCTGATTGGCTCTGATGCAAAAGAAGGGCGGAGAAGATAATCGAGCAATATTCCTTTTGCCGAATATTCGAGTTATTCTGATTGGCTCTGATGCGCCCTTCTTTTGCATCAGAGCCAATCAGAATAACTTGAATATTCGGCAAACGGAATATTGCGCGATTATCTTCTCCGCCCTTCTTTTGCATCAGAGCCAATCAGAATAACTCGAATATTCGGCAAAAGGAATATTGCGCGATATTCCTTTTGCCGAATATTCGAGTTATTCTGATTGGCTCTGATGCAAAAGAAGGGCGGAGAAGATAATCGCGCAATATTCCTTTTGCCGAATATTCGAGTTATTCTGATTGGCTCTGATGCGCTCTTCTTTTGCATCAGAGCCAATCAGAATAACTTGAATATTCGGCAAACGGAATATTGTGCGATTATCTTCTCCGCCCTTCTTTTGCATCTGAGCCAATCAGAATAACTCGAATATTCGGCAAAAGGAATATTGCGCGATATTCCTTTTGCCGAATATTCGAGTTATTCTGATTGGCTCTGATGCAAAAGAAGGGCGGAGAAGATAATCGCGCAATAGGAATATTGCGCGATTATCTTCTCCACCCTTCTTTTGCCCCCTTATTCTCCTTTCTTTTAAGTAGAGTTAGTGTAGAGTTAGTGTTTAGTGCATATTAGTTTAGTAATACAGGAAATGATCTCCGTTTATGAGAATTTCCCAATCATTTTCGCATTAGCGAAATTTCGCATTAGCGAAAATTCGCAAAATTTTTGTTGGGATAAAATATCACGAATATTCGATATTAGCGAATATTCGCGAATATTCTTCTATATATTCGCGCAATATCGTGCAATCGAATATGGCGTATTCCGCTCAACACTAGTAATCACATGAAAAGGAGTAAAAAATGTCTGCCATTCATGATGCCATTGCTTACTACTGCCTTTGCTACTGTGATCTCTTTGGTTAGCAATTGGTCGTAGTGATCACATGGTACAGAGCTATCACAGCAGTCCTGTACCATGTGATAGCTGTGGCCAATCACCACTACCACAATAGTAAAAAATGGCCATCTATTAGGGGACATCTTGTCCCTTAAACAATATAGATATGAATTTCATGTTATTACATCTATCTCAGCTCTAGTCTCCATTGTATCAACATCTAAACCCTGATATAATGAACAGAAAAACTATGTCTCATGCTTTCCATTTTGCATGTTATGTTCTTTTCTATATACCAAATTTGAATTAATATGGCACGGAGACCTTACCTTTCATCTAAGATCAACACAATTTGTGTTTAAAGGCTCAGCAAAGATTGCTTTAAATTATGGAGTTCTTAAAGGTCAATGATTTAGCAGAAAAGCTTAAAAATTGTACAGACACATTTCAATCTAAGTCTAGGGAATTATGTTCTATGTTTGTAGTATAAAACCTTAATAGCTTACATGCCCATTTTCAGTTTAAGATTAAGGAATTGTCAGCTTAAAACTATTATTTTAGCTGTGTGCTAAGGCTGGCAATAGAAGAAAGCATTTAAGTAATATATATTCCCTGTCAGGAACCATGAAACAGATGGAGACAGAAAATGCAGTAAAAATCACACCTTTTAATAAAATGGTAAAAATGGTACAACTGGTAAAAGCAGTCAAAACATAGCCAGGATTCGGTAGCCAAATCGGGTAGTCAGAATAATCCAGGTTGTCAGGAAGCCAGAGATAAGCATAGTCAGAGGCAGCAGACAGGATCAACCAGGCAAGTCATCAACAGGAACATAACAGAGAGTCTCTAGATATGTTGACCAAGGCAAAGGCAATTGATGAAATTAACCAGTCAGTTTAAATAGCCAGAAGGGGCTGGCTGTGGGCTTCACTGGCAAGCAGGAAATGATTAACAGGTGAGCCACTGTGGAATGCTGAGTACTGGCAATTAACCAACACTTTCCAATAAACCAGGTACTGTATGTGCCCACGGAACCTACAGGAGTCAATGATCAATTGTATCTCATACCATGTACCTCATGGTTCTCAACCTCCTTCTTCCTTGAGTGGCCAGCTGCCTTGGGAGAATGGTAAGTCTGGAGCAAAGCAGTGCAGAGATTCTCTGGGACAAAGTAGCGGTCACCAGGTTTCTCTGGAGGAGACTGGATCTGGGCGGCATTAATTTTGTTACCCAAAGTTGAGGTGAGACTAGTGAAAACAGTAGCCAGAATGCGATTATGAGGCATTGACTCAATATTGGAAGCGGAGGAAAATGTGTCAGCCTTTACATTTTTAGTACTGGGTAAGAATCAGACTGTAATTGAAGCTTGACAGAAAAATAGCTCACCACGCTGTTCTGGGAGCTAAGCGTTTAGCCTCAGACAAGAATGTGAGATTCTTTTGGTCTGTCAAAATGAGGAGCGACACAGTGGTATCTTCCAATAGATGCCTCCATTCTTTAAGAGCTAAAATGATCGCTAACAATTCTCTGTCTCCAATCTTGTAGTTGCATTCTGCAGGAGACAATTTCTTAGAAAAGTAGCCACAAGGAAGCATAGCGCTCTAATGCCACGTACACACGATTATTTTTCGGGTTGTAAAAACTAAGTTTTTTATAAAAATGTCATTTAAAATGATTGTGTGTGGGCTTCAGAGCATTTTTTGGGTTCTGAAAAACGGGCAATTTTTTTTTCGAACATGCTCTATTTTTTTCACAACGTTTTAAACAATGTAGTTTTTCGGGTTGTAAAAAATGGTCGCGTGTGGGCTTTAACGACGTGAAAAACCTGCGCATGCTCAGAAGCAAGTAATGAGATGGGAGCGCTCGTTCTGGTAAAACTACCGTTCATAATGGAGTAAGCACATTCATCACGCTGTAACAGACAGAAAAGCCAAATCGTCTTTTACTAACACAAAATCAGCTAAAGCAGCCCAAAGGGTGGCGTCATCCAAATGGAACTTCCCCTTTATAGTGCCGTTGTACATGTTGTACGCCACTGCGCTTTGCTAGAGCATTTTTTTTTTTTAACGATCATGTGTGGGCAAGGCCATGTTAATGATGAAGTTGAAAAAAACTTTGTTTTTTTCTAGAGGCTGAAAACTTCGTTTTTTTACAACCCAAAAAATGATCGTGTGTATGCGGCATCAGAGTTAGGACGTTGAGACAGAAGGGCACCCACTCCAGTCTGAGGTGCCTCAACCTTAAGAATAAAGGGTAGCATACTATCAGGATGTGCCAACACAGGAGCTGAAACAAAAGCAGCCTTGAGAGACTCAAAGGCTTTAATGAAATCTGGAGACCAATTCTGTGGGTTACCAACCTTTCTGGTCGTATCATTCAGGGGTTTGACCAGAGAAGAGAAGTTCCTGATGATAATTGGCAAAGCGAAAATAACGTTGTAATGGACATAGAACTCCAGGTCGAGACAACTATAGAACTGCAGATAATTTCTCTGGTTTCATTGAAAAAAACGGCGTTAGAAATGTCCTAACACAGAAATATTACCTGTTCGCGATGAAATGCGCACTTCTCCAATTTGCAATACAGATTTTTATCTCTCAGCCTCTCTAGAACGCAAGAGACATCTGTGTGTTGGCCAGATTAACCACCACACATTGCTGCAACATATCTTGGAGGACATCGTTGATGAACTCATGAAAAAATGCAGGAGCGTTGCAAAAAAACAAACGGCATTTTGAGGTATTCATAATGTCCTGTACTTGTGTTAAATGCAGTTTTCCATTCATCGCCCTCCTTGATCCTCACAAGATTGTATGCCTCTCTCTGATCGAGCCTCGTGAAAAACGTTGCTCCCTTGAGGCGGTCAAATAATTCTGTAATCAACGGATTTGGGTAGGTGTTATTAATTGTGATGAATTGAAGCCAGCACCAACAGGAGACAAGGATTTGTGGATAAACCCTCTAGAAAGTGTGTCAGCAACATAGTCCTCCATAGCTTTATCCTCTGAGACAGACAAAGGGTAAACCTGGCCATGAGGAGGCATAGCACCAGGTTGAAGGTCATACGACCGGTGTTGAGGCAAAACGACCAACTTGACCGTTGTTAAAGACATCGCTAAATTTATGGTACTACTCTGGCAAGGAGGAGAGGGAAGAGGTGCACAAGACCTTAGCCACTTTCCAAAAACATGTCTTAATTCATTGTGGCAACCAGAAAAGAACCTCAGCACAAAACCAATCAAAAGAGGGGTTGTGCCTCTGCAACCAAGGATAACCAATAACCACCATATAATGAGGAGAGGAAATTACTTGAATTTGGATTATCTCATTAATGGTGAAGAGCCATGCGTGGAAGTATTTAACTTCCTGGAGTGGTGACGTGCCGGCGTCAACGTCACCGCCACGTCACCGCGTCCTAAGACCGAGGGGATTTTCGTCCGATGGTGTGTACACGCCATCGGACCAAAATCCGATGAGACATGTCCGCTGAAAACGTTCCGTCGGACATGTTTCAGCGGACATGTCTCATCGTGTGTACGCAGCCTCAGACTATGAAATTGTAACACTAAACTAGAGGCTTAACCTTCAAGGTAACTGGGGATGTAACAACGCCACCTAAGGTCTGTCCCCAATAGGAACTCAGATTCAAGCGTTTCGCAGACTGGTAGGACAAGAAGTGACCTGGCCACAATAAAGGCACAATTTCTCGCTCCTCTTAAAGTCCCTCTTATCTGCAGAGAGACGTGTGAAGCCTAACTAAATGGGTTCTACTTTATTGGCAGACTTGGTACCAGGACGTGAGGGAGGCAAGGGTGGGACTGAAAAGCTCAGAGCCAAACGTACTGGAGGCTTCCACATGTGCTCTTTAACCTCTTCCAGACAGGCTCAGGCACATTGAGCCAAGGTGGCAGGTTAGCTCCCCTGCACGAATCCCCCTATCTGTACCTGTGCCAGCCCGCTGTACTGTGGGGGACCCAATACGCATGGCTGGTGGGCGGGATGTCCACTGGCCACCCGCGATCGTGAGCACGAGAGCCAGAGTGGGGATTTGTGTGTATGTGAACACACATATCCCCTTTCTGACAGGAGAGGAGAAACAGATCTGTTGTTCCTAGTAATTAGAAACAGTGATATATCTCCTCCTCCAGTCAGTACATTACCCACAGTTAGAAACACACATGAGGAAACACATTTAACCCCTTGACCGCCCCCTAGTGTTAATCCTTTCCCTACCAGTGATATTTACACAGTAATCGGGGCATTTTTATAGCACTGGTCGCTATATAAATTTCAATGGTCCCAAAAACCTGTCAAAAGTGTGCGATCTGTCCGCTGCATTGGCCCAGTCCTGCTAAAAATCGCAGATCACTGCCATTACTAGTTTAAATAAAATGAATAATAAAAATGACATAAATCTATCCCCTATTTTATAGACGCTATGACTTTTGCGCAAACCAATCAATACACCCTTATTGCATTTTTTTTTTTACAAAAAATATGTATAATAATACATATTGGCCTTAACTGATAAATACATATTTTTTTGGGGAGGGGGGAAATTTATTATAGCAAAAAGTAAAAAAAATATATATGTATTTTTAAATTGATGCTTTTTTGTTTATAGCACACAAAAAAACGCAGCGGTGAATAAATACCACCAAAAGAAAGCTTTTTTTCGTGGGAAAAAAGGGACATAATTTTTGTTTGAATACAGCATCGCATGACTGTGCAATTGTCAGTTAAAGCAACGCAGTTCCGTATCGCAAAAAATGGCCTGGTCATTAAGGGAGAAAATCCTTCCGGGGCTAGTGGATAAGTGGATAAAGGAAGGTATCTCTCAGAATCTGGAGTCAATGAGAATAGCAAACAATAGCGATCAACTTCTCCAGATGTGTAGGTAAGTCATCGGTGGCTATCTCATCTTTGATGTTATCTGAGAGACCTTGAGAAAAAGCAGCCATGAGGGCCACATTGTTCCAAGCGATCTCTGCCGCCAGAGTGGCATAATCGCCAACAATTCTCGTACTTTGTTAGATGGACATTAGGGTCTTGGCATCAGAAGTGGAGCATGCAGGAACGTCAAATATCCTTTTGAAGAAAGCCACAAACTCTGGATAACTCAGGACAATGAGTTTTTATGTCTCTCATAAAGGGTTTGCCAGGTCAAGGCTCTATCAGAGAGAAATGATAAAAGCCTACTTTGCTTCTGTCCGCGGGGAAGGTCTGGGGCAGCATCTCAAAGTATATCCCAACCTGGTTCAGAAACCCTTTGCATTGAACAGGATCACCCACAAATCTCTGGGGAAGCAAATAAGAACCAGGCATACATCTTATGGAGATAATATTCAAGGCGGGTGCCTGCACAGAGACTGGAGCAGCAGAAGGGACGGCCTTCAACACGTAGGATACAGGTGGGCAGTGCGAATCAGGAGTGTTCGTAATGCTATGGCAAACTGATCAATGCAGTGATCCTGCTCATTCGACCTGGAAAAAAATATTACCACTAGGTGGATTGCCTGCATCTTCTAAATTCATGTCCTTCGCTTACTGCCAGGAAACTGCAGTAAAAATCTTTAAACACCTTTAATAAAATAGTACAACTGGTGGAGGTATCTCATGAAGTTTAGAGCAAATCAAACAAAACACAAGGTGCTACTACCCTGTATTCTAGACTTGAAAAGTTAAGTGCCAGATAGAAGCTTCTATAGGCTGCTAATGCACTCGATGCAAGTATAGGTAGATACCCAGGATAAAAGGCTCCAGCAGTGCTTATTTTTAATCCTGCATCAATGATACATAATTGTTTATCACTGCATATCCACTGGGTTGCTGACTTTATCTGTTCTGTCATTGCATAATTTTTTTTTGTTTCTACCTCTGCACAGGCATGCTTAGGAATTTATTGATTGTAAGCTCTTATGAGCAGGGCCCTGTTAACTCTCTTGTATGTTATTATATTGTAACTGTATTGTCTTCCTAATATTGTATAGTGCTGCACAAACTGTTGGCACTATATAAATACTGTATAATAAAAATGATAATAAAAGACAAAAAAAATCGTAATGTACTAAGATGGATGAAACCTTCAATGGGGCCATGGCAGCTGACAACCCTACCCAGATAAAAGTGACTTACAAACCCAAACTCTTATGCCGTGTACACACGACCATTTTTCATGATGTGAAAAATGCAATTTTTTAAAATGGTCATTAAAAACGATCGTGTGTAGCTCCAGAGCATTTTTCTTGACGTATAAAATGGGCATTAAAAATTTAGAACATGCTCTAAATTTTCGGGTCATTTTTCACGTTGTCGTTTTTCGTGTGTAGGCTTTAACGACGTGAAAAAAATTTGCATGCTCAGAAGCAAGTTATGAGGCAGATGACACGCTGCACGTGAAGCACGCGTGCCGAGGGAGGGGCCGGACCGTGCCACGGATCGAGGCATGATCCCCGCCCGTCAGCAGCAACAACATTGCACCCCCCCGCAAACGGAGCTGACCGGAATAGCAGTGAGAGGAGAACCAGCGTGGCGACTTGGGATTGGTGCTCGTCCTCTCCCTCCCTCTCCCCCCAAAACCCCCCATACTTCAGCTGACCCAGCACAGCGGCGGCACAGGTAAAACTTTTTTTGTGTCCTGATATTGAAGCAAGCCATTCTAAAGCTATATTGTAGGGATGAGTCGAACATACCCGCGTTCGGTTCGCACCAGAACCGTCAAATTCAAAAACGCTAATTTCAAAGACCAATATTCAAGTTATTGTTGGAAAACGTCTTTGAGAACCTGGGTCTTGCCCCAGGGAACATGTATCAATGGAAAAAAGTTTAAAAAACGGTTGTTTTTTCAGGAGCAGGACTCCTGAAAAAGTGACCGTTTTTAAAACTTTTTTCCATTGATACATGTTCCCTCGGGCAAGACCCGGGTTCTCAAAGACATTTTCACAGGCAAGCTATCGACACCAAGCAGGTACAATATTTAATGGATTTTTTTTATTTTTTTATTTAAGCATCATTAAAGCGGAGGTTCACCCTCAAAATCGAGTTTCATGCATTGCTATCATTAAGAATATGTGTGGATGATAGCGTTGAATTATTATTTTTTTTTAATGCTCCCTTACCTCTGATCTCCTGCACTACCTGGTTTGGATGCCTACGGGGAGTGGGCGTTTCGCTAAACTGCCTGACCACTCCTTGCATCCTGGGAGCTGACCGAGTGTCCTCGTGTTAGTGACGTCAGCCCAATCACAGCACATCAGCTCAAATAGCTAGGCGCCGTAGTCTCGTGCTCCCTGGGCTGTCATGTGACGCGGGAAGCGGGTCACATGACTTGCAAAGCGCGTCATATGATGAGGGAGGGCGGATAAACAATGACTACTATACCTATCCCAGCGGGGCGTGTGCTTTTAAGGACGCCGCCGGCCGTTGTCATAGTAACCACGCAGTGTTGACGGCGCGAGTCCCTCGCCGCATCCCAGAAGAAAATGCAGGATGGATTCAAAGCGCCCACAGATAAGATGGCAATGTCCATCGCTGGATTATATAAAATATTCTTTGGTCGGAAAAGAGCACAAGACAAGTAAAAATGCGCAAGATAACACAATGCCTAGGGTATCAAAAATGCATATACATCTGTGAGGACAGGGCAAAGTCAATGACTGGTAGTTTAACATAAGCTAACAATAAGTCTGATTGCTTGTATGTGGGTATATACATCCAGGGCTACCATCAGAGGGGAACAGAGACCGTGTTCCAATTCTAAAAAAAAAGGCAAGGAGAGAGGCGCCTCTGGGTGTAGTAGATTAAAAGCAATTTAATTAAAACCTAAGTATCTTACTCACATTTGAGTAGTAACAGGTAAGCATGTAAAGGTAGTTGTTTCCTTGGAGTGGTGAGCTGACATCGATTTGGGCTTTCTTCTGCAGTCTGTGGAAGCGCTGTGCAGGGAGGACACTGCCTCATCATAGGGCGATGGAAGTCGGCTGTGATGTGTGGTCCTCTACCTGGTGCTTAGATGGTAGGATGAAGAGCAGACGCAGGACGATGATGTCACCATAATGCAACGCGTTTCCGAGTTTCCAGCAGCGAATGGGCTGGCTGCTGCACTCCTTTTTCAAGCACAAGGAAAACCAGGGAGGGGGGGGCTAGTTTTAATACATCGAAGGGGGGGAGGAGACTGAGCAGAGCACAGAGGGATGTGCGAGGAGGGGGCGTGTCGACAAGAGAGGGAATGGGGCAGGACGTAGCAAGAGTATGCAGTATAACATACGGGGGGCGTGAAAGGGGAGGGAGCGAGGATTTTAAGAACGGGACATGATAGGTTGGGCTGCACGGAAGGAGGGGTGAGCAGGTTTGGCGAGATAGAGTACAGAATCCATACGGAGGATTTTAAATTAAAATATATGGTGATCGAGTATCTATCAAGATAAGGAGGATAACATATGCAGTATAACATATGCAGTATAACATACAGGGGGCGTGAAAGGGGAGGGAGCGAGGATTTAATGATAGGTTGGGCTGGATGGAAGGAGGGGGACAGACAGGAGAGAGGAGAAGGAATAAGATAGACTGATTGGATCGACCAGGTGTGGCGAGATAGAGGACAGAATCCATACGGAGGATTTTAAATTAAAATATATGGTGATCGAGTATCTAACAAGATAAGGAGGATAACATATGCAGTATAACATACGGGGGGCGTGAAAGGGGAGGGAGCGAGAAATTTAAGAACGGGACATGATAGGTTGGGCTGGACAGAAGGAGGAGGATAACATATGCAGTATAACATACAGGGGGCATGAAAGGGGAGGGAGCGAGAATTTTAAGAATGGGATATGATAGGTTGGGCTGGACAGAAGGAGGGGGACAGACAGGAGAGAGGAGAAGGAATAAGATAGACTGATTGGATCGAGCAGGTGTGGCGAGATAAAGGACAGAGTCCATACGGGGGATTTTTAATTAAAATATATGGTGATCAAGTATCTATCAAGATAAGTAAAGGATGGTTATGAAATTAATTAAAGTTTAAATTAAATGAACAAAGGGAATAAAGCCTAATTGGGGAAGAGGGGATATGGAAACAAATTAAAATATATAAGGGATATAGTTGTAGAAAACCATTTTAGGGGATAAGGCAATTTTAATTTTATTGATATATATAATATATATAATATATATATTGCATAGTAGATGAAGTGGGCAGGGCTTAGTTATACTGTATTGAATGGCGCCGCAAGTTGGAAGGGTTGGCTGAAGTTAGTATGGGTTGCCCCCAGTATAGGCAATCTGGGGGAGGGGGATGTGGGATGCGCCACATGGGGTGCAGATCCAGGTATACATAGATGTATACATAAGAGTCCACAAAGCCTGGACCACATATGCAAATGTGGTATAGTAAGTGACCATTGCAGAGTGAACTGTCCAGCGTCACAACGATAACAGACACTTATAAAAGGATTATTATGCATAATCAACAACAGATATGGAATATAACAATATAAAAAAACCATAAGCATAAATAGAAACAATAACAAAACCAATAATAACAGCAGCAATAGTGACAACAATAGCAACAATGGTTATAGTGGTAATGTGGAACCACAGTCTTAAGTATAGATGCAGTGGTATGTATTCAAACCATTGGCGGGGGAAGGGAGGGGGGAAGGGAAGAGGGAAGGTATAGGGGTAAGGACAACAAAAAGGGGGGGAGGGAGGGGAAAGAGAAGGGGGAGGGGAAGAGAGGGAGGGTTTTTTTTGGAAGGGGGGGGGGTTCCCAGGTGAAATATACATACTTCCACCAACCCCTAGGCAGTAGTGGAACCTTTATGGTATAGGGCACCTGAAATTACAGATACTGGAGTTAGAAGCATGTTTATGAGGGAGAGGGGAAGGGGGTGGGGTACTTTTGCATATACGGGTATACAGCATAGGAAAGATCATTTTAGGAAGACATATACATGTCTACAGCAATAAGACGACTATTGTTGTTCGGTGTGTTGTACAGTGTGTGTGTGGGTTTAATCATAATATCGTGTGTGGCTATATGGGGACTATAGAATGGTGGCGATAGAATGCTCGATCCAATCAGTCTATCTTATTCCTTCTCCTCTTTCCTGTCTGTCCCCCTCCTTCCGCCCAGCCCAACCTATCATGTCCCGTTCATAAAATCCTCGCTCCCTCCCCTTTCACGCCCCCCGTATGTTATACTGCATATGTTATCCTCCTCTTTCTGTCCAGCCCAACCTATCATGTCCCGTTTTTAAAATTCTCGCTCCCTCCCCTTTCACGCCCCCCGTATGTTATACTGCATACTCTTGCTACGTCCTGCCCCATTCCCTCTCTTGTCGACACGCCCCCTCCTCGCACATCCCTCCGTGCTCCGCTCAGTCTCCTACCCCCCTTCGATGTATTAAAACTAGCCCCCCCTCCCTTTCCTTGTGCTTGAAAAAGGAGTGCAACAGCCAGCCCATTCGCTGCTGGAAACTCGGAAACGCGCCGCATTTTGGTGACATCATCGTCCTGCGTCTGCTCTTCATCCTACCATCTAAGCACCAGGTAGAGGACCGCACATCACAGCCGACTTCCATCGCCCTATGATGAGGCAGTGTCCTCCCTGCACAGCACTTCCACAGACTGCAGAAGAAAGCCCAAATCGATGACAGCTCACCACTCCAAGGAAACAACTACCTTTACATGCTTACCTGTTACTACTCAAATGTGAGTGAGATAACAACAGTTTTTAAAACTTTTTTTCCATTGATACATGTTTCCTCGGGCAAGACCCGGGTTCTTAAAGGCGTTTTCACAGGCAAACTATAGACACCCAGCACTGCAGGTACAATATTTAAAGGAATTTTTTTATTTTATTTATTTAAACATTATTAAAATCACTGCTCCTGGAGCAGTGATTTTAAAGCGGAGGTTCTGTGGCAAAACGTTTTTTTTTTTTTTTAAACAATAATCAGCTGCATTTGCTATAGTGTTTTTGTTACTCACATGTCCCCTTTCATTAGGTGCCAGGATGCTCTTTTCCGACCAGGAGAGAGGCGCCTCTGGGTGTAGTAGATTAAAAGCAATTTAATTAAAACATACGTTTTTCAGGACTCCTGGAAAAACAACAGTTTTTAAAACTTTTTTTCCATTGATACATGTTCCCTCGGGCAAGACCCGGGTTCTCAAAAAGGTTTTCACAGGCAAACTATAGACACCCAGCAGGTACAATATTTAAAGGAATCTTTCATTTTTTTTTATTTAAACATTATTAAAATTACTGCTCCAGGAGCAGTGGCCCAGATTCAGAGAGAATTGGATTCTCGTAGCGTATCAGAAATACACTACGCCGCCGTTTTTTACCTGGCTCTACGTGGAATCCAGGTAGATTTTGTCCAGTAAACAACGGCGGCGTAGTGTATTTCTCCCGTCGCAATCCATCTACACGAGTAGGGGGCGTGAAGGATTTAAAATAGGCGCGTTCCCATGGCGATCGAACTGCGCATGCTCCGTTCGCATATTTCCCGCCGTGCATTGCGCAAAATTACGTCGTTACGTCATTCGTTGTTTGAGTAGCGTCGTTTACGGACATTTCTATTCCCGAACGAGTTACGAAAAAAAAAAAAAAAAATTAAATTTGACGCGGGAACGACGGCCATACTTAACATGGGCTACGCACCGTTAGACCAGCAAAAAGCTGGTCTAACAGTACGTAAAAAAAAACAGACGTAAGCGATTGCGAAGACCGCTCGTATCTTCGTGGATCGCCGTAAAAACACATTTGCATATCCCGACGCATCAAAACGACGCAAACTCCTCCCAGCGGCCGCAAAAATATCGCAGCGTAGATCCGAAGGCTTACGAAGACGTAAGCCTCTCGGATCGAAGCCCGAAGCCGCCATATCATGGTTTGAGGATTCAAACTAGTGATACGGCGCGCGAAATTTGAAATTACTCCTGTCTAACACCAGTTAGACAGGCGTAATTGCTTTATGAATCTGGGCCAGTGATTTTAATGATGCTTAAATTAAAAATATTAAAATAAAATTCCTTTAAATATTGTACCTGCTGTGTGTCTATACATGTGATAACGTCTTTAAATAGCACAATCACCTGCCTGCCAGTAAATTAGGAAGAACTGATCTATCTAAGCTATACAGTCTTTAAATATATGTACAACTCCTAGGGATGTATATATATTCTCTACACACTGTAAATTAAGCTAAACTGACTAGCCTGCCTGCCTGCCTGCTCTATCTAGCTATATAAAAAGACAATCTCTCTGTCTCTCTGACTGCTCTCATTAACAAGCCGGAACACACTACACGAGGCCGCCCAGCAGGCGGCCTTTTATAGTGTGGGGCGTGTACTAAAGCCCTGAGCCATAATTGGCCAAAGCCACCCAGGCTTTGGCCAATTATGGCTCTTCGTTTTTTTTGCGCGATGTGATTGGCCAAGCATGCGGGACATACAGCATGCTTGGCCAATCATCAGCGCACCTTGCCGCAGTGAATTATGGGCCGTTTTGCATCACTCGAATTTGGCGCGAACGACCGCTTTTGTTCGAATTTTGTCGAACGTACGAACAGACAATGTTCGAGTTGAACATACGTTCGTATCGAACGCAAAGCTCATTCCTACTATATTGTTGGGTCGGAGGAACGGATGCTCCTGGATGGGTAAGAACCTTATGGACTCGTTGTATCCTGTAAGATTAGACGGCTAATAGCCTAGATAAAAATCTCAGAGAAGCATGTTTAGTCGGTGAACTGATTGGTGTATTAAGCCTTGCAAGAACTTTTCTAAATGCTTAAAAACATGAGGAAAATGAATCCCTCCCTGCAAATCTGACATATAGCCACTGCTTTTCCTATTGCTGGTCATAACGCGTGCACTCCCAGGCTTTTGAACGAAGGTATCGCACGGCCACTGGGTAACGGCAGAGAAGGGGCAGGGGGGAAGAAAGGAAGAGAAAAAGAAAAAAAAATCTTTGTCTTTGTTTTTTCTTTTTTTTTAACTCTCTGAAATGCTGCTGCACTTGGGGGTCAAAGTGGGAAGTGTGCTGTGGGCACCTGGAGCTAGCCTAAGCTGGGCGGCATCAGAGCCCACTGTTGGACTACGGCTGGGGAGCATGCCATATTATGTTCCAGCCATAAAGGGAATAGGTTTAGAAAAAAAATGTCCCCGTGGTCATCGGGCTATGTGCTTGCCTGTCCCCACCAGCGATGGTCTAAGTGATTGTTGGAACTCGGCTCTGGAGTAACATTACTTCTCACTGCACGGCCAAGGGACTTAAAGCGGAGAAGATACCAACAAAGGGTCCCAGGCTCAGGGCTTCGGGGGGGCTGGGTACTTACCGGTGGGTGCGTCTCTGGCCTCCTGAGCAGGATCTCTCCCATGGTACTCCCCGGTAAGGACCCAGAGTAAGCCCAGAGGAAGCAGTATAGGTTCAGGGGGCTACCCGGTCACCTTACCTTGCTTAATATAAAACAACCCTAAAATAGGCCGGATAGGCTGGAAAGTTAAGGGGACAATCGAGTAAGTTCAAACCCTGTGAAAGAAGTCAAAATGTTCAGAGGCAAGTCAAAGGGCCTAAAAATAGGAGGGTTGAAATAACTCCAGGAAAAAGTATTGAAATACTTCCAAAACTGGGGAAACGAATAAGAGCTAGAAAAAAATACAACATGAGCAAGATAACAAGGGGCACTGCTCCGAAGACCCCTAAGGACAATGCAGCAACCAGCACAAAAAGGCAATATTTGACCCAGGAGGGGAGCTCCAAAAGCCCAGGAGCCACATAAAAACGGAAAAAAAGGGGGCGACTAAAAAAGGAGAAGGGGGATCGAACCTCACAAATACAGATACATCAACAGTGGGGGATCAGGAAATAAGTCAAGCAGATGAATCAAGAGCAGATATACAAATCCCAACGAAGGGAGAAATGAATGAGGTGCTAAGGAGATTGGAAAACGCAATAAAGGATGAAATCAGTGCACTGAGAACGGACTTAGGCCATCTCCTGACAAGGGTGGAAGAGAGACGGAAGTAAGGGTGGAGAAGCAGGATCTGGAAAGAAAAAAAAAAGAGGGTGAAAGAAAGAAGAGATGACAGAAATAAAGTTCTTGTCAAATAATGTCAAAGGTTTAAATGCCCCGGGGAAAAACACAAGGTAATAGAAGAGATCAAGCAATATAGACCGGATGTGGTCTACCTTCAGGAGACACACCTAACACTGGACTCAAATATAAAACTATACTCCCCAAGTATCAAACTTGGAATTATGGAGATACCATCTCTAAACGAGCAAGGGGCGTAGCTATAGGTTTTGTGAGAGGATTGGGGTTTGCCTTGGAGGCTAGGATGATGGATCCAGAAGGAAGATTCCTATTCGTAAAAGGAAAATTGGGAAACATCGATTGTACCCTGGCGAACATCTATGCCCCCAACGCAGGCCCCATCAAATACGTTAGTGGAATCATGGGAAAATTAAATAATTTTTCTTCTGGACATACGATTTTGATGGGAGATCTAAATTTCTGTATGAATCCAGTGGTCGTTAGCACATCCCGGGTGCAGGGGACAAACAATGTGCAGCTCCAAAAGTTAAAACAAAAGATGCATTAAGCCAGCTGAGGATTTTACATCCAAGCACACAGGAGTATACTTTTTTCTCCCCTGCACACGGGACGTATTCGAGGATAGACTACATCTTGGTCGATCATAGGTTATTGGAGAAGGTTACAGAAACAGGTATTGAAATTATGATCCTATCGGACCTTCCCCCGGTAACCATGAAAATAAAGACTTCCGCACAGCAAAGTCAATCCCCTGTTTGGCGACTAAACGAAAACTTGATACGAGATGAGGACGGGGCTGAAAAGGTGGAAAAAGAATTAGAACATTTTTGTCTAATAAATGATACAGAAGGGATATCAGGCCCTACTCTTTGGGAAGCACATAAAGCGTACATAAGAGGGATATTAATCTCTGAGGGGGCTTGGAAAAAAAAGAGAGAAGTAGGAAGTTCAATATCTTGGTTAAAGAAATCTCGAAATTGGAACATGAGCATAAAAAACAGGGACAAAAGGGAACATATCATAACCTAATCTTAAAGAGAGATGAACTTAAAGAGTTGCTGAAACAATAGACAATTTTTTTTTAAATAGTATCGCTAGAGAGAGATATATGTGGGGAAATAAATCCAGGAAACATTTAGCCAAAATGGTCCAAAAAAAGAGAACCAGAAATTACTTTCAGAAAAAAAATGGGGATCTGGTATATTCAACAAAGGATATTGCGGAAACCTTTAAAACATTTTATGAGGGGTTATATGCGATAGAACAGAAGAGATGGCAAACAGGTGAAAAGAGGCTAAAATTAGGGAATTTTTATCGAAGGCAGGACTTACAAAGATTGAGGACATAATAAGACTAAATATGGACAATCCAATATGGAAGAGGAAATCAAAAAAGCATTGGATAACTCAGCCGTAGGGAAAAGTCCAGGCCCGGATGGATTTACAGCTCTGTAACATTCTGATACCGAAACTATGTAAATACTTTAACGGGTTGGTGTCCGAATACGAAACGAGTAAGGAAGCGTTAGCCGCCTCAATAACGATCATTTTAAAAGAAGGGTAGGACTGCTCACTTTGCTCTGGGTACAGACCTATTTCCTTGCTGAACGCTGATATAAAGCTATTTGTGAAAATATTAGCGGAGCGATTGAAAGAGGTATTGTCTTAGGGGCGTGGCTTGCACGTGATCTGAATGGCCGCCTGAGCACGGAGCTCTGTCAGAACACCGGGGAAAACAGCGGCGAAACGATCGATTTTTGATACAAGATTGGATATAAAATATTGCATTCCCGGAGCGTAACACACCCGATGCTGACTCGAAAACGTAAGGACAAAAAATAAGCTGAAAAGCTTGTAAACTCCTGCGCCATGTCAGCTTCTGTGGGGAAACTGCCTCATGACAGTAATGGCAACGCAACTGCGTCACAGCCTTCCTCATACACAGACCTTCCTGATGACAACCCTGATCTATTGGGCTCTGTACAACCTCACACTCAGGATCTGATTTCCCCTCCACATAGTCCATCATCAATTAGCCCGGCTAAATCTAGAAGGAGAATTGATGACGCATTGCAAATATCCCTTCCCAATATGGCTGTTTTACCTCATGTCCAAACGGGCCATAACGCTGCATCTATAGCCAACTATCCTACCTCAGGAATGCCAGTATTGGATACCACAATGAAAGATATGCTCTTGACACTGCAAACATCCCTCATGACCAGCTTTTCCGTAATGATGAATAACATATCAATTGAACTGAAGGGTCTGGGAGACAGAGTCCTTAATGTTGAAAACAACATGGAGGATCAATCTGATACCATTGATGATCTTGTTGGTGCATACAAGGACCAGGCTGATGATACTTTGTGGGTCAAGGCCAAGCTCGCGGACCTTGAGGACCGTTCGAGAAGAAATAATATTAAGCTGAGGGGATACCTGAGTCTGTGTCTCCGAGTGATTTGCTTAAATATGTGGATGACTTGATAGTTAAACTACTGCCTGAGACTTCTCAAATAGAGCGCATGATTGATCGCATACACTGTATACCCAAACCAAAATATATGGATGCATCTATCCCAAGGGATGTTCTTATGAGGGTTCATTTCTTCCCTACCAAAGAAAAGCTTCTAACACAGGCTAGGATGCTATCAACGCTGCCTGACCCGTATAAGGATATTCATCTATACGCTGATTTGTCACAACATACATTAAACCTGAGGAGGCAACTGAGATCAACCACGAAGGCCTTGATCGATCACAAAATACCATATAAATGGAAACACCCTGCTACTGTACGTTGCTTATCACCAACAACGGTATGACTATCACAGTTTCAAGGCCTCAGGAAGGACTGCAACTTCTGAACTCCTGGGGTATAACTCCGGATATCTCCGCTGAAGAAAGGAAAATTGTGAAAGAATCACGCTTCGGGCACAACTCACGCGAAGGTTACCACCCTCCTAAAGGGAAATGAATGTCTTGAAACTTTTATCCTTTTTTTTGCTATTTCCCTTCTTGTTTACGTGTCAACAAATTCCCCTGGTGTTCTGTTCTGTAGAGATTTAATATCTGAATATTTTTGAACTAATACTCCTTCACAGTCGGTTTAATATTATACCCGACTCTTGATATCTGTTTTCTTTTAGTTATTTTACTCAAACAAATATTCTGTTCTCCACGACTAAGGACTGTCCTTACAATCCCTGAATATTTGTGGTTATTTACTTGCCTTAATTTTGTTTTAAGTTTTTCTTTTTTAGTTTAGTTATTTATCAAGTACCTGATTGGGATACTTTTATCGGCCTCGTCTGATATTGCACTCCCCTATATCTTCTGGGAAGTAAAAAAAAAAAAAAAGAAATTTTATCTCCGACGAGACATCTAAATTTGTGAGTGTATTCGAATCATATACGCAACTCACATAGTGCTAAGATGTCCATTAACTTTCTATCAGTTAATGCCAATGGATTAAATCATCCAGCCAAAAGAGCATCCATGTGGAAAACGGCATTGACTAATGGTTGTGATGTTCTATGTATACAGGAAACCCATTTTTCTTTAGAAAATTCGCCTGTACGCTTACATAAATCTTTCCCTTATATATTTAAGGCTAGTTATTCCCGTAAACAGAGAGGTTTACGGGATTCTTTGTCCTTCCAAGAGTTAGATTGCATCTTGGATCCTGAGGGCAGATTTATCATTTTGGTCTGTTCCCTGGATAATGTTATTTACACGCTTGTGAATGTATATGCACCCAACATTCGACAGATGAAATTCCACAAAACCGTTCTGAAGAAAATTAATGAAATTCAACAGGGTCATCTCTTAATATGTGGGGACTTTAATTTAGTCCCAGATATTATTATGGACTCTTCTTCTAGCGCCAAAAGATTTGCTTCTCCCCTTGCGTCTTTTCTTATGGATAATGATCTTTATGATGTCTGGAGGTGTTATCACGCGGCTGAAAAGGACTACACGTTCCATTCCCCGCATCATAACACATATTCTCGGATTGATCTGTTTGTTTCTGATAAATGGCTGCTACAGAATGTAATTGACACCCGCATCCATGATATCACCTGGTCGGATCACGCACCCATTAGCATAAAATTGAAAAATGCAAATTCTCATCAAAAATCATACTTATGGCGTATAAATAACTACCTTCTACAATTACCGGATAATATTCAATATATTTCTGAAAAATTAGCTGAATTTTTTTCTAACAATGTGGGCTCTGTGTCCGATCCGACGATATTATGGAATGCTCATAAGTCCTATGTACGTGGTCTTTTCATCCAACTTGGTTCGCAAAACAAAAAGAAACGGACTGCAAAGCTAGATAAACTAACTAAGGAATTGAATGACATTGATTCAAAAAATATGGCTAACCCCTCTCCGACTCTCCAGTCCCAACTTTATGACTTAAGACACGAATTACGCTCTATGCTCCTGGAATCTTATGACTTCAAACTTAGGAAGTTAAAAGCGCGCTCCTACGTCACCAATAATAAGGCAGGTAAAGTTATGGCGTCTCGTATTAAGGGACACAGACAAAAGACTAAAATCTCACACCTTATTAACCCCGTCACTCGAGAATAAATAATAAATCCGCAAAAAATGGCTGATTTATTTAGCTCGTACTATAGCGATTTGTATAACCTTAACAATGACGGCACTATTCAACAGCCTTCCATTGACGAGATTCATTCCTTCCTCTCTCCTTTAAAATTGCCTAAACTATCGGATGATCAACTTGATCTACTGAATACCCCTATCACCAATATTGAAATTATACATTCCATTAACTCTATGCCCAGCGCCAAGGCACCAGGCCCTGATGGTTTCTCTGGAGAATATATTAAACTGTTTAAAGAATTGCTGGTACCCCATATGAGAGACCTTTATAACCATGCTGCCTCCTCGTCGTCCTTTCCAAAGGAAATGCTCTCCGCGTTGATTATCACGCTTCCCAAACCTGGCAAAGATCCTACCTCCCCCCCAAATTTTCGACCCATTTCTCTACTCAATATTGATCTGAAGATATATGCTAAAATAATTGCTAATAGACTGATTGATATTCTCCCTAACTTTATAAGTATAGATCAAACTGGATTCACCAAGGGTCGTCAAACATCTGATGCGATTAGAAGACTAATTGATGTTATTCACAGTATTAATGTAACTGGAACGCCTTCTCTGCTCCTATCATTGGACGCAGAGAAGGCGTTCGATAGAGTGAATTGGTCCTATTTATCGTTAACTCTACAGAAATTTGGATTCCAAGGACTTATTCTTAAAGCTATACTTGCCTTATATTCATTCCCGAATGCAAGAGTTTTTACTTCTAATCTACTATCCCGACCTTTTGATATCACTAATGGAACTCGTCAGGGTTGCCCTCTGTCGCCCCTGATTTTTAACTTAATGATAGAGCCTTTGGCAGAGCATATCAGATCTAATCCTAAAATTTCGGGCATTACTATTGGTCCTCAAGTCCATAAGATCAGTCTATTTGCTGATGATATTATATTAATGTTGACTGACCCATTTACATCCCTGATGGAAGTGCAAAATATACTGTCATGGTTTGGAAGGATTTTCTATTATAAAGTAAATACCACGAAATCCTATGTGCTAGACATTGGCGTTGACGCTATATCAAACAACTTTCTCCAAAACACATTCCCCTATGTATGGGCGGAGAACAGCATTTCATACCTTGGTATAAACCTTACGAGAACGACGAAATCCCTATTTGTACATAACTATGTTCCCCTAAAAAATAAATTACAATTGGATTTGCTTAAACTAGGAAGGAATGAATTCTCTTGGTTGGGTAGACTCTCTGCGTTTAAAATGATCCATCTGCCGCAAATTTTATATGTATTTAGAAGTGTGCCCGTCCCAGTCCCTATAAATTTTTTTAAATCTCTTCAATCTTTATTGTCTAGATTCATATGGAATGGCAAAAAATCCAGGTGTGCCCACCATAAACTTATCAAACATAGGATGTGTGGTGGAGTGGGCTATATCGATTTCCAGGACTACTTCTATGCATCAATTATGACACAAGCTAAAGAATGGTTTTGATCTTCTCCAACAACGATGTGGGGAATAATCGAATCCAATTATGACTAAGAGGGACAGACTTATTTATGGCTGTTTGGAGCACATATGGGCATTAAAATCCCTACACATTTGTCCCCGACGATAAAGGTGTCTATTGCGACATGGCTAAAAATTCTTCAGTCTGCCGAATTTCTAGACTCTAAAATTGAAGTGAAAATACCACTTCGGGTACTAAGTCTTATTGTGAACCAAGTTCCCTTTGACCTTTGGAGTGAGAAAGGCATTGTGTATATACAAGACCTATACGATAAGAATGGAATCAAATCATTCCTTACATTGCAATCGGAATTTGCCTTGACTCCGACATACTGTTCTCATTATACTCAAATAACGCGCTGTTTACTAAAATTGAAAACTGCCCCTATATACATCAGCATGGTCCTTCTTAAATTCTTGTGATACAAAGAAGGGAGGAATTTCCCATTTTTATAATTTATTCCAACTTAAGAGAGCCTTTGTGAAATCTCCTTCCCATATACAATGGGAGGAGGACCTAGGACAGTCATTTTCCTGTGATGAATGGATTACTGCATGTAAAATGAATCAATCAGTATCCAAGTGTACGTCGTTATGGGAATTGTCAGTTAAGATAACCTTACGATTCTTTTCTTTTCTTTTCTTTTCTGTTAAAAAAAGATAACCTTACGATGGTACTACACACCGGCTGTACTATCCAAGTTCAGCAGCCAAAACTCTGATAAGTGTTGGAGACTTTGTGACATTAAGGGTGATCTACTACATGTCTTATGGAGTTGTCCCTTACTTGCAAATTATTGGAAAGCCATATTTAACATCATATCTGCTTTGATTGGCTTCCCGATAAAACCTGACCCAGCTTTGGCTTTACTAACCCTGGGGATCGATGGCTTTCCAACTCATGTACGCAGTTCTGTCACCCACTTTCTTCTTGCTGCCAGGCTATCCATCACTAGAAAATGGAAGGACTCACATCCCCCATCTGTTATTGAAGCTATAGATCTGACCAATTTACATATGACGTATGAACGTGTGTTCGCCACCTCTATGAATACTTTGCATAAACATGATACCTTATGGCATTCTTGGGTAGAATGGAATGACCAAAATGATAAACGTCTATATGTTTGACTGCCTTTTTTTATTTTTTTCTGAGGTTTTCTGGTTGCAGCGGTGCCTACGCCTGCTGTGAACATTTCTTTGTTTGTTGTGGGAGATATTGTGTTCTATATTCTGACTGTTTCCTTTTACTGCATGTATTGTTCCTTGACGGTACTTGAAGTTTGTATTGTAGATAATTTTGATTGTCTTCATTTAAAACTTGATTCTATGCTTAGGAGAATATTCCTGTGTATTAGATTGTTTATTTGCGACCTCTGTATTGCTATGTATTGCTACTTTATTTCATGATGTATCTTACTGCATATGTATACTATTTATGTGTAATTTCCTAAAATCCAATAAAAATCTATTGAAATAAAAAGAAAGAGGTATTGTCTTGACAGGTTCACCCGGACCAGGTGGGATTCATCCCCGGTAGGGAGGGGAAAGACAACAGAATAAGAGCACTCCTCTTACTACAGAAGATAAAAGAAAATGAGTCCCCAGGTCTATTCTTGTCAGTAGATGCTGAAAAAGCATTCGACAGGGTAGACTGGGGACTCATGATGCAAACTTTAGAAGCGATAGGATCTAGGATGATTAGGTGGATAAAAACATTATATTATCATCCCTCCTCAAAGATTAAAATCAATGGCACACTATCATCCTCATTTGAAATGAAAAACGGGACAAGATAGGGATGCCCCCTGTCCCCCCTCTTATTCGTCCTTAGAGCCCCTGTTGGCCACGATCCGCAACAACCCTGATATCAACGGGGTCAAAGTGGAGGATGAGGAACATAAACTCTCAGCCTTTGCCGATGACATACTATTCTATATCACCAACCCTAGGACCACAATTCCAAATTTAACCAATGTATTGAAACAGTATGGAGTTATCTCAGATTTTTAAATCAACGTAACTAAAACCGAGATATTAACCACTTTAGCCCCGGACCATATTGCTGTCCAAAGACCAGAGCACTTTTTGTGATTCAGCACTGCGTCGCTTTAACTGACAATTGCGCGGTCGTGCGACGTGGCTTCCAAACAAAATTGGCGTCCTTTTTTTTCCACAAATAGAGCTTTCTTTTGGTGGTATTTGATCATCTCTGCGGTTTTTATTTTTTGTGCTATAAACAAAAATAGAGTGACTATTTTGAAAAAAATGCAATATTTTTTACATTTTGCTATAATAAATATCCCCAAAAAGGATATAAAAAAACATTTTTTTTCCTCAGTTTAGGCCGATACGTATTCTTCTACGGGCCAGATTCAGGTAGATGAGAGTATCTTTCCTCTGGAGTAACGCTTCTCATTTACGTTACTCTGAAGACCCTTTCAGCGCAAGTCCTGTAATTCACATAGCAGTTGCGCGTAAACTTGCGCCAGAGTAACGATAATGCGCTGGCGTAACCCGACGCAAGTGGAAGTGGGTGTGATCATATGTAAATGATGGGCGGAGCCCAGCGCAGAGGCTTACGTTCAGCGCATCATCCACGGAGCATGCGCAGTGAGTGCGGCTCCACTCGCCCCCCTTGTGCGCATGCTCACAACTTCCGTCGGCACCACTTCCTGGGAAACGTCAGCGCAATGCGTTCCGCTGGGCGCTTAAAAGCGCTGGCGGAAACGCCATTCCGGCGCAAAAGTAGTTCCGCTTCCCCCCACCCCAGGGAAGATACTTTTGTGCTGTGATGGCTGCTCCCGCTACCCCCAGAGAGAGGAGGAACCTGAATTTTAATGCCCAGGAGGTCTCAGTGATCATTTTCGGCAATGGAGAGGGATAATGAATTTCTCCATGGCAAAAAAAGCCGGAAGACCAGCCGGGAGAGGAAGCAGGGCATCCTGGAGTCGATTGCTGCCAGGGTCAATGTCCTGGGCTACTCCACCCGGACTGCTGGGGACATACAAAAAAAAATTAATGACCTGCGGCGCAAGGTGAGGGACAAGGTGGCCTCCATCAGGAGGTATGAGAGGGGCACAGGTGGTGGTCCCCCATGTCCTGTCACCCTAACCGCAGAGGAGGAGGTGGTTGCTCGCTGCCTGGGAGGGAGCAGGTGGAGGGGTCGCAGGCTATGACTCCGTGGAGGAAGGCACAAGGACAGGTAAGTGTTTTATAATCCCCTATTTGTTGTTTTGCCTTTGGGGGGGGGGAACATGTGCCAAGTGTGTGGGACCACCAACATGTGTCTGCTTTGTGTCATCCACAGATGACGGAGCTGGGCCATCATCTGTCAGCGTGCATTCCACCCCATCCCCCCCCACGCCATCGTGTGCCTGAGCCACTGGGTGGTGAAGAGGTTGTGGAGGAGGAGAGTGGGCCACACCACACCTGCCGAGGTGGTTGTGGAGGATCCTGCTGTGGCAGAGCAGGACTTTTCTTTTCATTAGTGTTGTCTGTCTCCTCCCCTTCTCCTGGGCCGTCTGTCGTCCCCTCCCCCCCATCCTTGGAAGCCCCTCAAGGGCGACTCCTTCCACCCGAGGACATCCATCTTCTGGCCCCAGGAAGGCGACCCAGAAGACCAGGGGGGTGTCTGATGGTATACAGGACCAGTTGGCGAGGGATCACGCCAGGCAGACGGAACAGATGGGGGCCATAGCGGTGCACTTGGAGAAAGTGTCTGACAGCCTGGGCTCCGTTGCCAACCTCAGCAACGCAGTGCAGGATGTCAGCTGCAACTGCGCTGCAGTGGTCACCACTTTGGGGGAGGTGCAGGGGATATCCAGCACCTTACTGCAGCTGTCCAGGCCAACAGTGCTGCCATCCGGGACCAGGGGAGGCTGAGTCGGCGGGCCCAGCACTACCAGGTCACCCGTCAGCTCCGGATGCAGGCCCAGACCAACTCCTACCCTTGGACGGATAGCCAGGGCCTTGGAGGGCACGCAGGCCACACCTGCCAGGAGTGGCCCACCTGGGGATCAGCCACCTCCAGATATGCCCCCCCACCCCCCCCCCCACTAACCATCCAGGCAGCTGCGGAGCCAGAGAGGGGCCCCCAGAAGAAGCCCCCGGCAAATCCCCGATGAGGCCTTTTTTTTTTTTTTTTTTTTTATATTTTTGATTTGGACATACTCAGGTCACGAGTTTATTTTTTCTTTTGCTCAGGTTATGAGATTTTGTTTTATTTTATTTATCAGGATATGATATTATTAATTTATTTTTGTACTGCACACGGTCAGGAGTGCAGGGGACAGTGTGAATGGTGTGTGAATGTGAGAGGGTGGCACTCCTGAAAGTAAGGGTGTCACCCTCGGCCGTGGTGGTGAAGTTAACCCCACGGCTGTATGAATGACGTTGAAAGGTGTGTGAATGGACAGTGACATCATTGGGGCCTTGACGCTGGCGTTACTGCTCCCAACTCCTACATGCTGGACTTGGGCTAATCCAATGCGATGTGCATGTGGTGTGTGTGATCTAGGGACATCAGTGGTGTACACGCATGCATTGTCTGTGTGATTAATGTTTTGGGTTAGTGTCCAAAGATGCCTACGGCGAGGACCCTCCTGACTGCTCTTCCATCAGCAGACTGGGTGTCCTCTGGCAGGTGGGGACTGTGTGGGTCGGGGTCAGGTCATCACGTATGTCAATATGCAGGCCTTTTTTCATACAAAGTTATGCAGAATGCAACATGCAGCGATGATCTGACACACGAAGGTAGGAATACAATAGGGTCCCCCCAGACTTATCCAGGCATCGGAAACGGGACTTCAAGAGCCCAAATGTTTGCTCCACCACTGCACGGGTTTTGATGTGTGCTTCATTGTATTTTTCTCTCTCCTCTGGTTTGGGGGTTCCGGAAAGGAGTCATTAGATGGGGTCCCAGTGCATATGCAGAGTCACCTGTAAGGTAAAAGACAGGAGAATGTTAGTCATTGCATGTGCGATTTCTGTTGTGCATCACGGGAGGGGATAGTCATGCCTGACTCCCATGTCACTCACCAATCAGCCAGCTGTCCCCATACATGTTCTGGTTAAATTCTGCTGGGATGGGGCTCTGATTGTATATGTAGCTGTCATGGCTGGACCCGGGGTGTTTGGCACGGACGTGCCATATGAGGCGTTGGGCATCGGCTATCACCTGTACGTTGATGGAATGCCAATGCTTCCGATTGCGGTATATGTGCTCTGTGGCACTGGGGGCTGTAGGGCCACATGTGTGCAATCAATGGCCCCCACAGTGCGTGGGAATCTGGCAATGTTGTAGAAATCTGTCATTGCCTTCAGCCGCAGCTCCTCAGTGGTGGGTCTGATGAACTGGTTGGACATGCGTCTGAGGATTGCGGGGACAACCTGGTGCACACATCTGCTTATGGAGGACTGTGACATCCCAGCCACCACTCCACTTGTACGCTGGAATGATCCACTGGCAAGGAAATGAAGTGTTGCCAGGACCTTCACCAGTGGCTGCACTGCTTGTTGAGCGGTATGTCTTGCTGGTGATGTCATCCTGCAGGGTTGTGGTTAGTTCAAGTATTGTATCAGGGCTGAATCTGAAGAGGCGATACACCTCCTCCTCCCCCATGCCAAAGAGGTTCATACGAGTGCGGTATATCCTCTCACGTGGCCGCCTTCTTGGTTCCGGGGGACCCATCAGTAGTTCTAGGACCACAATTGCCCCTGGCATGTTGGCACACAGAGGTGTTGTCCTTGCAAGTGGGGGTGCTCAGCTAGCTCCTATCGTCGGTAACGCTGCTGTAGCTGCTCTCCTGCTGACCTGTGACCGTCTCGAGTAAAGATAAAGCAGCCTTTTGTAGAAATAACTTTGCGCCGGACGGACCAGATACACGCGGCGCATGTAGCCAGCGTATGGTGCTAATCCGTTTGTGAATTGGGAAATCTCCCTCATTTGCATATTTGCAGGGGAAATCAATGGGCGCGACTGATGCGCCCAGCGAAAATAAGCGCTGACGATACTCTGGCGTCGGAACGTTCCGCCGGTCGCAAATGACCCGTTATTGGGCGCATCTAGTTTGCTGGGTACGGGCACATAGAAACGACGGCGCATCATCACAGTTACGCGGCGCATATCCAAATACTCCAGCGCAAGTGTTCGTGAATCTGGCCCTACATATTTTTCGTTAAAAAAAAATCGCAATTAGCGTTTATTGATTGGTTAGTTTTATGGCATTTTTATTAATATTTTTTTTTACTAGTAATGGCGGCGATCAGCGGTTTTTTTCGGTATTGCGATATTATGGCGGACACATCGGACACTTTTGACACATTTTTGGGACCATTGGCATTTTTATAGCGATCAATGCTATAAAAATGCATTGGATTACTATAAAAATGCCATTGGCAGTGAAGGGGTTAACACTAAGGGGCAGGGAAGGGGTTAAGTGTGTTTCTATTTGTGTTCTAACTGTATGGGGGGGTGGACTCACTAGGGGAAATCACTGATCTTCTGTTCATACATTGTATGAACAGAAAATCAGCTTTTCCCCCGCTGACAGGAACGAGAGGTATGTGTTTACACACATACCTCCCGTTCCCTGCTCTGTAACGAGCAATCGCGGGTGCCCGGCGGCGATCGTACCCAGTCTCCGAAAAGGAGAGGACGTAGAGCTACGTGCTCCCGCGAGACAGAGCCACTGTCCCGCAGTAATATGACGGTGGGCGGTCGGGAAGCAGTTAAATATACATTTCAGTAAAAATGAAGAGCGGCTTTTGAAGGAGATGTGTGCCTTCCATTGGCTGAAAGAGCTAAAATATTTGGGTATAAATTTGGCAAATTCAATAAAGAAAATATAAAAAATAAACTATGTCCCCATGTTAAATGAGATCAAAAATGAAATTAAAAAAATAATAAATAGACCTATCTCTTGGATGGGATGGATAAATACCCTGAAGATGATCCTAGTTCCGAAAATACTCTACAAATTTCAAATGATTCCAATAGCACCGCCTCGAAAATTTCTTAGAATACTGAACTCGCTATTAACCACTTAAGACCCGGACACATACGCTGCTAAATGACCCAAGGTGTTTTTACAATTCGGCGCTGCGTCGCTTTAACAGACAATTGCGCGGTCGTGCGACGTGGCTACCAAACAAAATTTGCGTCCTTTTCTTCCCACAAATAGAGCTTTCTTTCGGTGGTATTTGATCGCCTCTGCGATTTTTATTTTTTGCGCTATAAACTAAAATAGAGCCACAATTTTGAAAAAAAACACAATTTTTTTACTTTTTGTTATAAAAAAAATCAAATAAACAAAATTTTAGTAAAACATTTAGGCCAAAATTAATTCAGCCACATGTCTTTAGTAAAAAAAAAAATCGCAATAAAATAAAATAGCTACCTAGCGGGAACAGCGACACTAATACAGCGATCAGAAAAATGATCGCTTAGTGACGCTGGCAATAGGGAGTGAAAGGGTTAACTAGGGCGGTGATCAGGGGGTTAAAACTTTATTAGGGGGGGTGGGGGGGCTATCCTGAACCTAACACTAACTGTTTTTTACACTGCCTGTCACACTGACACTAAATGCAGTGATTAGATCACTGCATTCAGTGACACTGTGACAGGGGGGTGGGGGGGGGGCGATCACAAGGGGTTAATGTGCCTATGTGAGTGTGTGTCAGTGTTGTGTTGGTGCACACTTACTTGTGATGTCTTCTCTCATCAGCAGCGCTGGGAAACAGCGCTGCGATGAGAGGTGACATCATTTCCTCCTTCCTGTGTAAACACAGGAGGAGGAACTGACACGATGGGAGCGCGCTCCCATTGGCTGGGAGCGATCGCGGGGGGGGGCGGAAATCACGGACATCCACCCGCTCGTCGGCGATCGCTCCCAGAGGCAGGGGGACCCCCGCTCGCCGCGGAGGGGGTCCCGATGGGACCCCCGAACCGCACGAAGGCGGGGACGTAAATTTACGCCCTTGTGCCTGTACGAGCCATTCTGTGGCCGTATATGTGCGTGCGGGGGTCCTTAAGTGGTTAATGAACTATGTGTGGAAAAATAAAAAGCATAGAATATCTCTTTCAGTATTGAAAACAGGATAAGCAACATGGCGGGCTAGCTGTACCCGATATCAGGAAGTACTACAGTATAATGGGGCCGTACTGTCACGGGTAGTAAAGTGGGCCAGAGACAGGCAAGGGAAAAGATGGGTTCAAATAGAAAAGGCACAATCTAAGGCACAATTGGGTAGTTTAATTTGGAACCCCCCACAATATAGAGCACTAAATACTAAAACTCACAAATTAACACAAAACACATTGAGAATATGGGATAGGCTGCACAAACAAATAGATAGGGAATATAATTCTCCACTAATAGATCTAAAAGAAAATTAATATTTTGCCCCGGGAAAAAAAATAATTGGAGGGAATTGGATTAGAAAAGATAAAGTATATTTTGGAGATATAATAAAAGAAGGGGGAATTATGGCTTTTGAGGAGTCCAGAACTGACATATGAAATTTGGATGGGTGGCGATATTCCCAGCTATGCCACTTTGTGCGGCATCTTCCCCGCCCCTTGTGGACGAGAGGGGAATTGACACCGTTAGAGCCGCTATGTAAAGCAGAAAGCTCTAAAGGTACTTTCTCAAAACTATATGGAATACTATTAAAGGTGGACGAGCTGGGAGTACCTCCATTCATTCAAAAATGGGAAAGGGAGTTGGGAGCACAAAGAGGGAAAAACACTATCGAAAGGTTAATGAGATTGACCCACTCTTCTGCCATAGACACACAGATTGCAGAGACAAATTACAAATGCATATCGGGATGGTACGCCACACCCGTCAAAATTAGTACGTTTAGAGAAGGACAATCAGCTGAGTGTTGGCGGGGATGCCCAGAAAGGGGAACAATGGCCCACCTGTTGTGGACCTGCCCTAAAATCCAAAAATTTTGGGAACAAATCCTGGAACAAATAAAAGAGATCACTGGAAAGGAGATAAAAAAAGACCCTTGGGGAGTCCTATTTCATGGAGGCCAAGAGGGAATAACAAGGTACAAACAGTCACTTACCCCACATTTGCTTAACGCCGCTAAAAGGCTTATACCAAAAAAGTGTCAGGAAGCGGAAAGCCCACAAATGTGGGAATGGATAGACGCAGTGGAGCAAACTTATAGGGCCAGATTCAGAAAGACTTGCGCTGGAGTATATCGATATGCGCCGCGTAACTGTCAAGATGCGCCGTAGTATCTATGCGGCCGTACCCACCAAACTAGATGCGACAGAAAACGGGCTTTCTCCGATCGGCATAACTTTCCCTGGCCAGAGTATCGTAAGCGCATATTTTCGCTTGGCGCATCCGTCGCGCCTATTGATTTCCCATTCAAATATGCAAATGAGCGAGATTTCCTGATTCGCGAACGGATTAGCACCAGACGCTGGCTACATGCGCCGCGCGTATGTCGTCCGTCTGTCGCAAAGTTATTCCTATAAATAGCTGCTTTATCTTTACTCCTGACAGCCACAGGTCAGCAGGAGAGCAGCTACAGCAGCAGCATTACCGACGAAAATAGCAAGCTGAACAACCACACTTGCAAGGACAACACCTCTGTGTGCCAACATGCCAGGGGCAGCTGTGGTCCTAGCACTACTAATGGGTCCCCCGGTACGGAGGAGGCGGGCACATGAGAGGATATACCGCACGCGCATGAGCCTCTTTGGCATGGGGGATGAGGAGGTGTATCGCCTCTTCAGATTCAGCCCTGATGCAATCCTTGAACTAACCACAACCCTGCAGGATGACATCACCAGCCCAACACACCGCTCACAAGCAGTGCATCCACTGGTGAAGGTACTGGCAACACTTCATTTCCTTGCAAGTGGATCATTCCAGCGTACAAGTGGAGTGGTGGCTGGGATGTCACAGTCCTCCATGAGCAGATGTGTGCACCAGGTTGTCCCTGCAATCCTCAGACGCATGTCCCACCACTTCATCAGACCAACCACTGAGGAGCTGCGGCTGAAGGCAATGACAGATTTCTACAGCATTGCCAGATTCCCACGCACCGTGGGGGCCATTGATTGCACACATGTGGCACTCCAGCCCCTCAGTGCCACAGAGCACATATACCGCAATCGAAAGCATTGGCATTCCATCAACGTACAGGTGATAGCCGATGCCCAACGCCTCATATGGCACGTCCGTGCCAAACACCCCGGATCCAGCCATGACAGCTTCATATACAATCAGAGCCCCATCCCAATGGAATTCGAACAGAACATGTATGGGGACAGCTGGCTGGTGAGTGACATGACAAGGGGCACATGCATGACTAACATCCTCCTGTCTTTTCCCTTACAGGTGACTCTGCATATGCACTGGGACCCCATCTAATGACTCCTTTCCGGAACCCCCAAACCAGAGGAGAGAGAAGATACAATGCGGCACATATCAAAACTCGTGCAGTGGTGGAGCAAACATTTGGGCTCCTGAAGTCCCGTTTCTGCTGCCTGGATAAGTCTGGGAGGGCCCTATTGTATTTCCCTACCTTCATGTGTCAGATCGTCGGTGCATGTTGCATTCTGCACAACTTTGCCATGAGAAAGGGCCTGCAGATTGACATACGTGATGACCTGACCCCCCAACCAGACAGCCCCCCCTGCCAGAGGAGACCCATTCAGCTGATGGAAGAGCAGTTAGGAGGGTCCTCGCCGTAGGCATCTTTGGACACTAAACCAAAACATTGATCACACGGACAATGCACGCATGCACACCACTGAGGTCCCTAGATCACACACACCACATCCACATCGGATTGGATTAGCCCAAGTCCAACATGCAGGACTTGGGAGCAGCAACGCCGGCGTCAAGGCCCCAATGATGTCGCTGTCCATTCATACACCATTCACACGTCATTCACACAGCCATGGGGATAACTTCTCCCCAACGGCCGAGGGTGACACCCCTTACTGGCAGGAGTGCCACCCCCTCACATTCACACACCATTCACACTGTCCCCTGCACTCCTGACCGTGTGCAGTTAAACTCAAAATAAAAAGCTCATAACCTGAGCAACATTAAATCAAAATAAAAAACTCATAACCTGAGCAACATTAAAAAAAAACTCATAACCTGAGCCAAAACAAAAAACTAAAAATAATAAAAAAAGACCTCATCTAGGCTGACGGGGGCTCTTTCTTGTGGGCCCTCTCTGGCTCCTCAGCTGCCTGGAGGGAGTGGGTGGGGGGGGGGGCATCTGGAGGTGGCTGATCCCCGGGTGGGCCACTCCTGGCAGGTGTGGCCTGCATGCCCTTCAAGGCCATGGCTTTCCGGCCAAGGTATGCATTTGTGTGGGCCTGCATCCTGAGCTGCCGGGTCACCTCATAATGTTGGGCCCGCTGCCTCTGCCTCCCCTGGTCCCGGATGGCAGCAGTGTTGGCCTGGACGGCTGCAGTGAGGTGCCTAAGATCAGCCTGCACCTCCCCCAGGCTGGTCACCACTGCGGCGCAGTTGCAGCTGACATCCTGCACTGCTTTGGACATCTGGGCCACGGAGCCCAGGCTGTCAGCTACCCGGTCCAGATGCCCAGCAATCTCCCCCATCTGCTGGGTCTGCCTAGCCTGGTCCCGGGCCATCTGGTCATGAACCAAATCAGACACCCCCTTGGTGTTCCGGGTCGCCTTCCTGGGGCCAGACGATGGTAGTCCCCGGGGGGATGGAGTCGCCCTTGAGGGGCTTCCTAGGATGGGGGAGGGGATTAGAGAGGGCCCTGCTGAAGGGGAGGAATCCTCCAAAAATAAAACAAAGTCCCGCTCGGGAACAACAGGCTCCTCTTCAACCACCTCAGAAGGTGAGGTGTGGGAACTCCCTTCCATCTCAGTGTCTTCACCACCCAGGGGGTTGGGCACAGGATGCCGTTGGGGGGATGGGGTGGACTGGCCGCCGACAGATGATGGCCCAGCTCCGTCATCTGTGGATGACACAAAGCAGACACATGTTGGGTGGTCCCACACACTTGGCACATGTACCCCCCCCCCCCACATGCAACACACCAAATAGGGGATAAAAACACTTACCTGTCCTGGAGACTTCCTCCACGGAATCATATCCCGGTACCCCCTCCAACTGCTCCCTCTCCAGGCAGCGGGCGACCACCTCCTCCTCTGTGGTCAGGCTGACCGCACATGGGGGTCCACCACCCGTGCCCCTCTCATGCCTCCTAATGGTGGCCACCTTGCCCCGGACTTTGCGCCTCAAATCATTTATTTTTTTCCCGATATCGGCAGCAGTCCGGGTGGAGTAGCCCAAAACATTGACCCTGCCAGCAATGCTCTCCAGGATGCCCTGCTTCCTATCCCGGCTGGTCTTCCGACTTTTCCTGCCATGGAGGAAGTCATTGTAGGTCTCCATAGCGGAGATTACTACTGACAGCTCCTGGGCGTTAAAATTGAGGTTTCTCCTCTCTTTGCGGGGAACGGGAGCAGCCATCACACAGCAAAAGTTACTTCCCTGGGGTGGGGGGAACCGGATATACTTTTGCGCCCGAAAGGCGCATCTGCGGACGATTTTATAAGCGCAACGGAACACATTGCGCTGCCGTTTCCCATGAAGTGGTGCTGACGGAAGTTGTGAGCATGCTCACAGGGGAGCGAGTGGAGCCCTGCCTCACTGCGCATGCTCCGTGGATGATGCAATGAACGTAAGTCACTGCGCTGGGCTCCGCCCATCATTTACATATGATCACACCCACTTCCACTTGCGTCGGGTTGCGCCAGCGCTTTTTCGTTACTCCACCGCAAAGTAACGAACATGCGCTTGGTGAATACTGTACTTGACTCACTAGTTCGCGTCAGCGTAACGTATATGCGCTGCGCTACGCCGGATAAAATATGCATGCATCTACCTGAATCTGGCCCATAGAATGGAAGAGTTGAAGGAGAGTGTGGTTAAGGGGAACAAAGGCTTCAAGGAAAAATGGAACAGTTGGAAAGAGTATAAAAAAATGTGGAGCTATGTGGAAAAACTGAGAGTAACAAGATAATACAACCTGAGAGTAGAGCCTGAAGCCGCGTACACACGGCAGAGAACCTCGACGGGCAGAAGACATCGTTCCGCCCGTCGAGGTTCTCTGCCGGCCATCAGATTCGGCGACCCGCCCGTCAGGAATGGCAACCAGCCATTCATCCAGGCGGGCCGTCGAGCAAATAGAGAACATGCTCTCTATTTCTGCTCAACGACATTCCCGACGGGATGCTCACCGAGAGCGTACACACGGCCGAGGTTTTCGCTGGATTGCAGCTTCCAGCTAGGTTCTTGCTGGTTTCTAGCGAGAACCTCGGTCGTGTGTACGCCGCCTGACTGCCATAATAACAACAACAATAAAAAGCTTTTGGAGTCATGAGGAGGGTGGGTGGGGGGGAGAGGGGGAGGGGGAGCATAAGGGATGTAGTTTAAAGGGAAACTGGTTTTGTAAGACATGTTCCGAGATGACCCACCTGGAATGTAGGGGAGTCATGTCATTTGTTTACACGAGAAAAAAAAAAAAGAAAGAAAAGAGGATAGTGAAAAATACCACAGATGATGCAAAACCGCAATAGAGACGAAGGAAGTATAAAACCATGAGTTGGTCTCTAGTTTTTGGTAAAGGCTGAAGTGGTAAAAAAAAAAAAAAAGAAGCAAGTTATGAGATGGGAGCACTCGTTCTGGTAAAACTTTAATTTGTAATGGAGATAGCATATTTGTCACGCTGTAACAGACTGAAAAGCACGAAGACGGAAAAGCGTGAATCGTCCCTCACCAAACTTTTACTAACACGAAATCAGCAAAAGCAGCCCAAAGGGTGGCCCATCCGAATGGAACTTCCCCTTTATAGTGCCGTCATACATGTTGTACGTCACCGCGCTTTGCTCGAGCATTTTTTTTTCACAATCATTTGTATGCAAGGCAGGCTTGACAAGAATCACGTTGAAAAAAAAATCATTTTTTGGAGGACATTAAAAATGGTCGTGTGTACGCAGCTTTAGAATCTAGCAGTTACCCTACTCTTTACTGTGAAGATCACAATGCTCTTTTTATGTCCTCAGACAAAAAGCTATGTTACTTGTGCCAATCCAGTGAACTCCTGTACTTTATTCTCTATCTCTCTTTCCTACTCTTCCTTGTGTCTCTCTGCTTCTGTGTGCCCCCCTTTTTTCTCTCTTCCCCCTCTTTCTTTTAAAACATTTTTTTGGTATTATTTTATTTTTATTTCCTTATTTTCTGAGTAATTAAATATTATTCTACTTAACAGTTTTAATAGTTCTGATTCAAGCTATTACCTCTTAAGTAGGGATGAGCTTCGTGTTCGAAACGAACGTATGTTCGACTCGAACCTGGGCCGTTCGATCGTTCGCCGAAATACGAACAAAACGGGTCGTTCGCGCCAAATTCGTGTGACGCAAAACGACCCATAATTCACTGAGGCGATGTGTGCTGATGATTGGTCAAGCATGCACCATGACCCCGCATGCTTGGCCAATCACAGCACCCAAAAAATGAAGAGACCTAATTGGCCAAAGCCTGCTTTGGCCAATTAGGGCTCAGGGCTTTAGCACACGCTCCACACTATAAAAGGCCGCCTCCCGGGCGGCCTCGTGTAGTGTGTTCCGGCTTGCTTTTAGAGAGAGAAGTCAGACAGACAGTGAGTTAGAGAGAGATAGATAGAGACACGGGCCCAGATTCACGTACATCTGCGCATTATTGGACCGGCGTAGCGCACCGCCTTTACGTTAGACTTGCGCAATTTTGCCGCGTAATCACCCTATTCTCGTAGCTTTTGCACCGAAAATTGCGCATGCGTAACGTTTTTTCATAGGTGTAAGGCAGAGTAATACAAATTGGGAAGGACGTGGGCGTGTTACATTGAAATGAGCCGTGACCCCATGCAAATGAAGGGCCGGCCGGCTCGCGCATACGCGCTTGAAGGAGACCATGGTCAGCTCCGCTGTGCGCATGCTCACAACTCGGGAGCGGCGCAATCAGTGAAATTGGAAATGGACTAGGGCAACGTTGTGAACTACGCAAACAGCATAAATAGACAGACACAAACGCACTTGCATTGCAAAAGTACATCCCTTTGTCCCTTCCCATTTAACCAAGTGCTTTTGTCCTGTTGTTCGTTGCGTTGTGTTTTGTAGTTGTCAGATTAGTGTTCTGTGTGATCAAGTGTTTGTTAGTAGATCTTTGAAAGTGTTTTTTGATAAGTGTTTGAGTGACTGTTTGTTTGATATATTTCCGTTCGTTTGTTTTCTTGCTGTTTTTTTGCTGTTTGTTTTTGTGACTGTTTCTTGTTGAGAGCTAGTGTGATTTTTTGGGTCGTTTTTTGCGATGAAAAAAAACGACGTTTTTTAAAACGTCATTTAATTTGATCGTGTGTGGGCAAAACGTCGTTTTTTGTCTTAAAAAAAACGACCAAAAAAAATTCCAACATGCTTGAATTTTTTGTGTCGTTTTTCAAAACGTCGTTTTTTGTTTCACAAAAAGTCACCGTGTGTAGCAAAAACGTCTTTCAAAACGACGTTTTTCAACCCGCGCATGCCCAGAAGCTAGTTATGAAGCGAGCTTCAATGGAAAAGAGTGGTGAACGTAACCTCGCTTTTTGTGAAAAAACGATGGTGTGTATGCAAAATTGTCTTTGAAAAGTGACGTTTCAAAAACGTCGTTTTTTACTTCACAGAAAACGTCGTTTTTTTTCATCACAAAAAATGATCGTGTGTACGCGGCATTAGATTTGTGTGTGTTCTTGCTTGATTGGTTGTGCTTGTTTTTGTGAGTGATTTTTGTTGACTGGGAGTGAGTTTTTTGGGAAGTATGACAGAGAGAAAGCGAAAGCTCAATTTTACTGTGGGGGAAAAAAGAATTCTTGCCCGGGCCATTAGCGATTATGGGCGTTTCCTCCACGGCCCAGACAGTGCCAACACCAACCCGGCCAGGAGGAGGGAGATTTTGGATATGATCACTGAGCAGGTCAATTCAGCGGGGGAGGGGGAGACACGGACCCGGTCTGGGATTGACAAAAAAATCAATGACCTCCGGCGTCTGGTCAAACAGAAGCTGGCCAGAATGCATGCCCATGCCAGGGGCACAGGAGGGGGCCCACCATGCCCTATTAGGCTGACAGCGTGCGGTGGCCCTGACCTTTCATCGGCATGAAGTTGAGGGCCTGCCCGGCTTTGACTCAAGTCCGGAGCCTGTGGTGCCAGGAAAGTTTTTTTTTTTAATATCAGGTGTGTAGCATGTGTGGGGGAGGGGGTGAAAGGGAATATGTGGCAAGTGTGTGGATCCTCCAACCTGTGAATGTTTTGTGTCATCCACAGATGTGCAGGAGGGTGCAGGGCCATCTGGCCTGACCGCACCATCCCCAGGACAGCAGCCTAATGAGGCCCCCCCGACAAGGCCGGAGTCCGCGGAGGAGGTTCAAGAGGAGGAGGAGGTTCAAGAGGAGGAGGAGAATCATGAGGAGGAGGAGTCCATGTCAGGCACTGGACGTTTAGTTTTTGAGGACTCTTCCCCTCTGGCTGGCAGCAGGCAGCCCTCCCTAAGGGGGAGCCCCCCTCCTCCCCCAACATGGCTCCCCTCCCAAGGGTCTCCCCTTCTCCCCGGCCACAAGCATCAGCTGGAGGCAGGATTTCATCCCAGAACACCAGGGGGTTGGCCGATCTCCTGCCCGCCACTATGAGAAGGGACAAGTTCCTCCAGACCCGCCATCTGGGACAGGTCAGCCAGACATTGGTGCGGATGGAGGAGAGCCTGTCCTCCATCAAGGATACGCTGGGGAACCTGGACTCCCACTCCCAGGCTTTCACAACCTGCCTAAACGAACTGCAGACGACATCAGCAGGCGTTGGGTAGGATGTGAGGGCCCTTACCCAGGCTATCCAGGCCAACACGGCAACACTTGGTGCTGCCCTGGACAGAATAGCCGTGGCCTTGGAGGGCAGGCCGCCAGGTGGGCAGAGATCAGGTGCTGCTCCTCCTTCCTCGGTTTTCCCCCTCCCCATGAGTCTCCCCTGAGGAGCCGGGGCCGTGGCTGGGGGCGCCCCAGGCGTGGCTCACGTAAAGGGCAATCATTTTTCTTTCCCCTCTTTTTTTTTTTTGCTGGAAATTTTTTGATTTTGCTGGGTATTTTTTATTTATTTTTTGGGTTGTGAATGCTGTTTGAATGTGGGGATGACATTCCTGCCGGAAAAGGGGTGTCACCCTCAATTTTGGTGGAGAAGGGTTCCCCAGGACCAGGGAGAAGTGATCCCCAGGTCCGTGTGAATGGTGTATGAATGTACAGTGACATAATTGGAGCCTTGGCGTGGCGTTGCTGCTCACAAGTCCAGCATGGTGGACTGGTGCCAATCCAATTTGATGTGGATGTGGGGTGTGTGTGCTAGGGACCACAGTGGTGTGCATGCATGCATTCTCATTGTGCCATGATTAATGTGTGTGTTTAACGTGCAAAGATGCCCAATGTGAGCTGTCTCCTGGCTGCTCTTCCCTCAGAAGACGGGGGACCCTCGGTTAGGGGGGATTGTCTGGTTCAGGGGTCAGGTCATCACGTAGGTCAATCTGCAGGCCCTTTCTTTCTGCGAAGTTGTGCAGCATGCAACATGCACCGATGATCTGGCACACAAAGTTTGGGGAATACAAGAGGGTACCCCCAGACTTATCCAGGCATCGGAAACGTGACTTTAGGAGGCCAAAGGTGCGCTCCACCACTGCTCGTGTTTGGGCATGTGCTTGATTGTATCTTTCCTCTCCTGGGGTTTGGGGGTTCCGGATAGGAGTCATGAGATGGGGTCCCAGTGGATATGCAGAGTCACCTGTAAGGGAAAAGATAGGAGGATGTTAGTCATGCATGTGCCCCTTGTGATGTGTGCATCATGGGAGGGGATAGTCATGCCTGCCACCCATGTCACTCACCAACCAGCCAGGTGTCCCCATACACGTTCTGATCGAATTCCATTCGGATGTGGATTTGATTGTATATGTAGCTGTCATGGCTGGACCCTGGGTGTTTGGCACGGACGTGCCATATGAGGCCTTGGGCATCGACTATCACCTGTACGTTGATGGAATGCCAATGCTTCCGATTGCGGTACATGTGCTCTGTCTGTTTAATACCACCTAAACGCAGTTGGTGTCACTGCGTGTGTGCTATTACATAGCACCTGAGCGCAGTTGGTCTCACTGCGCTTGTGCTGTTACATACCACCTGAGCGCATTTGGTGTCATTGCACGTGTGCTGTTACTTACCACCTGAGCGCAGTTAGTGTCACTGCACGTGTGCTGTTACATACCACCTGAGCGCATTTGGTGTCATTGCACGTGTGCTGCTACTTACCACCTGAGCGCAGTTAGTGTCACTGCACGTGTGCTGTTACATACCACCTGAGCGCATTTGGTGTCATTGCACGTGTGCTGTTACATACCACCTGAGCGCATTTGCTGTCACAGCACGTATGCTGTTACATACCACCTGAGCGCAGTTGGTGTCACTGCGCTTGTGCTGTTACATACCACCTGAGCGCATTTGGTGTCACTGCACATTTGCTGTTACATACCACCTGAGCGCATTTGGTGTCATTGTACGTGTGCTGTTACATACCACCTAAGCGCATTTGGTGTCACTGTACGTGTGCTGTTACATACCACCTGAGCGCATTTGGTGTCACTGTACGTGTGCTGTTACATACCACCTGAGCGCAGTTAGTGTCACTGCACGTTTGCTGTTACATACCACCTGAGTGCATTTGGTGTCACTGCACGTGTGCTGTTACATACCACCTGAGCGCAGTTGGTGTCACTGCGCTTGTGCTGTTACATACCACCTGAGCGCAGTTAGTGTCACTGCACGTTTGCTGTTACATACCACCTGAGCGCAGTTGGTGTCACTGCACTTGTGCTGTTACATACCACCTGAGCGCATTTGGTGTCACTGCGCGTTTGCTGTTACATACCACCTGAGCGCATTTGGTGTCACTGTACGTGTGCTGTTACATACCACCTGAGCGCAGTTAGTGTCACTGGACGTTTGCTGTTACATACCACCTGAGCGCATTTGGTGTCACTGCACGTGTGCTGTTACATACCACCTGAGCGCATTTGGTGTCACTGCACGTGTGCTGTTACATACCACCTGAGCGCATTTGGTGTCACTGCACGTGTGCTGTTACATACCACCTGAGCTCATTTGATGTCACTGCACGTGTGCTGTTACATACCACCTGAGCGCATTTGGTGTCACTGCATGTGTGCTGTTACATACCACCTTAGCGCAGTTGGTGTCACTGCGCTTGTGCTGTTACATACCACCTGAGTGCATTTGGTGTCACTGCACATTTGCTGTTACATACCACCTGAGCGCATTTGGTGTCACTGTACGTGTGCTGTTACATACCACCTGAGCGCATTTGGTGTCACTGTACGTGTGCTGTTACATACCACCTGAGCGCATTTGGTGTCACTGTACGTGTGCTGTTACATACCACCTGAGCGCAGTTAGTGTCACTGCACGTTTGCTGTTACATACCACCTGAGTGCATTTGGTGTCACTGCACGTGTGCTGTTACATACCACCTGAGCGCATTTGGTGTCACTGTACGTGTGCTGTTACATACCACCTGAGCGCCGTTAGTGTCACTGCACGTTTGCTGTTACATACAACCTGAGCGCATTTGGTGTCACTGCACGTGTGCTGTTATATACCACCTGAGGGCATTTGGTGTCACTGCACGTGTGCTGTTACATGCCACCTGAGCGCAGTTGGTGTCACTGCTCTTGTGCTGTTACATACCACCTGAGCGCATTTGGTGTCACTGCACGTTTGCTGTTACATACCACCTGAGCGCAGTTAGTATCACTGTGCTTGTGCTGTTACATACCATCTGAGCGCAGTTGGTGTCACTGCGCTTGTGCTGTTTCATACCACCTGAGCGCATTTGGTGTCACTGCACGTGTGTTGTTACATACCACCTGAGCGCATTTGGTGTCTCTGTACTTGTGCTGTTACATACCACCTGAGCGCAGTTAGTGTCACTGCACTTTTGCTGTTACATACCACCTAAGCGCATTTGGTGTCACTGCACGTGTGCTGTTACATACCACCTGAGCGCAGTTGGTGTCACTGCGCTTGTGCTGTTACATACCACCTGAGCGCAGTTAGTGTCACTGCACGTTTGCTGTTACATACCACCTGAGCGCAGTTAGTATCACTGCGCTTGTGCTGTTACATACCACCTGAGCGCAGTTGGTGTCACTGCGCTTGTGCTGTTACATACCACCTGAGCGCATTTGGTGTCACTGCACGTGTGCTGTTACATACCACCTGAGCGCAGTTGGTGTCACTGCGCTTGTGCTATTACATACCACCTGAGCGAAGTTAGTGTCACTGCACGTTTGCTGTTAAATACCACCTGAACGCAGTTGTTGTCACTGCGCGTGTGCTGTTTAATACCACCTAAGCGCAGTTGGTGTTACTGCGCTTGTGCTGTTACATAGCACCTGAACGCATAAATATGCCTGGAAGGACAACCAAGAGAGGCAGAGAGTCACGAGGGCAAGCAGGCTCTGCATCTAGAGGTAATGCTGGTGGTGGATGTGGTGCATTCTCTTCAGCACGTGTCCGTGGCCGTGGCCGCTCGTTCTTTTTTTCGGAAGCTGACCGTGTTGAGCCTCAACATGCAGAGAAATTAGTAGAGTGGATGACCAAGCCGTCCTCATCCTCCTCATCCTCTCTCACACAGACTGATCTAAGTTTGTCTGGCAAAGCAGCTGCCAAGGCGTCCTCTTCCCTCTGCACAATGGCTTCACACAATCCTTCCCTAGTCCCACCATGTCCTCCTGAGGAGTCCCCCAAACTGTTTCAACACAGTGTTGGGTACATGCTGCAGGAAGATGCACAGCGGTGTCTCAACGGTACAGCAAAACTTCTTTGGTGTGGGCCTTTTTTGAAACATGTCCATCAGATCGTACCTTTGCTGTTTGCAACATATGTCTCAAGCGTATCTCGCGTGGCCAAAACATCAACCTCCTGGGCACCACATGCTTGTCAAGACATATGTCGACCTGCCATGCAACTTGTTGGCAAGCATACCAGAAAGACCCACACCAAAGACCAAAGCGGACCTCCCCTTGCCCTTCTGTGACCTCCAACCCCACTAGACCCCCAGTCCTCTCTGAAGCCTGCACTGAAGTTGTAGAAATAGTAGTGGTAGTACATGCGGGCAATCTAATGATAGTACCAGACAAATTTCCCTGCCCCAGCTGCTGCAGCGCCAAAAGAAGTACACTCCCAGCCATCCACATGCCTAGCTGTTGAGTGCTAGCTTAGCGAAATTGCTAGCACTTCAACTGCTACCTTTTCAGTTGGTAGATTCTGCCCCCTTCCGTAAGTTTGTGGAATGTGCAGTACCTCAGTGGCAAGTACCAAAACGCCACTTTTTCTCACGGAAGGCGATTCTGGCTCTCTACCAGCATGTGGAAGGCAAGGTGCATCTTACCGCTGACTCATGGTCCAGCAGGCATGGACAGGGACATTACCTGTCTTTTACGGCCCATTGGGTGACTCTGCTGGCAGCTGGGAAGGACGCAGGGCAAGGTACAGTAGTTTTGGAGGTTGTTCCGCCACCACGCCTCCAAAACACTACTACTGCTTGTGACACACCTCTCTCCTCCACCCCCTCCTCTTCGTCTTCCTCTGTGGCCTCTTCCTGTGCTGATGTTTCCTCAGAACCAACCGTGCTCCGTAGGCGTATGAGAGGCTACGCAGGAATGCAGGCCAAGAGATGCCATGCGGTGCTAGAGCTGGTGTGCTTGGGAGACAGGAGCCACACTGGGGAAGAGGTTCTTTCAGCTCTGCAGGGGCAGGCTCAGAGGTGGTTGACGCCACGCCAGCTGAAGCCTGAAATGGTGGTCAGCGATAATGGCACCAACCTCCTCTCTGCCCTGCGACAGGGAAAACTCACCCACTTGCCCTGTTTTGCGCATGTCCTGAATTTGGTGGTGCAGCGGTTCTTGGGCAGGTACCCGGGCTTACAGGATGTCCTGAAGCAGGCCAGGAAAGTCTGTGTGCATTTCCGGAGGTCATATAATGCCACTGCTCGGCTGACAGACCTCCAAAGGGAATACAACCTGCCCAAGAACCGCCTAATCTGCGACATGCCCACCAGATGGAACTCTACGTTGGCCATGCTGCAGCGGCTGCAAACGCAGCAGCGGGCCATCAATGAGTACCTGTGCCAATATGGCAGCAGAACTGGGTCAGGGCAGCTAGTTTTTTTTCCCCACGCCAGTGGGCCTTGATCAGGGATGCATGCACTGTCCTGTCACCATTTGAGGAGGCCACGAGGATGGTGAGCAATGACAGTGCATGCATCAGTGAGACTGTCCCTCTTATTCACATGTTGGACCACACTCTACGTGGAATAATGGACAGGGCCCTTGAGGCAGAACAGAGGGAGGAAGAGGAGGACTTCCTTACCTCTCAAGGCCCCCTTTACCCAGAGAGTGGGCCTGCTTGCCCACCTAGCACACAGGAAGAGGAGGATGATTGTATCAGCAGCAAGGAGGTGGAGCCTAGAACTCAGCCTCAGCAGCAGCAAGGGATCATTTACAGTCCCAAGGAACACGTGGACTTTTACGTGGCTGGGATGAGGTGCCTGTGGATCCTGTCGTCCTCAGTGACCCAAAAGGACTGTGCCCCGAATGCCTCTGCAAACCTATGCTGCATGGCCTCCCTGATCCTGCAAAGCCTGCGTAAGGATCCTTGCGTACGTGCTATCAAGGAGACGGATCATTACTGGCTGGCAACTCTCCTAATCCACGTTACAAGAGTAAGGTTACGGACCTTATGTTGCCATCGCAGAGGGAGCAGAAAATGAAACTTCTGCGGGAGGCCTTGCAGAAGAGTCTGTGCAATGCGTTCCCAGAACCGGGGGGATTACCAAAACCTGGCTCTGGACGACGTCTTGCTGAGGCTTCGGTGAGTCACAGAAGGAGCGGTAGAGAAGGTGGCCGTCTGACCGATGCCTTCAGACAGTTTTTTAGTTCGCAGCCCCAAGGTCTGACCGGTTCCAGCAACCATCACCAGCATCTGGTTTACATGGTCCAGGAATACCTAGGGGCAAGTTCCGACTTGGACTCTTTCCCCACCGAAAATCCTCTGGCTTACTGGGTCTTGAGGATGGATCACTGGCCAGAGCTTGCACAGTACGCAATTGAGCTACTGGCTTGCCCTGCATCCAGTGTTCTTTCAGAACGCACATTCAGTGCTGCTGGAGGCTTTGTTACCGATCACAGGGTGCGCCTCTCCACCGACTCTGTTGATCGACTGACCTTCATCAAAATGAATCAGGCTTGGATCAACAACAGCTACCAAGCACCTGATGCTGATGTTACTGAATAATATTTTTTTGTTGAAATGTCGGATCCCTTTTAGACTGCGTATGCTGATGCTGAGTGACTGTCCTCTTATGCTGCTGATGGAATATCCTTCTCCTCCTCACTTTTCTTGCTGATAGCTAGTAAGAAATGTTGTGTTTCTGGGCTCCGCCACCAGTGCCCAAGGCACAATTTTTCAGCCCCTGTTTAACAGGGGCGCCTAATAACAATTTTTGATGCAATACTTTGCACGTGGCTCCTTGTTGCGCTTCAATTACAGTATGTTTGAGGGGTGTCCTGTTCTCTAAAGTTTTTCTTTCACAAATCAATAATGGCCCCCCACCACCGCTAAAATATTCAACATATTGTTGCCACACAGCACGTGCGCAAGCAGTATTATTTTCTTTTTTATTTATAGTCCTCTCATGTTTTGCAGGGACATTTCTAAACATGTGCCACTACTATAGACACCCAGCAGGTGTGATATTTAAAGGATTTTTTTTTTCACTTTAAGCATCATTAAAATGGCTGCTCCCGAAAAAATGTCAGTTTTTAAAACTTTTTTTTCCATTGATACATGTTCCCTGGGGCAAGACCCGGGTTCTGAACTACATTTTCCAACATTAAATTGAATATTGGTCTTTAAAATGATCGTTTTTGATTTCGAACGTTCGAGTCCCATAGACTTCAATGGGGTTCTAAATGTTCGCGCGAACCCGCGGTCTGTTTGAACGTTCTGATGCGAACCGAACACAGGTATGTTCGGCTCATCCCTACTCTTAAGGTAGCATAGTTTCCACCGAACCACCGAAGTCATTTATCTCACGTTTTATTAACTAATATACTTTTTTTTTTCTATAGTAGTTAAATAACCTACCTATTGGTAGCTTACTGTTGGACCTTAGAGTTTTACCATTTCTGTTAAACACGTATGGCTCATTGTAATATTTATTACAACTGTATTGTAATTTATGTGCTTATTCAATCAATAAAATACTTTGACAAGGAAACCTTCAATGGGTTTCACCACCATTATTCTATTCCCCTCTTACACACCCCAGTTGTGTCCCAATTATTAAATCTAAAATGTTGCATCTGAATTATCTGTGGCTCTTGCACTACACCAAACTGCAAAGTAGGCTTTTCAGATGTAGCGCCCTGCTCCCAAAGATGGGGGCGCTATTTCAAATTTAGGGGATGTCTGGGCCAATAGTTGGGCCCAGACCTGTTGAATTGTGTACAAATTTGCCTCTGTTCTAGCTGTGGTACTGCCTGGTAGTATTTTTCCCTGGTTGCCTGTGGGTGGCATTGCCACTTTAGGCCCATGTTGAAATGCAGGTGTACCAGGGTGTATTGGGTGTCCCTCCCCGGCAGCAGTACAGTGGGACTGGTGACCCCGCTGTGCATGCCAGGAGGGCATACTTAGGGGGCAGATGCCGTTTTTAGGGGTCCTTCACCTCGTGGCCCTCCTAGTGTGAGGTGGGTGTGCGTGATCTCAGTTTCGGGACCATGCTGGTCTGAGGCTGTGTTCCTGTAAAGTAGGCCCAGTTAGCCTGGCTGGGGCCTATGCATTGGAGGTGATCCGATGCTGTCTGTCCTGTGGGAAGAAGTCACTCAATAAAGCAACCCGGGGAGAACCTGTGCCGGAAAGGACCGATCAGAAGGCTGATACTTTGGGAGAGGGATTGTAATTTCTTGAAGGATGCACCGTTAACCTACGATACCTTACAGCCCATTGGATTGGCATAAAGGCTCTTTGGCTGTGAGGCAGAAGTTTGGGACTTTAAATCCTGTGGCAGAGGATTGCTGAATATTCAGTCTGTGACAGAGACTGTTCCTGTGCTGTCCGTGCATCATCTCAGCTTCTAGGCCATGTGAGAGGCAAGGGTGGACTGACAACTCATGGGGCCTCTGGGCAATAGAAGATTATGGGGCCCCTGGGCTTACAGATGGCCACCACGCCAGGAGGCAGCGCACAGGCGGGGCAGCTAAAATCTTGGGATTTTCACATCAAAAGCATGTCGGTTTTGGACATATCAGGGACAGATTTAAAAAAAACATACATTTTTACATACTGTCCCTGGTTTTACTGAGCCTGGAAACCCTGATGGGGCCCCCTAGTGGCATGGGGCCCTCGGACAGTGCCCGAGTGACTCAATGGTCAGTCCGCCCCTGGTGAGAGGGGTCTATCCGGGTGAGCAATACCCACTCAGGAATGGTAAGTGGAGGGGGCGCTAATATTGAATATAAGAATATAAACAATAAAGTGAAATCTAATAAATGGTCCGTCTGAACCAACAATAGCAGACTTAGTGAGCAGCAACACACTGAAAATGGTAAAAAAGAAATAGATTGTACAAAAAAGATTGTACAAAAAAAAAAAAAATGAATAAATGAATAAATAAATAAACTCAAGTCCATTCAAAGAGTGTTAGATAAAGTCCAATCAAGGCTAATCTTTCTCAGATGCAAATTGTTGAAAATTCATTGTAAAAGGTGTCCACCTCCACCAAGAAGATCCCCCAAATGTGCACTAATGGATGGCTCCTTACCGCATGGTGTTGACCTGATTGTTTAGAAAAGGTCAAATACAGCAGTCGGTCACTAAACCAGTTGAATGATTCAGCTGCGCAGCTCTATGTTTCCCGGAAAACACTCTCATGAAGGAGGGAGAGGGGAAACCACCATAGTGAAGTACAGTTTATTTAAAATATGTCACAGATAAAACAGCATAGCCAAATGGCCTCTTACTTTAGTAGTGCCTAGGACCCGGCACTGGGGCTAGTCAGCATGGCAGGATGGGCTATGATGAGTGTTCCTCACTGGGGAACTGGGGTGAAGTCCAAGCCGGATACGAGTTTCTCGCTAGGGAGCTGGCGTGCGTTCCAGGCCAGGGGACCAGCGGGACCGGAAGTGCGTTGTTTTTACGTATCCAGGCGCTTCGACGTACGTTTCGTGATTAACACGTCGTCAGGAAACATCATTTTTAATACCCACTCAGGATTGAGTGGTGAAGATTGGAACTCTGAATACTATTGTGCATTCTGTACCGCGTACCTGAACCTTCCCCCTCTCTCTCTATACTCTCTACTTTCTTCACAAATTTATGCAGCGAAAAATAAAGCCTACATTTGAAGGTTTTACATCTTGTGTGGATATTCCAATTACTATAGATATCTCTCCTTAAACATCGAACTTAGAGGTAACGTGCAAACCCAAAATCTCCTTCGGGGGTAGTGCTACACAGATATCTCACAACAGTAATTTACTTATTCATGTACCACAAATCAAATACTACTGTGAAACTTTATTTGATCAATTTGAATTGTGACCTAAGCAGTCTTATATTTCTGTAGGCTCCAGCTACATCTTTTGTACTGTGAACTCTATGCTTGTAGTAATTACTTTGGATGCTGATGTTATTTAAAAAATGCAATAAAACTTAATTGGATTCTTCTTCGATAACTAAACAGACTCTGAGGCTGGTTCAAACCTATGCAAATTGGATGTGGGTTTCTATGGAGCCGGTTCACACATCTCCGCAGAGGCTCCAATGCAAATTGCACAGAAGCCTTGTGTGTTTTTTGGTCCGTTTATGGTGCGAATTCAGCCCAAAATTTGGGCTGAAATCAGACCTGAAACGATGAATGGAGACGCGATGTGAACCCAGCCTGAAACGTTTAATTTAGCAAGCTGCCATACTATCAGGGGAGGACTGGCAGCCTTAGGCCTGGGGGGCAAGTCCAGTCAAGTGGCCCATTAACACCTTGCCGATCAGCCGCCGTCGTTATACGGCAGCAGGTTGGCTCCACGGCGCAACACTGGAGCTGATGCGCGTGGCCAGCGGCTGCGATATCCACCGGCGAACCCTATGGAACACTTAACCCCTTGATTGCCCTCTAGTGTTAACCTCTTCCCTGCCAGTGACATTTATACAAACAGTGGCTGTGTGTGTTGGCATATATACATGTTTGTCAGCATTTACAATCATGGACAGCACCTCTCAGGTAGCTAAACTAAACTTACTGTTTGATTGGTCACCTGAGATCCAACTCCTAGTTTGTTAGTCAAGTTCTAGTTGTACCTGACTGTCAATTGCTGTAATCATTTTATCAAATTTTGCAAGAGATTCATATATGGCAATTATGGTATTATGTTCCTGAATAATTTTGACAATTGAACAGACTATTGTGCATGTGATGACTTAAACAATGAAATGACGCTGACACGTTTTGGAGAGAACGACCATTAGACTGAGAATTGACAAATCAGTTTAGATCAACAAGATCTATTCAATTGAAAATTGTGCTAAATGTAGGCTACTTGTACTAAATAATTTGAAAAAATTTACTAAGACATTCAGACATGTACTGAGACATTTGCAATTTGATGAAATGAATGAGAAATGCAATTCAGTTGTGAACAATTGCCAAGTGGTTTGGAGATTTGTCCATGTTATTTTGAGAATATCATTTCTGTTTCAAGAAATGAGCCAAAACAATGGAGAAAAACTGTAATAAGTGCTTGTCACCTCACCTTAGTCAGCCCCCCTAAGAGCCCCCCCCCCCCCCAACTAGCCATTTTATTATCTGCTTACTTTACAGTTCAGTAGTCCATTTTGCAGCAAAGACACAGGTTCCAGCTAGAGCCAGGCAGGCTCCTCATCCTCGTCGGCAGCTCCTCCTCTCTAGCTCCCAGGCTGTAAGTCACATCACAGCCAGCGCCGACACAGCTCCCTGGGCAGCCATCGGAGTCCTCCATCTCCCCCCTCGCCTCCGGCCGTGAGTTGAGTGACGTCACGCCGCTGGCAGGGAGGGACTAAGACTCCTCCGTAGGGGAAGTAAGCAGACAGGGAAGGGAGCAGGGGTGGGAGGTGAGTGACGGACCCGGATGCAGGAGTGGCGAGCGCACACGGCAGTCAACATGCTGGCTATGACACATAGGTCACTTTACTGGCGGCCATGGCAGAACTTCACCTGCGGCTGCGCCCCCCTACACAAAATGTTAGCGCCCAGGACACGTGACGGACCCCTCTGCCCCTGCCTTGTACCGGCCCTGACTACAACTTCCACGATGCAGAACAGCCTGTGCATCAGCAGCAGCCAGCCAGCCAATCGGTGGCTGCCGCGGCCGAACTACAACCCCCACAATGCAGTGCAACAGCCAGTCAATCAGGGGCCGCCGTGGCCGAGTCCTAGCAAAAAAAAAAGTACAAACAGCCAGCGCCACGGCCGTTTTAGCGATAATGTAAGTGTCATGGGGGGAAATCTCCACTTTTCCACCTGGCCCAGTCCGCCCCTGCATACTATCCATAGAGGCTGGGTCTTAGGAGGAACGTTGGTTGCATATAGCCACATTTAAGACAGACAATGAAGATTTCTGGCTACTAGCGTCCCCAAAAGGTTTAAAGAAAGCAGCCATTTCTGCTTGTAGGAAGACCTGGAAGACACAATGCAAGTCACCTGCAGGCACCCTGGCACTAAGGCATAAATAGTACTTAATTTAGGGAACAATGACTAGCAATGAAAGGGGCAAAATTATTTCAAGGTGTGCTTTTAAAGTCCCTATCCCGCAACATTGCTAGAATTAAAACTAAACCTGTAGGCAATTACTATCTACCAACCTTCCACAGTTTTTTTTTTCATAGCCCCCCCATATACTGTTATACATAGATATGTGCAGAACAAAAAAAAATTGTTTCTGTTGAGAGCCCTTTCACACTGGGGCATTGTGAGCGTTGGCGGTAAAGCACTGCTATTTATAACAGAAAATAAAAGAGTATAATGTAATAGAGTAAAACAGAACAAAATAGGATAGAAAATAGAAGAACAGAATAGAATGGAATAGAATAAAATAGAAAGGAATAGAATAGAATAAAACATAACGATTATAACTATCTTCTGAAATTCGAATAGCATATGAAAGGAATAGATTTAAAAAAACAATAGAATAGAAAATAAATAATATAACCATTTTCCAGAATTTAAATAACTCAACTGAATCAACTCAAATTTAAATAAACTAGAAAATAATAGTAAAACAGAATAGAAAAATAACACAATAGTATAGAATAAACACAATGGAATGAATTTAACCATTTTCCTATTCAATTTTCCATTCTGTTCAAATTCAAGTTGAATTTTAGGAAATGGTTATATTCTTTCTATTCTTATTTATTTTAATGTTTTTAAAATTATATTCTTTGTTTTGTTTATTCTATTCTTTTCTAGTCTATTATTTTATATTATTTTCTATTGTTTTCTATTCAAATTCAAATGTATTCTATTCAAAATTAGAATTTCAGAAGATGGTTATATTATTTCTATTCTATTCTATTTTGTTGTTTTTTCTATACTATTCTATACTATTATTTTCCATTCTATTCTTGTATATGCTTTTTTATTCAATTCAAATTGATTCTATTTGAATTTTGGGAAATAGTTATATTGTTTTTATTCTATTGTTTTTTTTGTTATTCTATTCTTTTCTATATAATTATTTTATTATGTATTCAAATTCAAATTTTGTCTATTTAAAACTTGAATTTCAGAAGATGGCTATATATATATATATATATATATATATATATATATATATATATATATATATATATATGTTATTCTACGATATTCTATTTGTTTCTATTATATTCTAGTCTATTCTATATTTTTTTTTTCAGTTATATTCTTTTCTAGTCTATTTTTTATTTTCTATTCTACTTTATTCTCTTTGAAGATTAGAAAACGATTCACATTCGAGACTTTTATAATGAAATTTGAAACCTATTAAAATTCATTTTTTTGGGGGGATTTTGACCAAATATTTTTTTTATCATATTATAGTCTATTATATTCTATTATTTTTTTCTATTCTTTTCTTTTCTATTCTTTTATTTTTGGTTATATTCTTTTCTAGTCTATTTTTCTATTCTATTCCTTTATTTTCTAGTCTATTCTATTCTCTTTAAAGACTGGAAAACTATTCAAATTCAAAAAACGTTTCAAATTGAAATTTGAAACCTATTCGAATTCAAAAACGTTTTGAATTTCGTCCAATTTTTTTTTTCATTATTTCGGATTGGTTTAAATTCGTTACTATTGTAATCCGGAAATTCGGATACATCCGAATTTCTGAAAAACAAAAATTTGTCTGAATTTTAATTCGGAACAAAACGAACCGCACATGTCTAGTTACACATTAACCTATACTATCTTAGTTTATCTTGGTTCAGATGGTAAACTATGCACAGCATCTTACTTTTACATTTACTTGTATACTTTATATCTTGCACCCTTGTAAACTCTCACATACGTTACAAAATTCCAACTTCTGCTGTATACACCACACTTTAGAGTATCAGTTACATATATGCTTTGATGAGCTTCTAAATATGTTGAATGAGGTTCTGAGAGTTACGGTACAATGACTAAGATGGTCGATTACATTTTGAAAAGCCATTCTGGTACATCAGAGAGGGTAGCCATGTGTTTCATGAGCATACAACAGCAATATTATTGGTGAGATTTTCCTTTTGATATTCAGAATCAAATTCTACCCACACTTTTATTTGTAAAAATGACATTGCTTAACTCTTGTTGTCATGTGCTGTTATGTGTAGTATTACTTCTATGAATTCATTTAGATTCAGGTGTTGCCTATTTTTATTGCTAAGGCAGGTGTGTTTCCTTCAACTATCTCCCTTAAAGACTGACTGAAAGAGTATTACTTTACTGGCAGGGTGCTAAGAAATCATTTTATGCATGCAATGTGACTAACTGAAGGTCTGGTGTAGAATACAGATTAGATCACTTGAAAATGCTACTAAAATGTTGTGCTTTTCAAAGAGCTATTTCCAACAAGAAATATCACAGCAAAATTACCAAACAACAATATAATGTTAATTATTAAATTTTTTGGAACAATTCATGTTTTTTCTTTTAATTTTCAAAGTGTCAATGTAAAAAAAATTGTTACTTTTTGATTTAGTTAGAGGTGTCAATCCATTTACAGATATGACACATAGCTAGACAGATACATAGACATAGATAGATAGATAGATAGATAGATAGATAGATAGATAGATAGATAGATAGATAGATAGATAGATAGATAGATAGGTAAGTAGATGACATAGGTAGATAAGTACTTCTACTCCCGCAAATACCCCCTATACCTAAATAGAATACTTCCCCCCCGCTGCTGCCGCATCGCACCGCCGCATCGCGCGCCGCCGCATCGAAAGCCGCCGCATGCGTTAAACGGCGTGCGGGAACATCACAGCTTTCATTTGAATAGCTGTAGTGTTCTTGCTGCGTATAGACACTCCCCCTTGTTCGGGATTGGATGCGTGATCGTGATCTGTCCAATCCCGAGCAAGGGGGAGTGTCTATACGCACGGGCAAAACAGCTATTCAAATGAATGCTGTGATGTTCTCCGTGCGGCAGCTTTCGGTGGCTAGGTATGGGGGGACATGGCTAGAGGGACATGGCTAGAGGGACATGGCTAGAGGGACATGGCTGGAGGGACATGGCTGGAGGGACATGGCTAGAGGGACATGGCTGGAGGGACATGGCTGCATATGTGGGGGACATGGCTGGGGGGAAATGGCTGCATATGTGGGGGACATGGCTGGAGGGACATGGCTGCATATGTGGGAGACATGGCTGAAGGGATATGGCTGGAGGGACATGGCTAGAGGGACATGGCTGCATATGTGGGGGACATTGCTGGAGGGACATGTCTGGAGGGACATGGCTGGAGGGACATGGCTAGAGGGACATGGCTGGAGGGACATGGCTGGAGGGACATGGCTGCATATGTGGGGGACATGGCTGGGGAGAAATGGCTGGGGAGAAATGTGGGGGAAATGGCTGGAGGGACATGGCTGCATATGTGGGGGACATGGCTGGAGGGACATGGCTGCATATGTGGGGGACATGGCTGGAGGGACATGGCTGCATATGTGGGGGACATGGCTGAAGGGACATGGCTGCATATGTGGGGGACATGGCTGGAGGGACATGGCTGCATATGTGGGGGACATGGCTGCATATGGGGACACATTTAAAAAAAGTATCAGTATTCGGTATCAGCGACTACTTGAAAAAAAGTATCGGTACTTGTACTCGGTCCTAAAAAAGTGGTATCGGGACAACCCTATTTAGTACTATTGTTCTATCATAGACATCTTTATTCAGACGTGAGTAAATTACCTAAAAGCAAATTCTTAAAGCGGAGTTCCACCCAAAAATAGAACATCTGCTTTAAGTACAGGCGACCCTCTGACATGTCACATTTGGAATGTCATTTTTTTGGGGGAGGAGCAGGTACCCTGTTTTTACAGGCACCAAGCTCCCACTTCATTCCCTGGCTCTGCGGTGCCGGAAGGAAGATCACCTCTCTCCCTACCCTCCATGCAATCTTCTGGAGATCTCCCAGGTCCCAGAAGATTGCCAGGCCAATCACAGTGCACGGCGCGGCTCGTTCATGCATATTGCGCGCGTGGCTATGAATCCACAGTTGGAAAGCACCTCGGAGAGAAGAGGGAGTGGAGTGAGGCTTCCTGCACCCGCATCGCTGGACCGGGGACAGATGAGTGTCTGATTACTGTATTACTTTGTAGCCACTGACTTTTAAATGGGTGGAACTCCACTTTAAGTATGATTTCATTTTCTGTTGTAGGCTGACAACACACACGTTTTTGTGGGCTGAAAATCACAAGAAATAGTGTCATCACTTCTCAATAATCTTTTTCTAAACTGAATTTATTCTCCATTCACATCTTTAAAACATATTGGGCCAGATTCACAAAGCCATTACGCTGGAGTATCAGGAGATGCGCCAGTGTAATTGGAAATATGCGTCTGCGTATAGTTATGCCGTATCCCCAAAACGATATACGCCATAAATCTAGACTTTTTAGACCAACGTAATTTCGTTAGATCGGCGCACCGTGCGCGCAAAAAATGCGCTAGACACACCATTGATTTGCTAGGCAAATATGCAAATGAGGGAGTTACGGCGATCCACAAAAGTAAGTTGGTGCAACGCAGGCTACGCGCTGTGCGCATCAGCTGCACGTCCTGTCTAAAATTAGGCAATATAAAAGCTTGCCTAAAATTAGACAATCCGTCTACATGTCAGCTAAAGCAACACTATTAGTGAGGAGCTGAGCAGCCACACTTGCAGGACAACAATCTGTATGCCACCATGCCAGGGGCATCCATGCTCATAGCTATAGTACTGACTTTAGAGGAGCGCAGAAGGAGGAGGGCACGGAGGAGGGCACGGGAGAGGATATACCGCACACGCATAGACATCTTTGGCATGAGTGATTCTGACGTGTCTCGCATCTTCATATTCACCCTTGCTGCCATAATGGAATTAACCACAACCCTGCAGGAGGACATCACCAGCCCAACACACCACTCACATGCAGTGAAGCCACTGGTTAAGGTCCTGGCCACACTCCATTTCCTTGCCAGTGGCTCTTTTCAAAGAACAAGTGGAGTGGTGGCTGGGATGTCACAATCCTCCATTAAAAGATGTGTGCACCAGGTTATCCCTGCAATTCTCAGACGCATGGCCAACCAAATCATCAAACCCACCCAGGAGGACCTGCGGCAGAAGGCAATGACAGATTTCTACAGAATTGCCAGATTCCCACGCACTGTGGGGGCCATTGATTGCACACATGTGGCACTCCAGCTCCCCCGTGAGACAGAGCACACCATAGACATCTTCGCACGTTAAACACACACATTAATCATGGCACAATGAGAATGCATGCATGCACACCACTGTGGTCCCTATATCACACACACCACATCCTCATCAAATTGGATTGGCACAAGCCCACCATGGAGGACTTGTGAGCAGCAACGCCACGCCATGGCTCCAATTATGTCACTGTACATTCATACACCATTCACACGGACCTGGGGATCACTTCTCCCTGGTGCTGGGGAACCCTTCTCCACCACAAATGAGGGTGACACCCCTTTTCCGGCAGGAATGTCACCCCCACATTCCAAAATCATTCACAACCCTCAAAAAGAAAAAAAAATACCAGCACCCAAAAAAAAATTCCAGCAAAAATAAATAAAATATTACTGCCGCTGGCATGACCCACGCCTTGGGCGGCCCCGGCCACGGCCCTGGCTCCTCGGGGCTGACTCTTGGGGGGGGGTAATCCGGGGAAGGAGGAGCATCCCCTGGTCTCTGCCCACCTGGCAGCCTGTCCTCCATGGCCAATTATGGTCAGGCCAGTATTTATTGTTGCCGTATTGGCCTGGATAGCCTGGGTGAGAGCCCTCACATCCTGACCGAGGGCCCTCACATCCTGACCAATGCCTGCTGTGGTAGCCTGGTGTTCATTTAGGCAATTGATCAGGGCCAGGGAGTTGCAGGACATGTCCCCAAGCGTATCCTTTATGGAGGACAGGCTCTCCTCCATCCGCCCCAAACTCTGACTGACCTGTCCCAGATGGCGGGTCTGAAGGGCCTGGTTCCTTCTCAGGTTGGCAGGCAGAACCTCGGCCACCCTCCTGGTCTTCTGGGTTGCCTTCCTGCCCCCAGATGAGGCTTGTGGCCGGGGAGAAGGGGAGCCCCTTGGGAGGGGAGCCCTGTTGGGGTAGGAGTGGGAGGGGCTACCCCGGATGGAGGCCTGGCTGCTGCCAGCCAAAGGGGAAGACTCCTCCAAAAATAACAAATCAGTCCCTGACATGACCTCCTCCAACTCAAACTCCTCCTCCTCAACCTCCTCAGAGGACTCCGACCTTGTCTGGGGGTCCTCTTCAGGCTGTTGTCCTGGGGATGGTGCGGTCAGGCCAGATGGCCCAGCACCCTCCTGCACATCTGTGGATGACACAAAACATTCACAGGTTGGAGGATCCACACACTTGGCACATATCCCCCCCCCCCCCACACATGCTGCACACCAGATAGAAACAAAAAAAACTTACCTGGCCCCACGGCCTCCTGACTGGACTCAAAGCCAGGCAGCCCCTTCACTTGCTGCCTATTGAAGGTCTGGGCCACCGCACGCTCATCCTCAGTCAGCCTTACAGGGCATGGCGGGCCCCCTCCAGTGCCCCTGGCATGAGCGGCAATCTTGGCCAGCTTCCCACGGACCACACGCCGGAGATCATTGATCTTCTTGGCGACCCCCTGCCATGTGCGGGTCTCCCCCCAAACGTGTTTACCTGGTCGGTAATTTGCTGCAATATCTGTGCCTTCCTGGCCGGGGTGGTGTTGGCACTCTCCGGGCCGTGCAGGAACCGGCCATATTGGGTAATGGCCCTGGCAAGAATTGCCTTCTCCCCTAAAGAAAAATTTAGCTTTCGCTTCCTTTCACTCATGTTCCCACAACCTGGAACCAAAACAAACACCAAAAAATAAACACCAAAAAACAAACACCAAAAAGCAGACAGCAAAAAAGTATCAAAAACAGTCACTTCTGGATCAGTATTGGGAACCTAACCAGAGAGAAGCAGGGACTTGGAGAGGTTGGGAGGACTTTAAACAATCCCAGTTGTATTCAGACTATATGAGTAGGGAAGACAGTAGGTAGGAATTATTGGGAGCTTGGCAAAACAATCCCCCACCCCCACGAGAGAGAGGGGGAGGTATAGATTAGGGGAGGGAGGAGAGGGGAGGGGGAAGGGAAGAGGAAGAGAAGGGAAGGTAAGGGGGAAAGTTCCCCCCCCTTTTACCTTTTTTTTTTTTGTTGTTGTTGCTGTTGTTGTTTGGCAGGTGGTTTGAAGGGGAGAACTGCTAAATTATGCTCTCCCCCCTAATAAAGGGAAAATAATAGAATTAATCACAGGGAGAAAAGATGGGGTCAACCACATAAATACACTAAAATAATTACAGACGGGAGGGATCACGGGGAGAATGTATAAGAAAGCGGAGAAAAATGTTTCCTCTTTTTTTTTTTGCAGGTAGATTTGATGGGGAGAACTGTTATATTGTTTTCTCCCCCCTAATAAAGAGAAGGGGGAAAAGGGGAAAATAATAGAACTAGTCACAGGGAGAATAGATGGGGTAAATCACATAAAAGCACTAAAATAATCACAGAAGGAACAGGAAATGTATAAGAAAGGGGATATTAACCCCCCTAAAAATAGATGTTTAGGAGCCATAGGGCATTAACCAGGGGAATAAATACACACATTTTTTTATTTGGGTGGGTAAAGGGTTCCTTTTTTTTTTTCTCTTCTTCTCTTCTCACCTCTTTTCTCTCGGTATGAAGGAAGGGGAAGAAGGAAGGGCAAGAGAAGGAGGAGGGAGAGTGAATAAATAAAAGGCGTAGGAATGATCGATCTCGACAATGTTGTCTTTATTATTTTAGTTTATGTTGTTTATATTTGAGTAGATTTTGAATGTATTTAATATGATTTTAATGTATGTTATTGTAAATGTAATGTGAAATGTATGTATGTAAAAAACTTTTGAATAAAAACAAATAGAAACAAAAACAGTCACCAAACAACACTCTAAAAACCACTATCAAAAACACTATACTAAACAGTCAAGAAATATATCAAACACAAGTCACAAACCGACAAACGCGAACACACAACAGAACAAAAGCACCTTGCTGTATAGGGAGGGATACAAAGGGATGTACTTTTGCAAAGGAAGTGCGTTTGTCTCTGTCTATTTAAGCTCTCTGCGTAGCTCACTAAGTTGACCGGGCCTAGTTCCAATTTCACCGATTGCGCCGTTCCCGAGTTGTGAGCATGCGCAGAGAGGTGCTGACCATGGTCTGCTTCATGTGCGCATGCGCGATCTGGCCGGCCCTTCATTTGCATGGGGTCACGGCTCATTTCAATGGAACACGCCCACGTCCTTCCCAATTTGAATTACTCCGCCTTACGCCTCGGAAATTACGTTGCACCAGCGCAAATTTCTGCGCAAATACTACGAGGATACGGTAATTGCGCCTCTACATTGCGCCGGTCTAACGTAAATGAGGTGCGCTACTCCGGTCAAAAAATGCGCCAATGTACCTGAATCTGGCTCATTGTTCTATAGTTCAAGATAAGAACTGGTTTGTCTCCTTAAGATAACAGAAGGTAAGTGAACAACATACAGGACAGCTCTACAATTCTGACATGTTCAACAGATATAACAAAATACTCATCAATCATATATTTTTGATGAAAAAGGAGCAAACAAGAGTAGTTATGTAAATATTGATAGTTTACATAAAGGATATACATACCCTTCAACTATAATGGGGGCACTCATATCTCTGAAATCTGAAAACAAGCTAAGTACAGTAAGTGCATGGAGTACTAGTGCTGCATATGCTTGGTCAATTGCATAGTATTTAGAAAGAAGCAAACAATCTATAAGAGCCGTGTTAATTATGTCCTTACGCATGGGATTAAGAGTAATGCTATTGAGCATTACATTTCTTTACTGGAAAGATCTTTATATTCTTAACACTAAAGATTTCCCTTGCATGAAATCTTCCTTGTATGAGTAAAAGAGATCCATTCACCTCATCAAATTCTCTTAAGGCTATAAATAGTTAGGAAAGTGTGGATGCTGTTTAAATTTCCCAGTTAATTTTCTCATTATGTTCATTCCGAAGTTATTACCAAAGCCAGCTTTGTTATGCTTATACTCAGAGCTTTCTGATTGCTGCTAATGCTTCTTAAATGATGGATAAAACCATCAAATAGTTCTGAATTGAGTGGGGATTCTTCTTTATCAGATTGGCATATGGAAGCTAAACATCTCCAAATGTTCAGTCTGTGTTTAAATAGATTTTGGGTCTGTTGTGATGTCTTTATCTATATACTGCCAACTTATAATTTAACCATTTCATGACTAAGCATATACAGTGGGGATCGAAAGTTTGGGCATAACGAAGCCAAGGAAAGATGGAAAAATTTCCAAAAGAGCTCTTTCACACGAAGCGGATCCATATTGAATGCCCGTTTGCTCAGCGGGCATTCCTCTGTAAAAAAAAAACGCTGAGCTGTCGGCTGACAGGGCGGTCCCCGCACACTGTGCAGGGACCGCCCTGTCTTTCCTCCGCTCTCCCCTATGGGGAATCGGATGAATACGGACCGTGTGTCCGTATTCATCTGATCCGATCCGCCAGACGGAGGAAAAATAGGATTTTATTCCTTCCGAAAAACTGGATCTTGATGGAGGCAGATGATTACGGACATTAGCGGATGCTCATCCGCTAACATCCGCATTCCCATAGGGAAGCATTGTGAGTCCGTAAACGGACTTCTGAAAAGCGGACCGTTCGTCCGCTCGTGTTAAAGGTCCCAAAGGCATCAAATTACAGATTAGACATTCTTATAATATGTAAAATAAAAGTTGGATTTTATTTCCATCATTTACACTTTCAAAATGACAGAAAACCAAAAAATGGCATCTGTAAAAGTTTGGGCACCCTGCAGAATTTATAGCATGCACTGCCCCCTTTGCAAAGCTGAGACCTGCCAGTGTCATGGATTGTTCTCGATCATCGTCTGGGAAGACCAGGTGATGTCAATCTCAAAGGTTTTAAATGCCCAGAATCATCTGACCTTGCCCCAACAATCAGCACAATGGGTTCTTCTAAGCAGTTGTCTAGAAAACTGAAACTGAAAATAGTTACGTTCACAAAGCTGGAGAAGGCTATAAGAACTGCCAGGGCAGTGTTTGTGGTGAGTCTGAAGTAATGATGGGGGACAGTAATGACCAAGTGATGGGGCACAGTAATGAGCAAGTGATGGGGCACAGTAATGCTACATTGATGGGGCACAGTAATGCTGCAAGCAATGGGGCACAGTAATGCTGCAAGCAATGGGGCACAGTAATGCTGCAAGTGATGGGGCACAGTAATGCTGCAAGTGATGGGGCACTGTAATGCTGCATTGATGGGGCACTGTAAGGCTGCATTAATGGGGCACTGTAAGGCTGCATTGATGGGGCACAGTAAGGCTGCATTTACGGGCACAGTGAGGCTGCACAGATGGGTACTGATATGCTTTATGTTACTTTTGTTAATATTTATTTTTGGAACATAATTCTGTTTAAAATATTTAACAGTGTCATTTCATGAGATAATTTACAAGGTCGTGTTTAGGGGTGGGGCAGGGAGGTGTTGGTTGGGGCAACTGGTGGCGAGTAACTCTTAAGGCCTGGCTAGTGGCTCAGGACTTGAAATTTTGAGCCCTGACATACATCACAGTATAATTTACAGATAAAACATATTTCATTCATTTTAATTTGAGAAGATTTTGGATGTGATAGCGCAGCACATTAATTGTATTTAATTGGCTTCACACGGTATGTGAGACGTGATTAGTGCTAGCAGCTGTCACTTTTACTTTCATTTGTTGATCACCTTTTTATTTCATTTAATTCGATTTTCTTGTATTTGCACTAGGTAGCTCACAATATTCTCACAATCCAACAAATATATTATGCTATAATACTAAACCATTTATTTTTGAATGTACTCTTAGTCATAATATATGCAGAGCTAAACCATTAGCATATCAAAGAAAGTTATTGACAGAAATTCAGTCTATCTATAATTAGATAGTAATGTTATACCACTAATGGAAAATACTAATTATTTAATGTGAATGGACAACAAATATTACATTTATTCCGTATCTATGCATTAAGCCACATCAGGAATGTAAATTAGATATTAAACATATTAAATATGCATCAGTTATTATATACAAAAAATTCAAGCCTTTTTATTTTTTTAGAACAAAGCAGTAAAGATTAGTAAAGTGAATACCAGGAGGCACACAGAAGGGTTATTGGCCATGCATTTAAATATATAGAAATGAAAAGAAATTAATTAATAAAGATAACAATGAAAAAGGTATTAATGGATCAGTTGTTTCAATGTATATCACTATTCCAGCTGGACTATATCCATGGCTGTTTCAAAATACAAACTAAGCAGCATTAAAGAAAGACAAAGCAGAATACAACTGGAAAAAAAACAAAGCAAGGAGAGGGATTTAGGAATATTTAATGAAACTAAGTAGCAGCCTTTAATGCCATGTACCAGCTGCAAAAGCAAACAAAATATTGGATAGTGTAACTAGGGAGAAACATACAGGGCATCAGTGGTTCATGGAAGAAACTGTTCTCATCAGTTTAAGAAAAGTTTTTTTTTTTTTTTTTTTTTTTTTTTTTACAATAGGAGGAATAACACTTCCCCAATTTGCGGTAATGATGGAACATAAAAAATTGTAATCTAAAACATGGCCTGAAAGATGACACAAGTCTTGTTCATTAAAATTCACTGTGTAACAATATGTAACCAGATATCTACAGTATATGAGTGGACCAAGATTGTTAAGCAAAACAGATTTAAATTGTAATGTAGAAACCGGAAACCAAAAATGTGTTGGCATGTATAAACATCAAGATATAAAAATACGATGTTATAGTAAAGCATAAAATACAGTATCATACAAAAGTCAGCACACCCCTCACATTTTGTAAATATTTGATTATATATTTTTCATGAGACAACACTGAAGAAATGACACGTTGCTACAATTTAAAGTAGTGAGTGTACAGCTTGTATAACAGTGTACATTTTTTGTCTCCTCAAAATAACTCAACATACAGCCACTAATGTCTAAACCGCTGGCAACAAAAAACAAAAGTTAGTACACCCCTAAGTGTCCAAATTGGGCCCAGTTAGCCATTTTCCTTCCCCAGTGTTATAAGACTCGTTAGTGTTACAAGGTCTCAGGTATGAATGAGAATCAGGTGTGCTAAATTTGGTGTTATTACTCTCACTTTTCGGCATGAAAAAAAACAAAGTTTTTAAAAACGTCATTTAAAATGATCTTGTGTGGGCTTCATCTTCTGAAAAACGACAAAAAAAAAAAAATTCGAGCATGCTGCATTTTTTAATGTCGTTTTAAAAAATTTAGTTTTTTGGGTTGTAAAAAATGATCGTGTGTGGGCTAAAACAATGTTAAAAACAACATTTTAAACCTGCGCATGCTCAGAAGCAAGTTATGAGACGGGAGCTTGAATGGAACTTCCCCTAGAGCAGTGTTTCTCAACTCCAGTCCTCAAGCCCCCCCAACAGGTCATGTTTTCAGGATTTCCCTCAGATGAAAAGGCTGTGGGAATTACTAAGGCAGTGAAACTGATCAAATCACCTGCGCAAAATAATGGAAATCTTGAAAACCTGACCTGTTGGGGGGGCTTGAGGACTGGAGTTGAGAAACACTGCCCTAGAGTGCCGTTGTACGTCACTGCGCTTTGCTCATGATTTTTTTAAAACAATGGTGTGTGGGCAACATCGTTTTTAAGGATGAAGTTGGAAAAACTTTGTTTTTTCTACATGCTGAAAAACAACGTTTTTTTCATGCCGAAAAATGATCGTGTGTACGCAGCATCACTCTCTTATACTGGCCACTGGAAGTTCAACATGGCACCTTATGGCAAAGAACTCTCTGAGGATCTGAAAAAAAGAATTGTTGCTCTACATAAGAAAGGCCTAGGCTATAAGAAGATTCTCAAGACCCTGAAATGAGCTGCAGCATGGTGGCAAAGAACATTCAGCAGTTTAACAGGACAGGCTCCACTCAGAACAGGCCTCGCTATGGTTGACCAAAGAAGTTAAGTGCACATGCTCAGCGTCATATACAGATGTTGTCTTCAGGAAATAGACATATGAGTTCTGTGAGTATTGCTGCAGAAGTTTAAGGGGCGGGGGGTCAGCCTGTTAGTGCTCAGACCATATGCTGCACACTGCATCAAATTGGTCTGTATGGCCGTCATCCCAGAAGGAAGCCTCATGGAACCATGTCCTGTGGTCTGATGAGACCAAGATAAACTTATTTGGTTTAGATCGTTTCAAGCATGTGTGGTGGCAACCGGGTGTCTTGTCTACAGTCAAGCATGGTGGTGGAAGTGCCATGGTCTGGGGCTGCATGAGTGCTGCTGGCAAGGGGGACAGTTCATTGAGGGAACCATGAATCCCAACATTTACTGTGACATTCTGAAGCAGAGCATGATCCCCTCCATTCAGAGACTAGGCCTCAGGGCAGTATTCCAACATGATAATGACCCCAAACACACCACCAAAATAAAAACTGCCTTGCTAAAGTAGGGAGAGTAAAGGTGATGGACTGGCCAAGCATGTCTCCAGACCTAAACCCTATTGAGTATCTCTGGGGCATCCTCAAATGGATTGTGGAGGAGCGCAAGGTCTCTAACATCCACCAGCTCTGTGATGTCGTCATGGAGGAGTGGAAGAGGACTCCAGTGGCAACCTGTAAAGCTCTGGTGAACTCCATGCCCAAGAGTGTTAAGGCAGTGCTGGAAAAAAATGGTGGCCACACCAAATATTGACACTTTGGGCCCAATTTGGACATTTTCACTTAGGGGTGTACTCACTTTTGTTGCCAGTGGTTTAGACATTAATGGCTGTGTGATGAGTTATTTTGAGGAGACAGAAAATGTACACGGTTATAAAAGCTGTACCCTCAATACTTTACATTGTAGCACAGTGTCATTTCTTCAGTGGTGTCACATGAAAAGGTACAAAATGTGAAGAGTGTACTTATTTTTGTGAGATACTGTATATATAAGAACAGTTTTGGGCACCACATTGCTGAAACTGTATAAGAGTTTTGGAGATTGTGGAGAGAGTTCAAGAACTGGCAATTAAATTATTAAAATCAATGGGAAAAATACACTGAAAGGCTAGAAAACCTGGGCATGTACTGTTAAGAAAGAAATACTTCTCAGAGGCAACTTAAACAGGAAACAGGGTATTACATCAAAATCAAAAAAGTTGCATAAATATTGCAGCTTACCACTCCTTAAACTTGATGGCTGCATTGGTTTTCTTTTCCCTAGGCTTTTTTTTTTTTAACCTGATGATCCAGCAACTAAAACACCTGTCTTAAGCCTTGTAAACACGGCCGGTTTTCCCAATGGGAAAAATTGCAAGGAGAGCTTTTGGCCAGGAATCCCGGCCGTGTGTATGCTCCTCGCAGTTTTTCCGATGGGAAAACTGCCAAAAAACTGTCGGACAAAAAAAGAGAACCAGCTCTCTTTTTTCACGCCGGGAAAACCGGCAGACTTTTGCCCGATGGTTTTTGGCAGTTTTCCTATGGGAAAAACTAAGATGGAGCATACACACGGCCGGGATTCCTGACCAAAGCTCCATCACAGTTTTCCTGTCGGGAAAACTTCTTGTGTGTAGGGGGAAAGACTGACCCAGCAGGTTCTCGGCTTTCCCCTCAGGATTTTCAATGGGAACTTTTTCCATTAGGGTGTCTCCTCTCCACTGGAGGATCAGCAGAGACACATTTGGGCAGTATTGTCAATCAAGGAGATTGCTGTGTTAGATGCGCTACCAGATTTAGATTAATTTGACTAACTAATAAAAGCAGAATTCCAGCTAACACTTTTTAGGCAGTCACGACAACAGTTTTTTCCCTTTTGGGATAAAGGTTTTACTCAAATGAATAAAAACTGACCATTGTAAGAACCCCTGTTAGTGGTAAATGATTTGTTCCAACATTCTAACTGGCATTACTTCCTGAAATGCATCTGCCCTTAGCTCAGACATGCAGGCAGAAAGGCCTGTGCATCCCTTGTTTAAGCCCATCTTCCACTAAATATAAAAATGCCTATGCAGACTCCTGGGATGGCATCATTTTGGCCCATGCCAGAAACCAGGAAGCAACTAAAGAAAGGTAAAAAAAAAGATAAACCAAAAAGATATAATATACCTTTCTATTTATTTTCTACTACTAGCACCATAAGGATTGAAAATATTTAATGCTGGTGGAAAGAGTTTAATTCTGATTTAAACAGAGGATGATACTTGTAATCACTGCAATGTACGCAAATAATAATTATTTGTCTTTTTTTCTAACATCCGAGATAGTAGGTGACTCAAGAGATTATTGTGCTTGTGACGTATAGGGCAAATAGTAAGCAAATAATTCACTAATAGCCTAGATAGGATGTATCTGTTAATATATTGAGTGCAACCATGTAATTAAATCACTGTCTATAATATAGAAACTCCAGAACAGCTAAAAGCATTATACAATAGCTGTTTGCATCATAGAATTACATAAATAATAATTTTATTAAAATCAGGCAAGACAACTATTCAAATTACTCAATACTAAGTCCTTTGGCTGACCCAAATTTAACAACCTAACAACAGGCTCTAGAATATACCATGACTAATTTGTGAAAATAACTATTCAAAACAATATTTAGCAGAGCTGTATTCAAGTTTTAATGGGCTACTGTATGTACTAGAGGTGACAGGGGTAGGTGTTAGAACAAAAGTAGTAAAAAAAAAAGCACAAAATAACATTCAGTATATGAAAATTAAAAAATTGTGTAATGTGTGGCTTTGAAATGTAATAACTATTGTAGCAATACCCCCAAAAGGGCCCCTGGTTTAAATGTGGGCCCGCCGTTACCTCACCATTCACCACGTTAATCTTAGCGGTCCTTCTTGAAGAGTTATTCACAAAGGTCTGCACCAACACTTAGTCTCTTTTCTTCCAAGGTTTTATTAAACAAACTCAAACAGGGATGGAGGGTTATGGAAGATTCAGGTACCTTGCTTTGTGGATCATGGGTACGTTCTTGGATCCAGAGGACAAACCGTTTCCACACTGGATTCAGCAACCACCGGATAGGCATCTCTGACTGACCAAGCAGCCGGTGCGAAGCTTGTTCAAATGTCTCTGCCACAGACTTGATGAGTACAGTCGAGTCGTTGCACAGTCCTCTGCTACAGGACCGTGTAACCACACACACACTTTCCAAAGTTCCAAAGACACAGCTACACAGTACCAGGATCTTTCAGCCAGCCGGCAGCACTGTGAGGTAGATTGGCCAGGATGCGTCCCTGGTGTCTGCCCCTTAAGTACCCTCTCCCAGAATGCACAACGGTGCAGACCACGCCCACTGGACTGCTTCTGGGAAAAGAATACTCAATACACCCAGCCCGCTGCATTTCCAACCTTGTCCTGTGGTAACAGCGACACCTACAGTCAAGTTGAAAATGTGCAACGCAGCTGAACTAGAACAGAAACCAAACATTTTACATAATTATTCCAAGCTAAACTACAGCTCATATAACTTAAATTTACAAATAGAGCCTACCTATTTTAGTTTTTTTAGTGTTTTTTTCATAGGATCACAGAATGGACTTTGACATGCCCACCTAGCATCCCAGCTGTCCTCTGCTTCAGCTCTCATCTCAATGTCCATGCAGAAAAATTGAAGAGAGAGATCAGTAAGCCCATGGATGGAAAGTAGGGTCAAGTGCACACTAGGGTTATGTGGAAAGTTATACAAACAATAACATTACACGTGAATGTACATACCCAGCTATTGATAGTTACACAAACCTGATTCAGAATAAAATATTTAATCATTGGGCCTTTTTGGTGCTTGTGTACTTAAAAGACAGTCCCAAGACTTTCCCAATTTCTGATGCTTCATATCATCTTTAACTTTAGGGTTTTTGCATATTCATGCCATTTCAATGTTACACTGGTTGCTTTGAAGGTCTGTTCTAAAGTGGTTTACTGAAAGTCATACCAATGCGTAATAGTCAGGGAGCAGCCTAGCAGCTCTCCTTTTGGTTCCACATGTTAGGCATCTTTGTAAGAACACACCTGTTATACAGACTGAATCCCCACCCTTACATCCCCATGCTCACTGTTGCATCTAGGTGAAATTGCCCAGTAGTTTCAGTACAGTCGATGATTTAAAAATCATGTCTTGAGCCACTGATTCTAGGCTTGAGCATCAAGATGCTGTCAAGGTAGGGAAGAAATGTGGGTTCTAAAAAACTTGTGGAACTTAATTTGAGGAAGAAGTGACATCATCAAACCTCACTCTAAATCTTCTGAGAGTAGCAATCAGATCTCATTCACACCCAAGTGTTTGTAACTCAAAGCTTTAAAATGCTCAACATCCAAAATCTCATTTATTTCAAAGGCGACTATTCACGTATGAGCACCCAAAAACCGGTTGCTCATAGTCTGAAGTCCCATAAGCTACATGGGCTACTTTTGAGGCAGATTTTGGCATTTTTGTCTCCATAGTCATCAATGGGAATGCCTGAACTCAAACACTTAAACTGAGCATTTTCAAGTGTTTTTTTATAGCAGATCTCCTCCCCTTAGGGTTTTCTATTAGCTAAAACAACAACGCTTGCGTAAGCCGCAAAATTGCTTAATCCCTGAAAATTGTTCTTTTCAGGTGTGAATGTAGCCTTAGAGACACACAGTAAGTGTCTTGAATTTCACATGGCAGATATACAGCTATGAGGCTCAAGGCACTGAAAATGCACTGCTATTTTTTAGTAGGAACTAAAGGCAAATGGCAGATATTTCAGATTCCTGCTTAGGTGCAATTCAAATTTCTAGATGTTCCCTATAACACAGCAACTCTTCTCTTTTTGAGTTCAGCTCCATATTAGGGAAGTAATCTTTTTTTCAATGCACTGATTAATAGGATTAATGTGAACAACATGTTCCCAAGTAATTGTCATTGCTTTAACCTAAGGTTTAAGAAAACGTGTTAATCCATAATTACTCAAAACTTTCTTTCAACGCCCATTCACAGATATTAATTCACTTCAAGAGAACCTGAATATTAAATTCATTCTAATAATTATAGCAATACAAAGTTTATGAAGGGCACTTCATTACATTTATTATTTAACTTTCTTTGTGTGGTGATTTAGGTATAATTTAGAGATAATCGCAGGGTCTGACACCAGAAAAATGTTCTAGTGCAGTACACTTTAGCAGAAAGGGGGAATTAATTGTTGAGAGATTGGCAGGTCTCATCAGCAGGAAAGATGTTAAGAGGTCCAACATGCATGCAAGGTTTCGAACACATGTCATTTTGTATCCCAGGGACTGGTTCAAGTGGTTCAGGATAATTTGAGCATAGAGTTATTTCTGATTGGAAATTGAAGGACTTTGTCAAGAAAAGCAATTTGTGTGACTAATTACAGCTTGTGTGCAAGTCTACAAAGTATCTAGGCATACTTCTTTCTTCTGCTTTGCTCACCCACTCGTTTTATAACCTTCTTTGCAACTGCATACACAGAGTTATTTAGTATCTCCATAAAATTCAAAGAAATGGAAATTTAAAAAAAAGTACACTTGGAAATACAGAGAATCTTTTTTAGATACATAGAAAGAGAGAGAGAGAAACTATTAGGCCTCGTACACACGGTCAAATATGTCTGCTGGAAACGGTCTGCTAGACCGTTTCAGCAGACAGATTCGATCGTGTGTACGGGCAAACAGACAGATTTGGCCACCCGACAGATTTCAAAGCATGCTTTGAAATTTGTCGGCTGGGAACCCGTCCGCCCGACATGTCTGCTGGTTAGTACGCTAACCAGCAGACATGTCTTCTAGCACATGCTCCGAATGGTTTCGACGCATGCGCGGAAGTGTTTTACTTTCTGGTGCGGTGACGTGGCGGCGTCAACGCCACCGCCACGTCAGCGCGATGTCTGCTGGCGGGGATTTTGGTTTGCTCGTGTGTACACGCGAGCAAACCAAAATGCCAGCAGACAGATCTGTTCAAATCAGTCGGTCCGACCGATTTGAACAGACACATTTGATAGTGTGTACAAGGCCTTAGTCACTGAGAAAATAACTTTTTTCTGCCTGTTAGGCCTTTTAAATGAAGAATGCTATAATGCTATATACAATATATATATATATATATATATAGCTTTTTTTTATATTTGTAGCATGGCCCCCTTGAGGACTGCTTAGATTCACCTGTTCATCTTTGTGGGCAGTACCCAGGTCCCCATACACTTATTATGGCAATAACTTGCATATAGCCCTTCAAAATTAGCACTTTAGATTTTTCATGTTCGTGTCCCATAGAGTTTAATAGGGTTTGCATGTTCACACAAACATTTTGCCTGTTTACATGTTCTGGTGCAAACTGAATAGTGGGGTGTTCGGCCCATCCCTAATGTTGACCCACTGGCTTTATTACCTACTGAGCCACTGATATAGAACAAGTATATTGATTGCACATTTTCCTATTTTACACTGCCATTTAAGGAATTTGTTACCCCGACATTTCCCATTCTCAATATTTTCCTATTTAATTATGCACTTAAAAAGATTATTTTTTTTTTTTTAATTGACCATGACATGCAAGAAAGCACATCCATTTCAGTGAAGTAAAGGCATTTTTTTCCTGTTTTGGATAGAGGTTAGATGGGTTAAAACAACTGTCATTTCCTATTGCTGTCTGTGCTCCTGTTAGAGAGATTCACCCTCTCTGTTTTTCCTATTTACCATTATCAGTGAAAGTAAAAGAAAATCTCGAATTGTGGGTTTTCCACAGAAATGTAATAGAGGGGAAATCTTCCACTACTAGTTCTGGTGACCTGGGGGTCCTCAAGGGATTCCTTTAATTTGCAGGGATTACCTCTCACTTACTGTTTGTCTATGAGACAAGAAGTGACGGCAAATCTCCCCAATGGGACAAAAGATGCCAAAAAATAAACCTTACAAGGGTTATATGAAAATGAAAAAGAAAAGTCTTGCCTATAGTTCTACTTTAAACTGAGTGGTTTGCTTTACAAGGTAAGGGTTTACATGCACTATAACTATAGTCTTATTTAAAATATCTCTACAAGTTCTAAAAACTACCCAAAAATAAAAAATAAATATGAAATGCATCTCAGCGGGTACAGTGCACCCGTGAAGTATTCACAGCGCTTCACTTTTTCCACACTTTGTTACAGCCTTATTTCAAAATGGATTAAATAAATAAAAAAATGCATAATTTTACAAACAATACCCCATAATGACAACTTGAAACAAGTTTGTTTGTTTGAAATGTTTGCAAATGTATTAAAAATTCAAAACAAACCAATAAGTATTCATAGTCTTTGCCATGGCACTCAACATTGAGCTCAGGTGAATCCTGTTTTCACTGATCATCCTTGAGACATTTCTACAATTTGATTGGAACCCACTTGTGGTAAATTCAGTTGATTGGACATTGGATTGGAAAGGCACACACCTGTCTATATAAGGTCCCTCAGTTAACAGTGCATCTCAGAGCACAAACCAAGCCATGAATTCCAAGGAGTTGTCTGTAGACCTTCGAAACAGGATTGTATCATGGCACAGATCTGGGGAAGGGTTCAGAAAAATGTCTGCAGCATTGAAGGTCCAAATGAGCACATTGGCCTCCATCATCCATAAATGGAGAAAGTTTGGAACCACCAGGACTCTTCCTAGAGCTGGCCGAGTGCTCTGAACTTCAGACTGGGGCAAAGGTTCAATTTCCAACAGGACAATGACCCTAAGCACACAGCCAAGATAACAAAAAAGTGGCTACAGGACAACTCTATGAATGTCCTTGAGTGGCCCAGCCAGAGCCCAGATTTGGACCTGATTGAACAACTCTGGAGAGATCTGACAATGGCTGTACACCGACACCCCCTATCCAACCTGATGGAGCTTGAAAGGTCCTGCAAAGAAAAATGGGAGAAACTGCCCAAAAATAGGCGTGCCAAGCTTGTAGCATCATACTCAAAAAGATGTGAGGCTGTAATCAGTGCCAAGGGTGCTTCAACAAAGTATTAAGCATAGGCTGTAAATTCTTATGTACATGTGTTTTTTTAACCACTTGCCCACCGCGCCATAGACATTTTACTGCTACAGCGTGGTGGAGCTACTGTGGGACGACGTCCCTGGGATGTCCTCATGCACTTCCGCGATTGCACGTCCCCTGGGACGTGCTCGCGGAAGTGTCCATGCTCGCTGGGTCTAGAAGACCCGGCGCATCACGCATCACGGTAAATTGCCGCTGATAGCGGCCGTTTACCACGTGATCACGCCGTCAAATGATGGCGCGATCACTTGTAAACAAACCAGCGTTTTCTCCCTCTCCTCTCAGTACCGTTCGGTACAGTGTGAGAGGAGAGGGGGGAGGCGTGGCAGCAGCAGCGCTGTGGCTGGATCTGTGACAAATGCAGTCACAGATCCATCCATCCATCCCAGCTCAGCCATCCCTGCCCCATACTGTGCAATACCCCAGTACTCTGCAATACCCCAGTACCCTGCACAATACTCTGCAATACCCCAGTACTCTGCAATACCCCAGTACCCTGCACAATACTCTGCAATACCCCAATACTCTGCAATACCCCAGTACCCTGCACAATACTCTGCAATACCCCAATACTCTGCAATACCCCAGTACTCTGCAATACCCCAGTACTCTGCAATACCCCAGTACCCTGCACAATACTCTGTGATACCCCAGTACCCTGCACAATACTCTGCAATACCCCAATACTCTGCAATACCCTGCGCAATACTCTGCAATACCCCAATGCCATGTGCAATACTCTGCAATACCCCAATACTCTGCAATACCCCAATACCCTGCTCGATACACTGCAATACCCCAATACCCTGCGCGATACTCTGCAATACCGCAATACTCTGCAATACCCTGCGCACTACTCTGCAATACCCTGCGCAATACTCTGCAATACCCTGCGCAATACTCTGCAATACCCCAAAACTCTGCAATACTCTGCAATACCCTGCGTAATACTCTGCAATACCCCAATACTTTGCAATACCCTGCGCAATACTCTGCAATACCCCAATACCCTGCGCAATACTCTGCAATACCCCAATACCCTGTGCAATACTCTGCAATACCCCAATACTCTGCAATACCCAATACCCTGCGCGATACTCTGCAATACCCCAATACCCTGCGCAATACTCTGCAATACCCCAATACCCTGTGCAATACTCTGCAATACCCCAATACTCTGCAATACCCAATACCCTGCGCGATACTCTGCAATACCCCAATACCCTGTGCGATACTCTGCAATACCGCAATACTCTGCAATACCATGTGCAATACTCTACAATACCCCAATACTCTGCAATACAATGCGCAATACTCTGCAATACCCCAATATTCTGCAATACCCCAATACTCTGCAATACCCCAATATTCTGCAATACCCCAATATTCTGCAATTCCCCAATACTCTGCAATACCCCAATACTCTGCAATACCCTGCGCAATACTCTGCAATACCCCAATACTCTGCAATACACCAATACCATGCGCGATACTCTGCAATACCCCAATACCCTGCGCGATACTCTGCAATACCCCAATACTCTGCAATACCCCAATACTCTGCAATACCCATTGGCGCCATTCCATGAGTGTGCGCAATTTTGAAGTGTGACATGTTGGGTATCTATTTACTTGGCGTAACTTCATCTTTCACATTATGAAAAAAAATTGGGCTAACTTTACTGTTTTTTTTTTTTTAGGCACAAAACATTTTTTTTTTAAAACACGTGTTCAAAAAATGTCTGCGAAAATACCATGCGAGATAAAAAGTTGTAACGGCTGCCATTGTATTCTCTAGGGTCTTTGCTAAAAAAGCATATATAATGTTTTGGGGTTCTATGTAATTTTCTATGTTTTGGGGTTCTATGCACTTTTTGTAATGTAGGAGAGAAATGTCAGAATTGGTCTGGGTGTTCCAGAACGCCTGATGGTGCTCCCTGCATGTTGGGCCTCTGTATGTGGCCACGCTGTGTAAAAGTCTCACACATGTGGTATCGCCATACTCGGGAGGAATAGCAGAATGTGTTTTGGGGTGTAATTTGTGGTATGCATATGCTGTGCATGAGAAATAACCTGCTAATATGACAGAAACAAGGTTTTTTTTTTGTTTGTTTTTTTACAGAATTTTCAGTCGTTTTTCTTTTATAGCGCAAAAAAATAAAAAACCCAGAGGTGATCAAATACCACCAAAAGAAAGCTCTATTTGTGTCAAAAAAAAGGACAAACATTTCAAATGGGTACAATGTTGTATGACTGAGTAATTGTCATTCAAATTGTGAGAGCACTGAAAGCTGAAAATTGGTCTGGTCAGGAAGGGGGTTTAAGTGCCCAGTGGTCAAGTGGTTAATATGTATATATATATATATATATATATATATATATATATATATATATATATATATATATATATATATATATAATATATATATATTTGCAAAGATTACAAACAAACTTCTTTTGCATTATCATTATGGGATACTGTTTGTAGAATTTTGTGGAAAATTATTAATTTAAACCATTTTGGAATAGGACAACATGTGCAAAAAGCGAAGCGCTGTGAATACTTTTCGGATGCACTACAAGTTGATCTGTCTTCTATAACCATCTATGACTTGTAATGTCTCTACAGGACATTGACAATTTAATTATGGATCTCCACCTGAAAACCTGTCTCTTCTCTGAAATCCTTATATAGATCTTAGTGCTGTGCCTCAGATTTTCTAGAATGAGCATTAAACGTGAGCAGATTAGGTGTTATTGTCATGTCAATTACATGGGGTTGCAAATAGAATTGAGCAGATAAAAATACATTCTGCAAGCAATTTGTACCCATAATTCATATATGATCTGATCTCCTTTTTTTTTTGATAATTTTAAAAGTGAAACTCTGGCTAAACTTCAGTTGGCATAGAAAATAATCATCAGCCTTTAAAATATTCTAAACGTGTTGTTTTGCAACCTGAAATGAAGACAGACACGGTTTTTGTTTTATCCAGCTGTATTTACCCAGTGCAACTTATAACATACAACTGAAATATATAACACAAACATGTCATAAAAAATAAAAAATATTCAAAAACAGAATCAGTTGTAAAAAGGATTACCCCCTTCTAAAAATGCTTGTAAACACAATCAGGTGTAAATAATCACTTTCTCAATGGCACACAAAGCCATTTGACTTTCAACTGTGATCAGCACTGATCATTTTGATTAGCTCAGCATTAAAAGAGCTTTCCTAGAACATTTTTAGTCCCTAGCAGTGCAACTGTAAAAAACAATCTACTATGGGTGGCAAGACGATGTCTGGGATAAAGGGACAAGTCAAGAGTTGGATGAATTTTTTTTTCAAAGGCTTTGTCAATGCCTAGAAACACAGTAAAGTCTATTATTAGAAAGGAGAATGCATTTGGTACAACACAGACCCTCCCTGGATCAGGATGTCCCTCCAACCTGGATGAAAGAGCCAAGTGGAAACTGGTCAGAGAGGCTATCAAGAGGCCTACAGCAACTCTGAATCATTTGCAAGAGAAAAAACAGAAACAAGAAAGCGCCGCTGAGTGATCTGATTTAATACAACAACAACAAAAGTATTCCAACACTTACATCTAGGGGCACTCTGATGCAGTCTGGAATGCTGGTGTCAAGGGCTTCAGTGCAGTCCGGAAGCCATGTAAGAGGCTGGAAAAGCTGTTCAATGGAGGAGCGTCAGACGTTCTTTAACCATAGAGGGGCTGACTGCAAGTCCATGTGTGGATGTTATGTTCTCAGCTGATCCACCGCGCCGCTGGTCCGTGATGTCACTGGGACGGTGGCCAAAGAGGGACACAACGCGTTTCAGAGCCAGCGCTAGGTGAATAGAAGACCTGCGCTCTCCTTTATCAAGTGCAGTATGAGGAGAAAGCTAGAGGATGTGAGTTATATAGGTCACATGGTCAAGCACCAACCAATAAGAAAGCTTATAATACGAGTGGCTTGAAAAGCCAATCGCACATAGAGGGAAACAATTATGGAATCTTTATATACAAAGTTAAAACGGGGGAAGCTATAAAACAGCAGTATAACATAAATACAAATATAATGGCGATATGTGTTTGTTTATATTAGCTCAACAATAAAAATACTAACGCTATACAATACAGAGCTGCAGGGTGCTAATGACACAGTGTTTAAAAGATATTATAATATAATGGGGATCATAATTAAATTAAAATAATGAGAGAGGGAATTAGATTAAAGACAGATAAGAGTCTAAAAAGAGTCTGTATTATAATATCATCATAAAAAGTGAAGGAAGGGGGAACAGAAAAGTCACAGATAGTGTCATGCAGTCGAGTGCATGTATATTTGTGGACATGCATACACGTCTTTATGTACATATACATATATTTACTTATATTTACATTTACAACTAGTCAGAGACAATCAAAGAATGTAGGGGTATGATGGTTATTACACAAAAAGTGTATCACGTCCAAGTAGAAAAGTAAAAAAGTTTAAAAAAGTTTAAAAGTTTAAACGTTTTCTAAGGATATATTATATATTTGACAGTGTATATTAAAGGATGGTGTTAACATCTAGTTCTTCATTTAAGCCTAGGGGCGCGAGACAATTTAGGGTAAAAATCCAGAAAGTTTCACGCTCACATAGACATGAAAAGCGTTCAGCTTCAGATAGTTTTTTGGGGATGGTTTCAATAACCGATACCCGCAAACCATCACTGGATTGGGCGTGATGCTCAAGGAAGTGGCGTGGTACACTGTGCTCGTCACAGCCAGCTTCGATGAGACGTCGATGGGTGCCAAATCGCTGTCTTAGTGGGTTAATGGTCCGACCAACATATAATAGTTTGCAAGGGCACGTAAGCCAATATACAACATAATCTGTAGAGCAGTTATAAAAATGATCTAGTTGGTAAGTTTTGTTTCTATGAGTGAACTCTTTTTGACCATGGTTTATAAAGTGGCATGTTTTGCAGCGGGGCTTATTGCATCTGTACATTCCTGTAATTGGAAACAGGCAGATAGCACTATTAGATTTGAGATCTTTTAGTCGGCTAGGGGCAATTTTATTTTTTAATGTGGGGGCCCTCCTATATGTAACCTTTGGTTTGTCACACAGAACAGTATCTAAGTGGGGGTCTTGTTTTAAAATATTCCAATGCCTGGTCAAGATGTTTTCCATTTTTTGATATTGGTCATGGAAACCAGTAATAAATCGTACCATTGGTTTTTCAGGCGATTTTTTAGGTTTTGTTTTTTTGCCCGGAAGAAAAATCCTGTGGGCTTGGTCTACCAATGGTTCAGGGTAACCTTTTTCTAAGAATTTTTGTTTAAGGTATGTACTCTGAGAGATGTAATCACTGTCTCTTGTACAGTTTTGTCGAAGTCTGCAGAACTGACCTTTTGGTATATTTTTTTTTAACCACAATTACTTTTATTTTGAAGGTGAGTTCTATCTTCAGACCCACGGCACAGCCATGGGGGCCAATTTTGCCCCCTCCTATGTCAACCTAACAATGGGCTTTTGGGAGAAGACATTTATTGTGCAAGAAAACCCTTTTTCCCGTCATATCATCTTCTATGGGCGTTATATCGATGATATCGTCATTATCTGGGATGGCCCCTCCCCTTTAGTCAACCAGTTTGTTGACTATTGCAACAACAATGATTTAGGCCTCTCTTTTACCTTTGTGTGCGACCAAAACAGTTTGGCTTTCCTTGACCTTGAGCTTTGTCACGACAACCACAATATTTTTGCCCGTAATTATACAAAGCCCACAGCGGGCAACTTCTACTTACACTATCACAGTTGTCATCACCCACAGTGGATAAAAAATATACCAAAAGGTCAGTTCTGCAGACTTCGACAAAACTGTACAAGAGACAGTGATTACATCTCTCAGAGTACATACCTTAAACAAAAATTCTTAGAAAAAGGTTACCCTGAACCATTGGTAGACCAAGCCCACAGGATTTTTCTTCCGGGCAAAAAAACAAAACCTAAAAAATCGCCTGAAAAACCAATGGTACGATTTATTACTGGTTTCCATGACCAATATCAAAAAATGGAAAACATCTTGACCAGGCATTGGAATATTTTAAAACAAGACCCCCACTTAGATACTGTTCTGTGTGACAAACCAAAGGTTACATATAGGAGGGCCCCCACATTAAAAAATAAAATTGCCCCTAGCCGACTAAAAGATCTCAAATCTAATAGTGCTATCTGCCTGTTTCCAATTACAGGAATGTACAGATGCAATAAGCCCCGCTGCAAAACATGCCACTTTATAAACCATGGTCAAAAAGAGTTCACTCATAGAAACAAAACTTACCAACTAGATCATTTTTATAACTGCTCTACAGATTATGTTGTATATTGCCTTATGTGCCCTTGCAAACTATTATATGTTGGTCGGACCATTAACCCACTAAGACAGCGATTTGGCACCCATCGACGTCTCATCGAAGCTGGCTGTGACGAGCATAGTGTATCACGCCACTTCCTTGAGCATCACGCCCAATCCAGTGATGGTTTGCGGGTATCGGTTATTGAAACCATCCCCAAAAAACTATCTGAATCTTTTCACGTCTATGTGAGCGTGAAACTTTCTGGATTTTTACCCTAAATTGTCTCGCGCCCCTAGGCTTAAATGAAGAACTAGATGTTAACACCATCCTTTAATATACACTGTCAAATATATAATATATCCTTAGAAAACGTTTAAACTTTTAAACTTTTTTAAACTTTTTTACTTTTCTACTTGGACGTGATACACTTTTTGTGTAATAACCATCATACCCCTACATTCTTTGATTGTCTCTGACTAGTTGTAAATGTAAATATAAGTAAATATATGTATATGCACATAAAGACGTGTATGCATGTCCACAAATATACATGCACTCGAGTGCATGACACTATCTGTGACTTTTCTGTTCCCCCTTCCTTCTCTTTTTATGATGATATTATAATACAGACTCTTTTTAGACTCTTATCTGTCTTTAATCTAATCCCCTCTCTCATTATTTTAATTTAATTATGATCCCCATTATATTATAATATCTTTTAAACACTGTGTCATTAGCACCCTGCAGCTCTGTATTGTATAGCGTTATGCCGCGTACACACGATCATTTTTTGTGATGAAAAAAAACTACGTTTTCTGTGAAGTAAAAAACGACGTTTTTGAAACGTCACTTTTCAAAGACAATTTTGCATACACACCATCGTTTTTTCACAAAAAGCGAGGTTACGTTCACCACTCTTTTCCATTGAAGCTCGCTTCATAACTAGCTTCTGGGCATGCGCGGGTTGAAAAACGTTGTTTTGAAAGACGTTTTTGCTACACACGGTGACTTTTTGTGAAACAAAAAACGACGTTTTGAAAAACGACACAAAAAATTCAAGCATGTTGGAATTTTTTTTTGGTCGTTTTTTTTACGACAAAAAACGACGTTTTGCCCACACACGATCAATTTAAATGACGTTTTAAAAAACGTCGTTTTTTTTTCATCGCAAAAAACGACCGTGTATACGCGGCATTAGTATTTTTATTGTTGAGCTAATATAAACAAACACATATCGCCATTATATTTGTATTTATGTTATACTGCTGTTTTATAGCTTCCCCCGTTTTAACTTTGTATATAAAGATTCCATAATTGTTTCCCTCTATGTGCGATTGGCTTTTCAAGCCACTCGTATTATAAGCTTTCTTATTGGTTGGTGCTTGACCATGTGACCTATATAACTCACATCCTCTAGCTTTCTCCTCATACTGCACTTGATAAAGGAGCGCGCAGGTCTTCTATTCACCTAGAGCTGGCTCTGAAACGCGTTGTGTCCCTCTTTGGCCACCGTCCCAGTGACATCACGGACCAGCGGCGTGGTGGATCAGCTGAGAACATAACATCCACACATGGACTTGCAGTCGGCCCCTCTATGGTTAAAGAACGTCTGACGCTCCTCCATTGAACAGCTTTCCAGCCTCTTACATGGTTTCCGGACTGCACTGAAGCCCTTGACACCAGCATTCCAGACTGCATCAGAGTGCCCCTAGATGTAAGTGTTGGAATACTTTTGTTGTTGTTGTATTAAATCAGATCACTCAGCGGCGCTTTCTTGTTTCTGTTTTTTCTCTTGTATGATTTGAGCTGACTTCGCTCCTGGAGAGAGCAGCCCTGAGCATCTACATTTACCCCTACATTGGTTATTGTCACGATCAAGTTCCTTATTTGGACTCGCACCCAATGGACTAGACTTTCATTTATATTTATTTTTATGTGGATTCTGTTTACATGGTTACTCAGAGCGCTGTAATCCTGTGCTAATTCTGAATCATTTGCAGGAATTTATGGTCACTGTGTGCATGTGACAACAATATCACCAATACTGCACAAATATGGCTTGCATGGAAGGGTTGCAAGAAAAAAGCCACTGCCAAAGTAACGCCGTATGTAGTCATGAGTGAGCTTTGCCAAAACACACCTTGATGATTCTGAGACCACAAAAAGGTGTTGTGGTCAGATGAGATTAAAATATATTTATTTGGCCTCAACACCAAACCAACACCAATATGTTTGGAGGAAATCCAGTACAGCTCACCATCCAAATAACACCATTCCTACATTAAACATGGATGTGGTGATATCCTGTTATGGGTTGTTTCTCTGCAGCAGGGACTGAAGCACTGGAAAATCTGCTGCCCGCTGACAGAAAGTTGTCAATGGGAAGAAGGTTTACCGTCCTTTATGACAACGACCCAAAGCACACAGAAAAAATGACCACACAGTGGTTGAAGGAGAAAAAGGTTAATATCCTTTTTTTTTTATCAACAGAGGTTTTATTGGGGCGTGGCCGGACCGAGCAGGAAGATGGACGCCTAATCTTTGAGCTCCTGCCACCTCAGACCAAACCACATCAATACATCGAGGTTTCGTTCCTAAACCGGTGGACAGGCGATCATGGGCACAGCCTCAAGGCAGTCTTCGACCTCCCGCTCCCGTTCCCCGCAGGAACACACCGGGACCCAGGGACAGAACATACCTGAGATGTTCGGCTCGTCCCGCGGGAACATGGCGTCCTCCCACTCGAATACCTCTCAGGGCTAAGCTCAGCTCCCACCCCATATGCCCTCAGATATCATTCTTTTGGCTCCACAAGCTTCCTCCTCCCCTCCGCAAGCGCCCGGACAGGGAGAGATGAACCCGGCACCTCTGTCGCAGCTTACCATCCTGGATCTCAGAGCCATCGCCTCAGATATTAAAGACACTCTCTCGGCAGCCATTGCAGAGCTGCGGATCGACATCCGTACCCTTTCAGACAGGGTTACATCCACAGAGCGGGTGATAGACGAGCACGACCAGGTCCTGCAATGGTCCACTCAGAAGATAGATGACCACACACTCCAACTCCGGGATATCAACCGCCATTTGGAGGACCTGGACAACAGGGGACGCCGCCACAACCTTAGGGTAAGGGGGCTCCCGGAGTCCATTGAGGGGAACCTCGTCCAGCAAGAAGTCGTGGGCATCTTCAACGGCATACTGGGCAGACCCCTGCAATCCCGCATTGACATGGAACGCATCCATCGCGCCCTCCGTCCCAGGGGCAGAGATACTGACCCCCCCCCGCGATGTAGTGTGCTGCATAGTGGACTTTACACTGAAGGAGGACATACTGCAACGAGCCAGGGGACAACGGCTTTCTCACGGTGATTCCCCCATCCAGATCTACCAGGATCTCTCGGGGATCACCCTACAACACCGGAGGAACCTCCGACCGCTGTTAGATGTCCTTAGAGCTCGGGAAATCCGCTATAAGTGGAAGTTCCCCTTCTGTCTTGCCGCATCCCACCAAGGCCGCAATGCCGCACTGCGGGTCCCGGAAGATCTGCCTCGCTTCTGCGAAACCCTTGGAATCCCGCTGGTACAAGTTCCGGATTGGTATGCACCGTACAGGCGCGCGGTGGGCAGGTGGGGCAAACCACAGGAGGTGCCCATGGAGACCCAAGCCACCAGGCACCGCAGAAGGAGATCCACATCGCGCTCTGGTCACCCCACGGGCTCTCAACTCGCCGGAGGCGAACAGGATCCAGTGACCCCTCCGGGAGCCAGGCGAGCAAGGAGAGATGTTTAATCAGTTCTGCGAAGGTACAGACGTATCAGCCCCCACTTGTGTTTTACTGCTGTGTTTTACTACTTCTTTTACTTTATTCCCAGCTGCCTCCAGATCTGCCGTTTGAACCTGGACTCGGGACCCGTTGGCTCCCTATGCTTTTGTTTTTTCAATTGTGTTAAAATGGCGGACAACAGCTCAAGACATGCTGCTTCCATCATTTCCGCCTGGTGAGGTCTCCCGCCGGACACTACAACTCCCAGAGTCCTGTACGCTGCCGCGTCACCGAAAGGCTCGTCACTCCCCTAATTTTCTAGACCCGGACTGGCTGTTCCTGCGCTCACCCCCAAGTGCCTCTGAATGGCTGGGGACTCTCCACCCGGGACTTGCTCCACCCCTTTCTAACCTGTTGAAAACGGTAGAGGCCCCGGCCCGGGCGCCCGCAATATGAGGGACCGTATTGACCCGCGGTGGCTCTGTCTACTGTCACCCGCCCTCGGAGATCCGTGCCCTGCTATTCACCGGACGGGCCTCGCATTTCCCGCGTACCATGCTGCATTAGCCTGCAACGCTACCCCCGCTCCGTCTTCCGCACAATAAGGACTCTATACTCTACGCTCCCTGTCCCTCTATTGGTCTGTCGCGGGGTAACAACGTGTTGTTTGGTACATGTGCCCCCCATCGGACGCCCGCTCCGCGCACAAGGCAAGTTGTTGACTTTCATCTGCGGCACTGGGCGGATTCTCGACAGCCTCCCGGGCGGTATGAAGCCTGCATGCCGGCCCCCCCTCCCTGACGCAGCTGTGTCTGCCACAGCTAGCACTCGGACCTTGTGGAACTTGCAGGCACTGGACATTTACTTCTTCCCACGGCGGATAGGGGCGGCCGTTGCTTGCTGGACTCTCATGGCCTCCTGAATGACTGACATTTTGTGCCGTGTCCCTATTCTGCGAGCTCTCTCTTATGAACAAGGGGTCGTAAATATTGTAGGTCCTAGCATGATCCTCAACTCGTCTGAGCTGACTGCATGATCACCTCTCGCCCCTCTCTATCACTTTCTTGTAATCCAATGTGCTTGTTGTAATATACTCCCCCTCCCCGCCCTTCCATAGCGGTTACCCCTGCTCCCTGGGGGTGTAGCGTTGTGGCGGTCGGGTGGGAGGACCCCAGGATGCCCCCGTACTGCATACTAAATACACCGTCCTCATGGGGGGGGGTTATAGATGTTACCTATGTCACAACATGCTTGATACTGCCTCCCTGTCCATTCTGACACCCCTACTCTCACGACTGCCGGTACCTATTCCCTGTCCGGCGAGGGGATGACCTCCCCATGATAGTTGTTCTTGTTCTTGCCCTGTGGTTGTTCTGGGGTGGCTCGTTGCCACACGGTTCTACTAGTTAGTTATACTTAGCGATTCATTGCTACTTTATAAGAGACTCCTGTTCTGTTCTGGTTCGAGTCAACCCCACAACGGTGGTGTGTGGTGTCCTCTGTGCTCGATTTCTGGGGCCCGGGGATACGTCACACCCCGTACCAATCCGATTTCCCCCGTTGTTCAATCTCAAAGTGTAGGGACACAGTCCTACCACTTAATCGGTATACTGTTGCAATAACCCACCGTACGTTTCCAGTAACGGTTTCGCACACCAGCACATACCACCTTCCTTCCCCCTTCATCTTCAGCCACAGCAACCCCCCCACCTCTATAGAGGACCCTTCCCTCCCTCCCCACGCGATGGCGGCTACCGACACTACCCTACCCCCTGGGGAGAGAGACACACATTCTTCATCCAGACTAAAAATGTACTCCCTGAACGTGCGTGGCGTCAACACGCCGGAGAAACGTTCCCACCTCCTCCATCTGCTTTGGAAGGAGAAGCCACACATAGCGCTCATCCAGGAAACGCACTTTAGATCGGACAATGTCCCCAAGTTACACGATACAAATTTTCCAACAGTGCATCATGCCACCAACGATACCGCGAAGTCCAAAGGAGTGTCTATTTTAATCTCCAGACACTGCCCTCTCCAAGTGTTAGACATTCAACGAGACCCGCAGGGGCGATACATCTTCATAAAGGGCACACTACACGGGAGGACTTATACAATTGCCAACATTTACGCCCCAAACTCTCAACAGGTCCCCTTTTTTCGAGCAATGCTCTACAACCTGACCTCCTTCCAATCAGGCACGCTGGTACAGTACTGGGTGGGGATTTTAATGTCTCCCTCACACCTTCCCTTGACACGTCCTCCGGTTCCTCCTGCCTGACCTACAGGGCCCTTCACGCTATAAAATCACAACTGGCTACTCTGACCCTCCACGACACATGGCGCACGCTACACCCGAATGTGAAAGACTTCACATACTTCTCCTCCCTGCATCAGAAGTACACGAGAATTGACCATTTTTTTTTTAACACAGTCTGACCTCACCTCGCTCACAGATGCTACGATCGAACCAATGCTCTTGTCGGATCACCACCCCATCACTGTGACCCTACGGATCCCCTCACAGCGGGCCAGGTCCATGATTTGGCGGTTGGACGACTCCGTTTTACTCGACGCGGACCTCTCCAAATCGGTAACGGACACTTTAGCAAACTATTTTGACGAAAATATCAGGAAAGACTCCTCCTCTAAACTGGTCTGGGCAGCCCACAAATGCGTGGTTAGGGGAGAATTCATTTCTCTAACGGCTCAGCGCAATAAACTTAGGAAGGCCAGGGTGGCGGAGCTCTCGAAAAGGGTTCAAACACTAGAACGCACCCACAAACGCACGTTGGCTATCCACACTCACGCGGAACTATTGAAGGCTCGGGAAGACCTCCTGGGCGAACTCCAGAGAACCTTAAAGCGTAAATATACCCTCTCTAATAAACTCTTCTATGAGTTCGGCAACAAATCGGGGAAACTTTTGGCCGCCGCTCTCCAAAAAAAGAAATCGTCCCACACTATCCACTCCGTTAGTTCCCCGTCGGGAACCTCGCTCACGTCGTCCGACATTGCGAACCAATTTGTCCGCTACTTTTCAGAATTGTATACTCTCCCCACGCCCACGACTTCGCCACCTGCCCCGGATAGGACGACACTTATCCACGACTTCCTGCGTGATTACGGCTCCCCACGGACCCCTTTGGGAGACCTATCCCATTTAGACGACCCGATCTTGACTCGTGAAGCGCTGTCGGCCCTCAAACAACTCAAACTCGGGAAGAGCCCGGGCCCTGATGGCCTCCTGGCCAGTTATTATAAGACTTATGCGGACGTCCTGATCCCGAAATTTGTAGCAGCCTATAACGATCTCCCAGCCCCTTGTCCACACAACAAAAGCCTGCTGAAGCCCATATATCCTTGATACCCAAGCCCGGGAAAGATGTTACGTTAGTCCCGAATTACCGCCCGATCTCGTTACTAAACGTTGATGTTAAATTATATGCCAAAATCCTAGCCAACAGATTACTGCCACTTCTCCCTGTTGCTATATCAACTGACCAGGTGGGCTTTGTCCCTGGCAGAGAAGCCAGGGACAACACCACTAAAGCCCTAAACATCCACCACTGGCTGTCCTCCTCACACAGGAAGGGGTTTTTCCTCTCCCTGGACGCCGAGAAGGCGTTTGATAGAGTGGCATGGGACTACATGGCGGAGGCCCTTAACAAATTGGGACTTCCACCCTGCTTCATGCAGATGATTATGGCCCTGTACTCGGTCCCCACCGCACGAATCAGGGTCAATGGCCACCTATTGAACGCCTTCCCTATCAGAAATGGCACCCGGCAGGGATGCCCATTATCCCCCCTCATTTTCGTCCTCACCATGGAGCCTATCCTCCGCAAGCTTAGGGACAACTCAAATATCCAAGGTATCGACATCCCCGGTAAGCATTGTAAAATAGCCGCTTATGCGGATGATATCCTCCTATTTCTCTCGAGCCCCATCACTACAATCCCAAATCTCCTACTTGACTTCCAGCTATTTCACACCATATCTAATCTTAAGATCAACTTTGGGAGGTCTACCGCGTTGAACGTCTCCCTGCCCAATTCGATGGTTGCCCTGTGTAAACAAAATTTCCCCTTCAGATGGGACGCGGTCGTTATCCAATACCTGGGGATTAAAATCACGTCCAATCTGACTGACCTCTACACGGCAAACTTTCTACCCGCCCTGCACACAATTAAGGAAGACCTACTTAATTGGCAAAGGGGACACTTTTCCTGGTTTGGCAGGGCTGCCGTTCTCAAAATGAACATACTCCCCCGGCTCCTATACCTCATGCAAGCCATCCCAATCAAACTTCCGTTAACCTTCTTCGCCACACTTAAGGGGATATGCAGGACCTTCCTTTGGGCCGGACGCCCTCCTAGGCTACGTTGGGACAAACTTGTCCTCCCTAAAATGAAGGGAGGCCTCGGCCTTCCGGACTTTGCCCTATATCATAGGGCTTGCCACCTTGTGCGGCTAGTGGACTGGCACCTTCATGCTAACAATAAGGATTGGGTAACCGTGGAGAACGCATTTCTTGATTTCCCGATTTCCCACCTCCCCTGGATAAGCACCCGCGCAACCCCTAAAGCATGCCAGACACACCCGCTGATTGGCCCCACCTTATTCTCCCATAGGGCCTTCTGCCGATCTCACGGGGTAATGCCCTCGCCCGTTCCTATGACCCCGTTACTCAACAACCCGGACTTCCCGACAGGCATCGCACCCACTGACAATTCAAATGATCCACACCCCCCACAGGTAAGGGCCCACCATTTTTTCCGTAACTCAGTCCTTTACACCCATTCAGAAATGATTGTGGCTTTCCCACAGCTGTCCATACCATTTTTCAAATTTCTTCAGCTCAGGCACTTCTTTAATAGCGCCCCCACATCCTCAGTGTGGTGTAGACCCCTCACCCCCCTGGAACAACTTTGCTCTGCCCAGAACCCCCAACGACATCTAGTCTCGTTGCTCTACACCCTGATAGTATCCCACACCACGCCCACCGATACTGCACGCACACTTTGGGACAGGGAACTCCTGCCAGTCGCGCTGCCTCTCGGGTTGGTTCTCCTCCCCCCGCCAGTCGCGGGGTAGATTCCCGGCGGAGGGTGGTGGGACTGGGATCCATCTGTACGTGGGGCGTGTACGCGGTCCCGCCCCGTGGGCCCCCCCTCCCGCCCACAGATTGCTCCCAATGGGGGTGGGCGGGTGCGGGGGTGGGCCCTACTGGTCCCTACTTGGATCTTTGCTGCCATCTCCCCTGGTTGTACCTACTGTACAGGACGCCAGGGTTGGGTCCTGGATGGACGCTACATAGCGCCAATTTTTGGAATCTGGTCCTTTTAAACACTGGTTCAGGAGGTCACCCAGAGGGGGTGAGAGGTTCCGGAAAGTTAAAATAGATCCAGAGAGGACGGGCTAACGGTCCTCTCTGTTTTTCTCTTTATGTTATTTGGGGGTCCGGAATTTCGGAGGCTCTGAAGCGACAATTGGGAGGGAAGAGAGCCTCCCCTTCTGACCCCTGGCTTCAGGTACGCAAGGGGTTAACCTCATCCAGGAAGTCAGTTAAAAGGAGAGGAAGTGCTGACAGAGGGGGGAGGAGTGTGAAAGGAAAAGTGTCTGCAGAAGTTGTAAGCCTGCTGAGGAGGACTGGGATACTCACCAAACCGTATGTGCCTGTACTTTGTTTTGTTTGCTGTGCTGAAAGGAAAACAGACTTTTCATTTGTGCTGAAGATAAACAGGACTTTTGTGTTGATGATTTTTCCCCATGCTGAAGTAAGCGTTGTTTTGGTTTGGTTTTGCAAATAAAGAACCCTTGTTTTTCAGCAGCAAGAAAACACACGACTGTTAGTCGCCCAGTTTACAGCTCAGCAGGAGTCCTCTCAAGCACAGGTGGCTGCCTTGCAGGAGGCAGTACAGCGGCTGGCTCAGGGACAAGAGCAATCGGTCGTTGCCGTTAGCAACCCAGTGTCTGTTAGAGCCAGCCATTTCTTGCAAAAACTAACACTCAGCGATGACGTGGAAGCCTTTCTTACCACCTTTGAAAGGATAGCAGAGAGAGAAGCATGGCCCCGGGACCAATGGGCCGGCATTATCTCCCCTTTTCTCACTGGTGACCCGCAAAAGGCCTATTTTGACCTCCCAGCTGAGCACATCAAAGACTATGAACGTCTAAAAGCCGAGATCCTGGCCCGCCTGGGGGTGACCACCGCTGGCCGGGCTCAGAGGGTGCATCGCTGGCGGTACAAATCGGACCAACCACCCAGGTCCCAAATGCATGAACTAATTCAGTTCGTTAAAAAATGGCTGCAGCCGGAAAAGTTCTCAGGTCCACAAATACTGTAGTGGAACGGTTGGTGATGGACTGGTACCTACGGTCCCTACCAGATGACCTACAGTGCTGGGTAAGCCATGGAAACCCCACTAACGCTGACCAGCTAGTCGAGCTGGTCGAACGGTACACCGTGGTGGAGGACCTGCTTGGGCCCGCCAAGCGTCGGGAACTCATGCCAAGGACACCCAGACCAGCCACCACCCCGAGGAGAGAAGCCTTGCCAGATGTTGGCGTCCGCAGATCTACACCGTCTGCCATAGAACCACGGAGGTCGGTTCCTGTGCCAAAGATGGGAGACATTCAGTGTTGGCGATGTCGGTCCTGGGGGCATACCCGGGCACAGTGCCCGCTCCAGGAGGAGCCTATGAATTGTGGGGCTGCCCGAAGAACCTTTCTATGCGCAAAGAGCGTGTGCCACGCATCTTGACCTGGCTTCCGGACAGTTCGAGTGTGAAGTGTGGGTAAACCACCTTCCTGCCAGGGCTCTACTGGACTCTGGTAGCATGGTCACGCTGGTACATGCCAAGGTACTTGGAAGAATTGGTCCAATAACTAAGACCCTACGGGTAGTGTGTATCCATGGGGACACCAAGGAGTACCCCTTGGTCCCAGTAACTGTGTCCTATGGTCAAACCTCCATTACCCAGGAGGTTGGGGTGGTAAAAAGCCTGATACATGATATCATAGTGGGGCGGGACTGTCCAATATTTTTGGAACTATGGACCAGGTACAGACGGGTCTGCCGGGAGAACTAAGGACACTGAGTTCCGAAGGGACAGAGTCTGGGGGATCCGGACCTGAAACCTCTGCAACATACCCCTCTAATGTGGAGAGACTTGTTAGTGATAATGACGTTGCAGAAAATCTTAGTTCTAATAATAGTAGTCCTGTGTCCGGTCTGAAAACCGAGTTGACGTCTGAGGGGGGGGAAGTCTCCCCATTACAAGTCATGCTGGGGGAGGATGACGAGGAGCTTACCCCGGTGGAGGAGGGTGAGGGGGAAACATCCCAAAGGCCAGTGCATCCAGACCTGGACGTACCCAGGGGTGCGTTTGGCACCGCCCAGTTACAGGACCCTACCCTAGTCAACGCTCGAGAGCAGGTTTCTGTCATTGATGGGGTTTCACAGATACCAGATGCAGATCAGAGGTTTCCTCATTTTGCATTGAAGGGGGACCTAGTCTATCGTGTGGTTGAGAGCCGAGGGGAACCCATAGAGCAGTTGCTGGTCCCTCAACCGTATAGGCGGATGCTCCTTGATCTAGCCCACAACGATGCACTAGGAGGACACCTGGGGGCGGAGAAAACGGAGGCCAGGATAACTGACCGGTTTTACTGGCCAGGGGTGAAGGCTGAGGTTAAAAGATATTGTGAGTCTTGTCCTGTTTGCCAGTTAACTGCCCCGGTGCCTCGCTATAGGAACCCCCTAGTACTCTTGCCAATTATTGAGGTCCCATTTGAGCGGATAGCTATGGATCTTGTAGGACCCCTGGTAAAGTCGGCAAGGGGGCAACAATACATATTGGTCATCCTGGACTACGCCACTAGATACCCAGAAGCAGTCCCGTTGAGAAAAACGTCCTCTAAGGCCATCGCCCGGGAGTTATTTCAAATGTTCTCACAAACTGGGTTCCCCAAGGAAATATTAACGGATCAGGGCACCCCTTTTATGTCCAAGGTGATGGCGGACTTGTGCAGGCTGTTTCAGATTAAGCAGTTGCGGACGTCCGTCTATCACCCGCAGACCGATGGCCTAGTTGAGAGGTTTAACAAAACTCTGAAGTCTATGTTAAAAAGAGTCGTCCAGAAAGACGGGAAAGATTGGGATATGTTGCTCCCTGCCCTATTGTTCGCTATCCGGGAGGTACCACAGGCATCCACGGGTTTCTCACCATTTGAGCTAGTGTACGGACGGAGGCCCCGGGGGTTGCTTGATCTGGTAAAGGAGACATGGGAAAGTGAGTCCTCCCTGCACAAAACCGTGGTGGAACATATTTCTCAAATGCGAGAAAGGGTGGCTAAAGTGATGCCGCTAGTAAGAGAGCACATGCAGAAGGCTTAGGATGCCCAAAGAAGGGTATATAACCGGTCGGCTAAAGTGAGACAGTTCCAAGTAGGTGACCGGGTAGCTGTCCTAATACCAACGGTAGAAAGCAAGTTCTTGGCCAAGTGGCAAGGTCCGTTTGAAATAGTGGAGAAAGTGGGTGAGGTAAACTATAAGGTACACCAACCAGGGAAAAGAAAACCCTACCAAATGTATCACGTAAATTTGTTGAAGCTCTGGAAAGACAGAGAACCGGTGTCCGCAGTGGTGTCGGTACAGTCAGGGGACCAGGTAGGGATCGATCTGGTGCAGGTTGCGGCTACCCTAACTAGGCCCCAAACCCAGCAAGCAAAAGAGTTTCTGCAAAGGAATAGAGACATGTTTTCAGGGTTGCCAGGACTCGCCAACATCATCGAGCATGACATTGTGACCGAGCCCAAGGTGACAGTCCGGCTTAAACCCTACCGTATCCCAGAAGCTCACAGGGTGGCAGTGTCTGGAGAGGTGAAAAGGATGCTTGAACTTGGGGTCATCGAAGAGTCGCAGAGCGAGTGGTCCAGTCCGATCGTATTGGTGCCCAAACCCAATGGTACTCTCCGCTTCTGCAACGACTTTAGAAAGCTCAACGAGGTCTCCAAGTTCGATGCATACCCCATGCCACGGGTAGATGAGCTGATTGAGAGGTTGGGTCCTGCCAGGTACATCACCACACTGGACCTCACAAAAGGTTACTGGCAGATTCCCCTAACCAAAGAGGCCAGAGAGAAAACAGCTTTCTCTACCCCGGAGGGTCATTTCCAGTACAAGAGAATGCCGTTTGGTTTACACTCCGCCCCCGCCACATTCCAAAGGGCCATGGACAAAACTTTGCGTCCCCACCAACGGTATGCCTCCGTTTACCTGGATGACATTGTCATTTTCAGTGCGGATTGGGATTCCCACCTTCCCCGAGTACAGGCAGTGGTAGACTCCTTGAGAAGGGCAGGGTTCACCATCAATCCGGAGAAGTGTGCGGTTGGGGTGGAGGAAGCCAAGTATCTAGGATACATTGTAGGTAGAGGGTTAGTGAAGCCCTAAATGAGCAAAGTAGAGGCCATACAGGGCTGGCCCCGCCCCTAACAAAGAAACAGGTCAGAGCGTTTTTAGGCCTAGTGGGGTACTATAGGAGATTTGTCCCCAACTTTGCCACCCTTGCGGCACCGCTGACTGACCTCACCAAAGGCCGAAAGTCCATCATGATCAAATGGAATGCCGAGGCTGAAAGGGCATTTCAAAGGCTTAAGACGGCACTATGCCAGGACCCGGTGCTTGTAGCGCCAGACTTTTCTAAGGATTTTATAGTGCAGACAGATGCCTCAAGTGAAGGGCTAGGAGCAGTTCTGTCTCAAGAAATCAACGGAGAGGAGCATCCAATAGTTTTCCTTAGTAGGAAACTGACGCCAGCTGAGAAAAACGATGCGGTGGTGGAACGCGAATGTCTTGCCATCAAGTGGGCTTTGGACTCCCTACGGTATTTTCTCCTAGGCAGGAAGTTTCAACTCATATCAGACCATGCTCCTCTTACGTGGATGAGACAGAACAAGCACACCAATGCCAGGGTAACTAGGTGGTTTCTGTCTCTGCAGGAGTTTAACTTTGTGGTGGAGCACAGACCCGGGAAACAGCATAAGAATGCCGATGCCCTCTCCCGAGTCCACTGTATGATGGCGAGTGGTGCCTCCAAAACCTCCGCGTTGAGGCAGAGGGGGGGGATATGTACAGGACGCCAGGGTTGGGTCCTGGATGGACGCTACATAGCGCCAATTTTTGGAATCTGGTCCTTTTAAACACTGGTTCAGGAGGTCACCCAGAGGGGGTGAGAGGTTCCAGAAAGTTAAAATAGATCCAGAGAGGACGGGCTAACGGTCCTCTCTGTTTTTCTCTTTATGTTATTTGGGGGTCCGGAATTTCGGAGGCTCTGAAGCGACAATTGGGAGGGAAGAGAGCCTCCCCTTCTGACCCCTGGCTTCAGGTACGCAAGGGGTTAACCTCATCCAGGAAGTCAGTTAAAAGGAGAGGAAGTGCTGACAGAGGGGGGAGGAGTGTGAAAGGAAAAGTGTCTGCAGAAGTTGTAAGCCTACTGAGGAGGACTGGGATACTCACCAAACCGTATGTGCCTGTACTTTGTTTTGTTTGCTGTGCTGAAAGGAAAACAGACTTTTCATTTGTGCTGAAGATAAACAGGACTTTTGTGTTGATGATTTTTCCCCATGCTGAAGTAAGCGTTGTTTTGGTTTGGTTTTGCAAATAAAGAACCCTTGTTTTTTCATTATCACGGTTTAAGCACTTGTCTCGCTGAGCTAAAGAACCCCCAAAGTTCACACTACATTGGTTAGCTATAAATCCTCCGCTATTTCTTCTGATGATGTCTACACATAGTGTTATGTATGGTTGTGCGTTCCACTTTTGCTGTTTAAAATTAACGTCGCTCTTCCATGTCTGTACCTGAGCATAAACCTCTTATTGTTCAATGTATCCTGTACCGATGTCTGTACTACGTTTTTACTTATTCTGTATGCCTCATACTGGTATATTCAATAAAAAAAAATTGAAAAAAAAAAAACAGAGGTTTTATTAAGCAAAGAATTGGCATGTACATATAAAGCATTTGAACATAAGCGTCAACAATGGTTAGGCATACCGACACAATAATAAACCACATTTAGTATAGCACAGGACAGGAGAAATACTTAGACTTTGTCATCGAGAGCATTTATCAAAATCAAGTTCTTCATACACAGCAATCTAAAGATATCGCTCCAGAGCGTCTCTTCCGGAGTTCCATCACGTGCGTGTATCAGAGTCTCTCAACCAGCGGTCCCATATTTTATTATACTTCCCTGGGCACCCTCTATTTATGTACAGATATTTTTTAAAAGGCAATGTCCCATTTATTTCCGCCTTCCATTCCGACCACTCAGGCAGTGAGGGTCTCATCCATTTTCTGGCAATGACTTTTCTGGCAGAGAACAGCGTCTCCTGTAAAGTCGCGTACACACGGCAGAGAACCCCGACGGGCAGAACACATCGTTCCGCCCGTCGAGGTTCTCTGCCGGCCGTCAGATTCGGCGACCCACCCATCGGGAATGGCAACCAGCCATTCATCCAGGCGGGCCGTCGAGCAAATAGAGAGCCTGCTCTCTATTCGCTCTACGGGATTCCCGACGGGCGGGGCGAGCCAGGAGCGTACACACGACCGAGGTTCTCGCTGGAATGCAGCTCCCAGCGAAGTTCTCGCTGGTTTCTAGCGAGAACCTCGGGTCGTGTGTACGCCGCCTAAGAAAGTTTTTGTATGATTGTCCAGAACTTTTGGATAAACACCCAGAATACATTGCTTGGGATCCAAGGTTATTGGTGAACCCATATTGTCCTGTAGGAATTTGACCACCTGGGACCAATATCCCTGAATCTTGGAGCAAGACCATAAAAGGTGAAAGAATGTCCCCGTCTCCACCCCAAACCACAGGTATAGAGTGGATTGCCCTGTTTTATACCTGGCTACCCTAACATGGGTGAGATACGTTCTATGTAGAATAAAGATCTGAGTTAGTCTATCTGAGAGCTTGGGGGACACCTCTTTACAGGACTCCAGAGCCTCCTCCCACTCCTCATCATCCATCGGTCCCACCTCCCTCTCCCAGCGGGGTTTGAGAGCAAAGGCAACCTTACTAAAACCAGGTGTAGAGAGCATATTATAGAATGATGAAATAAGACCTCTTGAATAAGAGCTTCTGGCTATAGCCATGATAGGATTGGGTGAGGGCTGAGGTAGCGACTGAGGGAATTGCGCCCTCAGGGCGTGACACACTTGTAGGAATCTGAAAAACATATGGTTTGGGAGAGAGAATTCTTCTCGCAATCGATAAAATGTTTTAAGTTCGCCGTTTGTCAGTAAGTGGTGTAGGTATAGTACACCCCAGGAACTCCAGAGCCCAGGGTCCTTGCCTAATTCTGTCAGGCGTCTGTTATGCCATAACGGCGTATAGTCGTTGTGCACAGGTATCCCAATTTTGGTAAATCTCATATACGCCTATAATAATATAAGAGAGGCCTAACCCCTCCACTTGAATCCGTGCTTCCAGCCCCAACCACTATGGCGTATAGTGGATCCCCAGTATGCTGAGCCCAGTTTGGGCACATCAAGATCCTGAACTGTTCGCTGTCAGTCTTGTCAAGGTGATAGAGTTGTGACAGTTGAGCTGCAATACAATAGTGGTTAAAGTCAGGCATCGCTGTACCGCCCATATCTGTCGGGTTCTTAAGAGACTGCCAAGCCAATTTGTGCCTGTTATTTCCCCAGACAAAGGGTCTGAGAAGGGCTTCTAGTGTTTTAAAATGTTTAAGTGGAAGATATACAGGGGAATGCCATAGCGCATACAGAACTTTGGGCAACAGAATCATAATCATGATTATAGAAAAAAGGGGTGCAATGTTAAGAGCAGTGTAATCAGCCGGGCATCTAGAAATATGTAACCCCAAATATTTTATCTCTGCAACCCTCTGCAACGGCAAATTAGCTTGGGATTCCGGGGGAGGGAAACTGTCTAGTGGTAGAATCTGAGATTTATCCCAATTGATTTTAAGTCCCGAGAAGGACCCGAACCGTTCTATGGTCCGCAACGCCTTGTGTAGTGAGGGGCCAGAATCAGCAAGATATAAAAGTGTGTCATCTGCGTAGCGACTAATTTTTTCTTCAAGTGTACCTACACAGAGCCCCCGTATCTCTGGACCTACCCGAATAGCCATAGCCAAGGGTTCCGCCGCCAATGCATAAAGTAATGGGGAAAGTGGGCATCCCTGCCTTGTGACTCTACTGAGGGCAAAGGCTTCCGGGGGCCACCCATTTGCCACCACTTTGGCCGAGGGAGCCTGGTATAGGAGTTGTGTCCTGGTTAATATCCTTTAATGGCCTAGTCAGAACCCAGACTTAAAGAGGAACTAAACCTGGGGGCATTTTTTTCTTATTTTTTCTTACATGCAAAGTAAAGGCATAGCGTGCTAGTATGCATTATGTGGCACTTACCTGCAAATGAAGCCCTTGTCGTCCCCGCTCAAAGGCGGCCTCCATCTTCACCTGTCTTCCTTCCGAGTCATGTAATATGTTGCTCCTTACCAAGCATTAGATGTGGTGGCTACATTAATTTTCTTTTTTGTTTAAGCTTTTTTCCTTTGTAAAGCACATCACTACACTACACTACAGAGGTTTTTCTGATTCCTTGCTTTACTGCAAAGTAACCATAAAAAAGGCAAAGCAAAACAAAGGCACAGTAATAATGTAGTGGCTGATGGAATGAAAAACACCTTGCCTGATCAGGGGTCAGGCATCTGACATGCACAGAAGATGTTTGAGTATTGGGGCTCGAGCAGGCAACAGGTACAGTATTATGGCATGGACAACAGGGGAAGTATTAACCTTTACTTTAAAGGAAGCCCTTTCTTTAACAATTTAAAAAAGTGACAGAGTAACTTTAAAGCCAAAAGCCCCAGTTGACCAATTAACACATTTTCTACTTTTTTCCTACATCTTAGAAACCTAGTTTACAGTCAAGCATTGATGTTAACAAAGATAAAAAAAAAAAAAACACAAAAGGTACACATTATGTTTGCAGCTATGACAAATTATTCCATCAGTTTTTCTTTTAATAAGCGCACTCAATATTTTTTGCACAAGTACCAATTTAATCTTTTTCTTCCCTGTCCCTATTTTACGCAGCACTATTGATTACCTATGTTCTACTACTTTCAAATCTGCATCAGGGCAGAACATTTTTGATTTCTTTCACACTGGTTAAATGAGTGAAAATACATTAGCAAAATTCTCTACGTTCCAATTGTTATGTAGATTCAAATAATCTATGGAGAAAGTTCCACCCATTTAAGAGTCAGCAGCTTCAAAACGTGTAGCTACTGACTTTTATTAATCATTCACTCACCTGTTCCAGGGTCCAGCGATGCAGGCGCACAAAGCCTCTCTCCTCTCCACCTCCTTTCCATGCCTCCGGTATTCTTTTCCATATAAAATCTACTAGGAATAAAGTATAGATACACACTTTTACATACAGACAAAAGGTGAGTGAGCATCATAGTCACATACAGAATGGGTATGTCCTTACTCATTGTAAGGCTAGAGTTCCGCCATAATATCAATGCATTGTAAGGCTTGCTAGAGTTCCCCCATAATATCAATGCTTGTATAGAGATGTATCCTTTAACCCAGAGCTGTTACGATTAATTACGCAGAAGCTAGGAAAAGCCTTGCCAAATGTTATTGTGTGCGAGCAGAGAACAATAACATAGATAAGGCGTGTGGTAGAAACCGTGTGGTAGTTGGTCACACAGAAAATAGACTGCTATGTTTTACACACGTTGTATAATTGTGATGTACTGTATTGCTTGTATAACCTAATTACTACATTAATACAATTGGCTGAGTCAAGGGCGTCCATTTGCTTGTATGTTTTGATTAGGTGGATTGCATATTGCTGTGTGTGTCTTGACTTGCGGATGCATCAGGAAGCCTCCATACATCCAGAAGTCCTAAACCCCAGGTCCAGTTGAACCACCAACCTCACATATGGTACCAGAAGTGGTGCAGTCATTTGGCAGGTAGGTGAAGATATTTTTAAAGATTTTATTTGCAAAGCATATTCACTTACTCTGTCACCGATTGATCACACTCATATTTGAATTGTAATCTTTTGTATGCCCAGAGGGATGCTAGGTTGGCCTTCCCTGGGCTAGATGTGAGGGTTGTGTGGATTAGAGATATTTTCCCGCTAGGTTGGCCGGAATAAAGATAAAAGATATTGTCCGGCTTGGTCGGCCGGACTTAGGATAAGATATATTGTCCCGCTAGGATGGCCGGACTAGAGTAGGTAGTGAGAGCGCTATTGTTGTCTCTCACAACAAAGGACGGATGTATGGATCTTTAAGAGGTTATATAATCATGATTTTATTTTCTTGATTGGCCATTAATGTATGTGTTGTTGAAGGTTGTTATATGATTTAAAGTATATACATGTATATATGACATCTAAATGTGATTACTGCTTAATTGGCTTACTGTTTATATGTTTTAAAAATTCTAACAGATTCCGATTGGTAGCCGCTGTTCCGGGAGGATATAATAACAAATTGGGAAAGGGACCGTATTTCAGGGATGAGCCATCAGGTCATCAATTCCTGGGATACAATTTGCATAACTTTGGGGGATTCCTCCTTGGGTTTACCCCCAGAGAAATAATGCAAATTATAAATAACGACCACAGGGAGCTCTTTGTTTGTTTGTCCTAAATCTTTGAAAAACCTGATATCCTCGGACATTGGCTTACAATGGGTGGTATAATGGGAAAAGACAGTCGGTGAGCCCGACCAACTTTCCCCAATAGAGTTTGTTAAGGGTACACAGGGAAATAGTTGTGTTATTCCATTCTGGTCTAATGTTCAGCAACGAGCACGCTAACTACACATACTGGGTATGGGCCCCACGGGACCCTGCTCCGAGGAGCAATGGGAGGAGGTTAAGAAAATTTGTCGAATGCACAAAAAACACAACTATCCCCCAGGTACCCATGATGAAGAATATATAAAGAAATGTTGTAAAATGTGGAATAAGGCAATGAAAGAGTAAAAAAAAAAATTTCCCACTCCAGCCTCTGCTTAAGAAAAATCTTTATTATTGGTTTCTATATCTACAACTAAGTTTATGGAAGAGGTTAAAGAGAGGGCAGTATCCGGGGCTTTTGGGATAAAGGGGAGTCTTTCCTTTTCTTACGGAACAACCTGGAGATCAACCCTAGGAACAGATAGCTCATGTTATGGCCCCATTTGTCCCCAGGCAATATCCACCAAGACACATACAAGCACCCCCAGAGTATAACCATGATTATTTTCCAAACCAGGGCACCTGTTGTTTCCATTGTGGGGAACAGGGTCATTGGAAGAGGGGCCACCAGGAGGGGTTCCAGAGAAGGGGAGAATACAATGCCAAGAGGAGACGAGGGCAGGGAGCTGAATCTCAAGGGCTGGTAAGACGGGAGTACAGGCAGCCCCAACAACAACAACAGACCACCAACCTCACAGGGGGCTCTAATAAAGACACCGGAAAAAAACGTATCCGCTCATAGCAGAAAGGGATATTCCTGGAGTAATGAGTATAGACACTGACACGGGATCATTGAGGGGGGCAGAAAGGGGGGTCTGACTTACAAGTTACACCCCCTACTGCATCTTAAAGGTACATATATCAGCTAGAAGTAGTAGACATACATTTTGAGTAAATCGTCTGTTAAAAGATGATTTAAGGGTCAACCTGGTCAGGGACAATTCTACCCTAGAAGGGGCTAATTTGTGGCCATCTGTATAACTTTGTTGGTCATAGACTTAGGCGCCGTACACACGATCGGATATATCCGATGAAAACGGTCCGCGGACCATTTCCATCGGATATGTCCGATCGGGAGTTTGATCCGATGGCGTGTACACACCATCGGATCAAATTCCCCGCCGCCGGACGGCGCGGTGACGCGGCGGTGACGTTGACGCCGCCGCGTCACCGCCACGTCACCGCACCAGGAAGTAAAACACTTCCGGGCATGCGCCGAATCCATTCGGCAGCGGCGCGGCGGCGGTGGGACCCGACATGTCTGCTGGTAAGTGTACTAACCAGCAGACATGTCGGGCGGACAGATTCCACCCGATAGATTTCAAAGCATGCTTTGAAATCTGTCGGGTGGAGAAATCTGTCCGCTAGCCCATACACACGAGCGGAGATGTCTGCTGAAACGGTCCATCGGACCGTTTTCAGCGGACATATCCCCTCGTGTGTACGCGGCCTTATAGACTGTGTCACACATATGGTGCTTTGGAAGCACAAAGTAAAAGACTCTGGGAGTTTTGTAAAGGTTTTGAGAAACCTAATTAAGACAGTACTGTAATTTTAAAATTAACTGTTCTAATGCCACGTACACACGATCACTTTTTGTGATGAAAAAAAATTTCATTTTTAAAAATGTCATTTAAAATGATCGTGTGTGGGCAAAACGTCATTTTATGTCTTCAGAAAAACGACCAAAAAAAAAATTCGAACATGCTCAAATTTTTTATGTCATTTTTCAAAATGTCATTTTTTGTGTCATTTAAAATGATCGTGTGTGGGCAAAACGACGTAAACAATGATGTTTTAAACCCACACATGCCCAGAAGCAAGTTAGGAGACGGGAGGTAAAACTACCATTCATAATGGAGTAAGCACATTCATCACGCTGTAACAGACAAAAAAGCAGGAATCGTCTTTTACTAACAAGTAACCAGCTAAAAGAAGCCTCAAGGCAAATAGAACTTCCCCTTTAGAGTGCCGTCGTTTTGTTCATCATTTTGCAAAAATGATGGTGTGTACGCAACTTCATTTTTGAAAATGAAGTTTGAAAATTTTTTTTTTTTTTTCATGAATAAAAATTACATTTTTTTTCATCATAAAAAGTGATCGTGTGTACGAGGCATAAGAAGTAGTAGTAAAAACTCTGGGCAAGGTAGAAAAAAACTCAGACCTCTGTCGCTGTCCTTCCTGTCGCTTGAGAGATATAAAATAATCTGTTTGTACGAAGTTGTCTAGAAGCCAAGGGTGATATTGATTTGAAGTGAATGAAGTGATTATGATTTGTGATTATATGAAGGTACAGGAAAGTCCTGTACCTCTATGAACCAAGGTGTTCTATGAGCCAAGGTGTTTTATAAGTTAATGTTAAAACTTACACATGCTGACAGTAAGGGTCAATGGACACTCCAAACCAAAAAAGATAAGTGAACCCCTCTTTAACAGACAAGTGGCCACAATGACGAACGATTATTGTCATTAATTCTGTCTGGAGTCTATTGGCTAATACAAAAATAAAGCATTTCAACATTTTTCTAATGCTACGTGTGAGTGAAGAAGGAGAGGAGCTGCGCCAAAGAAGCCCCCACCCTCTGGGTTCTCTGTGAGGAAATCGCCCCTCCGTTTGTACTTGTGAAGGAAAAGAGGAGTTTTTCCTCTGGGAAAGAATGAAAAATATTCTGTGCGACCGGGTTGGTTTAGCATGCCAGAATATTAAAGGAACTTGTGCACTTATTATTTGTATTGTATATATTGCTAGGTAAACATTGTGGGCCAGATTCCCGTACATTCTGCGGCGGCGTCGCGTAAGCTATTTACTAGAGCTGAAACGATTAATCGATAATATCGATAATAATCGATAATGAAAATCGTTGTCAACGATTTTCATTATCGATTAGTTGGTTCGTCCGCACCTTGCTTTATGTCCGTTCGTCCGTCCAAAGTAATCCTCCTGTCCCGCATTGTCTGCGCCGCATGGTCCTACAAAAGGCGCCGCCGTATGACGAGGCACGTCCGCGCCGCCGTATGACGAGGCACGTCCGCGCCGCCGTATGACGAGGCACGTCCGCGCCGCCGTATGACGAGGCACGTCCACGCTGCCGTATGACGAGGCACGCCGCCTCTCCACGCTTCTCCTCACGTCAGCAATAGTGCCCCATTGGTGTTCCTGGGAGGGGGGAATAGTGCCCCATTGGTGTTCCTGGGAGGGGGGAATAGTGCCCCATTGGTGTTCCTGGGAGAGGGGAATAGTGCCCCATCGGTGTTCCTGGGAGAGGGGAATGGTATTCCCAGGAGGAATAGTAGTACTCCTCATTTGGTGTTTCTGGGAGGCATAGTGCCCCATTATATGGTGTTCCTGGGAGGACTAGTGCCCCATCATTTGGTATTCCTGGGAGGAATAGTGCTCCATCATTTCGTGTTTCTGGGAGGCATAGTGCCCCATTATATGGTGTTCCTGGGAGGAATAGTGCCCCATCATTTGGTGTTCCCGGGAGGAGTAGTGCCCCATCATTTGGTGTTCCCGGGAGGAATAGCAGTGCATAAATATAATTGAAGAATCATTTATGTTTATAAAACTATACAATACATAATATTAATTTAATTGCAGTTGCACTCAGTCTCCGCACTTTTTTTCTTTTTTTTTGTAGCTGTAAAGAAAAAAAATACGTAAAAATGGCAGAGGGTGCTGCTGAGTCTGACACAATGAGCTCAGAAAAAGGTGTACGGCCCAAAAGTTCTAAGGCATGGGAGCATTTTACTTTAAATTCTGCAAACTTTGCAAAACGGAACTTACATGGCATGGAAGCACAACAACCATGAACGAACACATGAAGCGGAAACACGTGGGGTTCCCAGAGGAAGGTGAAACATCACGGTAAGTTTAACTCAAATTTTATATTGAGTTGAGTTACACAGAAATGGCTTTTCCTGCAAACTAATCATCATTATCTTTTTCATTGCAGAAGGAAACAGCGCACCATGACAGAGTTTGTGCAGCAAAATCGTCCCTGCACTCCCCAACAATCAGCAATGATAACAGATTCTGTCATGAAAATGCTAGTCACCGACATGCGGCCACTGTCCATGGTTGAAGACCGAGGATTTAAAAGCATGATCAGTGTACTGAACCCTGGATATACTTTACCATCAAGAACCCATTTTACTAAATTAGTGGAGAGAAAGTACCAGGAGGTATTTCGGAATGTGAAGGACGCCATCAGCGCTAATGAAAGCAGAATTGCCATTACTGCAGACATATGGACAAGTATAGCGACCGAGGCTTTCCTTGGCATCACATGCCACTACATAGCGGAGGACTGGAGGATGATTTCTATCTGCCTCACTAACATGCTTCTAGAAGACAGACATACAGCAGCAAATATTGCCGAATGGTTGGAGGAGGTCACTGGAAAATTTGAAATTCCACCTCAGAAAATAATTGCCATTGTGCATGACAATGGTGCAAATATTGTGGCTGCTGTGAAAATCTTGGCGGACACGCATGGCTGGTCCAGTATCCGCTGCACTGGCCACACCTTGCAGCTGGTGATCGGTGCTGCGTTAAAGAACTCTGGAATTGAGAGAGCCGTTAGTGCTGCAAGAGGACAAGTTGAACATTTAAAAAAAAGTGAGCTAGCCAGCAGCAAATTGAAGGAGAAACAAAAGCAAATGGGGACATCTGAGCACAAGCTTCTTCAAGATGTGAGCACAAGATGGAATAGCACTTACTATATGGTTGAACGACTCATTGAACAAAGGTGGCCGGTAACTGCAACTCTGACCCATCAGTTACACAAAGGGGCAAACATTATCTGGACTTAAAACCAGACCAGTGGAGTATTCTTGAAGAACTTTCCAGTGCTCTTAAGCCCTTTGAATGCGCCACTGTATTCATGAGTGGCCAAGAATATGTTACCCTATCATCTGTGCCTGCACTGGTAAAGGGGCTGTTGCGGTCCAGAAGGTGCTTCTTTTGAATCGTCTCCACTAAAGAGCTTCCAAGCCACTGCAACGGACCAACTTCAAAGCAGATGGAAGGGGATCCTTGAACACGTCCCAAACACCGTAATCCTTTCCGCTGCACTGGACCCACGATTTAGAAAACTAAAATTTTTATCACCAGAACAGATCATAAATGTGCAGGCAAAAGTACAGACAAAGGCACTTGCTTTAAGAAGGGAGATGGTGAGCACCACGTTGCCTGTAATTACAGATGCTGAGGCCTCAACATCTACATCATCTCATTCTCATTCTCTACTTGATATACTCCTGGAGTCTGGGGGCAGCAGTGAAGAGGGGCAACTTGAGGAGGATATTAACACACAAGTCTGAAATGAAGTGCAAGCTTATTTTGCTGAGAAGCCACTTCCAAAGGAGGGAAACCCTTTGACTTGGTGGAGAAATAACCAAGAGAAATTTCCAACATTGGCAAAACTCGTGAAATCATTCTTGTGCATTCCAGGCACCTCCACTCCATCAGAGCGCCTCTTCTCTGCTGCAGGTAACATACTTTGTAAAAAGAGAGCCAGCCTTAGCCCAGAGCATCTCAACATGTTGACTTTTTTACATTCCAACACAAACTTTCTTAAACAGTAGTTTGCCTCTTTTCAGAATGTTTTTTTTGTATTGCTGCAAAGTTGTGCAATATTAAACGCTTTTTGAGTGTAACACTTCGTTTTTTCATTACTAGAACCCAAAAATTTCACATTACGTTTTTTTTAATGATTTTATTCGATTAATCGATTAATCGAAAAAATAATCGACCGATTAATCGATTATGAAAATAATCGTTAGCTGCAGCTCTACTATTTACACTACGCCGCTGCAACTTACAGGAGCAAATGCCGTATTCTCCAAGCACTTGCTCTGTAATTTGCGGCAGCGTAGTGTAAATGGCCCGGCGTAAGGCCGCATATTTTAAAGGGGGCGTGCTATATTTAAATTAAGCGTGCCCAGCGCCGAATGAACTGCGCATGCGACAGCCGTAAAAATAGCCCAGTGCGCATGCTCCAACTCACGTCGGAAAATGTTATGTCCCCTGGACGCTCTGTGTCTCTCAGGTGCTGCTAGCAATGCTGCCAGTATCTGCTCAGCAAGTTACACACACACAGTGCTGGGACAAGGTCATTTGGTGCCCAGGGCGAAGATGGCAAACTGCGCCCCCCCCCCCCCCCCAATTATCGTCACCGCTCATCATCACCAATGTCATCGTTACTTATACTAAGCATTTGCAAGAGTACTTGCAAATGCTCCAATATCTAGAACCAATACTTTCTGTGCGATTTGAGCTCATACAAAATGAATGGACTCAAATTGCACTGTAAAGAATTACATGTGATTTTAACAGGAATGTGGTGCGATTCCTGTCTGAATCACATGCTGTTTGTCACACCACTCCTGTGTGAACCTGGGCTTGTCATAATGACTTCAGCCCAGGTTCACACAGGAGTGGTGCGGGGAAACCACATGTGATTCAGACAGGAATCGCACCACATTCCTGTTCAAATCACATGTAGTTCTTTACAGTGCGATTTGAGCCCATTAATTTTGTATAGCTCAAATCGCACCGCAAAGGTATTGGCAACTGGTATCAGTGAGTACTTGAGCACTAGTGTTGTTGGTACAAAACAGGTATTGGTGCAACCCCAGTGTGTACCCAGCTTTAGACAATGTGTCAGGGTGTTTAATGGACTCAAACACAAAGCTCTCGGGCAAACAAATCTGCATAGGTGAGAATAAATATAAGGGGGAAAACATTTGTCACTGTTAGTACTCATGAACAAGAACACTATACTGTAGGTATAGCATACACTATACAATCTGATTGTACAATCTCCTTTAGGCCTCGTACACACGAGCAGACAGATTTGTTCAAATCTGTCTGTCCGACAGATTTGAACAAATCTGTCTGCTGGGATTTTGGTTTGCTCGCGTGTACACACGAGCAAACCAAAATCCCCGCCAGCAGACGGCGCGCTGACGTGTCGGTGACGTGGCGGTGACGTTGACGCCGCCACGTCACCGCACCAGGAAGTAAAACACTTCCGTGCATGCGCCAAATCCATTCGGCGGCGGTGCGGGACGACATGTCTGCTGGTAAGTGTACTAACCAGCAGACATGTCGGGCGGACGGATTCCCACCCGATAGATTTCAAAGCATGCTTTGAAATCTGTCGGGTGGCCAAATCCGTTGGCTCGGCCGTACACACGATCGAATCTGTCTGCTGAAACGGTCCAGCAGACCGTTTCCAGCGGACAGATTTGATCGTGTGTACGAGGCCTTAGATTTACGAAAACTTTGTAATCTATGAACAACCTGAACAATTCATTTAAGTAGTATCCAATCAGGCAGGCTTTTGTACTACATAGTGTTGGTGGTAGATCCAAAAAATATTGTACGGTAAGCTGGAGGCTGGCCATAGATCGTTTTTATTTTCGGGTGATCGAAAAAAATTAATGGATCCCCCAATCCACACAACTAAGGTGGGTGAGGTATTCCTTTCTGCTGAGACATCGATGTCGGTGCTGTGAATCTAAGGAAACATTTCTGCTGGTTTAAGAGAAATTGATGATTAAATTGATGTCTCTTTAACAAGAATGACTACAGAAGGAATGAAACTTGTGTGATCCTTGCTGGAGCAGCGGAGCCGTTACATTTCCATCCATCTATGGCCAGGTTTAGTAGCTCCTGTATTCTTATGCCTGGTGAGATCACTAAGCCTCCATGTACACAAGTTCTTTAGGGCCTATTTACATGTGGTGCAGACATGTGTGTCCTCTCTTATCAGCACAGGGATGTACGGGCATTGTGTGCCATCTCTGTGCCAGCATCCCATTCACGTCTATTGGGACCCGCACCTGCATGTCATATTAGGATACAGAGGCTGAGTCCATGCAGCCTCACGTCCCAGTAGATATAAATGGGGTGCTGACAAGGGGATCCGCACAACACCTATGTACCCCCCCCCCCCCCCGTGATGATAAACAGCCCTGCATGGGAGATGCATGTTTGCACCCCTTGTGAATGAGTCCTTACTAAAAAAAGAATCTGAAATAACAGTTATCTCCACAGCAATTAGCAGTGATATGAAGCCTAAAAGTGTTACTGTTACCTGTTGGCTGAGTAGAGACAGGTTCAGCAGCACAGGCAGGAGAGTCCATCACTCGGTTTGGATGTGCATGTAGAGAGGAGGGGTCCAAGAGAAGGGCACAGGAGACGAGGGGGGGTCACTATACAGAGCAGGAATAGGCTCTGAGATAGTCTACAGCAGGGAGAGATAACACGAGGCTGGGGGGTGGGGGGGGGCAGTGGAGATCTCACACAAACATCGGGACACTGTGAAAGTGAAAGCTGGAGAAGGGGGAGAGAAGCCGATGTCCAGGAGAGGGAAAGTTGTTAAATTGTACACTGAATCAGGACAGGGCTGATACCTTCCCAAACTCACATGCCCTGCCTGCTCCACTACTGTTGCCGAAAGACTAATACAGTGAGCTGTGCACTGTGCAGGCAGGGGGGCGGGTGCAGTGCTACGATCTACGTGCAGGGACAAAGCCGCTCTCTGCCTGTGTTACATTCTGCAGCATATTCTGTAATGGGAAGTGCTGTACCCGTCAAACTGCGCTCTCTTCTCACACTAAATCATCCCGCCAAGGGCAGCTTCCCTTCCCGCCCACCCCTAGTACCGGCCCTGCACGCACAGGCCGATGTACTACTAAACCAAAGCAAGGTTTATTACTCAGAACATTATGGCATTCTTACATGAGGAGTCTTAATCCAAACAGCTTCTGTCCTTATCAGATTTAATCCCTTCTCAGCTTCATGTGTCTGCTTCCAGTTCCCCTCACACACTGTCTGACTTCCTGGTACAGCTCCTCCTCCCCCATAATACATCAGGAGAAAGAGGGTAAAGGTCACAGTGATCTATCACAAACATCACACCTCCTTTCCTTCCCAAAAAACAAAAACAAAACAAAAACATAACAAGAGAACAAAATGTTGAACACATAACATAACAAGGCAAGCAAGATCAGTTCAGCAAGTAGTATCTCCAACTCAGTTCTGTGATTTTTGCAGCACTTCATGAGCCCTTTGTCTCTGTTTCCTGACCTCTAATGTGTCCCGTAAGATTTTAGCGCTTTGCCAGCGAGGCGTTTGATGTCATTGAGGGGTAGACTTACGAAGAGGCACAGCACCGGGAGAGATAGAGTCGGTCAAACGTTCTGGAGATGTCAGTGGGCGTCCCACAGACAAATCAGTCTCTGTAACTCCAGGCACATGTCCGGGCTCCTCAGGAATATGGTCACCAACCGGTTCAGGGTTTGGTTGTAAACTTGTGGGATCATGCCAGACACCATGCCATATGTCACCAGCAGAGTTCAGAGTAGACTCTGGTGGGTGGTTAGAAAGAGGGGTCGGGTTTGTCACTAGTGGCCGGCAAATGCGTTTCCTCAATTGTGAAAGGTGTCGTCAAACACAAATGCCTTCCTCCAGGCGAACAAGGTACATTCTTCTTCCAAGAGTTCCATCAATAACACCAGGAAGCCAAGGAGGCAAAGCTCTGTAGTTCCGAAACCATACAAGATCACCGGCACGGAATTCCAGACGGCCCGGGGGAGGAGGTGTCGGTGACTGTTCCTGCGGACGAACTAAATCAAGTTTGGTGCGGAGATGCCTGCCAAAACATAAGAAAAGTTGGTGACAGCCCAGTAGTAGCGTGTTTCGTGTTACGGTACATGATCAAGAATTCCAGCAGCTTCTCCTCTGACATTCCAACCTGGCCCAGAGTGGACAGTAAGTGCTTCTTAAACGTCTGCACAAATCGTTCTGCCAGCCCATTCGAGGCTGGATGATAAGGAGCTGTTTTGTAGTGTTGGACAACCAAGCCACTAAGGAAGGATTGAAACTCCGACAAAGTTCCATTGTCGGAGACTATGGCTGTTGGCAAGCCATATTGAGCAAAGAGCTTCCTTAAGACTAGAATGGTAGCAGCTGGGGTAATAGAAGGCATTTGAAAAACCTCCGGCCATTTTGAATGTGCATCTACCACGATCAAATACATTTTACCCTGGATGGGGCCAGCAAAATCAAGATAGAGTCTGGACCACGGTTCTGTTGGCCATGGCCAAGGTTGCAGGGTTCCTCTCTTTTGGGGTCACTGGGCTTGACAGCACCCAGGACATTGAGCAACATAATCTTCTTTTCAATTGTTTTTATTGAGATTATTAAGAAGAGTAACAGTACAAGTAACAATACAGTTTGAATTTACGAACAATTTCCCAGTAGACAACAGGATATAGTATTCATTAAATGCTGAAGTTAAGATACAATACCAGCCTAAAAGTACTCAGGAAACTAACAGGCCCGCGCTTCCTACTTCACAATGTGGAGCCACGGCACCATTCATAGGTAAGGCACTGGTATGTATATTAAACATAGTTATCATAACATAACATTGTAGGGAGTAGGATATAAGTTTGCACTGTTCTAGCTCCACGAGAGGTGAACCTGAATTGGTTAGACCGATCCACGACTCTGTAGAGGAGTGAGGACCAACAACCCCCACCAAAGGCAGAGGTAAGTAAATAAAATCGAGAGCTATTGAAAATGTAAACAAAAAGCGAGTGTAAAGTAAAAACAAGAGAAGCAAACAGAAAAAGAGGGAGGAGAAAGAAAGAACAAGAAAGAAAATCCAAGGCATCCATTGAGCCTTAAATGACCGGCTCCCATTTGACTGCATTGCGAAATATTTCTCATACAGATATTGTGTAGAGACTCTTTGGATTACTTCACTAACGTTGGGGGCCTGGGTGTTTTTCCACTTAGCAGTGATAGTTAGGCGGGCGGCTATTAACACATGCGTAACTATGCTACGGAATTGAGATGGGATATTCGTGATGTGAATGTTAAGGAGGGCCAGCTGGGGAGAAGGATGTAAGAAAAACCCTGTAACCGATGAGATTAGTTTAAATACGGCAATCCAGAAACTGCGTAAGCCCTTGCAGTCCCACAGTATGTGGTAAATGTTACCCTTAGCTCCACACAACCTCCAGCATAGAGGGTTCCCTGGTGGAAATATTAGTGATAGTCTAACTGGGGTCAAATAGGATCTGTGGAGGATTTTCATCAAGTTGTCCCAATGATTAGTGCAGTGGGAGTAAGTATAAATAGCACGTATGGCTGACTTCCACTCAGAATGGGAGTGGGAGGTGCCCCAGTCCCTTTCCCAGTTAATCATACTAGAAGTTTTAGAGAAACTATTATCTTTTTGTAACAGGGCATAGAACCAGGCAAGGCCCTTAGGTTTATGATAGGAAGTACTGAGATATTTCCACACCTCTACAGGTAATGCATACGTTGAGCTAGCTTGGGTTAGTTGGAAGTGTTTAATTTGGGTGAAGGGGTATGAATGAGCAGCTTCCGGATCATCAAGAACCTCCTGGACGGTGGAGAAATCCTTCTCCCTCCAGGGGGCCGTACGAAGATCCGGGATAAGGTGTTCAAGAACTGAAATTTGGGTTACTGGGTGACCGATTTTAGCATTAGAGTCCAGGTGTGGTTGGATGGCGTCCCATGCCGAAAGCGTAGCTTCGACAGATGGCAACCAGGTGTCCTTCATTGGTAGGTTAGTTAATTTTGCTAATAGCAAGGATGGGAGGTCCCTGTTTTGCATAACCAGTTTCTCCATCCGCACCCACAGCTTAGGTGAATCAGGCTCAAACCAGGCTTTCATTTGATCCAACAAGGCTGCTCTATAGTAATTACGGAGAACAGGAAGGCCCGCACCACCCGTATGTCTATGCTTCTGCAAAATTGTAAATGTAATCCTAGGCATTTTCCCCTGCCAGATAAATCTCCTAAACAGTTTATCAACATTGGCAAAGAAAGAGTCAGGGATAAGTATAGGGATGGTGCGGAAGTAATAGATAATCTTAGGCAATAGAAACATTTTCAGGGCAGCTATTTTTCCCAGCCAGGATAGTTCAAAGGTGGAGATATGTGCCAAGTCAGCTTTGATAACTTCCAAAAGAGAGTCAAAATTAATATGAAAAGTAGCAGTGAAGTTTAACCAGTTTAACGCCCAAGTATGCGATACTTGTGGTCATCCACTGAAACCTAAACCTATCTTTAAGTTGAGCTATCTGTTTTTTAGGAATATTAACAGGCAACACACAAGACTTAGCGACATTTAACTTGTAATATGACACTGCACCAAACTCACATAAAACCTTTTGCACTTTATCCAGGGAAGAAGCCGGATTAGTCACAGTCTGTGTCAGATCTGATAGCTACAGCAAGGGGCTCCATCATTAGCGTGAAGATTATCGGGGATAGTGGACACCCCTTGCGGGTCCCGTTAGTGATATAGAATTTGTCGGAGATGGCGTTGGACGAGAAAACCCTGGCCGAGGGACACGTGTATAATGCAGAGATGGCTGAAAATATAGAGCCTTGAAGTCCAAACTTTTGCAGGGTTGCCCTAAGGTACCCCCAATGCACCCTGTCAAAGGCTTTTTCTGCGTCCAACGCCAAAAATGCTGCAGGGGTTCCTCGACGTTCTAATAAGTACAGCAAATTAAATAATCGCCTAGTGCCATCGGGGGCCTGCCTCCCCTTCACAAAGCCGACCTGGTCGGCTTTAACCAAAAATGGAGTGATGGATGCTAATCGATTTGCTAAGATTTTAGCATAGATCTTGAGGTCCTAAAATTTTGTGGTGAATCCGGCTTCTTACCTGGTTTTGGCAAAGTCACAATGGTAGTTTCTAGCATTTCTTCTGGGAACATCGACGAGGAGGCGACACTGTTGAATAGGGTACATAAATACGGAGTTAGTATATGAGAAAATACTTTATAATATTCTGAGGAGAAACCGTCTACACCCGGTGATTTATTTTTGGGGAGGGCTTTGATAACTTCGCTAACTTCAGCATGTTGAATAGGGGCGTTGAGTGACATCAGTTGGGAGGAGGATAGAGAGGGCAATGTCAAAGAGTTGAGAAATTAGTTGATGGACGCGTCAGTGGGCTGTGGAGTGTCTGCATCTAGGTGAAGTTTATAAAGGTCTCTATAGTATTTCATGAAAGCATTGGCTATATGTGTTGGGTGATGGACCAACGTGTTAGGCCCCATACACACGATCGGATATATCCGATGAAAACGGTCCGCGGACCATTTCCATCGGATATGTCCGATCGGGAGTTTGATCCGATGGCGTGTACACACCATCGGATCAAATTCCCCGCCGCCGGACGGCGCGGTGACGTGGCGATGACGCGGCGGTGACGTTGACGCCGCCGCGTCACCGCCACGTCACCGCACCAGGAAGTAAAACACTTCCGCGCATGCGCCAAATCCATTCGGCAGCGGCGCGGCGGCGGTGGGAGCCGACATGTCTGCTGGTAAGTGTACTAACCAGCAGACATGTCGGGCGGACAGATTCCCACCGGATAGATTTCAAAGCTTGCTTTGAAATCTGTCGGGTGGAGAAATCTGTCCGCTAGCCCATACACACGAGCGGAGATGTCTGCTGAAACGGTCCATCGGACCGTTTTCAGCGGACATATCCCCTCGTGTGTACGCGGCCTTAGAGTGTGGATCTCTAAGGGAGGACAATTTAGATTGCTGCTGATGTCTTTTGATATATTTGGCCAAGAGCTTCCCTGCCTTATTGCTGTGGGCGTAGTACATGGCCTTAATCTTTCGCAAACACTTCTGATGTGACGTAATCAGCATGAGACGGAGCTTATGTCTACACACAAATAGGTCAGATTCCGTCGCAGGGGAGGGATTTTGTTTGTGTAGGGTTTCTAACTTTTGGATTTCCCCTAGCAACCCCTGCAGCAGTGCCGCCCTCCTCCTCTTCTCCCTGGCTGCTGTTTGTATCAATAGACCCCTACTGAACGCCTTATGTGAGCACCATAAAGATGCAATCTTAGTATCCGCATTGTCATTAAACTGAAAAAATTCCTGAAGCTGTGCCCCCAGTCTAGCATTTTGGGTAGAGTCAGAGAGAATGTCAACATTATTCCTCCAAAGATAGACTGGAGGGTCAGTGTTCCTGTCCTGAAGGGAGATGGACACTGGTGCATGGTCTGACCAGGTTATCGAGTGAATTTTCACTGAAATAGTTCTTTGCAAGAGAGGCAGGTCAGAGAGCACCAGGTCTATTCTAGAATATGCCCGATGTGGACACGAGTAATGGGTATAGTCCCTTTCTGAAGAATGGTAGCAACGCCATGTGTCATACAGATCATGTTCCGCTATAAGTGATCGGAGTTCTATCCTCCTTGTCGACAGAGGTTGCGAGCAGTCCATGGACCTGTCAGGGACACAATTCAAGTCCCCACAGAGGAGCAGGGATCCTTGTTTGATTTTCTCCACTCTTTTTAGTAGGGCCGTTATAAATCTTGGCTGTCTTTTGTTTGGCGCATATAAGTTGACTAGGGTATAGGTAGATTGATTCAGGTCACATATGAGAATTATGTATCTCCCATTAGGGTCGCAAACAACGTTGTGCAGTTTAAATGCAATAGAGTGCATAACGCCACCATCACTCCTCTTTTTTTGACAGGAGCCATTGCCTGAAAAATATGCCGGTAAGCTCTATGCGAGCATTTGGGATGATTAGAGGACTTAAAGTGGGTCTCCTGGATGCAGACCACATCACTCTTAAGTCGCACCATCTCTTTCCACATGGAGCTTCGTTTGAATGGGCTGTTCAAGCCATTGACGTTAATGGATACAATTGACAATGCCATCGGAGCAGAAATAGAGAGCGTTCAGCAAAAGATAGGTAAAACTCAAAATGTGGAATAGGTATTATCACATTACCTGAAGGGGGCGCTGTTGCATTAGAGACATTTGCCCAGAAGTCCAACATATTGCAAAGAAGTTCCGAATAGTGAGATTTCAGCATGGATGAGTTTGGTTCATAGTAATCCTGTGGCACAATTAGAACAGAAGAAAAAAAAGGGAAAAAAAGGTAAACCAGTACATAAAAACGTGAAAAGTCTCACAAAGTGCGAAAGACTCCGCAATACCTGTGGGGGGTAAACAGCTCCTCGCGTTCCGCCCCAGCAACTGTCAGAGATAAAGAAACGACCAAGGCAGTTGCCACGGCATATGGCAGATTACCTAGGCAATCAGGTCAGGTTTTACGCCACTCTGGGGACAATCTTGGGAGATTTAGATCTCGTACTGAATCTCCAGGGTCTTCTGGAAGGAGATCCCACTTTTTGGCCAGGGCCAGGCCATCCTCAAGGTTTGTAATGACATAGGTATGGTTTTCTCTTGTGATGAGCAGCTTAGTTGGGAAGCCCCAAGAGTAGGGAATTTTGTGATTCTGTAGCAATTTAGTCATGGATGACAAATTCTTGCGTGCCTGCATAGTGGGTTTGGACAGGTCGGCGAAAATGGCGATCGCTGAGTAAGGGCCAGGCAGGGGGTGATTCTTCCTAGAGAACCGCATGAGGTCATCTTTTACATGGAAGAAATGAATGCGAGCGATGACATCTCTTGGGACTGTATCTGGGAGAAATTTTGGTTTAGGAAGGCGATGTGCTCTATCCACTATCACTTCTTGTTTGGGGGTGTCAGGCAGCAATGCGGCGATGAAGGATTGGACATAGTGCCTGAGTTCAGCTGGGGCAATAGATTCTTCCACTCCCCTAAGTTTGATATTGTTCCTTCTGGATCTGTCCCCTAATTCTGTGAGCTTATCCCTCATCACTTGCATGTCATTCTCAGTGTCATTATGCACATCCACAAGCTCATTAAGGGCTTCTGAGAACTCCCCCATCTTGTCTTCCACGTGTGAGATCCAGTCTCCTATTGCTGACACTTCCTCTGTAAGCTGGGTGACACAGGCCATCATATCTTTATGCAGGGATCCCCTAAGAGTAGTCAGCATGTCTCTCATAGTCGTGTCACTAAGGGGTTGTCCAGTGGTGGGGAATTCATTAAGCTGCTCCACAAAGTCTCTAGTGCTGTCCTAAGAGTAACATGCGGTCCCCATCTCCCTTGCATACCTGTGAGCTGATGAGCGCTTCTGGGCCGATTTCTGAGGGCTGCTGATCAGGGATGCCTCTGGCGACGATCCTCCGCTAGCGATGTGGGAGGATTGCGGGCCTCTCCCAGTGAGTCGGATCCGATCCGACTCCGCCATCGCCACGCGGGCTGTAACGCGAGTCCGAGGCCCCAGCGCCATCTTGCGGCCTAGGTGTGCTCGCCGACGGGTAGAAGTCGGTCAGCTTCCGCGGCCCCTTCTCCTTCTTTCTCTTTCCCATTGTCACCCAGGGGTGCCCAGGAGTGACCCCGAGGTAGATAGAGCCTTGGTCGGCTGAAATAGTCGCTGGGAAGGTGTAGATGCTGGCGGGTTACACGGAGCTCTCTCCTCACACAGCCATCCACCTCGGCTGCCGGCCACGCCCCCCCTGAGCAACATAATCTTCAATTGCCGTATCCATTTGTGGCCACCAAACATAGCTCCGGGCTCGCTGCTTCATGTGCACCACACCTGGATGGCCTTCATGCAGTATCCTTAGCATGGTTGATTGCAAGTACTGGGGTACAATCACTCTATTGCCCAATTGTAGGCAACCAGCATTAGTCACAAGCTCAGATTTTCTGGCAAAGTACAGACGAAATTTACTTGGAAGTCTCTCTGGCCATCCAGTCTGAAAATAAGAGAATATCTGAGACAGGAAAGGATCTGTGGCTGTATGTCTGGCAATCAGGGAGGTGGACATGCAAGATTGTGGCCTGTGTACTTCCACTACACGTATCTCTCTTAGTGGGTGGTCTCCAAGTGGCAATCTGGAAAATACATCTGCATTGCCATGGGTATCATGGGAGCGGTATCTGATAGAATAAGCATAAGCTCCTAAAAATAAAGCGTACCTTTGTAAGCGAGATGCGGTTGTTGTAGAAATTCCTTTCTGAGGGTTCAGTATTGACAACAGTGATTTGTGGTCAGTGATAAGTGTGAATTTTTTTTGTGGCCCATACAATGGCCAAAGCTTCCTTGACTATCTGGGAGTAGTTTTGTTCTGCTGAGGTTAAAGACCTGGAGGCAACCCAGTCCATAAGGCGAGGCGTCACAAGCCAGGATGACGGGTTTCTTTAAATCATAGTGGACCAGAACTCGAGAAGACAGAATGAGTTCTTTAGAAAACCGAAAAGCTTCTTCACATTTGTCTGTCCATATCCATTTAACTCTTGCATCCAGTAAGCAATGTAATGGGTAGAGCTGGCCTGCTAGGTTCGGCAAGAAATGGTGGTTGTAATTTAGGAGGCCAAGGTAGGACCTGAGCTGGGTGACATTCCGGGGGGTAGGGGCATGGGTAAGGGCTTTAAGCTTTTCTTCAGTAGTGTGTAACCCATGTCGGTCCACCGTGTGGGCACAAAATTCCAGTTGAGACTTGAGAAATTCGCATTTTGAAAGATTGACACGTAAACCATACTTTTGGAGTCTCTCTAGCACAGCTTCAACATTCTTTCTGTGTTCTTCATCAGTGGGACCAGTGATGAGCATGTCATCCAGTAGACATTGGGTGAAAGGTATTACTGCTAGGACCTTGTAACAGAATGGCCCGTGACACCCAGAGACGTTGGAAGGATGAAAGATACTCTTGTGCCAGCAGCACCAAAAACTCTTGGGTCGAAATCCACCCTGTGCCCTTTTGGGTATAGGGTGGCTAATAGTGAATCATAATTCATATTACATGAGATGGGACATTAATAATACTTCATATTGCAGGACTGAGATATCACAAGGAGTCATGATGACATGACCAGGTCAGCCAGTGAGTCATACCTTTTGTATAATAGGCTATTGAAATATCCTAAGGTGTTGGCTATTCAAGAGAGCAATCATACTCCCATTATTGAAAAAAGCGTGCCTGGACCCCACGATACTTACCAACTACCGCCCCATTTCTCTTCTGCCCTTTCTATCTAAGGTCCTGGATCAGGTTGTGTTTATCCAGCTGCAGGAGCGGTTTGAGTCACACGGTCTGTTCCATGATTGTCAGTCGGGATTTCGACCCGGTCGCGGTACGGAGATGTCTGCCCTAGATATGAGGGAACGTCTGCTGGGTGTCCGGGACGCGGGGGGGTCCACAGCCTTGGTGCTGCTGGACCTCTCTGCGGCGTTTGACACCATTGACCATTCTATCCTTCTCTTTAGAATGCAATCCTTATTTGGCTGTGAGGATGCAGTGTTAAATTGGATTAGATCCTTTTTGTCAGAAAGAACGCACTCCATAAAAATGGCGTCGTATCGCTCAAACACCCTGTCATTGACCTGCGGGGTACCTCAGGGCTCTGCCCTCTCTCCCCTATTCTTTAACTGCTATATGCGCCCACTTGCCGACCTCATTACCAGCTATGGTCTAGGCTGCCAGATCTATGCGGATGACACACAGGTCTTGGCAGACCTTGCAAGTGGACCTAATATGCCTGAGCAGCTGAATAAGGGACTATCTAACATCCAACAATGGATGGACACAAACAGGCTAGGCCTTAACGCCGACAAAACGGAGCTATTGCTGATCGGCCCACAGGCCAACTCTACCTTTTTACCTGCCTGGCCATCCTCGTTTGGCTCTGCCCCAATTCCAGCTAAGCAGGTTAAAAATCTGGGTATAATTTTTGATGCTGAACTAAGTTTCATACCTCACGCAAAATATTGCATAAAATCCGCCAACTACCATCTGCAATTATTACGGAAAATTAAGAATCTTTTCACAACCGTATGATCTTAGTTCATGGACTTATCCACTCTAGGTTGGATTGTTCTAACATTTCCTTCCTAGGGCTCCCACAGAAGTGGATAAAACGATTGCAGATTACACAGAACCATGCTGCAAGATTAGTTACAAACTGCCCAAGGCGGAATCACATCTCCCCGGTATTAAAGAACTTACACTGGCTCCCGATAGTAAAACGGGTTGAGTTCAAGGCACTCTGTTTGGTGTTTCGGGCCTATTGGCAACTAGGTCCGATGTATTTATCAAATATGACAGAACATTACTGTCCACCCAGAGAGCTTCCTTCGACTGACGCTCTGTTAGCAATTATTAAATCTAGCCGATTAGCTTCGAAAGGTGGCCGCCGGCTCCAAACACTGGGGAATTTTCTGTGGAACCAGCTCCCTCATCAGCTCCGAGCATCCACCTCCTTGATGGCCTTCCGTAAAGGCTTGAAGACACTTTTGTTTTCACAAGCCTATAAATAGAGACCTGCCCTTCCAAGCCCTTAGCAGGACGCTGCCTTAATCCTAGGCTGCGGTCCATTGTCAGGGAGTAGGGATAGGCTTGCTGTGCCCCGACACCCCCCCCCTTCTTTTTATATTTCTGTTTTTTTTTTGTTTTGTTTTTTAGCTTGTTGGTAAGCGCTTAGACGCGAGTATCACAACTTGCATTTGGCGCTCTATAAGTATTTAATCCAATCCAATCCAATGTAAAGACACCCACTCTCACTGCCATTGTGTGACAAAGCTGTATAGATAACTTATTCAACTAGATGTCTGTGTTACTATTCAAGGTTAATTGAACCCTATTGATAATACGGTGCCGTCATGTCTAGCTACCAATTAAAGAATTATCCTCAGTGAGTGAATAGGGGGGTGGAGATTACATTGTCCTGTGATTAACTGCATTATGTTGTACTGGATATAAGCAAGCTAAGAACCAATAAAGATATTCATACATTTTGGAAACTAGAGAACGGAGCGCTGTCTCGTTTATTCTGGGAAATGAAATGGATCATGTCTGCCTGGTTGTTGGTGTGTCGGATAAGCTTGTCGTGGTTGGATGGAAGGTTGTAAGCGGTGGTAACCGTTACATTGGTGGCACAGCAGTGGGATGATTCAATCTTCAGAAGGACGGCTACAAGGACACATGACAATGGAGACAGTGTATGAACGGATGAAGCTCTCTTCCCTCATGGACTTACTTTGAGAGCCAGGGCAGACCGGCCAGCAACCGTAAGAAAAGGGACATTATCGCAGAACTGGTCGAAATGGATAGAGCTAAAAGGCCCGCCATAACGGACAGGACACCCGAGGAAGAAAGTTTTGATCGGGCTGTTAACCTAAGACTGGCACATTATGGTCCTAACCCTCCACTGGAGATCAGGGACCGAGTTATTGCGGCTCTGAATGCCACCTTACTACAGAGAAGAAGTGCTGCAGGAGCTGAAGTCACAGCAGCACCAACTAAAGAGAGAGGAGAGGTGCAGATACCAGTCTCCATGGAAGAGGAATTCCAAAGAAGGTTACAAGAGATGCGGATACAGCATAGAGGACCAGTATCAGAGGAGGTCCTGTTGGGATGGTCGGATGTGATTCGGTGCCAACTCTGGAAGGAAGCATTAGCTCTGGAGCAGCAACACCAAGGAAAGGTCCTGCCGTCCATCTATGCAAGGTACTGGCCGCAGTATGACGTACGAATGCTGTTGTTGGGGAAACAACCGAAGCAGGAGTGGACAGCTAAGTTGAGCAGGCTGATCCGGGCAGAGATGCAGCTGGATGAGAGCTACAGAGCCCTCCGGTGGTATGTAGCCCAAGAGTGCCTGTGGTCAGCGGATGACAGCCCCACAGAAGGCTATGACTACGATGGCCTGGGATTGTTGTATTGGAGGATGTCCAGTGATCCCGACTTTGGGGATGATCGGGAGTGGCGCTTGGAGGATATTAATGGAGCACAGAGAGGAAAAATTGAATATCTCGGGAGGCCACTGGTCACAGGAAGATTTAGAATTTCTGGCCATTCGGGAATGGGAGCTGGAGGTCGCCTACAGACAGCTGCTAGACTCCGCTCAGCAGCAGGGTGGGGCTCCCATTGCCTGGGACTATGAGGAAAGTTCATATGACAACTGTGAACTCCTGGCTGATGAATCGGCAGTGGAAAATACAGAGATTGCCTTCCCTAAAGCCAAAGCGGATGATGTGGAGTTCCAGAGAGCCGGGGCGGTTGGCCCCTCTCTCCAACAACAAGCTGAGGTGGTAAAGCTTTTACCCCCAGCTAAATCACTGGCAACAGAACAGAGGGTCACGGACCTCTGCTCTTCACTAACGGAAGTGGGGGACACTGTGGTAGTGGATGGGACTGTGGTCTCCACTCACAGCAACCCAGCGGAAGAGCTGGCAACAGAGCAGAGTGTCATGGGCCTCTGCTCCTCACTAACAGAAGAGGGGGATCCTGTGGTAGTGGATGGGACTATGGTCTCCACTCACAGCAACCCAGCGGAAGAGCTGGCAACAGAGCAGAGTGTCATAGGCCTCTGCTCCTCACTAACAGAAGAGGAGGTTCCTGGTGTAGTGGATGGGACTTCAGTCTCCACTGGCACAACCCCAGAAAATGGTACAGGACTGGGACAGGAGGATGTCTGCTTTGCTTTGCAAGCACCGGGGGGTTTTCACCAAGCACCAGTGGATGGGACTTCAGTCTCCACTGGTATACCCCAGGAAGGGGGGGCAGTTGGCCCAGACCCCCAGCAGCATGATGGACTGAGCCCAGCTACCCTGCCTTCTCCCCAGCGGCAGGCGTGTTCTCTGAGAGAGGCAGAGGTTGGCGGGGTGAGTAATGCTCAGTTTGGAGCCATTTATTTGGGGTACAGTATGGATACCAGCATTGGAGGACGGGAACTACTGACGGACTTCGGAATCAACCCGTTCGGGGTTCCCTCCTGTGTCCGTCTCCCACCGAAAGGGGAGAGATGTAACAGAATGGCCCGTGACACCCAGAGACGTTGGAAGGATGAGAGATACTCTTGTGCCAGCAGCACCAAAAACTCTTGGGTCGAAATCCACCCTGTGCCCTTTTGGGTATAGGGTGGCTAATAGTGAATCATAATTCATATTACATGAGATGGGACATTAGTAATACTTCATATTGCAGGACTGAGATATCACAAGGAGTCATGATGACATGACCAGGTCAGCCAGTGAGTCATACCTTTTGTATAATAGGCTATTGAAATATCCTAAGGTGTTGGCTATTCAATGTAAAGACACCCACTCTCACTGCCATTGTGTGACAAAGCTGTATAGAGAACTTATTCAACTAGATGTCTGTGTTACTATTCAAGGTTAATTGAACCCTATTGATAATACGGTGCCGTCATGTCTAGCTACCAATTAAAGAATTATCCTCAGTGAGTGAATAGGGGGGTGGAGATTACATTGTCCTGTGATTAACTGCATTATGTTGTACTGGATATAAGCAAGCTAAGAACCAATAAAGATATTCATACATTTTGAAAACTAGAGAACGGAGCGCTGTCTCGTTTATTCTGGGAAATGGAATGGATCATGTCTGCCTGGTTGTTGGTGTGTCGGATAAGCTTGTCGTGGTTGGATGGAAGGTTGTAAGCGGTGGTAACCGTTACAGACCTCATCCATGATCCGCTGCCAGATGGCTGGAGCTGGGGCTATGCCAAAAACCATGCGGTTATACTGGAATAATCCTTTATGAGTGTTAATGGTCAACAGATGGCGTGAATCTGGGTGTACTTGCAGTTGCAGGTAACTTTGCTTTAAGTCTATTTTTGTAAACTTTTGCCCCCCAGCCAGTGAGCCAAATAAATCTTCAAGTCGAGGCAATGGGTATTGATCCACAAGAAGTTGGTTGTTCAGGGCTACCCTGAAATCACCACAAATCCTAATGTCTCCATTCTTTTTCTTGACAGGCACAATTGGCGATGCCCATTCACTTCTATCCACTTTCGTTATGATCTTTTCAGCCAATAGGTGGTCCAGCTCTGCTTCCACTTTCTTCCGCAAGGCAAAAGATACTGATATTGCCTTACAAAAACGAGGTGTAGCACCAGGCTTCAAGAGGAGGTGGGCCATCTTTCCTTTTACGGTGCCCAAAGAGTCCTCAAAAACCTCTTTAAAACGTGACTTCAGGGATTCCACCCAATTGTCTACTTCAGAAAGCAATGTACATTGGGCAATGGCAAAAGGAGGCATGCCCAGGGCTTTGATCCAGTCCCTTCCATACAGCGGAGGACCTCCATTCCTTACAACATAAAGGAGTAGACTTTGACTGCGGTTGCCTAATGTAACAAGGGGTTTTACATAACCCAAGGGCTGTAGTAGATCCTTGCTGTAGGTTTGTAGTGTGAGCTTTGTAGGTTTCAGCCGCAGGGACAGACCCGATGCCTTTAAATCAGTCCATGAAATGACAGACACAGCTGCCCCTGTATCAACATCCATGGAGACAGGACAGCCATTGAGTGTGACATCCACTTTAATCGCAGGAGTACTCCCAGCTACTTGAAACAGTTCAACATGCTGGACACAGGTCTCCTCATCAGAGCTAAAACCGTTATTGTCCATATCCACGCGGAATGTCTGTTTACGTCTATCTTTTGTGGTAGTGTTCGGGGAGCGAGAGCTGCGGCAAACATGCCCAATATGACCAGTCTTTCCACAGCGAAAACAAACAACATCCTTGAACTTACAAGCAGGTGCACTGTGAGTAGTGTTACCACAACGGTAGCAAGTCGGGGTCCCAGAGACAGAAGAATTAGGGTGGCGAGGTTTAAGCTGAGTGGCAGGGGACGGGCTTCTCGAGCGTTGAGTGATAGCAGTGTGGAATATTTCCTCACACTGGCTTGCAGGAGTTGTAGGTGGTGCCTTCAGTAGGGTGGTGTCCCGTGTTGCAAACTCCATGACCGTAGCAAGGTCAGTGGCTTTCATCAGAGTCAAGTCGGATTCTGTGAGTAAACGTTTCTGTATGGCTGGGTCGCAAAGTCCCATGACGAACATGTCACGGAGAGCCGTCTGTATGTAGTCTCCAAACTGACAAGTGGCAGCTAGTTTACGTAAAGCAATGATATATGTCTTTATATCCTCCCCGGCCTGCTGCCTTCTACTGTAGAATGGCTTCGGGTTGTAGTGTGCATGTAACGTCTGAATTAACTCAGGCAGGGGCTTAGAGGCTGGCTTGTCTGGAGAAATTAAGTCTCTGAGAGTTCCATATGCAGCTTGACCCAATGCTGTGAGAAAAACTGCAACTTTCTTATCTACAGTCACATTATTTGCTTCCATATACTGTTCCAGCCTCTCCATCCACCCAAGAGCTCCATGACTCAGCCGCAGGATCAAATGGTTGAATAAACCCTATGAAGGCCATGTGTGCTAAAATCCACAATCCTCGTAGCCACTGTTATGTCCCCTGGACGCTCTGTGTCTCTCAGGTGCTGCCAGCAATGCTGCCAGTATCTGCTCAGCAAGTTACACACACAGGCCTATGTACTACTTAACCAGAGCAAGGTTTATTACTCAGAACATTATGGCATTCTTACATGGAGGAGTCTTAATCAGGGGTGGACTGATCATTGAGGAACTCGGGGACTGCCCGAGGGCCCCATGCCACTAGGGGGCCCCATCAGGGTTGCCAGGCTCATTAAAACCAGGGACAGTATGTAAAAATCTGTTTTTTTTTTACATCTGTCCCTGATATGTCCAAAACCTACATGCTTTTAATGTGAAAATCCCAAGATTTTAGCTCCCACGCCTATGTACTGCCACCTGGCTTGGTGGCCATCTGTAAGCCTGGGAGCCCCATAATCTTCTATTGCCCGGGGGCCCCATGAGTTGTCAGTCCGCCCCTGGTCTTAATCCAAACAGCTTCTGTCCTTATCAGATATAATCCCTTCTCAGCCTCATGTGTCTGCTTCCAGTTCCCCTCACACACGGTCTGACTTCTTGGTACAGCTCCTCCTCCCCCATCATGCATCAGGAGAAAGAGGGTAAAGGTCACAGTGATCTATCACAAACATCACAGAAAACGTCAATGAAGCCGTCGTGAACGTCACTTACGCAAAGCCCTATTCGCGAACGTTTTACGGAAACGACGGAAACTACGGAAAAGCACGATGCTGTCCCGAGTCCATACTTAACATGGCGTACGGCGGACTGACGTAAAGCTACCCCTCATATAGCAGGGGTAACCTTATGCTTACAGAAACAACGTAAACTATGGCGAAGCGGCGCAAAAACGTTCGGGAATTGGCGTATCATGCTCATTTGCATATACGCCACCTAGCGGCCAGCGTAATATTGCATTTAAGATCCGATGGTGTAAGTGACTTACGCCAGTCGGATCTACGCCGTATCTATGCGTAAATGATTCTAGGAATCAGACGCATAGATACCTGGGGACAGAATCTACACCGTCGTATCTCTTATGAGATTTTGGCCCTATATATGTATGTAGCGTTCCATTTTTTGGAAAGAGATGGGTTGGAAATGGCAGAGCACTGACTTGAACACGCTAGGAGCAGATGGGAGGAGAAGGATGCCAAGTCCAAATTTGTTTTAGTCCTCAGGTGCAAGCGACAGCCCAGAAGAATCCCCCCCCCCAACACACACACACACCTCCAATAAAAATAGTTGGCAGGATGCCAAAATAAGTATATCTTATAACAGGAAGTTTATTTTGAAAAACTGATTCTTGCACATTACCAGCCACATATTAGGGTATCTCCGTGCAAAATATTGCCATTTGGCATTTTGCCCAAAATCTCTGATGTTTTAATAAACATCGCATCTTAAAGGAACATATCACTTTAAACACTTATTAAGCCTAATCTGTGTATTAGTGGGCGATTGTAGTGATGCTAACACCCTGTTCTGAGGCATAGTCAAAAATGTATAGTTTAAAATTTTCTAGAAGAGGGGATACTGGATATCACCCTAGAACACCTCTATAAACCCTTTAACTGCTTTATACAGGACTTGAGGGAGATTAACAGTTTAGTTATATGTAGAGCACCAGATTTTACCTGATGTGCCATGTCACAGCCACACGATCTAATGCTACCCACTTCACTTAGCGAATATGTTTTAGCATCCAGGTGGACGAGGAGAGGGCATCCCCTTGTGGACGCAGCCAATCTTTTGGAAATGTATCCTTCACGGCCGGTAAATAACCTGGTGGATAATATCCTCAGGGCTATGTACCTTTGTTGTCTACGCAATTATGCTCCACACCACATTGCAGGCCCACCTGCGAGGCCACACCTACACAAAGATCGGTCCTGCTACAGTATGTAGTTACTCTTTGGAGGCTGGTTGAAAGGATGGGTTGAGTTTGCACCCAGAAGGAGACTCTGTATTAAGAGTCATTGGATCCTTTACTCAGGGTCGGTGGATATAATTATATATAGAGAGAGAGGGTTCACTTAAAGGGCCAAAAGTTTGTTTTACTTCAGCAGGTAAATCAATCAAGCAATAAGTTAGATTGATTGGCTGTTTTCAGCTTTCCAAGTTCTTGCTGAGGTAGCCATCCTAGCATTTGAGACTCACATATGGAAACAATTGTAAGATTATGACAGGTGTCCTCGCCAAAAAAAAAACATGGTGGAGAGCTTTGCCCTGTGTTTTTTTTTCCCAAAGGTGGTCCCAGTTCAGGTTCAGGGTATGCCTCCTGAGCGATGGTGGTAAGGGATGGCAACATCATTTACCCTGGGCAGACCAACTACAATGTTACCTAAAATATTCACACCCAACACATGCCTGCTCAAAGATTGGCAGGATATGGAGTTATTCCAAAAGCTAGGATGTAAATGCCTTTTTGGGATTAAATAGGAGAACAGGGTGAGGTAGTGTCACAGCATGACTATATACACATTGCTCAACAGGACACTTCTCCCAGATCATTTATGACTTCCACTGTTTCATCTGATGTACACAAGGGTTTTGGAGATTCTGCTGTTATTAGAGTGCATTTGCAGAGTCAGCTACTAGAGCAGCCAGCACATACCAAAATGCCAGTACAAACACTTGAAATAGCACTGCTAGATCATTCATTATTAGATCCCCAGACAAATGCCACATGGAAAGATGTGAAGGTTTGGGTGAGGGATTACTCGGGAAAAGACCATAAATGGACTTTTCCTCGAAGAGGGGAAGACAGGACATGATGCATCCCCGCAGCTAGTGTATCTTTGTTTATGGCCCAATACCATGGCAAAACACATTTTACTGAAGGATTTCTTTATCACAAATCTACCCAAGCTTGTTAAAAGCATATGTGTCACGGTGCATCACATGTATCAGGAATAATCCAAACATACCACACAAGGTGAAACATGAACACCTCACGTATCCTACTACACCTTTCACTCATCTGCAAATAGATTTCACCCACATGCCAAAGAAAGGGACAGAGCAAAAAAAAAACTTTTGGTCATCGTGGATGTATTCTCACGATGGGCGGAAGCATTCAAAACCACAAGAGAAGACACACAGACAGTAGTGTGCATGCTCGCACAAGGAATCATTCCTAGGTGGGGATGTCCATTGCAAATAGGAAAGCAACGCAAGGAACTTTAAAAGATTGGCTAGTACACTTACCCTCGATACTATACCAAATCAGAAACACCCCTAGTTCAAGAAATGGACTTTCTCATTATGAAATTTTAATGGGTAGGCCAGTACAAAAGAGGAAATGGTTTATGGAAAACGAAGGTCCCCAAGTGGATCCTAACTCTAATGCCGCGTACACACGATCACTTTATGTGATGAAAAAAATGACGTTTTCAAAAACGTCAATTTCATTGACCGTGTGTAGGTGAAAACGTTGCTTTATGTCTTGTAAAAAAATACAAAAAAAAAATTGAAGCATGCTTCAATTTTTTGTGTCGTTTTTCAAAACGTCGTCACCGTGTGTAGCAAAAAACGTTGTTTAAAACAACGTTTTTCAACCCACACATGCCCAGAAGCTAGTTATGAAGAGAGCTTCAATGGAAAAGAGTGGTGAACTTAACCTCGCTTTGCTAGAGCATTGTGAAAAAAACGATAGTGTTTAGGCAACATCGTCTTTGAAAATTGAAGTTTCAAAAATGTCGTTTTTTACTTCACAGAAAACGTTGTTTTTTTTCATCACATAAAGTGATCGTGTGTACGCGGCATTACTCCCTACAGGATGAGTATGTGAGAAATCTGGTAAGTACACTTGGCAAAATTTATGAAGCAGTGGCTGTCACCTTTCTTCCTCTTTCCACAGATCCGATCCACCAGGTCATACCGGGAGACAAAGTCCTAATAAAACAACCTCAATGAGAAAACATATAGGACCCGTTTACACCGACCCACACAAAGTAAATAAAGGTCTCCAGAATGACTGTACTTACTTCCCAGGGACCACAATGGATCCATGCATCCTGGATAAAGAAGACCCCCCTTTTTCACTTCCAACTCCGGAGGCACCAACAGAAGATCAGAAAAGGAGGGATCAACAAGCCGCACAACTGGAAGACTTAATTCAAGGATTGGAACAGGTCACAGTGCAACTACCTTGAACATTGTCAAAGACTGGCCCCAATTTGTGCCCTCGTTTCGGTCCCAGACCACTTACCAACTCCACATTTGCCCAAGTTGCAAAATATTTTTTTTTGTCACCGATTGTTACATGTTGTGTTCTCCCCTTTGCAATCCCAGGAAAATTACTAACCCCCATGTGAAAAGGGGTGAGAATGTCAGCATGGCAATGTTGACCATAGAGCAGAAATGGTATAATGAGTGATCGGCGTAGGCTAGGGCCTACATGATCAAAGGAGGGATTGTAAGGCTAGAGTTCCCCCATAATATCAATGCATTGTAAGGCTTGCTAGAGTTCCCCCATAATATTAATGCTTGTATAGAGATGTATCCTTTAACCCAGAGCCGTTAGGATTAATTACGCAGAAGCTAGGAACATCCTTGCCAAATGTTATTGTGTGCGAGCAGAGAACAATAACATAGTTGGTCACACAGGAAATAGACTGTTATGTTTTACACACGTTGCATAATTGTGACGTACTGTATCACTTGTATAACCTAATTACTTAAATACGATTGGCTGAGCCAAGGGCGTCCCTTTTTGTGTATGTTTTGATTAGGTGGAGTGTGCACGAAAAATAAAGCCTAGTCTTGGATTCACCATATTGCTGTGTGTGTCTTGACTTGCCGATGCATCAGAGAGCCTCCATACATCCAGAAGTCCTAAACCCCGGGTCCAGTTGAACCACCAACCTCACACTCATGAAAATATATCCAAACAAATGTTGTAACCAAAAAAGTCAAAAACGAAAAGAACACATTCAATATATTTCTGTAACCAAACAAAAACAAGGCAATCGCCGCAATCACCACCTATCAGGTGTGAGGCTCAGCGTAGAGGCACTATTTACACATATATATGACCTTGTCTATACATGAGAAATTATGAAAAGAAAGATTCCTTGAGTGTGGCAAGATTGCGTGGGGGGACAGTCGTGATTAACCTGTCTGGTGTGGAGAGTAAGGAGAGCAGTCAGTCACCGAGGCTAAAGTGCAAACAGGGATGTGTGTGTGGGTTGGTGTCACCCGAGACAGGGCAAGTGAAAAGAATCAAGTAAAAAGAAAAAGAAGAGAAAGGGAGAGAGATAGAGATATAGAGAGGAAGAAAAAAAGAGGGAAAGAAAAAAAAAGGAGGAGAAGGTAGGAGAAGGGGGGAAGGGTGGGGGAGCTCCGAGGGTGTCACCTCGGTCTCCACAGTGCGTAGCATGTAGGTAGAGGCTCATGGGATGATCCCAGCTAAGAGGGGTTTCCTCCCGGGATCAGCTTTTGAGTAACAGAGGGAAGATCAGTGCGGTGTATCAGAGCAGTGAGCTCCTAAAAGGTTGTTAATTGGGGCATATCAATGGCTATTTGAGGGTTCGGGGCGGTTCAGACCCATCAAGGAGGCATACCTCTCTGTGGTACAGAAGTGGGTCCAGCAGGCCCAGATCTGGGAGAATTTTGACAGGGTGTCTCGTGCTATGTGGATCAGTTCCTCCATTTCAGCTATTTTCCTCACACGAGTAAGCCATTCTGAGATAGTTGGGGCACGTTAATCATGTGTACAAGCAAAGATTTCTTGTATGAGTGAGCGGCTCCGGCATTCTAACTGTGGGCCTCTGGGTGTTGCTTCACAGCACATGTGAAGAAGGTTATTTCAGAAAGCATTACACATAGATAATGAGCTTTTTTTGTGACCATGTGGCTGTCATTTTCTAATCTAATAGGACTAAACTGAAAACACCTGTCACTTTTTTTTTTTTTTAATTTTTTTTTTCCACATCAGGTATTTCCTCGTGCTGGAGATCAGCTCATGGTAAAAATGCTTCCTTTGTCTCCAAAGCTGACTTGCATCATTTGTGGTATCTCCTGCGTTCAAAGATTTTTTTTTTTTGTATTATAATATTATTATTATTTTTTTAAATATGTATGTATATATATATATAGGGCCAGATTCACGAACACTTGCGCTGGAGTATTTGGATATGCGCCGCGTAACTGTGATGATGCGCCGTCGTTTCTATGTGCCCGTACCCACCAAACTAGATGCGCCTAATAACGACTCATTTGCGACCGGCGGAACGTTCCGACGCCAGAGTATCGTCAGCGTTTATTTTCGCTGGGCGCATCAGTCGCGCCCATTGATTTCCCCTGCAAATATGCAAATGAGGGATTTTTCACAATTCACGAACGGATTAGCACCATACGCTGGCTACATGCGCCGCGCGTATCTGGTCCGTCCGGCGCAAAGTTATTTCTACAAAAGGCTGCTTTATCTTTACTCCAGACGGTCACAGGTCAGCAGGAGAGCAGCTACAGCAGCGTTACCGACGATAAGAGCTAGCTGAGCACCCCCACTTGCAAGGACAACACCTCTGTGTGCCAACATGCCAGGGGCAATTGTGGTCCTAGAACTACTGATGGGTCCCCTGGAACCAAGAAGGCGGGCACGTGAGAGGATATACCGCACACGTATGAACCTCTTTGGCATGGGGGATGAGGAGGTGTATCGCCTATTCAGATTCAGCCCAGATGCAATACTTGAACTAACCACAACCCTGCAGGATGACATCACCAGCCCAACACACCGATCACAAGCAGTGCAGCCACTGGTGAAGGTCCTGGCAACACTTCATTTCCTAGCAAGTGGATCATTCCAGCGTACAAGTGGAGTGGTGGCTGGGATGTCACAGTCCTCCATAAGCAGATGTGTGCACCAGGTTGTCCCTGCAATCCTCAGACGCATGTCCAACCAGTTCATCAGACCAACCACTGAGGAGCTACGGCAGAAGGCAATGACAGATTTCTACAACATTGCCAGATTCCCACGCACTGTGGGGGCCATTGATTGCACACATGTGGCACTCCAGCCCCCCAGTGCCACAGAGCACATATACCGCAATCGGAAGCATTGGCACTCCATCAACGTACAGGTGATAGCCGATGCCCAACGCCTCATATGGCACGTCCGTGCCAAACACCCCGGGTCCAGCCATGACAGTTTCATATACCGTCAGAGCAACATCCCAACAGAATTTAACCAGAACATGTATGGGGACAGCTGGCTGGTTGGTGAGTGACAAGGGAGTCAGGCATGACTATCCCCTCCCGTGATGCACAACAGAAATCGCACATGCATGACTAACATTCTCCTGTCTTTTACCTTACAGGTGACTCTGCATATGCATTGGGACCCCATCTAATGACTCCTTTCCGGAACCCCCAAACCAGAGGAGAGAGAAAATACAATGAAGCACACATCAAAACCCGTGCAGTGGTTGAGCAAACATTTGGGCTCCTGAAGTCCCGTTTCCGATGCTTGGATAAGTCTGGGGGGGCCCTCTTGTATTCCCCTACCTTTGTGTGCCAGATCATCGGTGCATGTTGCATACTACATAACTTTGCTATGAAAAAAGGCCTGCATATTGACATACGTTGTGATGGAATTATTACAAAATTATATTTGATAAGTTTTTATATTCTTTTATATAATCTTTTTTGTATACCTTTTTATATATATACACATTTATGCATGTATGAGATTATGAACCAAAATAGTGCTTTATCTTCCTTGATGATTACATAAGATGTGATAATGAAAAATATGAGTGGACATTGAAAGTTTGTGCTTTTGAGAGCCTGCAAGAGATTCTCTCTCCTATGCCCCCCCACTGTGAAGACCTTCTGAAAGGAGCTTGTGTGCTCTGCCCTACACCTCCCCCATTTCCTGTAATCAAGAGAAGTTATACTGGACTGTTCAACAACTGAAGAACTGTTTCAAAGCAAGGACATCTTTTCTAAGCATGAAACTTCCATCTCTACTGGACTGTCCTATATTATATGTCAGAACCCCTGGAAGCTAAATAAGGTTTTTGCATGGGAAACCCCATAGAAGCTATGTTGGACTGCTTGGAACAAAGGAGTAAAAAGCACATGTTGCTGGGTGGGCGTGGATGAGGGCGTACGTGGGGTGTGCCAATGGTTGGATGGGAGGGAACTGGGTGTGTTTTTATCATGTGAGGGTGTGTATCTGTATCATGTTAACCAATGAAAAACACTCTGTGTTGTTTAATAAAACTGAGGCTGCCCATGCAGCAGCCATTCCATTTCCTTTCTCTCTACTGAAGACATCTCCTGCCTTTTTCCTTGATTGCAGTAAGATAATGCCAGCCTCCCTGAGATTGAGAGGAGACTAATAATTAATCAGAGTCTCTAATAGTTCCTTTTCAATTGGCGCCTTTTTAACGTGGCTTTTTGAATTCGAAGCAGGACATCAGCGCTGCCCACACGAAACTGTTTGAGAGCTGCGGGGAGCCTGAGGCGGAGGAGAGCGTCATGAACTCTAAGCACCAGGTAAGTCGGTTTTTTTGTTGACTAACTTGCCTGTGCGGCTTCTGCCTCTGAGCCCCCTCTTTTCTCACTCGGTTTGTATGCGCATTCCTAGCTTCGCTAAGGCGGTTCCTTGTTCAAAAACTTCGAACCATCGAGGCTGGGTTATCAGGCTGCAATCTATTGTCTTGTGTGTTATCGTGTTCTGTGTTGCATGAATGTGGCCATGTTACTCGGTGGTCGTCTGTAGAGGGTAATAGTGTAATAGCCCCCTTTTCGGATTCCTGAGCTGGAGGCGCACAGACTTGGCGTGTCTCGGGATTCTGAGGGTCTCTTTTTGAGAGGCAAATAAGCTGATTGTTAAGACGGGGCGTTTTGGCGAAAAGTCCAGTGAACGCAGTAATATCTTGGTCAGTTTATCGGATCTGTTGTGTGTATGCGTGTGGTATACATAACAGATTTTTTATTTTCGTTTTTTGTTTTTATAATTCGTTGTGGGGTTCAGCTGAAGCTGAGGGTCTCTTTTTGAGAGGCAAATAAGCTGATTGTTAAGACGGGGCGTTGTGGCGAAAAGTCCAGTGAACGCGGTAATATCTTGGTCAGTTTATCGGATCCGTTGTGTGTATGCGTGTTCGTTTTTTTGTTTTTATAATTAGTTGTGGGGTTTTTTGAGGTGTTTCCTTGTTTGAAGTACAAGGCGGGGGTTAGGTTTTTCTCGGGGGTTAGGGTTTTTTTTTTTGATATTACCGCCCTGCAGACGGGGTTGCTGAGAATGGCCATGTTCTGTTAGTAATCTTGTATCAACTGTGTGTTCCTTCTGTGCTTGAACTTTTTTTTTTTTTTTTCTTACACTTTTGTCCTTGCCTGCAGCTCACCTCCTCCCTCCTTTTTGCACGTTTAACCCTTTGCTTGCTGAGAGATTAGCTTGCCTTTTCCTGATTTTCCCTGCTGCCCACAATACGTCCTGCTGTGCTTTAAGTAATTAGACTAGGCCTAAATAACCTATTGTGTCAGTAGCTGCACACTTTTCTCTTGATACACTCAAGTTTAATCGCTATCTTTGCTCCAGTATATGCCATCTGTGCCTGATAAACTTTTCTTCCCACCCTCTCCTCCCTTTTATAACGTCATTGATTCTTTTTCCAAAATCCTTGCTTGAACAAATAACATAAAACTAAAAATGGTTGCCTGAATCTCCCTTCATTTTAAATTATTCCCGCCTCTTCTTGGCCCATCCCTTCTTTTTCTTCTCCTTCTTCATCTCCATACATGCCTCTTCTTGGCTCCTCCCCTTTCTCCTTCACCCACCATTACACAAAATAACCCTTTCCTCAGCTTTCACTCACTTTTAACTACTACCTTTTCGCCTGTAACCATTTTCCCTTTTTAATGTTGGTGGGCAATACTCCTACTGAAACACAAGTAACCAACTCGCTCTTTTGCTTAATCCCCCCCCGTGTCTTGCATGATGTTATACTTTCTGTGCAGGAAGTAATTTGTTTGTCTTGTCTTTAGGGTCCATTGTGTTGCATATTGTGAACTTTCTGCTCTACTTGTTAGACAGTGCATAAAGTTATATGTTCTTACATCTTGTATTTTCTTTTCTTGAGCTCTGCTTTTCTATTACTGCAAATAAAACTTTCTCTTTATTTCTCTCTCTCTCTCTCTCTCTTGTCCTCTTCTATCATACCCTTTCTTCTTCGTACTCCATCTTGCCCCCCCTCCTCTCTGCTTGCCCCTCCCTTCTCTATTTTGCCGCCTTTTTGTTTACCCCTCCCTTTCTTCTTCGTACTCTATCTTGCCCCCCCTCCTCTCTGCTTGCCCCTCCCTTCTCTATTTTGCCGCCTTTTTGTTTACCCCTCCCTTTCTTCTTCGTACTCCATCTTGCCCCCCCTCCTCTCTGACTGCCCCCCCTCCTCCCTGATCGCCCTTCCCTTCTCTATTTTGCCGCCTTTTTGTTTACCCCTCCCTTTCTTCTTCGTACTCCATCTTGCCCCCCCTCCTCTCTGCTTGCCCCTCCCCTCTTCTCCACAGCCCACCATTTTACTTTTCTGTCTTTCTGTCTTGTCGCTCATTCTTGGTACCCCCTCCCTTCTTCTCCCGCTCTTTCTTGATTGCCCCTTCCTCTTTTCTTCTGTTTTGAACATCGGCCTCCATTTTGCTCTGTGCCCCTGTTCCCCTTCCCTACCTTCCCTTTTCTTACCTTAGTTGCTTCTCTCTCTTCCTCTCACACTTCTTTCCTGTTTTTGCATAACTTCTGTTCCTGTTAGGGGTGCGTGCATTTTTGGCCCAGTGTTAGGGCACCTACTGCAAAAGGCTTGGCATGGGTCCCCGGCTCACTAGGCCCACCGAGGGTACATTAGCCTATGACCTTGTGCTCCAACGAGAGGGCCAACTGGGTGTGAAGGGCTGGAGAAAGTTAATGAAGCTTGCCAATTTCTCCGGTTGTGGCGGTCGCCTTCAGCCGGAGCAATGGAGAATTTTATTGATTGAAAAGAAGGGTCTGTTGGCTGGTAGTAATTTGGTTTTAGCTGCTGAGGCCTGGTTTCGGGTTTCTAAGGCTTTGATGAATGAGGGATGGGTGGAGCAGGAACTGCAGAACAAGGAGGGGCCGCTGTATGTATATCGCAAGGATGGAATTCAGCCTCCTCCTTATGATCACGGTACAGACTGGACGTGTAGGGAATGTGGGAAGTCCGGACTCTCACATCCTGAACACCCTGAGCTCTGTCACGATTGCGGCTGTAAGTCAGGAGACCTCCCTCAGAAGTCTCCTCTCTTGCAACCAGACCCGCCTCCTGTCTCGCAACCCCCTCCACCCACGCCTCTTTATCCCCTCTGTCCAGTTCTGAACGTGGATGGCAGTTTTTACTGCCCTCCGGCTGTTGCTACTGTGATGTCTTCAGTTCCATCCTCATTTCCCCAGCCATCTGCCGCTTCTGCACAATATGCTCCAGCATCGGGACCCCTTCAGTCTACCCCTGCTAGGCCTTCAGTCCCTCCTCCAGCACTACCACCCCCGCCCCCCAGTCAAACCCCCAGCCAACCCTCCTATGATCAAGCTGGTTCTAGTTGGGACGGTCCTGATGAGAGGGGTAGATTCCAGGACCTACAGGACATGACGACCTGGAATCCGGGGCCCGGCCGTATGTTGCCGGATGCCCCACTCAGGTATGCTTCCTTTAACCCCTCGCAAGCATCTACCCTGGTAGCTTCCCTCCCTGACCCTGAGCTGCAGCCTATGCCGTTCTATCGCCGGATTGCTCAGATCCAAAAGACGTACTCGTCAGCATGGAAGGACTTGGCCAGCTTATGTGAAATTAAGGCAGGGGATGCATATTGGCCCATAATGGAGAAACATTTTAATAATGCCCGGCTGGACAGTGAGGTCACATATCATTCGGGGGTTGTGTTTTGTGAACAGCTTCAGGAATGGGCTAGGGGTAAATTAGCTGATCAGGCAACTAGCATCCAGGATGTGACGCAAGCTCCGACGGAGTCTGTGGAAAAGTTTTACATGAGACTCACTCAGGTCTTTACTGATCTAGGCTTCTCTTTACATACCAAAGCCCATTATCAAATGCTGTCGAGTGCTTTCGTGGCAGGTTTGAAAGAACCAATACGGAAGGGCTTGATAGTGGCCCGTCCAGAGTATAGGACACTACCCTTGGATGCTTTATTGCCTGTTGCGAAAGGTTTAGAAACACAACAGCCGCTCCCAGAGGTGACGCCCTTGATGGCTGTGAGTTCCTACCCGACCATGCCTGTGGCCCCCACCCAGCCCATAGCTGCACCCCCTGCACAACCAGTTGAGGTGCCGACCGACCCACCACTGCCTGTGGCTCCCAGCCAGGCCCGAAGAAGCCAGATTCTTTGTTTCAATTGTGGGATTCGGGGTCACTACAGGAAAGAGTGTAGGGCCCCCAGACGGTTTAGTCGTGACCCCCCCCAGTATGATCGCGGGTATAATAGGAATCAGGACTACGGGTATGGCCAGTACCAGGACTTTGGGTATGATCATAACGGGCAGAAATGATCAATACCCTGACTACAGGTATAATCAACGCCAGAATGACAGGGCCTTACCACCTCCTCCTCCCCGTGGGGAGCGCCCTCTACCCATCGAATAGGAAAACGGCAACCCTGTGTCCTCTGCCTCACCCCCTTCCCTTCCGATTATGGCCGCCACATCCCGGTCGGGGGTGGGTCCTCTAGCGAACATTTCAATTCCTATAGAGGGCCGCCCAACAATCTTCCTGATAGACACAGGGGCTAGTCGAAGCGTCATACGGGAGGCAGATATCCCTGACCCCTCCTACCTATCCTCTATAGATGTGTCTTGTGTGGGAGTGGATGGTCAGTCTCGGTCCAGCCCCCTCACAAGACCTCTACAGGTGGGTACTACCCCCGCGTTGTTGGCAAGATTCGTGGTTTCGAACACCTGTCCTCTCAATCTCTTGGGGGCGGATGTTCTTTCCAGGCTTCAGGCCTCCATCTCATATAATGCTGATGGGTCCATCTCCGTGTCCACTGCCCTGAGTGAGGGTGACACGTCCGCATTATGTTCCCTCCCCATCCTGCTGTCCCTACAGGTCACGCCAGAAGCTGTTCCTGACCATTTCCTTGCTCAAATTCCTTCCTGCCTCTGGTCCACTGGCCCGGAGGATGTGGGTAGGTTGTCAGTTCCCCCGGTAGTGGTCCTTTTAAAACCAGGAGCTGTTCTTCCCAAAAGGGCACAATACCCCCTCAAACCTGTCCAGACTCAGGCGATTACTGAGCAAATTGAAGTTTTGTTGGGGAATGGGGCCCTGATACCCTGCACTTCCCCTTGCAATACCCCTTTGTTCCCTATTAAAAAGAAGACCCCCAAGGGTCACCCGGATAAGTTCAGGATGGTACAGGATCTTAGAGCAGTGAACGAGGCCACCATTTTGGAGACACCTCTCGTCCCTAATCCACACACTCTCCTGTCGGGGGTGCCCCCATCTGCAAAGGTTTTCACTGTGATTGATTTGGCAAACGCGTTTTTCAGTGTGCCTCTGGACCCCTCCTGTCAGTACCTGTTTGCATTCACTCACGCTCACAAACAGTATACCTGGGCTGTTCTCCCTCAGGGCGCACAGAACTCGCCCAACCAGTTTACCAAGGCCATGTCCCTGATCCTTTCCAACTGGGATAATCCCCACCCGGACCTGGTGGTGGTTCTCCAATATGTGGATGACCTGCTCGTCTGTGCCCCCTCCCAAGAAACGGCAGAACAATCATCTGTCAGCCTGCTGGTGTACTTGGCTCTCCAAGGCTGCAAGGCCTCGAAAGAGAAATTACAGTGGTGCTCTCCCCGTGTTGTCTTCCTGGGACATTGCATTTCTCATGGCGCGAAGCACATTACGCAACAACGCGCTGAAGCCATTCAAGCCATTCCGCCCCCCAGTAGTGCCAAGGCCCTACATGCATTTCTGGGGCTGATCTCTTATTGCAGAGCCTGGATACCTGTGGCTTCCCTTCTCATGCAGCCACTATATGACAACCTGCCATGTGTCCCCTTTGCGCTTTCCGAAGAAGCGCTTACGAACTTTTACCTTTTGAAAAAGGCAATCCCTTCCGCTCCGGCTCTTGGAATACCCGATTATGGAAAAATCTTTCGCTTGTTTATTTCTGAGACACAGGGCCACGCCTCGGGGGTGTTGACGCAAAGCTATGGACTCCGTAACCGCCCCATCGGCTACTATTCTGCCCGCCTGGACTCTGTTGCAAGAGGTGGCCCCTCCTGTCTCCGAGCTGTTTTTGCTGCCCAGGCCCTGTTGGACAAGACTTCTGATATTGTTCTGGGTTATCCCCTACAGCTGCTTGCCCCTCACGATATTTCTGCCATCTTGAATCAAGTGCAGCCCAAGCATGTTTCTTCGGCCCGTCACCTCCGGTTGCAATGTTCTCTACTTTTGCCAGACAATGTCACTCTGCTTCGCTGCCAGCAGCTGAACCCCGCTACTCTTCTTCCTATTGTCCAAGGGGGGAATCGAGATATGTCTGTGGACGAACCGGAAGAAGAGAACACAGACTCACCTGCTCCTACCTTAGATGAATATGAACATGATTGCTTTGAACTCATGAAGGCGGAAACCACCCATCTACCTTCTGTTCTTGATGCCCCGATCCCAGATCCTCAACTCACGTTGTATGTTGATGGCTCCAGATTTGCAGATTCATTTGGGAACTACCATACAGGATATGCGGTTACCACAGAGACTACAGTTATGAGAGCCGCCTCGCTCCCAGCATCCATGTCCGCTCAAGAGGCTGAGCTTTATGCCCTTACAGTAGCCTGCCAGCTTGCAGAAGCACGAACAGCGAACATCTATACAGATTCACGATACGCAATGGGCGTTGCACACGACTTTGGACTTATATGGAAGACTCGTGGCTTCTTGACTACAGCCGGCACCCCAGTGAAGCATGGCAGAGCAATAGATGCACTCCTGACAGCACTCCAACTCCCAGAACAAGTAGCAATACTCAAGGTTAAAGCCCATGGAAAGAGAACCACACCAGAAGCCAGAGGAAACTACCTTGCCGATGAAACAGCAAAACAAGCAGCCATGACCCCCCTACAGGCCCAAACCGCAGACTTTGTAGGGATATACCATCCACAACCAGAAGCGGTGCACAAAGACCTACTTAAAAAGACTCAAACAGATGCTGCAGACCAAGAGAAAACTACATGGAATAAGATGGGAGCAGTACAGATGAATGAACTTTGGACTGTAGGAACCCGCCCATGTCTCCCCAGAGCACTGTACCCAGCTGTGGTACAGTGGGCCCATGGGCCCACCCATCTCTCAAAGACTTTGATGAACTCACTCATAAACAAACACTATGTAGCTCCAGGAATCACTACTTTGACTAATCAGTACTGCAGGTCCTGCCACACCTGCCTGGCATGCAATCCTGGAAGGTTGGAGAAACCACCCCCGAAACATTCAGCCAGACCACTCTACCCCTTCCAGAGGATACAGATCGACCACATACAAATGCCAAAGAGTGGTAGATTCGAGTATGCCCTGGTAGTGGTAGACATGTTCTCAGGATGGCCCGAGGCTTATCCAGTTGCAAATCAGACAGCGAAAACCACAGCTAAAAAGTTACTTTTGGAGGTGGTTTGCAGATATGGGGTACCTGAGGTGATAGAGAGTGATCAAGGTCCTGCGTTCACTGCTACAGTTACAAAAGAAATATGGAAGGCGCTAGGTACCACATTAGCGTTTCACACACCTTACCATCCTCAGAGTAGTGGGAAGGTGGAAAGAATGAACCAGACACTTAAAACCCGAATGTTGAAAATGGCCAAGGACACAGGTCTGTCCTGGCCGGAAAGTTTGCCAATAGCCTTGTTTAGTGTAAGGTACTCCCCGAGAGGGAAACATTCTTTATCCCCTTTTGAAATCTTGTTTGGAACAGCTCCTAGGTTAGGATGTTATTACCCACAACAATTGCAATTACAGTCTGATACTTTGGTTGATTATGTGACGGCTCTGGCCAAAGAATTAACTAATATCCATGCACGAGTGTTTTCTTCCATTCCAGATCCTGATTTAGACACTGGGACACATACTATACTTCCTGGTGATTGGGTAATGGTTAAAAAGTTCCTCCGAAAACATTCTCTGGAGCCAAGATATGATGGTCCGTTCCAAGTGTTGCTGACAACAGCTACTTCAGTAAAGTTGGCCGGAAAGAGCACTTGGATTCACGCATCCCATTGCAAAAAGGCTCCAGCCCCTGAGGACGGTGTACTACCTGCATCAGAATGAAGTTATATATCCTTCTTTTTACAGTGACAATTGTGTATACACAGGAAGTGGCTATTAGAAAAGCAAAACAGATGATGCAATTTTGGTATAATTCATCAAACACACACGTGGCTACTTTTATGTTTGACTACTGTGATTTATATCTTTCTGGTCTTCCAATTACGTGGCAGTGGTGTGTGGCATACCGACGGCTGTTTGTCGCCCGTGGAAACGTATATCTATGTGATGCAGCTGAGGATTGTGACAAGTGGGGATCTGTGGGTTGGAATACAGATGAGGACTGGGGAAATAGACCACAGAGTGCCCTGAACAAAAAAGACAAATATGGGGAGACATTACTTGATAGACTGACCTTGAAAAAAACAGGCTTATGGTCAGGTAACGAGGGGGAACATATCACAAAACTTACCCTAACCATAAGGAATCCCAGTCCTGCGGATGCAGGCACATATGTTGTGGGGTTACGGTATAGCGAAGAGGATAGGCCACCAAATGTAGGGGAAAAGGGACCAACCATACAGTTCCAACTCAAAGACATGTATAAATCATCCGAATGGCAGGCCCTTCAGGCAGCAAGTGGATCCCAGGAGACTATGCGTACCCTAGATGAGATAGTGGCCATAGCAGACCCCACATTCGAGGATACGATGGCAGCAGAGACTGGTCTCTCAGAGGTCAACCTGTGGCTCGAATGGATGAGGTATAGTGCAGGGAAACATAACAGGTCCAACTGCTATGTGTGTAGTGGGGCTAAACCCCATTTGGGAACAGTGCCATTGAACATACCTCCCACTCAAGAGGAGTGTTTTCTGAGCCTGTTTACCAATACCACTACTGATTACTCCCAGTGTGAAACATGGAAAAAGGAATACCCAATAATAACTAAGTCAGCAAGGCCCGGGGAGAGTATCACTATATATACTGGTAATTACACATGTTATGGGAAATATCAGGGAGAAGGGAGGTTCTTGAGTAACTTCTCTGAGGGATATTGTGCCTCATACAGTAGTGTATCCACAGATTTAGTCCAAAATCAAGTCCAATCTTTGGGAGATGTGTATTGGATCTGTGGTGACATGAAGATTAGAACTAAATTACCTGGAAGATGGACAGGGGAATGTGCGCTTGCAAAAGTCATAATGCCCCTGCACATCTTTTCCGTAGAAGACCTAGTAATAAAAGGGAATCATTCTAACAGAACGCGTAGAGGTGCCCCAGCTGGTAGTTTTGACCCCCATGTTTATATAGATGCCATAGGAGTTCCTAGGGGGGTACCTGATGAGTTTAAGGCCAGAGACCAAGTGGCTGCAGGTTTTGAGTCCCTGATTCCTATAATCACTATAAATAAGAATGTAGATTGGATTAATTATATTTACTATAATCAACAGAGGTTTGTTAACTATACCAGGGATGCGCTCCAGGGAATAGCTGAACAACTAGAGGCCACCTCACAGATGACTTTCCAAAACCGCATGGCCCTAGACATGATTTTAGCTGAAAAAGGGGGTGTATGTAAAATATTGCCTGGAACAAGTACATGCTGTACGTACATTCTGGACAATACAGGTCCGAACGGCAAGGTAACATTGGCCATTAAGAAATTAGAGGAACTCTCCAAAGAGTTAAAAAGAAATTCAGGGCTGACAGATCCCTGGGATCAGTATTTTGGGTGGATGAAAGGGTGGCAACGCATTTGCACTCAAATAGGTATAGCAATTTTGTTTTTGGTTATATTGGTTGTGGTGATGTTTTACTGTATCCTGCCCTGTATAAAGAAGCTGTTAGGAAAAGCAGCTGAAGAGGTAGCTCCTACTTTTTTGAATTTAAATGATATAGGGGATCCAATGAAGGAAGTAGAAGAGGGACCGTATCCTCTGCTACCGTCCTTGCCCGTTAAGACCACTTACAACATTCTCAAGTGAGAAAAAGAATAAGAGAGTGTAGGGCCGTATCTTTTCAAATATACATTTTTAGGGGGGAATTGTGATGGAATTATTACAAAATTATATTTGATAAGTTTTTATATTCTTTTATATAATCTTTTTTGTATACCTTTTTATATATATACACATTTATGCATGTATGAGATTATGAACCAAAATAGTGCTTTATCTTCCTTGATGATTACATAAGATGTGATAATGAAAAATATGAGTGGACATTGAAAGTTTGTGCTTTTGAGAGCCTGCAAGAGATTCTCTCTCCTATGCCCCCCCACTGTGAAGACCTTCTGAAAGGAGCTTGTGTGCTCTGCCCTACACCTCCCCCATTTCCTGTAATCAAGAGAAGTTATACTGGACTGTTCAACAACTGAAGAACTGTTTCAAAGCAAGGACATCTTTTCTAAGCATGAAACTTCCATCTCTACTGGACTGTCCTATATTATATGTCAGAACCCCTGGAAGCTAAATAAGGTTTTTGCATGGGAAACCCCATAGAAGCTATGTTGGACTGCTTGGAACAAAGGAGTAAAAAGCACATGTTGCTGGGTGGGCGTGGATGAGGGCGTACGTGGGGTGTGCCAATGGTTGGATGGGAGGGAACTGGGTGTGTTTTTATCATGTGAGGGTGTGTATCTGTATCATGTTAACCAATGAAAAACACTCTGTGTTGTTTAATAAAACTGAGGCTGCCCATGCAGCAGCCATTCCATTTCCTTTCTCTCTACTGAAGACATCTCCTGCCTTTTTCCTTGATTGCAGTAAGATAATGCCAGCCTCCCTGAGATTGAGAGGAGACTAATAATTAATCAGAGTCTCTAATAGTTCCTTTTCAACGTGATGACCTGACCCCCGACCCACACAGTCCCCACCTGCCAGAGGAGAACCAGTCTGCTGATGGAAGAGCAGTCAGGAGGGTCCTCGCCGTAGGCATCTTTGGACACTAAACCAAAACATTAATAACACAGACAGTGCACGCGTGTACACCACTGATGTCCCTAGATCACACACACCACATGCACATCGCATTGGATTAGCCCAAGTCCAGCATGTAGGAGTTGGGAGCAGTAACGCCAGCGTCAAGGCCCCAATGATGTCACTGTCCATTCACACACCTTTCACACATCATTCATTCAGCCGTGGGGTTCACTTCACCACCACGGCCGAGGGTGACACCCCTTACTTTCAGGAGTGCCACCCTCTCACATTCACACACCATTCACACTGTCCCCTGCACTCCTGACCGTGTGCAGTACAAAAAGAAATTAGAAATATCATATCCTGATCATTAAAAGAAAAATAATCTCATAACCTGAGAAAAATAAAAAATAAACTCATGACCTGAGTATGTCAAAAACAATAATATAAAACCAGAAAAAATAAAAGGCCTCATCGGGGATGCCGGGGGCTTCTTCTGGGGGCCCCTCTCTGGCTCCGCAGCTGCCTGGATGGAGTGGGTGGGGGTGGGGGGGCATCTGGAGGTGGCTGATCCCCAGGTGGGCCACTCCTGGCAGGTGTGGCCTGCGTGCCCTCCAAGGCCCTGGCTATCCGTCCAAGGTATGTGTTCGTCTGGGCCTGCATCCGGAGCTGACGGGTCACCTGGTAATGCTGGGCCCGCCGACTCAGCCTCCCCTGCTCCCGGATGGCAGCACTGTTCCCATGGATGGCAGCAGTGTTGGCCTGGACGGCTGCAGTAAGGTGCTGGATATCCCCCTGCACCTCCCCCAAAGTGGTGACCACTGCAGCGCAATTAGAGCTGACATCCTGCACTGCGTTGCTGAGGTTGGCAACGGAGCCCAGGCTGTCAGCCACTTTCTCCAAGTGTACCGCTATGGCCCCCATCTGTTCCGTCTGCCTGGCGTGATCCCTCGCCAACTGGTCCTGGACACCATCAGACACCCCCCTGGTCTTCTGGGTCGCCTTCCTGGGGCCAGAAGATGGATGTCCTCGGGTGGAAGGAGTCGCCCTTGAGGGGCTTCCAAGGATGGGGGAGGGGACGACAGACGGGCCAGGAGAAGGGGAGGAGACAGACAAAACCAAAGAAAAGTCCTGCTCTGCCACAGCAGGATCCTCCACAACCACCTCGGCAGGTGTGGTGTGGCCACTCTCCTCCTCCACAACCTCTTCACCACCCAGTGGCTCGGGCACATGATGGCGTGGGGGGGATGGGGTGGAATGCAGGCTGACAGATGATGGCCCAGCTCCGTCATCTGTGGATGACACAAAGCAGACACATGTTGGTGGTCCCACACACTTGGCACATGTCCCCCCCCCCCCAAATGCAAAACAACAAATAGGGGATTATAAAACACTTACCTGTCCTTGTGCCTTCCTCCACGGAGTCATAGCCTGCGACCCCCTCCACCTGCTCCCTCTCCAGGCAGCGAGCAACCACCTCCTCCTCTGCGGTCAGGGTGACAGGACATGGGGGACCACCACCTGTGCCCCTCTCATACCTCCTGATGGAGGCCACCTTGTCCCTCACCTTGCGCCGCAGGTCATTTATTTTCTTTTGTATGTCCCCAGCAGTCCGGGTGGAGTAGCCCAGGACATTGACCCTGGCAGCAATGGACTCCAGGATGCCCTGCTTCCTCTCCCGGCTGGTCTTCCGGCTTTTTTTGCCATGGAGAAATTCATTCTCCGTCTCCATAGCCGAGATAATCACTGAGACCTCCTGGGTATTAAAGTTGAGGTTCCTCCTCTCTCTGGGGGTAGCGGGAGCAGCCATCACAGCACAAAAGTATCTTCCCTGGGGTGGGGGGAAACGGAACTACTTTTGCGCCGGAATGGCGTTTCCGCCAGCGCTTTTAAGCGCCCAGCGGAACGCATTGCGCTGACGTTTCCCAGGAAGTGGTGCCGACGGAAGTTGTGAGCATGCGCACAAGGGGGCGAGTGGAGCCGCACTCACTGCGCATGCTCCGTGGATGATGCGCTGAACGTAAGCCTCTGCGCCGGGCTCCGCCCATCATTTACATATGATCACACCCACTTCCACTTGCGTCGGCTTACGCCAGCGCATTATCGTTACTCTGGCGCAAGTTTACGCGCAACTGCTATGTGAATTACAGGACTTGCGCTGAAAGGGTCTTCAGAGTAACGTAAATGAGAAGCGTTACTCCAGAGGAAAGATACTCTCATCTACCTGAATCTGGCCCATACAGTATATATATATATATATATATATATATATATAATTTTCCCTCTTTCAGTAGGAGGTGAATACATTTTAACAGTTAACATAAAGACAAAACACAGACTAAACCATCTCTCCAATACTCCCGTCTCCGGGCTCGGAGCCAGCGTTGGGGAGACTGATAGCCCTCCTTCCTATAAGTACGAGCGTCCTTTTCCCCCTCCCCCTCCCCTCCCCCCCTCACCCCCTCCCCCCGGTGACTCCCATAGATTCTAACTGTTATTATTTCGTTTGCATGTTTTAAGCTTTTTTTTGTTGAGTAGATTAAATACTTTCAGACCAGTAACTTTCTATCCTCAGGTTCTCAGCATAACTCCACGTCTTTTTATACTTTTCCCAGCTTTTCCATTTGTCTTTAAAATCTTGATTTACCTCCCCCATCGTCTTCTTTAACTCTTCCATTCTATAGGTTTCCTCGACCGCATTGATCCATTCCCACATCCTTGGGCTTTTTACTTTCTGCCAGTTCTTTGGGACTAGCCTCTTAGCTGCGTTGAGTAGGTGGGGCGTAAGGGACTTCTTATACCTTGATTTTTCCACCTGCCCCCCATGAAAGAGGACTACCCAGGGATCTTTTTTAATTTCTTTACCCGTAATTTCTTTTATTTGGTCCAGAATTTGTTGCCAGAATTTCTGGATTTTTGGGCATGCCCACCATATATGGGCCATGGTTCCTTTCTCTAGGCATCCTCTCCAGCACTGGTCTGATTTCCCTTCCATGTACCTGCTCACTTTATCCGGCGTGGCATACCAGCCTGAGACACATTTGTAATTTGATTCTGCGGTTCGCATATCTATGGCCGAGGCATGGGTCAGTAACATTATCCTTTCACAAGTGTTTACTCCTCTAGGTGTGCCCATCTCCCTTTCCCATTTTTGTATGAAGGGCGGCTCTCCCAGCGCGTCTATCTCCAGCAAAATCCTGTATAGTTTTGATATTGTGCCCTTTGAGCTTTCTGTTTTGCATAATTTCTCCAGCGGAGTGAGTTCCGCACTCGTCCGGAGTGGATGAGGGAGATTTTGCACAAAATTACATAGCTGGGAGTACCGCCATCCATCCAAATTCCAGTCCGTTGTTCTGTGTTTCAGCTCCCCAAAATCCCTAATTCTTCCCCCTTCTAATATATCCCCTAAGTGTATTCTATCGGCTTTAATCCAATTCCCCCCTATTTTTCCCACCCCTGGTGCAAAGTATGCATTTTCTTTCAAATTTATAAGTGGGGAATTGTATTCCTTATCCAGTTTTTTGTGTACTCTATCCCATAATCTCAGTGTGTCTCGTGTTAAATCTAAAGTTTTTTTATTTAGTGCTCTATATTGTGAAGGTGTCCACATTACGGTGCTTAATTGTGTTTTAGATTATGCTCTTTCTATCTGTACCCATCTTTTTTCTCGTCTATCTTTGGCCCACTCTACTACTCGAGATAATACTGCAGCTTTATGATATTCTCTAATATCGGGCATGGTAAGGCCCCCCTCACTCTTCTTTTGTTTCAAAATTGATAGGGAGATTCTGTGTTTTTTACCTTTCCACACATAAATCGTTAGGATCGAGTTTAATATTCTCAGGAATTGTTGGGGGAGGGTAATTGGCAACATTTGAAATTTGAAAAGTATCTTTGGTACCAGGAGCATCTTCAGAGTGTTTATGCGCCCTACCCAAGAGATAGATCTATTTATAATTTTCTTGACATCTGTTTTGATCTCGTCACTTGGCCCTCCAGGAATTCAGGCAGTCAAAGGCTGACATTGTTATGGTGCAGGAAACGCATTTTGGCAATGGAGACTCCTTCGCGTTCGCCTCCAGACATTTCCCCCACATCTTTCAGGCCTTTCACCCGCGTAAGAGAGCGGGTGTCGCCATACTCATTAAAAAGGGATCTCTCTTCACCTGTACTTCATCCTACGTAGATCCCCAGGGCCACTTCATCATCCTCTGGGGTCACTGGCAGACACAGGCCGTCACTCTCTGTGTCTTGTACGCCCCGAACACACGTCAGCACAGATTCTTGGCCAAGATCCTTAACCGCCTGTCCCGGGATCCCCATGACTACCTTGTGATAGGGGGGGACTTTAATCTTGCCCACTCCACAACCTACGACCGCCTGGTGGCGAACCCCCAGGCATCACAAACCCGAGCCCTGAGGGATTCTAAACTATTCCGGCAGCTCACCAGAAGGCACTCTGAAGCCTTCTGGTGAGCCACGCGGGTGAACGCCGCTACACTTTCTACTCTGCCCCCACCGCACCCACTCACGCATAGACACGCATAGACTACATCTTTGTAAACAACAACACACTGCGCACCGTCGAGTCTGCACATATACTCCCCATCTCATGGTCGGACCATGCCCCCCTCACCCTATCCCTACGTTTAGGCACCCCCCTCCGCAGGCCCTATAACTGGAGGATGAATAACTTCCTCCTACAACATGACCCTTCTAAAGTAGAGTTAGAATCCACCTTGCAACACTATTTCGCTAAAAAAAGACACTCCAGACATTTCCTCCTCCACGCTGTGGGCTGCCCATAAGGCGGTCCTCAGAGGCCGCTGTCTTGCTCTCTTGCTAGAGCAGCCAGAGAGTTGGCTGAGAAACAGTTGGGGGCCCTTGAAGCTCAACTCCAAACCGCCCCTTCTAGACTACTCCTTAGACGTATCGTTGGTGTACGAGCAACGCTTAGGGACCTGGCGCTGGGCCAAGCGGAGAAATCGCTAACTCGACTTAAACAGCTTTACTATGACAAAGGTAACAAAGCCCAGTCACTCTTAGCCAGGAAGCTGGCAGACCGGACTCTCACCTCTACCCCGCACAACATTACAAACAGGAGAGGGGACCTACTGACCCACCCCCAGAACATAGCAAACACCTTTGTGGACTTTTATACGGATCTCTATAATAAAGCAGAGATTCCACATGACCCCCACCCGAGTTGGCCAAACGTATGGTTCACTATCTCGAGCAGGCCGGCCTGCCCAGGCTCTGGGATTCCGACCTGCAGGACCTAAATGCCCCTATAACGAAGGGGGAATTGGCGGCGACGGTGAAGGCTCTCCCAGCCCACAAGTCCCCTGGCCCTGACGGTTTGCCGTACGAGTACTATAAAGCCTTCCTTCCCCTCTTGTGCCCGCACATGACCAAGCTGTTCAACGCTTTTCTGCAACAAACCCCTATCCCGAGTGACATGCAGGGCTCCTTCCTGACCCTAATCCCGAAGCCGGACAAGGACCCAGCCTCCTGTGCTAGTTATAGACCCATAGCTCTCCTAAACTCTGACTTAAAGATTTTTACCAAAATCCTATCGACTCGACTGAACGTACTCCTCCCCGCCTTAATACACAAGGACCAGGTGGGCTTTGTCCCTCTGCGTCAGGCGGGGGACAATACCAGGAAAGTTATAGACCTCATAGATGTAGCTAACAGAGATAACTCGGAATCCCTGATCTTTAGCCTAGACGCGGAAAAGGCCTTCGATCGACTGAGCTGGCCGTTTATGATCGCCACACTGAGACATATGGGATTAAATGGACCCTTCCTGCGGGCGGTACAACATCTCTACTCCTGCCCCACATCGCAAGTTAAAACCCCTTTTGCCACATCGTCCACCTTCCCGATCACAAATGGCACCCGACAGGGCTGCCTGCTCTCTCCCTTGCTATTCGCCCTCTGTGTGGAGCCTCTGGCGGCGACCATCAGAAACAATCCAGACACTCGGGGTATCTCGGTACGGGGCAAGGAATTTAAAATATCGCTTTTCACAGACGACATCATCCTCACGCTGACCCAGCCCAGGATCACCCTTCCCAATCTGCATGCCGAACTGGATCGCTACGGGGCGCTCTCAGGATATAAAACGAATACGTCAAAATCATAACATATCAGAGGCCGAAGTCCGCCATTTGCAGTCTAACTTTCCCTATAAGTGGAAGCGTACTTCCCTTAAATATCTGGGGGTGCATATCACCCCTTCCTTTAACACCCTGTATAAGACCAACTTCCCTCCCCTATATCGGTTAATTATGGAGCTCCTCCAAAAATGTAGGAACCACCAGATCTCCCTCTTGGGGAGGATCGCGTCCGTAAAAATGGTAATCCTCCCCAAGCTCCTTTATTTATTCCAGACGTTGCCCATTCCGATTCCATATGCTCATATACGTAAACTCCAGAGTGATACACTACGCTTTGTCTGGAACTACAAGAAACATAGGGTACCCTCTTCAGTTATGCTGGCATTCCGTGCGGACGGAGGACTAGCGTTCCCTAATCTGATTAAATACTATCAAGCAGCCCAGCTCCGCGCGGTGGTCTCGTGGTTCCCCCAAAGATCCTATAATAAGTGGACGGAAATTTAAAAGATTTGGTTAGCTCCTATACACCCAAACAGCCTCCTCTGGGGCGCGAACACGGAGGTGGACTCAAGCAGACTGTTGGGATCAATGTCCCAGCTTCGCCAGCTCTGGCGTAAGCTGTCTCGGGAATGTGAACTCTCGTCGGAATGCTCATTGCTGACTTCCTTTCTTTGCAATCCTAAAATACCGGACAGTCTGACCCACCAGATGTCCTGGCCGTGGGCATCACGGAATCTGTTCCATTTTGGCCACTTAGTAGACCCTAGGTCTCGCAGACTGCTGCTTTTCTCGGAGCTCCAAACGAAATATGAACTGCCAAAACAGGTGTTTTATAGTTATCTGCAGATCAGACATTATGCCCAAACCATAGCCCCACGCCTCCAATTTTCCACGCCCTCTCCGTTTGAACGGATTATTCTGGGAGGGCTCTTCCGGAGAGGACTGATCTCGGATATATACCAGATCTTGAACGCATACACCATTCCAGTTAGGGCAAAACATGCATACATGCTACGGTGGGAGAGAGAACTGGGAGAGGAACTCCCAATGGAAGCCTGGCAGGCTGTCTGGAGGCAGGCTGCTAAAAGCTCCCTGTGCACCCTGTATAAAGAAAATGCATACAAAATTATTTTTTTCTGGTACCAAACCCCAGACGTACTACAAAAATGTACCCAGTGGCGTAACTAGAACCTTCAGGGCCCCGATGCAAGAAACCAGGAAGGGCCCCCCCCTGACCCCCTGACCCTCTTTTCTCCGAGCCCGGTGGTGTTACAGGACCCGGTCGCAAGTAGGCGGCTGCATATAAATGAACCGATTTCTCCAGTTCCCCTTGCTTTTTTTCCTCTCCCTCCCGCAGGCATTCAGCGGCTGCAGGAGGAAAATGGAGACATCGATTTTTCTATGTCGGTGTTTCGCAATCTTTTTCCAGTCAGGGCACCCTTGAAGTATACCCCTAGGTGAATGTGGCTACACTGCAACCCCCTTGCAACTGTGTGGATTGCATACAGTTGCAGCATAGTGATGATGTATTTAAGGGGTTAAAACAGGCAGTCAGGAGGCAACATGTTGCCTCTTCACCGGCTGTCAAATGTCTCTGAAAAACGATCCAAGCATGGATCGCTTTTCGGAGGCATAGCATTTTTTTAAGATACTATGAACAAGCAAAAAATAAATAAATAAACAAATAGGTTCTGATTGTACACAAATAGGGGATCGGGATTAAAAGTGCATACATAAAATGTGCATACATACATGTAAACACACATATAAAAACACACACACACATATAAATATATAAATGCACATATGCACACACATATAAACCAGTGGCAGCTGGTACTCAAAATTTTTAGGGGGGCGCAAGCAAATGGAAAAATGCTTAAAAAAAACATAATTTGCAGTGCAAATCAAAAGCTCTCACTGTGCCCATCAAATGCAGCCACTGTGCCCATCAAACGCCACCACTGTGCCCATCAAACGCCGCCACTGTGCCCATCAAATGTCGCCACTGTGCCCAGCAAATGCTGCCACTGTGCCCAAACTCTGCCACTGTGCCAAACGCTGCCACTGTTTCCATCAAATGCTGCTACTTTGCCAAAACGCTGCTACTGTGCCCATTTAAACACTGCGCCATCAAATGCCGCCACGGTGCCCATCAAACTCTGCCACGGTGCCCATCAAACTCTGCCACGGTGCCCATCAAACTCTGCCACTGTGCCCATCAAACTCTGCCACTGTGCCCATCAAATGCCGCCAGTGTGCCCAGAAAATACTGGTGTGCCCATTAAATGCTGCCAGTGTGCCATCAAATGCCACCACTGTGACACTCCTCTCCTCCTGATAAGTGTCCAATAGCCGCTCCTATTGTTTCAGCCAATCAGGTGATGGGTAACAGACCCGCACACCTGATTGGTGGAGAGGTGGTTCAGTGTTAGCAAAGTGAATATTAATTCGCCTTTCTAACACACCTGGGTGGACTGTGAGCGCCCAGCATGGCGCTCGCGGTTCACCTATTTTGAAGCCTATTAGAGACTATGGCTCTAATCAGGTGCTTCAACACCCCCCCTGTGATTCAGGCGCCCGAAAAGGAGCCGGACACCTAAATATGGGGGTGGCAGCGGTGGCATAGAGGGAGTGACTGGGGAGAGGGATCGGCACACATGCGTCCTTATGGACGCACTGCCACTGATAAACACATGCACATACATGCACACTCACACACATACAATACATACATACAGTACATACATATACACACACACATACATATGCATACACACATGCATCCATACATACATGCACACACACATACATACATATGCACACACACAGTATATACATATACACACACACACAGTATATACACACAGTATATACATATACACACACACAGTATATACATATACACACACACAGTATATACATATACACACACAGTATATACATATACACACACAGTATATACATATACACACACACAGTATATACATATACACACACAGTATATACATATACACACACACACACATATACACACACACAGTATATACATATACACACACACAGTATATACATATACACACACACACACAGTATATACATATACACACACACAGTATATACATATACACACACACAGTATATACATACACACACAGTATATACATATACACACACACACACAGTATATACATATACACACACACACAGTATATACATATACACACACATATACACACACACAGTATATACATATACACACACACAGTATATACATATACACACACACAGTGTATACATATACACACACAGTATATACATATATATACACACACACACACAGTATATACATACAGTATATACATATATACACACACAGTATATACATATACACACACACACAGTATATACACACAGTATATACATATACACACAGTATATACATATATACACACACACAGTATATACATATATACACACACACAGTATATACATATATACACCCACAGTATATACATATATACACACACACACAGTATATACATATATACACACACACAGTATATACATATACGCACACACAGTATATACATATACACACACACAGTATATACATACACACACACACACAGTATATACATATACACACACACACAGTATATACATATACACACACACAGTATATACATATACACACACACACACATATACACACACACAGTATATACATATACACACACAGTATATACATATACACACACACACAGTATATACATATACACACACCGTATATACATATATATACACACACACACACAGTATATACATACAGTATATACATATATACACACACAGTATATACATATACACACACACACAGTATATACACACAGTATATACATATACACACAGTATATACATATATACACACACACAGTATATACATATATACACACACACAGTATATACATATATACACCCACAGTATATACATATATACACACACACACACACAGTATATACATATATACACACACACACAGTATATACATATACGCACACACAGTATATACATATACACACACACACAGTATATACATATACACACACACAGTATAAACATATACACACACACACACTATATACATATATACACACAGTATATACATACACACACACACACACACACAGTATATACATACAGTATATACACACACACAGACAGTACATATATACACACACAGTATATACATATACACACACAGTATATACATATATACACACACACACACAGTATATACATACACACAGTATATACATATATACACACACACACAGTATATACATATATACACACACACAGTATATACATATATACACACACACACACACACACAGTATATACATATATACACACACACAGTATATACATATATACACACACACAGTATATACATATATACACACACAGTATATACATATATACACACACACAGTATATACAGTACATATATACACACACACACAGTATATACAGTACATATATACACACACACAGTATATACATATATACACACACACAGTATATACATATACATATACACACACACACACACAGTATATACATATATACACACACACAGTATATACAGTACATATATACACACACAGTATACATATACATACACACAGTATATACATATACACACAATTACACACAGTATATACATATACACACATACAGTAGATAGTCAACAAAAAAGTGAGACATTTACCTTGGCACTTCCTGCCGGGTACTGCACTCTAGGGGGAGACAAAGAGCACAGCACTGACTACTTTCACTTTTGACAAGCTCCTTCCCTGCACACTGTGCAGCTGACGATCGTGAAACTCATCTCAGCCGCCCCTGCCGCCGCTCCTCATATCAAAGAGTAGAGGGGGCCCTCAAGGGCCCCCTGCAGCAAGGGGCCCGGTCGCCATGGCGATCTCAGCACCCCTATAATTACGCCACTGAATGTACCCCTCCACCTCGGACCATTGCTGGCGTTGCCAGAGGGACAGGGGCTCTCTCTTCCACATATATTGGTCATGCCCCCTTATAGTTCCATCTTGGCGATCTACTCAACAATTACTATCCCGCCTCTTTGAGGAACGGATACCCATGTCACCCAAATTTTTCCTACTGGGACTCGATCAGCCGAACATAGCCAAACCTTATAAGAAATTGCTCCGACATATTTTAACTGCAGCTAGATGCCTAATTGCCCTAAACTGGAAGAAAAACGTACCCCCATCCCAGGAGGCACTGTACTCCAGGGTAAAGGATGTGGAATTAATGGAGAAAATGACGGCCAGAATGCGAGACAGGCTGGACGACCATGATAAGGTCTGGGAGAGGTGGCGCCGGCAGGAGGACCCACCCCACACTGACGCAGGAGTCAACACGGTAACTTAATGCTCTTCTTTACTTATTCCCTCTTCTCTCATCTTTTCCTTTTTTTTTCCCTTCCCTCTCCGCTTTTTTTTGAAAGGCAGACCTTTTCTGCCAAGTTATATACGTTACCATCTATAGAATACTGCTAGACATGTTTAGTATTGCTGACACCAAGGCCAAGGGAGATTGTTTGCATTTTACGCTGCTTTATGTTGTTCGCCCACCTTCTTCTACTCTGATTATGCACCCCTTGCGCACTATTATGACTGTGTATGGGCCCTCTCTGACCCCTTTGGTGTCTGTGTATTGTTACTCTATGTGAGAAATGTAATAAAAAAATGTTATTTGAAAAAAAAAAATAACAATAAAACCTGGGAGCTAATTGGTTTCTATGCAGAGCTGCACCAGATTTTGCACTCTCCAGTTTTAGTAAATCAACCCCTTTGTATTTTTCTTTTCAATTTGTTTTCATTAAGCATATTGAGGAAATTAACAGATCAACAGAAAAAACAATACAATGTGAATTCACAAACAGATTTCCCAGTATACAATAAGATATAGGGCCAGATTCAGGTAGATGGGCGAATCTTTATGTTGGAGTAACGTTTCTCATTTACGTTACTCCGACGAAACTTTAGGAGCAAGTACTGTTATTCACATAGCACTTGCTCCTAAAGTTGCGGCGGCGTAGCAAAAATGAGCCGGCGGAATTCAAATTGGGCGGGTAGGGGGCGTGTATTATTGTAACTAGGCGCGATCCCGCGGCGAATGTACTGCGCATGCGTCGACTGTCAGTGCGCATGCTCCAAATTCTGTCAGTGAACGTCAATCCCCATTCACGGACATTTTACGCAAACGACTCAAATTTTTTTTTTTCGACGCAATGACGACGGCCATAATTAACATAGGATACTCCACTAGGGGGCTGCTTTATCTTTACGCCGTGTATCTCTTACGGAAACGTCGGAAAGTCACTGCGTCGGGCCCGAATACGATCGTGAATTGCCGATTCTCGCTGATTAACATATTCTCGGCGTTAATCAGCGGGAACGCCCCCAGCGCCATTTTTAAAATTGCAGTTCCGATACGACGGCAAAATACAATTACGCCGCTCGTATAGGAACTCCAACCCGGCGTTTCTTGTTTTCTGACTACAGAAAACAGAAACGCCGGCTCAAAGTGAGAGTTAGGCTGGAGTATCACTGATACTCCAGAGTAACTCTACCTGAATCTGGCCCATAGTATACAATAAAGGTCTGAATCATAATACCAGCGTTGAGGTATTTAACAAGCTAGCGGGTCTGTGCATCCTACTTCACATTGTGGAGCTACGGCACCCTCCACAGGTAAGGCGCTGGTATGCGTACTAAACCCAGTTATCATAACACTATAGAAAGTAGGACATATGCCCATACCGTTCTAGTTCAATGGGAAGTAAACATGAGGTAGTCAGGCTGGTCCTCCAGTCCATAGAGGAATGGTGACCAAATACCTCAAACAAGGCAAAGGTAACACATGAGAGTTAGAGCAATTGAGAAAGGAAATGGAAGGCAAATACACAAAGGAAAAAGGAAAGAAAGAGAAAAGAGGGGAGTGTAACAGAGAGTAAAGGGTGGAAGGACGAACCAAAGTACCACAGGGACTAAATTTACCACAAGACAATTGCACAGAATAGGTAAGACCTTAATGCAACATGGTAAGATGGCTCAGCGGGCTATTGCTCCGTTGCAGCAATCTGTGATCATCTGAGCCCTCAGGGTCGCAGGTTCAATCCTGGGGCGGTCCACTCAGCCTTCAATCCTTCCGAGGTCGGTAAAATGAGTACCATTGATTGGGGTAATAGTGACTATGTTACTATATAAGCACCTCAAGACCCGATGAGCTACAGCTTCAGAAGCTTGCCTGGCTTCAGAAGCTTGCCTGGCAAGTTAGGGTAAGACAGCGCTATATAAGACTTGCATTATTATTTTATTATTATTATTATATCTCATTCAGGGAATTTCGAGATCCAAGGCATCCATTGAGTTTTAAACGTCTGACTAACATTAGACTGTGCTGCAAAATACTTTTCATACAGATATTGTGTGGAAACCCTCTGAATGACCTCACTGATGTTGGGGGCCAGGGTAGTTTTCCATTTAGAGGTTATAGTCAGGCAGGCCGCTATCAATACATGAGTGACTATATTACGAAATTGGGATGGGATATTAGTAATGTTAATGTTAAGGAGGGCTAGTTGGGGAGTAGGACGTAAAAAGAACCCTGTAACAGATGAGATTAGTTGGAATACAGCAGTCCAAAAACTGCGTAAACCTTTGCAATCCCACAGGATGTGATAGATGTTACCTTTAGCTCCACATAATCTCCAACATAGAGGGTTCCCAGATGGAAATATCAGTGACAATCTAACAGGGGTTAAATAAGATCAGTGGAGGATTTTCAGTTGATTATCCCAGTGGTTTGTGCAGTGGGAGTAAGCATAGATGGCACGTATAGCCGATTTCCACTCAGAATGGGAGTGGGAAGTGCCCCAGTCCCTTTCCCAGTTAGTTATACTAGAAGCAGGGGTGTCAAACTCAATTTCATTGTGGGCCGCATCAGCATTATGGTTCCCCTCAAAAGGGCCGGTTGTATCTGTAAGATTAGATGTCCAGCTTATCCCTTCCCCTAACATTAGATGTCAAGAGCCCCCCCACCATCAGAAGTTGAGTCGTCCCCCCTCTCCCTTACATTACAGTGCACCCCCCTTTCCTTATGCTGCTGCTGGGAAGAAGTTGAATACATTGCTTGAAAGCAGAAAGTAAGGGTCTGGAGGATGACTGGAGAGGTGCGAGGGCCGCATGAAATGGCCTGGAGGGCCGCATTTGGCCCGTGGGCCTTGTGTTTGCCACCTCTGTAACTAGAGGTTTTGGAGAAACCATCCCCTTTTTGAAATAGGGAGTAGAACCAGGCAAGGCCCTTAGGTTCATGATAGGAAGAACTAATGCCGCGTACACACGGTCGTTTTTTGCGATGAAAAAAAACGACGTTTTCTGTGAAGTAAAAAACGACATTTTTGAAACGTCACTTTTCAAAGACAATTTTGCATACACACCATCGTTTTTTCACAAAAAGCAAGGTTACGTTCACCACTCTTCCATTGAAGCTCGCTTCATAACTAGCTTCTGGGCATGCGCGGGTTGAAAAACGTCGTTTTGGACGACGTTTTTGCTACACACGGTGACTTTTTGTGAAACAAAAAACGACGTTTTGAAAAACGACACAAAAAATTCAAACATGTTGGAATTTTTTTTTGGTCGTTTTTTTGAAGACAAAAAAACGACGTTTTGCCCACACACAATCAATTTAAATGACGTTTTAAAAAACGTGTTTTTTTTTCATCGCATAAAACGACCGTGTGTACGCGGCATAAGATATTTCCACACATCCACAGGTAATGCATAAGTTGAGCCAGCTTGGGTCAACTGGAAGTGTTTGAGTTGAGTTAAGGGGTACGTAAGTGCAGCCTCTGGATCGTCAAGAATCTCCTATACATTAGAGAGGTTCCTCTCCCTTCAGGAGGCCGTATGAAGATCTGGGATTAGGTGTTCAAGGATTAAAACTTGGTTTATAGGTTGGCAGATTTTAGTGCTGGAGTCTAATTGCGGTTGAATAGTGCTCCATACCGAGAGTGTTGCCTCAACCGACGGAAGCCAGGGGCCTGTCATTGGTAAGTTAGTTAGTTTTGCCAACAGTAAGGAGGGAAGGTCTCTATTTTGCATAGCTAGTTTCTCTATCCTTACCCACAGTTTGGGTGAATCAGACTCAAACCAGGCTTTCATTTGATCCAACAAAGCTGCTCTATAGTAATGACAGAGGACAGGAAAGCCCGCACCGCCCGTAGATTTATGCCTCTGCAAAATTGAAAATGTAATTTTAGGCATTTTCCCCTGCCACACAAAATTCCTCAACATTGGCAAAGAAGGAATCAGGTATGAATATAGGGATGGTACGAAAATAATAATTTTAGGCAATAGGAACATTTTTAGGGCAGCTTGACTTTTGGGAATATTTATAGGCAGTATGCAAGATTTAGCGACATTTAACTTATAGTATGACACTGCACCAAACTCATCTAACACCTTCTGCACCTTTTCCAGGGAAAAAGCCGGATCAGTCACAGTCAAGATTACGTCATCCGCAAATAAGCCTATTTTGTGGATCTCAGTAGTCACGCCTATCCCAGATATATCTGTGTCAGATCTGATAGCTTCAGCCAGGGGCTCCATCATCAACGTGAAAATTATAGGGGACAGTGGACATCCCTGACGGGTCCCATTAGTAATGTAAAACTTGTCGGAGATGGCGTTGGACGAGAAAACCCTAGCTGACGGGCATGTGTATAATGCTGAAACAGCTGATAATATAGAGCCTTGGAGACCGAATTTTTGCAGGGTTGCCCTAAGATATCCCCAGTGCACCCTGTCAAAGGCTTTTTCTGCGTCCAACGCCAAAAATGCTGCAGGAGTTCCCCGGCGCTCCAGCAAGTACAACAAGTTAAACAATCGCCTAGTGCCATCTGGAGCCTGTCTCCCCTTCACAAAGCCTACCTGGTCAGCTTTAACCAAAAACGGAGTAATGGATGCTAATCTGTTTGCTAAAACTTTAGCATAGATCTTGAGGTCAGTATTCAAGAGTGAAATAGGTCTAAAATTTTGTGGAGAATCCGGCTTCTTACCTGGCTTTGGCAAAGTTACAATAGTAGCCTGCAACATTTCTTCCGGGAACTTCGATGAGGAGGCGACACTGTTGAACAGGGTAAACAGATAAGGGGTTAATATGTGAGAAAACACTTTATAATATTCTGAGGAAAATCCATCTACCCCTGGTGACTTATTTTTAGGAAGGGCTTTGATAATGTTGCTAACTTCATTGTGTTAAATTGGCGCATAGAGTGATGTCAGTTGGGAAGGAGAGAGAGAGAGGGCAAAGTCAAAGAGTTGAGAAATGAGTTGATAGATGTGTCAGTGGGCTGTGGAGTGTCTGCATCTAGATGAAGGTTGTAAAGGTCTCTATAATATTTCATGAAGGCATTGGCTATTTGTGTCGGGTGGTGGACCAATGTGTTGGAGTGCGGATCTTTAATAAAGGGTAATTTAGATTGCTGTTGACGTTTTTTGATATATTTGGCCAGGAGTTTCCCTGCCTTGTTACCATGGGCATAATACATGGCCTTAATTCGTCTTAAGTACTTCTGATGTGAGGTAATCAGCATGAGGCGGAGCTTATGCCTGCACGTGAATAGGTCAGATTCGGTCGTAGGAGAGGGACATTGTTTGTGTAGGGATTTTTGGATTTCTTCTAGTAGCCCCCGCAACAGTGCCGTTCTCCTCCTCTTTTCCCTGGCTGCTGTTTGTATCAGCAGACCTCTACTGAATGCTTTATGCGAGCACCGTAAAGATGCAATATTGGTATCAGCAGTATCATTAAGATGAGAAAATTCTTCAAGAAATACTTCCAGCCTAGCATTCTGAGCAAGATCAGAGAGAATGTCAATATTATTTCTCCATAGGTAAACTGGAGGAACAGTGTTCTTATCCTGAAGGGAGATGGACACAGGCGCATGATCTGACCAAGTTATCGAATGAATATTCACTGAAATAGTCCTTTGCAACAGGGACAGATCAGAGAGCACCAGGTCGGTTCTAGAATAAGCCTGATGAGGACACGAGTAGTGGGTATAGTCCCTCTCCGAAGAGTGGTAACAACGCCATGTGTCATACAGGTCATGTTCTGCTATGAGTGGTCGGAGTTCTGTCCTCCGTGTTGGTAGTGGGTGCGAGCAGTCTATGGTCCTGTCAGGAACACAATTAAAATCCCCACACAGGAGCAGAGATCCTTGTTTGATCTTCTCTACTTTTTTCAGTAAAGTAGCCAGAAATATTGTCTTTTATTCGGCGCATAGAAGTTGACCAGGGTATAGGTAGACTGATTCAGATCACATATCAAAACTATGTATCTCCCATTAGGGTCGCAAATGACATTGTGCAATTTAAATGCGACAGAGTGCTTAATGGCCATCATCACCCCTCTTTTTTTCACAGATGCCGTTGCCTGAAAAACATGAGGGTATGCTCTGTGTGAACATTTTGGGTGTTTAGAGGACTTGAAATGAGTCTCCTGAATGCAGACCACGTCACCTTTAAGTCGCATCATCTCTTTCCACATGGAGCTCTGCTTAAATGGGCTGTTGAGCCTGTTAACATTCATGGATACGATTGATAAAGCCAATCAGGGCAGAAGAGAGAAGAGCTCAGCATGAGTTGGGAAAGAATCGGATTTTGGATCAGGTACTGCAATGTTACCTGAAGGTGGCGCTGTTGCACTAGAAACACCCGGCCTGAGGTCCGTCATAGTACAAGGAGTTCCAATGCATTGAGATTTTGACATAAATGAAAGTTTTGGGTTGTGGTAAGCCTGTGGTACAGTCAGCAAATAAAGGGGAAAAAAAAGAAAAAAGAGAGTAACCAGAACATAAATACGTGAAAAGTCTCACAAAGTGCGAAACAGTTCGCAATATTTGTAGGGGGTAAATAGCTCTTCGTACCCCACTACAGCATCTTACTAAGAAAAAGAAATAACCAAGGCAGTACCTGTAATACTTATTAGATTTCCAAAGGAGAAAGGTCAGGTCTTACGCCATTCTGGGGACAATCTCGGGAGGTTTTGGACTCGTACAGATTCTCCAGGGTCACCTGGATGGAGATCCCACTTTTTAGCAAGGGCCAGGCCATCCTCAAGATTTGTAATGACATAATTACGGTTTTCTCTTGTGATGAGCAGCTTAGTCGGGAAGCCCCAGGAGTAGGGGATTTTATGATTCTGTAGCAGTTTCGTCATGGATGACAGGTTCTTGCGTGCCTGCATGGTATGCTTGGACAGGTCAGCGAAAATGGCGATCGCAGAATAAGGACCAGGAAGTGGATGATTCTTCCTAGAGAAGCGCATAAGCTCATCCTTTACATGGAAGAAATGAATGCGAGCGATGACATCTCTTGGCACTGTATCAGGGAGAAACTTTGGTTTGGGGAGGCGATGGGCTCTATCCACTATTACTTCGTGTTTGGGGGTATCAGGCAGCAATGCTGCGATAAAGGACTGGACATAGAGCCTGAGATCAGCTGGGGTGATAGATTCTTCCACCCCCCTAAGTTTTATATTGTTCCTTCTAAATCTGTCTTCTAAATCTGTGAGCTTATCTGTCAGGGACCTACCTGTGGGCTCCGACGAGCCCCTGTTGCTCGCGCTCGTACTCCAATTGCGCGCGTCTGCACGCCGCACGTGCGCGCGCGTGCACCTATCGTGCGCGCGCGTGCACGGCGCGCGTCTGCGTCTCGGGGGCGCGCGCGTGCTTGGCGGGAGCGCGCGCATGCGCACTAGCCCTTCTTCCCCTTTAAAAGCTCAGTAGCAGCAGTGACACCTTGCTGTCTGATCTACAGCTTTGTGTTCCAAAAACCCTGAAACCTGATGTCTGTTGAAACCTGATACCTGCTTACCTGATACCTGTTGAAACCTGATACCTGCTCTACCCGATACCTGACCCGGCTCCGTCTGACTACCTGAATACCGTTAAAGACCCCTGGCTTGATCCGACTCCGCTCTACTCTGCTGCCCATCGTTACCAGACCTATGCTTGAACTTTGACAACGTTACCTCCACTACAGAGTGACTTTCGGGTGATCCGCCCCATCTGACCCTTGTTGACTGCATACCCGTTCCTGTCTTGCATCTGACCAGGCTCATCCACCAGTTCCCGATATCCGGTTCCGTGGCCCTCCAGAGGCGCTGTCTCCTACACTGCCTGTCCGCAAGATTGCCATTCCGACCGGTCTGCTGTCATCCCAAGCACTCTTACCCCGCCGTGCTCCCGGACTTGCTGTCCCCACTCCAGCAGTCCCTGAACCCGGGCGGTAAGAGGGGCTCTTTCCTGCATACGAGGCTCTATCCACGAGGTACGTAACAGTATCAGACAGCCATGTCAGAGCCTGCGGGAATAGCCCCTGCCATAGACGAAATCTGCAAACACCTGGCGTCCCTCACAGAAGCAGTAAAGAACCTACAGGAAGGCTACGTTAGGCTAGAAGGACAGGTACACAGCCTGGCTGCCCCCAGTGATCCAGCTGCTCCTTCAACCTCCAGATCCGCATCAGCTGTTTCTGCTCCTTCGGTGGTAATGCTCCCACCTGAACCAAGAGTTCCAGTGCCAGAGCGATTCGCTGGCGACCGCACCAAATTTCGAGCCTTCCGTAGCGCCTGTGAGCTCTACTTCGCCCTGCAACCCCGGACATTTTCCTTGGAGGTCACTAAAGTGGGATTCGTAATCTCCCTACTACAAGGGGACCCTCAGACCTGGGCCCACCGGCTGCTCGAGGAGAATGGTGACCAGACGCGGACCCTGTTCGCTTTTCTTGAGGCCATGGCTCTGCTATATGATGACCCTCAACGAGCCGCTACCGCAGAGTCTGCCCTACTCACGCTCCAGCAAGGCCGCAGAGCGGCTGAGGACTATGTTACGGACTTTAGACGCTGGAGCGCGGACACTCAATGGAACGATGCAGCTCTGCGGCACCAGTTTCGCTTGGGCCTTTCTGAAAGTCTTAAGGACGAACTCGCTCGAGTGGGGGTGCCTGAGACCCTCGAGGATCTAATTACCACAGCTATCCAGATCGACCGCCGGCTTCGTGAACGCCGGGCTGAGCGATCTTCTCAACCGAACCGTCCCACCTGGATGACTGCTAAAGTGCCTATGCCGGCTTCTCGTTACCTGCCTCCTACCTACCCAGATCCCCCCAGCACCAACCAGGACTCATCTGAACCCATGCAACTTGGCCTCATGCGGCCAACACTACCATCTGAAGAGCGGGCACGTCGTCGCCAACTCAACCTTTGCATGTACTGCGGCGGGACTGGCCACTACGTTCGCAACTGTCCTGTTAAGACACGTAAGTGCCTCATCTCAGCTCCTGTCAACTTCTCAGCCCTCTCAGGCAATGCAACCCACCTTGCTCTACCTTTCTCGTTACAGTGCCAGGGAAGGACTATTCCGGTCAACGCCATCCTTGACTCCGGCGCATGCAGCTGCTTCATCAATACCACTTTTGTCAACCTGCACAGCATCCCCTTACGAAGAAAGACCCATGGACTCTCTGTTTTTCTGGCCGACGGCTCCCGCATCAGTTCTGGACAGGTAACCCAAGAGACTCTACCTCTACCTGCTTTAATCACTCCTCAGCACAAGGAACTGTTGGTCCTAGATGTGATTTCTTCTCCTCTGTTTCCGGTAATCCTCGGCCTACCCTGGCTTCAGGCTCACAACCCTCTGATTAATTGGGCATCTGGGGAGGTGTCTTTCCAGTCCCCTTACTGCCAGCAATACTGTCTACCCGGGCCCTCCAGTTCACCTCCCACCTTACTATGTATGGACTCTGACCCAAGCCTGCTTCAGTGCATTCCTGAACCCTATCATGACTTCCTGGACGTTTTTAGTAAATGGGGGGCCGACTCCCTTCCGCCCCATCGCCCCTATGACTGCCCGATCGAGCTCCTCCCAGGGGCCGAAATTCCTTTTGGGCGTATCTTTCCGTTGTCAGAAAAGGAGCAGGAGGCCCTAAAAATATATATAGATGAAAACTTACATAAGGGGTTCATCCGGCCTTCTACTTCCCCAGCAGGCGCTGGAATATTTTTCGTTACCAAGAAGGATCAGTCCCTCCGTCCGTGTGTGGATTACCGGGAACTAAATAATGTCACAGTGAAAAACCGGTACCCGCTACCCCTGGTACCCGAGCTCTTCCAAAAACTGAGGTCAGCTACCATCTTCACCAAGTTAGACCTGAGAGGGGCCTACAACCTGGTCCGTATTCGGGAGGGGCACGAATGGAAAACAGCTTTTCGTACCCGATTCGGTCATTACGAATACCTAGTCATGCCCTTCGGACTGTGTAATGCGCCCGCCACATTTCAGCATTTTATTAATGACGTACTCAGAGACTTTCTGGACATCTTTGTAATTGTCTATCTTGATGACATCTTAGTCTTTTCCAGATCATTAGACGGACACCGAGAGCATGTTCGTAAAGTCCTCCACCGGCTCCGACTACACAGATTATACGCCAAGGCAGAGAAATGCGAATTTGAACGTCAGACCATCCAGTTCCTGGGCCTGGTAATCTCTCCCACCGGAATTAAGATGGACCCTCAGAAGGTGTCTGCTATCCTCGACTGGCCAGTACCCTTGGATAAGAAGGGGGTACAACGCTTCGTAGGTTTTGCAAACTTCTATAGAAGATTTATCAGGGGGTTTTCTGCAATAATTTCCCCCATCACACAATTGACCAGACAAAACCTACTTTTTCACTGGAACCCAGAAGCTCAAAAGGCCTTTGACCGACTCAAAAAGCTTTTCACGTCAGCCCCGATCCTCAGTCACCCTGATCCTGCACTACCCTATATCCTCGAGGTTGACGCATCTGAAGTCGCAGTGGGAGCTGTTGTCTCCCAACGCCAGGGGAATAAGGACCTAATGCATCCCATCGGATTCTTTTCCCGGAAACTTTCTCCTGCGGAAAGAAATTATGATGTCGGAGATCGTGAGTTACTTGCCATCAAGACCGCATTGGAGGAATGGAGGTACCTGTTAGAAGGTGCAGCTCACCCAGTATTAATTTATACCGATCACAAGAATCTTGAGTACCTAAGATCTGCTAAAAGGTTGAAACCCCGTCAAGCCCGCTGGGCGCTGTTTTTCTCACGCTTCTGTTTTCACATCACATACCGACCAGGTTCAAAGAACGTCAAACCAGACGCACTATCCCGGATGCATGATAACCCCAAGGATATACCGGTTCCTGACACTATTTTACCAGCAGGTAACTTCCTACTTCTCCAGTCTGGTCTACTCTCCGAAATTAGAGAAGCATCCACAGACGCCTCCAAACCTTCCAGCATCACTTTAACATCTAGGGATGGACTGTTTTGGAGAGGCAGACAAATTTTCGTTCCAGAGACAAGCCGTGTGGAAGTCCTGAAACTCCTTCACGACCACCCGTTGGCGGGACACTTTGGGGTTCGGAAAACCCTCGAACTGGTACGTCGTACCTTCTGGTGGCCAGACCTGGAAAATTTCTGCAAAACATATGTTAACTCATGCCCCACGTGTAATCGAAACAAGACCACAAGAAGCCGAGCTTGGGGACTATTGAAGCCCCTACCTGTGCCCAATAGACCCTGGGAAATGATTTCTATAGACTTTATAGTAGAACTTCCTCGTTCGGAGGGGTGCACGGCAATTTTTGTAGTCGTGGATCGCCTATCCAAAATGGCTCATTTCCTTCCCTTAAGGAGTACCCCAACGGCCACAGAGACTGCTCGTATTTTCATCAAGGAGATTGTTCGGCTACACGGAATTCCCTCCGACATCGTGTCTGACAGGGGGGTTCAGTTCACGTCCCGCTTCTGGAGATCCTTATGTGAAACCTTGAAGATTAAACTCTCCTTTTCCTCAGCTTATCATCCCCAAACCAACGGGCAAACAGAGAGGACCAACCAGACTCTTGAACAGTACATTAGGTGCTTTACGTCCTTCTCTCAGGACGATTGGGTTTCCCTGCTACCTCTAGCGGAGTTCGCGTACAATAACGCCAACCACTCAGCTACCGGGCAATCCCCTTTCTTTGCCAATTATGGGTTTGATCTAACCTTTTTACCTGACCTTTTTTCAGAATCCCCAGTCCCGGCAGTGCAGAGTACGATGGAGTTCCTCAGCCACAACAACCAGGTATTACGGGAAGCGGTGACTAAAGCTCAAGCTGCCAGTAAAAAGTTCTTTGACCGGAAGAAGAGAGGCGAATTGAATCTTCAGCCAGGTGACCAGGTATTGCTATCTACAACCAACCTCAAGTTGGCCTGTCCTTCAAAGAAGTTGGGACCAAAGTTCATAGGACCTTTTCCAGTACGAAGGAAGATCAATGAGGTATCGTATGAACTATCCTTACCTGATTCTTTGAAAATTCATCCAGTATTCCATGTGTCATTGTTGAAACCTGCAGTTCTGGATCCCTTTCCTGATAGAGGGACCAGTCCCCCAGAACCTGTTTTTGTTGATGGATGCAAGGAATACGTTGTGGAGGCCATCCTCGACTGCAGGAAGCGGCAAGGGCAAACTCAATTTTTAGTAAAATGGAAAGGGTATGGCCCAGAAGACAATTCCTGGGAACCCGAAAACAACATCCATGCACAGAGACTGATTCGCAATTTCTTTTCCGCTCACCCTGAAAAAAGAATCCAATTTGGCATCCGGAGGCTGCCCCTTGGGGGGGGCAATGTCAGGGACCTACCTGTGGGCTCCGACGAGCCCCTGTTGCTCGCGCTCGTACTCCAATTGCGCGCGTCTGCACGCCGCGCGTGCGCGCGTGCACGGCGCGCGTCTGCGTCTCGGGGGCGCGCGCGTGCGCGGCGGGAGCGCGCGCATGCGCACTAGCCCTTCTTCCCCTTTAAAAGCTCAGTAGCAGCAGTGACACCTTGCTGTCTGATCTACAGCTTTGTGTTCCAAAAACCCTGAAACCTGATGTCTGTTGAAACCTGATACCTGCTTACCTGATACCTGTTGAAACCTGATACCTGCTCTACCCGATACCTGACCCGGCTCCGTCTGACTACCTGAATACCGTTACCGACCCCTGGCTTGATCCGACTCCGCTCTACTCTGCTGCCCATCGTTACCAGACCTATGCTTGAACTTTGACAACGTTACCTCCACTACAGAGTGACTTTCGGGTGATCCGCCCCATCTGACCCTTGTTGACTGCATACCCGTTCCTGTCTTGCATCTGACCAGGCTCGTCCACCAGTTCCCGATTTCCGGTTCCGTGGCCCTCCAGAGACGCTGTCTCCTACACTGCCTGTCCGCAAGATTGCCATTCCGACCAGTCTGCTGTCATCCCAAGCACTCTTACCCCGCCGTGCTCCCGGACTTGCTGTCCCCACTCCAGCAGTCCCTGAACCCGGGCGGTAAGAGGGGCTCTTTCCTGCATACGAGGCTCTATCCACGAGGTACGTAACATTATCTCTCATTGTTTGTAGGTCACTTTCAGTGTCATTATGTGCATCCACCAGTTCATTATGGGCCACAGAGAACTCCCCCATCTTGCCCTTCACGTGTGAAATCCTGTCTCCTATAGCTGACACATCTCCTGTAAGCTGGGTGACACTGGCCATCATATCCCTGTGCAGGGATCCTCTAAGAGTAATCAGCATGTCCCTCATTATCGTGTCACTAAGGGGTTGTCCAGTAGTGGGGAACTCATTTAATTGCTCCACAAAGTCCCTAGTGCTATCCTGAGAGGTACAGGCATTCCCCGACTCACCTGCGTATCTGTGGGATGATGACCGTTTCTGGGCCGACTTCTGTGGGCTGCTGATCGGGGATGCCCCTGGAGATGAACCTCCGCTAGTGCTGTTGGAGAAATGCGGGCCTCCTCAGTTGGCGGGATTCGATCCGATGCCACGATCGCCACGCGGACTGTACCGCGAGTCCGAGGCCTTGGCGCCATCTTGCGGCCTAGGTGTGCTAGCCGACGGATAGAAATCGGTAAATTTCCGTGGCCCCTTCTCCTTCTTTCTCTTTCCCATTCTCTCCCAGAAGGACTCAAGGGTGTCCCGAGTTAGCTGGAGCCTCGGTGGGCTAAATTAGTCGCTGGGATGGATAAGATGCCGGCGGGTTACACGGAGCCTTCTCCTTACACAGCCATCCGCCTCGGCTGCTGGCCACGCCCCCGTCCCCCTTTGTATTTTTCTGTACATGCAGGATCTTAAAGTGATAAACCATGGGGAAATGTACATGCATTGCAGAAATGTAATGAATTTTATTTTTTTACATTTTCCTTGACATACGATTTAGTATATGGTTAAAAAAGTAAATCTGTTTTTACATTTACTGCATGTACTGTATATGTATACAGTATATACAGGATACATCATATTGCCAAAAGTATTGGGACACCTGCCTTTACATGCACATGAACTTTAATGGCATTCCAGTCTTAGGGCCAGATTCAGGTAGATGAGAGCATCTTTGCTCCAGAGTAACGCTTCTCATTTACGTTACTTTGACGACCCTTTCAGCGCAAGTACTGTTATTCACATAGCAGTTGCGCGTAAACTTGCGCCAGAGTAACGATAATGCGCTGGCGTAACCCGACGCAAGGGGAAGTGGGTGTGATCATATGTAAATGATGGGCCGAGCCCAGCGCAGAGGCTTACGTTCAGCGCATCAACCACGGAGCATGCGCAGTGAGTGAGGCTCCACTCGCCCCCTTTGTGCGCATGCTCACAACTTCCGTCGGCACCACTTCACGGGAAACGTCAGCGCAATGCCTTCCGTTGGGCGTTTAAATGCGCCCGTAGAAGCGCCATTCCGGCACTAAAGTATATCCTGCTCCCCCTCCCCGCAGTAATGTTACTTTTGTTCTGAGATGGCTGCTCCCGTTCCCCGCAAACACACAGGAGAAAGCTGAACTTTAATGGCCAGGAGCTGTCAGCCGTCATCTCGGCTATGGAGACCTATGATGTCTTCCTCCATGGCTGTAAAATTTGACAGACAAGCATGGACAGAGGTGTTGTCCTGCAAGTGGGGGTGCTCAGCTAGCTCTTATCGTTGGTAACGCTGCTGTAGCTGCTCTCCTGCTGACCTGTGGCCATCTGGAGTAAAGATAAAGCAGCCTTTTGTAGAAATAACTTTGCGCCGGACGGACGAGATACGCGCGGCGCATGTAGCCAGCGTATGGTGCTAATCCGTTCGCGAATTGGGAAATCTCCCTCATTTGCATATTTGCAGGGGAAATCAATAGGCGCGACCGATGCGCCAAGCGAAATTAAGCGCTGACGATACTCTGGCGTCGGAACGTTCCGCCGGTCGGAAATGGCCCGTTATTGGGCGCATCTAGTTTGGTGGGTACGGCCACATAGAAACGACGGCGCATCTTCACAGTTACGCGGCGCATATCGAATTACTCCAGCGCAAGTGTTGCTGAATCTGGCCCTTAGTCTGCAGGGTTCAATATTGAGTTGACCCACCCTTTGCAACTATAACAACTTCAACTCTTCTGGGAAGGCTGTCCACAAGGTTTGGAAATGTTTGACCATTCTTCCAGACGCGCATTTGTGAGGTCAGGCACTGATGTTGGATGAGGTAAATTATCCTCAAACTATGGTATACATCTAAAAATGTATCAATCCTGAGGTATTGAGGCCCATAATTGCCAGGACAGTATACAGTAAATACCGCCAAAAGGATCCCTTTTTGGAAAGTAGACAGCCCAAGGTTGTTAGCAAGAGGCATGGCAGGTTTTTTAAGTTGTATTTTTTTAGAAAATTGAGAAAAAAAAAAAAAATCTGATTTTTTTTTCATACAGTTACCTGGGGCAGAGACCACTGACTGGTGAGAGTATACCAAAATTGATGTATAATTAAGCATTTTTATTTTTTTTTCATTTTTTTTAACACAATGGGCCAGATTCAGGTAGAGTTAGGCTGGAGTATCAGTGATACTCCAGCCTAACTCTCACTTTAAGCCAGCGTTTTTGTTTTCTGTAACCAGAAAACAAGAAACGCCGGGTTGGAGTTCCGATGCGATCGGCGTAATTGAATTTCGCCATCGCATCGCAACTTTAATTTAAAAATGGCGCTGGGGGCGTCCCGCTGATTTACGCCGAAAAAATATGTTAATCAGCGGGAATCGGCAATTCACGATCGTATTCGGGCGCGACGCAGTGACTTTCCGACGTTTCCGTAAGCGATACGCGGCGTAAAGATAAAGCAGCCCCCTAGTGGAGTATCCTATGTTAAGTATAGCCGTCGTCATCGCGTCGAAAAAAAAAAAATTTGCGTCGCTTGTGTAAAACGTCCATGAATGGGGATTTGACGTCATTGACGTTCACTAACAGAATTTGGAGCATGCGCACTGGGATGCATTGACAGTCAACGCATGCGCAGTACGTTCGCCGCGGGATCACGCTTAGTTAAATAATACACGCCCCGTACCTGCCCAATTTGAATTCCGCCGGCTCATTTTCGATACGCTGCCGCAACTTTAGGAGCAAGTGCTTCATGAATAACAGCACTTGCTCCTAAAATTTCGCCAGAGTAACGTAAATGAGAAACGTTACTCCAGATTAAAGATGCTCCCATCTACCTGAATCTGGCCCAATGTGACCAGATCAATATAATGTTACCATAGTAACATGGTAATAGTCTGGGGAAGTAATCTGAATTATTTTTTCGTACACATTATGTTTGCTTATAGCAGTGAATTACATTGCTATAAGCAAACATTTTACTTGGTGAAACTGATTCATTCAGTTTGTTTTGTTATGATTAGCTGTAATTGTTTAAAGCTAATCCTATGGTCCCAATGTGTAGTTTAGAGCAGTTTTTCAACTCCAGTCCTCAAGGCACACCAACAGGTCATGTTTTTAGGATTTCCCTCAGATGAAATGGCTGCGGTGATTACTAAGGGTCCTTTCACACTAGCGGACGAACGGTCCGCTAATTACAAGTCCGTTAACGGACTTGTAATTAACCCCTATGGGAGCGGATCCGTTAGCGGATGATGCATCCGCTAACATCTGCCAGATCCGCATCCGTTTTTGCGGACGGAAGAATGTCCTATTTTTCTTCCGTCCGGCCAAACGGATCGGATGCAATCGGACAGACGGTCCGTTTCCATCCGACTCCCCATAGGGGAGAGCGGAGGAGAGACAGGGCGGTCCCTGCACAGTGTGTGGGGACCGCCCTGTCCGCTGACAGCTGAGCGGAGACCCCCCGCTGAGCTGACGGAAACACGGCTCCATGTGAAAGGACCCTAAGGCAGTGAAACTGATCAAATCACCTGTGCAAAATAATGGAAAGCCTGAAAACATGACCTGTTGGTGTGCCTTGAGGACTGGAGTTGAAAAACACTGGTAGAGTATATTGCTACATCTAAATTGAAAGTAATTTTTGTTGATTACCCTAATATGTATTTAGGTGGTGATCATACCTGTCCATCAGATGATGGCCAGGTATTCCAAATTATGGTCTCTGGAAATAGATTTGGGTTTATTCAATAGGTCAAGTAACCTTATCTGGGACATTGTATTCTTATCCATGAGTCAATTCCAGATATGTTATTCTCATAATAGTATGAACAAGGTCCACACCGGATAATATTACTTGTGGTCTTAAAGCGGAGTTCCACCCATTTAAAAGTCAGCAGCTACAAACAGTGCATTCTAACTGTGCATCATGCTGTGAATGGCCAGGCAATCTTCTGGGACATGTGACATGTCCCAGAAGATTGCAGTGAGGAAGGGGGGAAAGGTGAACTTCCTTCCTGGGCCACAGAGCCCAGGGAGGAAGTGGGAGCAAGGTGCCCATAAAAACTGGGTATCCACCCCCCCAATGTGGAATGTCAGGGGGTCAACATCACTTTTCTATCTCTCAGTTTGAGAATGATGTTTGACTGATCAAGATTTCAATTCTTGATTTAATAATTTTTGACCGATGAATCACCTGATCCCAGCGTCCTATGGCACAGAAATTATAAACTTACAGTGCAGCAGCCATTACAAATGCTCTTTAAAATAAATATATATATTTCACCCGAACCGTGATAATCACTGATCAAATCAAATACTAACAGCTCTTAACTTGAAAACACCACTTTAAAGGAATAATATGCAGCCATATCCTGTAAAAAAAAAATGGAATATAAAATTCACCCACTTTGCCTAGAAAGTAAAACCTCAATTATACACCTAAAATAAGTCCAAACAAAAAAAATAAAAAAATAAAATCTGGATGTAACCCACTACTCCATCAATAAGAGTGTGGTCAGTTCCGCATTCCCAGTTAACTGTTGTAGTTTCACCCAAGCAGTTCATATAAACTAGGAACAAGCAAGATGTTATATAAATCTCAGTGACTATGGATGCTGGATAATAGGTACACACTTCTGTCACTGATCCCACTTTGTAGTCTCCCTTTGGTGGTCTACTCACCAAACAGCAACTCGTATGCAGCCTGATATAATCTCTCTGATTGCAGCCGTCTGTCACTCTCGGGGTATGTGTATGGGAAGCCGTACACCTGAATGGACCGAATGGTCGCGTGGTGACCATGCGACTTATCAGTCCATTCAGGCGTACTACTTCCCGGGACTCACGGCAGCATTTGGGACACTGTTTGCTTGGCACAAGTGAGAAAAGACGTATTACTTTATGTGACATGCTCTATGACCATTCATACATTGTAAGCACATTTTGTACAGGGGGGTTGGGCTTTTCATGTTAAATTGAATTACACTATATGGAGCTTCCCCATGCTTTTTCATATGACCGCATTGCTGCATGCACTAATCTACTGATCAACAACAAACGCATACTCCGAGAGGGACAGATGGCTGCAATCAGAGAGATTATATCAGGCTGCATATGAGTTGCTGTTTGGTGTGTAGAGTGCTGGGGTCAAGTCTTTGGACGTTATTGTTATTGTAATTCCCTGCGTACGCCACTGGGTGGTGCGCAGCGAGGAAAAACAGTGCCGTCGCATTGCTGAGGATTAGATGCGTGTACCCGACGGCCGCGGTGTCCGTCAGGTACAAGCGATCGACAGTGACAGAGCAGGGACGTGGAGCTCTGTGTGTAAACACAGAGCTCCACATCTTGTCAGGGAGCGGAGACTGATGCTGTTTCCCTTGTACATAGGGACACAGCATCGGTCACCTCCCCCAGTCAGTCCCCTTCCCCTACACAGTTAGAACACACCCAGTGAATACATTTAACCCCTTCCTCGCCCCCTAGTGTTAACCCCTTCAATGCCAGTCACATTTATACAGTAATTAGTGCATATTTATAGCACTGGTCGCTGTATAGATGTGAATGGTCCCAAAAATGTATAGAAGTGGGGGGGTTTCTCGCGCCAAAAACAATGGGGAGGGGGGTTGGTTGTGTAAAATTGTTGTGAACTTTTACTAAAGCTGCTCCCTAGATAATGCAGAAAACTGGATTATGAATGTGAACATGTGAAAAAAGGGGCGCTAACTGCTCCTATATTATACATATATTATGCAAACATTAAAGTGAACAGTGAATTATGGAACAAAATAATTATTTTAGTGACACAACAGTATGAGCAAAATAAATATCAAACAGGTGTATGCTATATACGTGCAGATAAATTAAGGTGAACAGTGAATAATTGTACAAAGTCCATCAAATGAAAAGTGCATTGGTGTGTTGGAATTCAATGGTATTCTTAAACGTGCTGAGTGTTGAATCATCCATATATAGAAATCCACCTTCACCAAAGTGCCACCGCTAGTGAGGATAGATGGCTCCTTACCCAGTGTAGTTGACCTATTGCTATGAATAAGGTCAAAATGAGCTCAGGTTGCAGCTGCTGGCCACGGTAGACTCGATAGTAGACCCAGTAGGAAATGGATTTCATAAAATGAAAGAAAATGCTTCCATAGTATAAAACCTTTATTTTGTAAAAAATGATATTGTCAACATACTGTATGCTGAAGAAACTAAATGCAACACAATTATAATATTTATTTAAGAAAGGTGATTTTAATCAGTTTTTTGATCCTCGAGTGGATTCATCTTCGGGAAAAACGCACATTTCGCATTCAGCACTTCCTAGATTAAAGCAGAAATTATCCACAATGACATTATTTTATTTATGGCGTATATTACATCCCTCTGAGAAAGATTATACTTTCTTTTCTCCAGTTCATAAAACACACAGTAGGTTGGATTATATTTTTGTATCACAAACATTATTAGATGCTACTCTGAAAATTAGCATTAAACCTAAAATTTGGTCAGATCACTCACCTGTTCTCTGTGTGCCAGTAAAATATCTTGACAACTTAACGATAATTTATTAGAAACCCACTGTGTGTAACTGATATTAAAAAAGCTATAATGCATTTTGTAGAAGATTAAAAAAAATCTCAGATTTAGAAGTAATTCATAAAAAATAGTAATAGTGATAAAGCTAGAATTGAACTTGCCAACGCTAGAAGTCAACTTTTGCGTTTACTTAACCAACAGTCTTTAAGAACATTTCACAAACCAATTCTAAAACTGATTATTCTTCCATGGAGATGGAAAAAAAAATGATTTCATATATAGAGGAAACCGCTCTACCAAATCTTGACTTGGCCACTTGTTCTTTCCTAGAGGTTTTTTTTTACCCCTGAAGAACTGCTAAGTTTTTTAAGACTGCTAAGATTGGTAAAGTGCCATGACTAGACAGATTTTCTACTCAGTTCTATAAAATCTTTTCATCAGATCTGTCCTCAACTCATCTATATTTGTTTAATTCAATCTCAAAATTTCAGTCTTTCCTGCCTGAAACATTAAAGGCTTATATTTTGGTTATTCTGAAACCTGGGAAAGATGAAACAAACCCAAATAGTTATTGTCCTATCTCATTGCTGTATCAAGTCATAAAGCTTTATGCTAAAGTTATTGCTAATAGGCTTCAACCTCTATTGCCTCAAATAATTCTTACAGATCAAACTGGTTTTGTGAGATCTAGTGAGACTCAAGATAACACTAGCAAGACTCTCTCATTAATCTCCTTGGCACAGAAACAACAAATTACAGCTTGCCTGCTAATAATCAATGCCGGAAAGGCATTCAATCGTTTAAATTGGAGATTTTTATTTCACTCACTTTGCTAAATTAATCGCGGAGAACGTTTGATAAACAAAATCATGGCACTATATACAACACCTTCTTCCCAAGTCCGAACAAACGGTACCTTTTCTCTATATTTTTAAGATTAAAAATGGTACCCATTAGGGTTGTCTATTATCTCCATTACTTTATGTGATTACAATGGAAGATCTAGCAATAGCTATACATAATAACCCTTCTATACATGGTATTATTAATAATGAGGTAGACTTAAATCATCACCAAGGCTAAGTATTCCTTCTGTATTAAAAGAAAATCAGTTAATTTGGATATGTAAGTAACTTTAAGGTAAATCTAACTAAATATGATTTATTAAATATCTCACTACCTAGAGATGAGGTTTCTTCATTGGTAACGCTATTTTCTTTTCACTGGCAAGAAGTAGCAGTGGAATATCTAGGAGTTCCATTCTTTATTACAAAACCTTTACCCATCAGTTTTCTTTTTTTTTTTTTTTTTTTCCTCAAAAAAGTTTATTAAACAGTAAGGTATACGTACATACAGTGTCAAGTAACATAAAGATCGAGATTACAGGATGAGCTTGCGGGCGCAGCCGCTGCTTTTCTGTGAGCATAGTAACTTAGGATATAAAAAAGGTTATTACATCCATAGAGGGAATAAACAAAAAAGAACATGAGTCAACTGGTAAACGTTGCCAGGCATAAAACAAACTTTGTGTATTGGTGTAGTGGGTGGGGGTGAAATATGACAATGTCTGAATCACTTCTATTTCGACTTTAGACCAATGGTGGAGTATCCGATTGTCATTACAGTGTGTAACCGGGGGAACCCTGATGACAGGAGGAAGAGAGTAGGAATCAAGTATGTTTTCGAGGGGTACTACTTACGTGGTGTCGTGTAAGAAAAGGCTAACGACTAATGAGGCTTGGGGAAGTACGGTCTAGAGTATGTAGGGGGCTCAGAAGGGCGCCAAAGGGGGGGGGCATAGACAAAGATTGAAAAGGGGAGAGAGGATGTAGGGGACCAGACAACAATAAAAAACAAAAGGGGGGGGCGAAGAGTAGGCGGGATGGTAGGGGAGTGTAGGGATATCTCATAGTGTGTTTGCAGTCTGCCCCGTAACTCGTCCCGTTCTTATTTTTTTTTTTCCCAGCCCCCCCCCCCTTTTTTTTTTTTTTTTTCCTTTTTCTCTTTCCCGCCCCCCTATTGTTCCCACCCCCCTCCCTGCTTCTCAAGCGTTTACTTTTTCGGGTCAGGCCGTCTGTTTTTTTTTTTTTTTGAGAATTTACTTATCTGTCTCTGATGTTACACGAACAAAACTTTCAGTTGTTTTAAAAGATCTCCAATGGTCCCAGGTCTTTTCTCCCCTCCCCTCCTCTTCTTCCCCCAAGTCGGCCCTTCTCAGATACTCCATCTCCGAGATATGGTCGACCCGGTGTATCAGTTCTTTTATGGGGGGCTTCTGCGGGTGTAACCAAAATTTCGGGATTAAACCCTTTTCTGCATTTAGAATTACTGGGACCAGTGTCGAACTATATTTCTTTTCTCCTTTTACTATCCCTTGTCCGTGAAACAGACATGTCTGGGGGTCTAGAGGGATCTTTTCTTTTGTAATTTCTTTTATTAGATCGAGAACTTCTTTCCAGTATTCCTGTACTCTCGGACATTCCCACCAAATATGCAACGTAGTCCCCTCTTGATTACACTTCCTCCAACACAAAGGGGAGTTAGTTGAATGTATTTTGTTTAATTTAACCGGGGTCAGATGCCATCTCATCAAGCATTTATAATTAGCTTCTATTGTTGTAATATCTTTAGCATAACTAAAAGTAGCTTTAATCATTTGTGTGTCTTCAATCTTTTCCCTAATGTCTTTCCCCCATTTCTCTATGCTTCGTATTGCTCCCTTTGACCCTAATTCTATCAATATTTTATAGATCATCGCTATTCCATGCTGTAATGGTTTTCCGGTGGAACAGAGTTTTTCTATTGGGTTCCATGCTGTGTCACCTCTTACTGGTGCTGGCAGTGTACTAACAAAGTGCTTCAATTGTAGGTATTCCCAGTCGGTTATGTTTTGAGCCCCTTCTACTGTGGGTATATCTTCTTTTTTTTTTTTTTTTCCCTTGTGTGACTATTTCCCCCAACCTTAGACTACCTAATTTATTTCCCAATTTAGTCCTATTTCCTGGTGCAAAAAAATCTGTGTTAGCTAATGGAATTAATGGGGAGTTATATTCCCATTTTTCCTGTTTACACATTAAGTCCCATATCTTAAGGACCTGCTTTGTGATGCTATGAGTGTCTGTGTTACTTATCCTAAATTTTGGTGGAATCCAAACTATTGTATTTAATTGTTGCTTACTTTTTTTTTTTTCCATTTGTGCCCATTTTTTTAACGTGTTCCTATTTGTCCATTCCACAAGTCTTGCTAGAATTACAGCCTGGTAATATCTTTTTGTATCAGGGAGGGCTAATCCTCCTCTTTTTTTTTCTCGGGTAAGGGTTGCATAGCTTATTCTTGGTTTTTTATCTTGCCAAATATATTTTATAATTATGGTTTTTAGTATCTTGAAAAAGCTTTGTGGGATGTTAATTGGGAGCATTTGATAAATATATATAATCTTAGGTAACAACATAATTTTAAACGCGTTAATCCTCCCCATCCAGGAGATCTGTCTTTTATTTAATTTTTTTACGTCTCGTCTTATTTCATTTAGTAAAGGAATATAATTGGCCTCATAAAGGTCTTCTAGTTTGGGGGTTATTTTTATGCCTAGATAGGTAAATGATTTTTGTTCCCACGTAAAGGGGAATGTTTTATGTAATTCCGCCTCTTCCTCTGTCTTTATTCCTATATTCATAATTACGGTTTTTACTGGATTTATTTTAAAATTTGAGAGATCCCCGTATCTTCTTATTTCCTCTAATATTTTAGGTATAGATATTTTTGGTTTGGTCACGTATAGGAGCACATCATCGGCATATGCTGTCACCTTATGTTCCTCCTCTCCCACTCTCACCCCCCCTATGTCTGGGTCGTCCCGTTCTAATTGCGTTTGTCCGCCCCAGCTCTCAGGGATCTATGATATCTCCGCCACAGCCACCATCCTAAATTCCTCTGTGGTAGTGTAGTGTAGCCAACATGACCAGGTCTCGGTATATTTGGAGGGATTGTCATGTGCCTGTGGATCAGGTTTTCCATGTCAGTGATTTGGGTGATGCGTCTGAACCAGTCTGCTATCGTCGGTGGCTCAGGGGCCTGCCACTTCGCGGGGATGCAAAGCCTTGCTGCATTTATCATGTGCATCGCTAGAGAGCGGAAGTATGTCCTAAAGGGTAAATTAGAGTGATAAAGTAGAAAAAAGATGAAGTAGTAAAAATTTTAAATGCGTTTTCTTGAGCTTGTACATTCACTGTTCCTTTGTGAATACAAGTAAGTATACATTCCCAGTCTTGTGTTGATAAATCTATGGACAGTTCTGTTTCCCATTTGTGACTCGCCGAGTTGTTTTTAGAGTCATCATACGGGAACAGAAGTGTGTAAATAGACGAAATGAGGTGCGAAAGAGGTCCAGTGCACGTGCAAAGAGTTTCAAATGGGGTTTGTGGGCGAGACCAAGTAGGGTTCGAGCTGTGGTTTCTGAAGAAATGCCTGATCTGAACGTAAGTCCATAATGGGAAAGATTCATTCCTCATCCTTAGTTTCAATGCGTCAAATGTAAGAAGTCGGTCTCTGTCAAAGAAGTGGCCTGCACGCACGTGATCGTGGGGCCAAATGTCAGCTAGGAAAGAGGGGGATAGTCCCGGGGAGAATTCTGGGTTGAGACGGAGTGGGGTCAAGGGGCCATCAATGGAGGAGATATGATAGGTATCACATGCCTTTTTAAAGGTGATCAGAGTTGGGGCTATGAGAGGGTGAGTCCAGCATGAAGGGGGAAGGAGATTAGATTTGATCCACGAGGTGTGGGCCAGCGGGGTGGACAGAAAAGTGTGTTCTAGCTTCACCCAAGCTTTGGAGGAGGCGTGGGCGTTCCAGTCCACTATCCTGGAGAGGTGACATGCTTGCTGATATCTGCGCAGATCTGGAAGGCCCAGGCCCCCCTTCAGCTTCGGCACCACCAATTTATCATAACCTATTCGAGGTCTGCACCCTCCCCAAACAAAATCTGAGCAGGCTCTTTTACAGGACGAGAAGAAAGCTGGAGGGAGTTGAATAGGTAGAGTTTGAAATAGGTAAAGGATCCGGGGTAAGATGTTCATTTTGATAGCTGACGCCCTGCCAAACCACGGGAACAGTCCCGTGGACCAGTTTTTAAGATCTTTTTGGATGTTTTGTAATAGGGGAAGGTAGTTGGTCAAGTAGAGGTCCACCAGAGAGGTGGTCAGTTTAATACCTAAGTACGTGAGTGGGCCAGTGGACCATGTGAACGGAAAGTTTTCTTGGCATTGCAAACGTATATTGGGGGGTAAGGTGATATTAAGAGCGTTAGACTTCGAAAAGTTAATTTGTAGATTAGCCAGACGATTAAACGTAGTAAGGTCTGCCAGTAAGTTAGGTAAGGTGGTAATCGGTTCTGAGAGGAAGAGTAGAACGTCGTCAGCGAAAGCTGCAATTTTGTAGGTTTGGTCGTTAATTTCAATTCCCTTAATATTGGGATTGGCTCTTATGCGTCGCAGAAGTGGCTCTAGTGTAAGGACGAATATAAGCGGAGAAAGGGGGCAACCTTGGCGTGTCCCGTTCGATATGGAGAAGGCATCCGATAGGTGGCCGTTGACGCGTACCCTAGCCGTAGGACCAGTATAGAGAGCGAGTATAAAATGTAGTAGGCGCTGGGGAATCCCCAGGAAGGACAGCGTCTTCCATGTAGTCCCAGGCCACTCTTTCGAATGCCTTCTCCGCGTCCAGTGAGAGTAGGAAACCACTTTGTTTGTTCGTTGGGAGCCAGTGGTGAATAGTGTTGCTCACGAATATTCGCATTGCGAATATTCGTTACGAATATTGCATATTCGAGTATTCGCGAATAACTTGAATATCGCGGTGAATATTCACTATTGCGAATATTCGTATTTTTTCAAATTTATTTTTAAAACAGATCACATCCTAGTGATCTCCATCGACGTCTAAAAGCATTGCTGGTATAATTAGAGACCCTGGGCCGAGTAGCTGAGACGATCTTTTTATGTTGCCGAATATTCGCAATGCGAATATTCGTATTGCCATGAGCTTTGCCTTAATCTTAGTAATTCACAAGTTGCCGCTAATATGAAACCAAGTATCAAGCGCAGGGATGCTCAATATCACTAAAAAAAGTGTGTGTGTACTACAGCTAATACATAAGCTATTAAATTAAAACCTAAGATAATATGACATATGTAAAATAAAAAGAAAAAACATAATAATAATAACACAAGTCCTTCAGCAAGTCCTATAAATAAAGGTTTGGAGAGCACTTATATAAACAGGTTCTGCCTTTAGGCTTGCATTAATAAAAATAAAATGTTTTTTTGCCTCGACGGGATCCCCTAAGAGGACCTCACTCACCAGATAGACGAGTATGATGTGCAGTCAAACACTTGCTGTAATGTGGCTGGAAGGCTCCTCACAGTCTCCGCTCATCACTGGTCTGTGTTGAAATCTGCGACAGTGAGCGGGAACCGCCGTCGAAGAGCACGAACGAAGAAGCTGAAATGCACCTGCGATCAAAATGCCAGGACTCACAAACGTGAGCTTAGCTGGGAAGAGTCAGCCCAGTGATGTGTGGTATCTGCCTGTCTTGCTAAAAAAACAAAAAACACTCCTTTCTCACATTTCTCCCCCCCCCCCAATAAAGTTTCCCCCCCCCCACATCAGCAAGTATGAGCAGCATACGTGGCCGTGGCAGCAGGTGTAGGGGAGTTACTCCCAGTGCTGGGTCGCTGCCAGCACGGGGTACCTCTCCGCCCCTACTAGTGGTAGTGGATCAGGTGAAAGGGGAGTCTGCCTCATCCGCAAGTTTTTTTCCTCGGCAGCCGCCCGATATTGCCTTCTCAGGCTCCAGTAGTGTTGGAGTATATGGGGCACAGCAGTGCCACAGAGTCGTCAGTCCCGACTCCCAGTAGCACCACCAGTACACCAGTGCCTTTAGGACCCGCCCCCAGCCCCCAAGGGTCCAGCCTCTTACTGTTTGACAGCGACAGTGTGAGGGATATCTTGGGGGAGGTCCTGCATCAGGCAGACATCCAGTTGTGTACTGATGGTCAGGACCTTTTGGAAGGGATGATGGAGGAGGAGGATGTGGTACCTGCTGTCAGTATCCCAGAGACATCCCTTCCAAGTGGTGCTGGTGTTTTTGGGCAGGAAACACCCGCACCTAGTCAGACCCAGGCGTCGGTGAGGGGACAGCGGAGCCAGGCTAGCGGCTCCATGTCAGCTGTTTCCCTCAGACCACCACATTTTAGCCCTGGGTCTGACATATCTGGGGGCGAAGAGGAGGGTGACCCAACATGGGTGCCACCTGACTTGTCGGTTCACAGCAGCAGTAACGACGAGGAAGGTAGGCACCCTGGGGAAACGGTGCACCAGGTCATCAGGGAGACCAGCGTCAGGGTCTCCACTGGTGATGGCAGCAGGAGGTGTCAGCAGCAGCAGCAGCAGGCAGCTCCACCTGTGTGCACCGAGTCCCAGCAGGTGCAAGTCAGCGGCACCCCATCTGACAGGAGGGCGGCGCTGAAGTCACCTGTCTGGGCCTACTTCACCCTGGTAGCAGATAACCAGACCATAGCCATCTGCCATATCTGTCGTGCCAGGGTGAAGAGAGGGAAGTGCTTGGCTTGGGTGGGTACCACAGCTCTGAACCAGCATCTGCGAATCAACCACTGGCGGGAGTATGACCAGATGAAGCATGGTGGTGGTAGCAGCGCCACCACCACAAGTGTGCAGGGTACAGCAGCCCCTGCCACAGCTTCATCTGTTCCCAGCAGGTCATGCCCCCCAGCTCTAGTAGAGGTACTGGTACCGGCAGCCAGACCTCTACTTCCACAGCACCCTCCTCTTCTGTGTCCTGCACTGCTGTCCGGCGCCAGGCGTCGCTTTCCGACGCCTTCGAACGCACCACTCCCTTCCCCCCTGGAGACCGACGTGTGCGTTCCCTCAATGGGCTCCTGGCAAGGGTTATTGCCCAACATCTGCTTCCCTTCAACATTGTTGACTGCAACCCCTTCAGGCAGATGTTGGAGCAGGCCCAACCCCAATGGCGTGTCCCCAGCCGCCATTTCTTTGCCAGGACTGGTGTCCCTGCCCTACACCAGCACATTGTGCAGAATGTAACCCTGTCGCTGGATCATGCTGTCAGCGACAGGGTGCATCTCACAATGGATGGCTGGACCAGCAGGCATGGGCAGGGCCGGTACATCAGCTTCACGGCCCATTGGGTTTCCCTCCGAGGCGCCGGGGAGGGATCGGCGGCATCAGATTTTGTGGTGCCGCCCCGGGGTGTCCAGGGGAGAACTGCTGGTCTCCCTCAAGCCACTGTCTCCGCAGCTGCTGAGCCTCACAGCAAGCGCCCCCGTAGCTACTCAAGTGTGGGGCACGTGCACTTTCAGGCCGTGCTCCAGCTTGTTAGTTTAGGGGACTGGAGACACACTGGACAAGAAGTGCTGACCGCACTTCAGGCTCAGGTCCAGAAGTGGCTGACACCCCGAAGGCTCCAGGCAGGTATGGTTGTCTGTGACAACGGCAGCAACCTACTCTCCGCCCTCCAGGCTGGCAGTCTGACCCACGTGCCCTGTCTGGCACATGTCCTCAACCTCGTGGTGCAGAAGTTCCTGCGCACCTATCCCGGGTTGAGTGACATTGTGCTAAGGGTACGTAGGATTGCCAGCCACTTCAGGCGCTCCCCAACCGCTACCGCGTCCCTGTCCAAGTTGCAGCGGGACAACAGCCTGCCCCTTCACAGGCTGATTGTGGACAGTGTGACGCGGTGTAACTCCACCCTCCACATGCTGAAGAGGTTGTGGGAGCAGCGAAGGGCGGTGAAGGAATACCTGCTGGAGCAAGGCACTGCCGGGCCGTCACAAACACTCCCGTACATCACCAGTGCGGAGTGGGGGCAGATACACCAGGTCTGCCATGTGTTGGCCCCTTTCGAGCAGGCGACCAAGATGGTCAGCAGGGAGCATGTCGGCCTCAATGACGTGCTCCCTATAGTGTTCCTGCTGGACAGGGCACTAGATCGCCTGCTCGAAGCTGGGGAGAGTGCCTTGGTGGAGCAGGAGGAGGCAACACTGCTCCACCAAGACCAGGCCCAGGACGAGGAGGAGGAGGATCATGATGATGAGGAGGTTACTGGTGATGTCCTGGAGTCAGGGCCTGGTCAGGAGGGAGAGCCGGTGTTGGGGGCACCGATAGTCCGGGGGTTGGGCATCTCTGAGCGCGAGCAGCATGAAGACTCAGACATCATGGACCCGGTCAGCCATGAGGAGTCACAGCGGGCTGTGCTCTTCCCCATGGCTGCCCACATGCTGAGATGCCTCAGGAGGGACCCCCGGGTTATGACTATCAAGGAGAGGGATGAATTTTGGATGGCCACCCTTTTAGATTCAAGATGCAAGGGGAAACTGGAGCAGTTCCTCCCAGCCAGCCGGAGGCAGCACCGGATGGAGAAACTGCAGGCACGCATAGTCAGCCGGTTGGAGCAGGCAACTCCCCGGCCTCCAGTTGTCCCCCCTCATCTCACCCAGCAGGTGGCTGCACCCAGCAGCAGCCGAGCAGGGGACCTAATGGGTGAGATGAGGATGTTCTTCCAATCTGAGCGACCCAGTACCAGCAGCAGCAGTCACCACCAGCGGCTGGCCCACATGGTGGCAGACTACATGGGGTCTGTCGGTGCTTCTGACAGTATGAGCACCGACGACCCCATGGAGTACTGGGTTGCCAGATTGGACACCTGCCGCGAGCTCGCTCAGTATGCGCTGGAGTTATTGTCTTGCCCCCCCTCCAGCGTACTATCTGAGCGAACATTCAGCGCGGCAGGTGGGGTGGTCACGGACAAGAGGACTCCGTGGACAGACTCACATTCATCAAGATGAATGAGTCCTGGATCGGCGGTGACTTTCTGGCACCCGCCGTCGGTTCAGGGTGCTGAAGGGTCCCTTGTCATTCATTCCCTCTCCTTGCCGCTCCCTCCACTCTTGCCCGAGTGATTTGACACTATATTGTCTACTATTAGTACTACTGCTGCTGCTCACGACACCTATGTCACGAGTTATTTGCCACTATATACTACTATTACCACTACTGCTGCTGTCAAGTCTTGCCCAAGTGTTTAGATGATATCTAGTACTATTACCACTACTGCTTGTAAATGTTGCCTGTGTGATAATTACATTATATTTTAATACTACTGCTGCTGCCTTCATGCTGAGTAATGCTTCATGACCTCTCTGGCACAGCGGATCCACCAACAGCCTCTGCTACAAGCTACCAGACCGGATCGTAACAGCAAGTGTGACTAAAAGACTGAACTTTATGTTAAACCCTGGTTTGCGGCCTTTATACTGCAACCATTAGCCTGTCTGCAAGAGCAAATCAGCACTCTCTCTCTCTTTCTCGCTCTCTCTCTCTATATCTATATATATATTGTAGCGTTTGTTATAATAATTTTTCAACAGTTTAGTTTGTGTTATTAGTGTCTGTGTCCGTGTATTTTAGTTTGTCTTAGGTTTGTGTTAAATAAAATAATAGTATAAAATGTTTTTGGTTATTATGAAGTTAGATGTGTTGATGTTGATGTTGATGTGTTAGATGTGAAGTTAGATGTGTTGAAAAACCTAACAATCTCAATAAGAAAGGAAACATTTTAAAAGAATAACATTTTTTATAACAAGAAAAAAAAATTACATGTATTTTTGCATTAGCTTGTGAAGCTCAGCCATCGCTTCCAAATTCTTCCTCTGCTGTTGCTCCAGCTGTTGGTTTTGGAGGTCTAATAATCGCATTTTTCCGGCAATTTGAGAGGATTTTCTCATTGGTCCTCTGGATGAGACTGTAATTTTCCTCCATCTTTTTGAAAACTGTTAGGATATAAGAAAAAAAAATTAGGATTAAATGCTGTCCATTTTTATATCTACATCTTATTGTTGAAATGTTATTAATCTTTGTGCACATATTTACCCTCCTGCCTGGGGCTCACAGGAACCGTCTCATCCTCCTGCTCCTCTTCTCCATCACCCGATTCACCAGGAGTTTGTGGGGGGGGGTTGCAGCTCCTCCTCTTGCTCCTCAACAGGAGCTGGGGTGGTAAACACTGGGAGGGCCCTGGCTGCTCCTCATCCCTCTCCTCCTGTGCATCCTCCTCCTGCTCCTCCTGTGCATCCTCCTCCTGCTCCTCCTCTTCATCGTCCTCCTCCTTCTAATAACGTATGCAAATTCTGTGCAAATTTATGAATACAAATTTATTTATATAGACAGTTAACCAATGGGATAATGTTATACTAAAGGGTCTTGCTGGCACTACAGGGGACTGAGTGTGAGCTGGGCTGCCACCATGGTAAAATGAGCTGTTTGTGTTTCCTTTGTATTATTCTGACGATCTCATGTTAAAAAAAGGGCCTGATGGAGTACACGGGATTACTATGATAACCCCACGCCTAGCACAGGAATTTAGTGGTAATTGAGTTATAAAATACCACCCCTTCCTCTTTAACCCACCACACCACCACTTTAATTCCATGGTTTAACTTGATGGAATAATGTCTTTTTTCAACAGTACTATGAATACCTTGGGTGGTGATATATGTTACCACAACATGGCGTCTGGGTTAACAACATCTGCCCTAAGGTTAATAACATATGACCTTACATAACTGTCACCAATAACTTACCTGGATGAAATTCATCTCGGATCTGTCTGACCCGGGCCATGTGGCGCCTCTTTAGGTCTGACCACTTTTTTAGGGTGGCCATGTGGTCATGTGTGCGGCCATGAACTTGACGTAACTCCCGCAAGAGGGAGCGGACTATTTTTTTTTTGTCCTGCTGGCTCCGGGTTTCATCATATCCCTGTTGCAGGAACCTCTGCAAGATGAAGAACAAAGTATATTATAATACTTTTGTTTAAACCCTTATGGATATATGACGTAAATGTATGGTATTCAACAATTGGAAGCATTCTCGCCTTATTAATCACTGACAGGGGTAACATGACAGATTTTATATCTTGCCATTTTGGTCACCACCTTTTTTGCATAAATATAGCAGCCATTATCATTTGCATAATTATGTATAAATGAGTAACATCACAGGATACACGTATAGGGGAGAAATGAGTTGCTATTCATCTGACCGCTATAATTATTTTTTGACCCTTATACTGGGCCTGTACAATAGATTATTTTTTTTCATCCCTATCTTTATATATGAACAATAATATGTTTGTTTCTTTTGACTTTTTGATGAATTAATTTTGAATAAATAATGGAGTTGATGTTATCTAAAAACTACAACTACCAGCATGTTCTGATACACCATGTAGCTCACCGTCACCAGCTGTACCACAATTATACTTTAACTCCCAGCATGCCTGGACAGTCAATGGCTGTCCGATAATACTGGGGAGTTGTTTTGCAACAGCTGTAGGCTCCGTTTAGTAAACAGTGCCTGTAACGGTCACCACCGCTTACGACCTTCCATCCAACCACGACAAGCTTATCCGACACACCAACAACCAGGCAGACATGATCCATTCCATTTCCCAGAATAAACGAGACTGCGCTCCGTTCTCTAGTTTCCAAAATGTATGAATGACTTTATTGGTTTTCTTAGCTTGCTTATATATCCAGTACAGCATAATACAGTTCATCACAGGACAATGCAGTCCCCACCCCCCTATTCATTCACTGAGGATAATTCTTTAATTGGTAGCTAGACATGACGGCACCGCATCATCAATAGAGTTCAATTAACCTTGAATAATAACACAGACATCTAGTTGAATAAGTTATCTAGACAGCTTTATCACACAATGGCAGAGTCTTGTGAGAGTGGGTGCAATCAACACCTTTTCAACGGAATGTCTTTACAGTGAATAGCCAACACCTTAAGATATTTCAATAGCCGATTATACAAAGGTATGAGTCACTGTCTGGTTGACCTGGTCATGTCATCATGAACTCCTTGTGATATCTCAGTCCTGAAATATGAAGTATTAATAATGTCCCATCTGTTAGTAAAGGAATTATAATTCACTATTAGCCACCCTACACCCAAAAGGGCACAGGGTAGATTTCGACCCAAGAGTTATTGTTGCTGCTGGCACAGGAGTATCTCTCATCCTTCCAACATCTCTGGGTGTCGTACCAGACGGTTTTCTTTTTTAGTGTGGAGGGGAGGGGGGCTATGTAGGGGTATGTATATATGTTGTGTTTTTTTTAATTTTTATGTAGTGTGGTGTAGTGTTTTTAGGGTACAGTCAGAGGGGCGTGGGGTTCACAGTAGTTTCCCACTGAGGGTTTGAGCTGCAGCGCCAAATTTGCTTTAGCTAGAAGCACACTGTAAGCCCCAGCCCATGTGAATGTACCCTGTACATTCACATTGGGGGAGAGGGGGGGGGGTTATTGCAGCCAGTTGCATGCAGGGAGTTGTAGTTTTGCAACAGCTGGAGGCACAATGGTTGCAAAACACTGCAAATTTGTTACCTAACTCAGGGTTTCAAGACCAGCTGTTGCAAAACTACTACTCCCATCAGGCATGGTCTGTCAGTGCATGCTAAGAATTTTACTTTTGCTGCATCTAGAGTGCCACAGTTTAGAGACCCATGTATAGTGGTCTGAAAAATGTGGGCCTGCAGAACTTGCAAAACTAGAAGTCCCAGCATGCCCAGGCATGCTGAAAGTTGTAGTTCTGCAACATCTAGAGGGCAATATGTATTCGAACGTCTTGGGCCTTAAGGACCCTGAAGTCAGGACGTTCGCATACGTCCTATGTCCACAACATGTTAATTATGCTAAATAGGAAAGTGCCTAAATACACATTTACCAACCAGGGTGTCTGCAGCTGTCCAGGCATGCTGGGATTTGTAGTTTTGCAACAGCTGGAGACACACTGTTTGGGAAATACTAATATCTGATCTTATATCCTAACTTTTAAACTAGTCTAAAATGCAGTTAAAGATAATGAAATAACAGTGGTGAAATTACTTACACTAATCAGCAGTTTTTCCTCACTGGATGAAAAGTTACTCCCCACCATCTTCGCTTCGCAAGGCAGCACAAAATAGCGATCCGAAAATAGACTGGCAAAGATCCAGGAACTGATCTCCGTTTTCGCGTGTTGTTCGCGCGCATGCGCGGACGAGAATTTCGCAATCAATTTCGCATTCGCATTAGCGAAATTTTGCAATTTTTTTTTTCTATAACATATCACGAATATTCGATAATAACGAATATTTCACGAATATTCTTCTAAATATTCGTGAAATATCGCGAAATCGAATATGGCGTATTCCGCTCAACACTGGTGGTGAACCGATAGTGCTTTGAGGGTATTGTCCCTCGCTTCCCTGCCCGGGATGAAGCCCACCTGGTCTAATCCCACTAATCGAGGCAGAAGAGGGAGAAGGCGGTTTGCCAGGATTTTTGCGAACAATTTAAGGTCCACGTTCAACAGGGAGATGGGCCGGTAGTTCATAACCAAGGAAGGATCTTTACCCGGCTTTGGTATTACTGAAATGTAGGCCGCAAGCAGGTCATGCGGGGGTGCAGAGGAAGAGTCTATGGAATTAAAGGCGGATGTGAAGTGGGGAATGAGAAGGTGGGAGAAAGATTTGTAGTATCCAACCGTCAACCCGTCGTGGGCCTGGACTTTTTCCCTGTTTCATTTGTTTCAATGCGGTTGTTGCTTCCACAGTAGTCAAGGGGGCATCTATGCCAATGGCCAGGGATTCCGGAATAGGAGCGGGGCTGTATTCCGTTAGAAAGTCACTAATGGCCTTTTTCCTGGCTTGGCAGTCCGAGGGAGAGTCGTTGGGGTGTAAATTATATAATTTCGAGTAATAGGACACAAAGAGGTTGGCTATGTCGGGGGAGGAAGAGATTTTTTGGCCTTTAGGGTTTGTTAGAGAATGGACTGTGTTGGAAGCCCTTCTAGATTGTAGCTCCTTGTTGCTAAACTCATAAAAGATCCGCTTGGAAAGGATGTATTTGCGTTTGATATGTTTTCCCAATAGCTCTAAGGCCTCGTACACACAATCAAATCTGTCCGCAGGAAACGGTCTGCTGGACCGTTTCAGCAGACAGATTCGATCGTGTGTACGGCCGAGCCTGACGGATTTGGCCACCCGACAGATTTCAAAGCATGCTTTGAAATCTATCGGGTGGGAATCCGTCCGCCCGACATGTCTGCTGGTTAGTACACTTACCAGCAGACATGTTGTCCCGCACCGCCGTCGAATGGATTCGGCGCATGCGCGGAAGTGTTTTACTTCCTGGTGCGGTGACGTGGCAGCGTCAACGTCACCGCCACGTCACCGACACGTCAGCGCGCCGTCTGCTGGCGGGGATTTTGGTTTGCTCGTGTGTACGAGGCCTAAGGCGGCGTACACACGATCGGATATATCCGATGAAAACGGTCCGCGGACCATTTCCATCGGATATGTCCGATCGGGAGTTTGATCCGATGGCGTGTACACACCATCGGATCAAATTCCCCGCCGCCGGAAGGCGCGGTGACGTGGCGGTGACGCGGCGGTGACGTTGACGCCGCCGCGTCACCGCAACGTCACCGCACCAGGAAGTAAAACACTTCCGCGCTTGCGCCGAATCCATTCGGCAGCGGCGCGGCGGCGGTGGGGGCCGACATGTCTGCTGGTAAGTGTACTAACCAGCAGACATGTCGGGCGGACAGATCCCCACCGGATAGATTTCAAAGCATGCTTTGAAATCTGTCGGGTGGAGAAATCTGTCCGCTAGCCCATACACACGAGCGGAGATGTCTGCTGAAACGGTCCATCGGACCGTTTTCAGCGGACATATCCCCTCGTGTGTACGCGGCCTAAGAGTTCAGCTCTAGCTAGTTGGAGCTGCTGTAAGTGTGAGAGTGCCAGGGATCGTTTATGCAGCCTTTCCAATTGATAGATGCGAGAGGTGAGGACCGAGATGTGTTGGCGTCGCATTAGTTTGCGTTTGGTTGCTGCAGCTATCAGGATTCCCCTGATGACTGATTTGTGTGCTTCCCACGTGATGAGTGGGGAGGTGTCAGCGGGTTTATTGTCCTCGAAATAGTGTTGTAAGTGGAGGGCAATATCAGCGGATATCAGGGAATCCGTAAGTAAAGATGGATCTAATCTCCAAGAATAAGACGGGGGGTGTCGTTCTGGGAGAGCCAGTGTTACGGAGATCGGGTGGTGGTCCGAAATGACCATAGGATCGATGGAGGCTCATTCCAGGACTGAGAGATCGTTCTGGGATAAAAAGAGGAAGTCAATCCTCGAGTACTTATTGTGTGGAGCTGAGAAATAGGTGAAATCTCTGCCTGTTGGGTGGAGAGTACGCCACGTATCATGTAGTAGTAGCGTCTGTAGTTGGGCCTTAATGTTCTTAAGAGCTGCATAGGATAGAGTTGAGGAACCGGTGGAGGTGTCCAGTAGCGGGTCTAGGGGGACGTTAAAGTCGCTGCCTAGAATGAGCATGCCTTCCTGCAAGGCCGAGCGCGAGTAAGTGATGTTCCGGAAGAAAGACACCTGTCGGACGTTGGGAGCATAAATGTTAGCCAGGGTAAGAATTCGTCCAGAAACCAGAAACTTGATAAAGACATACCTCCTGTTTTCGTCAGCTAGCGTGTCAATGATTCGTAGGGGGAAATTCTTTGCTAGAAGTATGGAGACTCCTTTAGACTTAGAAGCAGTGTTGGTGGAGTGAAAGGCCGTTGGGTAGTAGTAATTTTGCAGCTTTGGCGTTGCATCAGCGCGAAAGTGTGTTTCCTGGATGAAGACACCGTCCGCTGCAGAGCGGTGCATAACCTGTAGGAGTTGTGAGCGGCGTTCAGGGACATTAAGTCCCCGGGCATTTAGAGAGACTATTTTAACCTGGAGTGTGCCGGCAGTTTGGTTAGGCAGGGCCATCAGTATCGTACCGACATGAGTCAGGTAGCAGCAGGAGTGACCCCCGAGAGCTGAGGCAGGCACTTGGATGAGGCAGAGGCAGTCAAGTCGAAGCAGGCATGGGGAAGTGGAATATATGGGGTGAAGGTGTGTGCTAGTGAGTAGAGGATAGGAGAAGGGACAGGGGGGGGGGTGGGAATACGGTGTGGTGCCTGAGCTGTGGTAAGAGGGCAGGTATAATAATCCGGGGGCAGGTGAGAGATCACTCACCAGTCCAGTGGTAGAGAGAACCGTCGATACGGTTCTTCCGGAGAGTGTCAGTGGTATGCAGGGTGTCTAATAATGCGAGTATGATACGAAATAGGGGAAGAACCACTGTGTGGGGGTTGAAAAGACCTGGAAGGAGAAAAGTATGAGTAAAGCAGGGGGACCACCAGTTACACATCATCTGGAGGCATAAGCTATTGGTTTGGGAATCGGTTTTCAGGGTCGGGAAGAGGGCGTAGGCATTCAGAGCCAATCGGTAAGTGGTTAGAACGGGCAAGTTTAACTGGGATGGTGGGGAGAGCCGGCAGAGTCGGGGCTAGGGTTGGAGAGGAGAAGCAACAAAAGAGTCATTTACTGTGGTGGAGCACACTGCTGTGCATGTTCGGAGCCAGCTCGGACAACATGGGGAGGGATGGCAGTAATCGGGAGGGTGAAGAGGCACAAGAGGGAATAGGGATCAGAAACTGGTAGACTTATCTGACTGATCTGGATCATAGGGTCCACTATTCCTTAACGATCCCGGCGCGCCCTGCGGGGCTGCGGAGCCATCTGCGGACTGGATGGATGTGGTCTCGGCGATGAGGCAGCAGCTGGTCTTGAGGCTGACGGAGATCGGCGTCTGCAGAAGCGTGTTGCTTGTGCGTCCATCGGCTCTTCTCTGGGCGGGTGGTCACGGAGGTTCGGCAAGTAGAATTCGGCATACCAATTTGGAAGCTCCACGTAGGGGATGTCCAGCGTTCTGCAGAAGTCATTGAGTTCTTCCGGGACTCTGAGCAGGGCCGTACGTCCCGAGTGGGAGGCAGACAGGGCGAAAGGAAACTTCCAACGATATTGTATGCCCCGTGCACGGAGGGTATCCAGTAAGGGACGAAGGTCCTTACGGTGCTTGAGGGTAATAACAGAGAGGTCTTGGTAGATGTGGATGACCCCCCCCCATGCTCGAGTCGGGGTTTCTCCTGGGCCTTGCGAAGGATGTCCTCCTTCGTCTGAAAGCTTTCCAAGCAGCAAATAATATCCCTCGGGGATCTGAATCTTTGCCCCGAGGTCTAAGAGCCCTGTGGATGCGCTCCATGGGAATCGGCGTTTGTATGGGCCTGTCCAATACGTGATTGAAAAGCTCCATCACTGAGGGCAGAATACGGTTATGTTCCACAGACTCCAGGATGCCTCTCACTCTAATGTTCCGGCGCCGGCCTCTATTGTCGAGGTCCTCGACGTGTCTTTGCAAATCACGGAGCTGCAGAGTGTGTGTATCTAGCTTGTGGCTAGCCTTCCGGAGGACAGTGTGATGTTGCGCGGTGGTGATCTCAACCTCCTGCACTCTGGTTGTAATATAGCGCGAATTTCCTGACGGAGGTCTGTAATGGCGGCGAATAGGGTGTTCTTGATATCTGCCGCCACCTCATGCAGGTCAGTGAGACTAGGCTGGACTTGCGGTGGTGGTGTCCCGAAGCCCTGAGTGGGCTGTTGCGGAGCCGTGGGTGTGAGGACAATCTCCGAATAGGAGCCTGGCGGGTTTGAGGCGGGAGGGGTCGACGCCATGTTGGATCTCTGCGTCCTGAAGATGTCCGGGATTTGCGGCGGGAGCCTGCCGTTAGTGTCTCTCGGGGAGCGTGAGCGAGAGGCAGAGGAGTCTCGGGAAGAGGTCCCCATAGTGTAGAATCCGGTAGTTGGCATAAGTCACTCGTAGCGGCTGATATGCAGCTGGGGTCCGACGGAGCTCTAGAGTTAGGCATCCATCTTCCTCCAAGGCTAACCACGCCCCTGTCAGTTTTCTATAGCTTGTGACACCCAAGAGTGCAATTTTAAATTGCTATCTAGATGGTATTGCACTCCAGTTAATTTAAATCAGATTTTCCCATCACAATCAGATCTATGTTGGCTTTGTAATGTTGCTATAAGTAATTGATCTCATCTTTGGTGGGCTTGTCCCTCCATTTATAAACTGTGGGATCAAGTAATTAGCTTATATAATACTGCTGTGGGTGAATTAATCAATAATTCTGTTGAATTAGCTCTTCTTTCCTTTTTACCTCGATCACTATCTAAAACCAAAAAATCTCTTCTTTGTTTTTTTCTATCTATCAGTACCCGAACCCGAACCCAAATAATTGTAAAAAGTTCGGGTTCGGGTTCGGGGTTCGGCTATGTAACGGCACGCTGCACGGCAGCCAATCGCCATTTGTTTTACTACTGTAACTAGGAAGTCATCACAGCCATGAGTGTTAGATAGGATTATCCTGCTTGAGAAATCTACACCAGCACTGTTTCTTTCTGTGAGATCTGCATCTTATCGTTTAGGGACTGTGCATTACATCGTTTAGGGCTTGTCAGTCTGCTTTAGCTAGGCTAGAGACAGGCTGCTGCTGATTGAGGGAGAGTGTTAGATAGGATTATCCTGCTTGAGAAATCTACACCAGCACTGTTTTTTTCTGTGAGATCTGAATCTTATCATTCAGGGACTGTGCATTACATCGTTTAGGGCTTGTCAGTCTGCTTTAGCTAGGCTAGGGATAGGCTGCTGCTGATTGAGGGAGAGTGTTAGATAGGATTATCCTGCTTGAGAAATCTATACCAGCACTGTTTCTTTCTGTGAGATCTGCATCTTATAGCTTAGGGACTGTGCATTACATCCTTTAGGGCTCGTCAGTCTGCTTCAGCTAGGCTAGGGACAGGTTGCTGCTGATTGAGGGAGAGTGTTAGATAGGATTATCCTGCTTGAGAAATCTACACCAGCACTGTTTCTTTCTGTGAGATCTACATCTTATAGTTTAGGGCTAGGTTCCTGCTTGTTGCTAGAGGGATAGAATTATATAGGTGAATCTCTGCATATTTCACCAGCACTCCACCTGTCCCCTGTGATATACTGTCTGTCCAGTACATTGTTTAGGGCTAGGTTCCTGCTTCTTGCTATAGGGTAAGAATTATATAGGTGAATCTCTGCATATTTCACCAGCACTGCACCTGTTCCCTGTGATATACTGTCTGTCCAGTACATTGTTTAGGGCTAGGTTCCTGCTTCTTGCTATAGGGAGAGAAATATATAGGTGAATCTCTGCATATTTCACCAGCACTCCATCTGTCCCCTGTGATATACTGTCTGTCCAGTACATTGTTTAGGGCTAGGTTCCTGCTTCTTGCTATAGGGAGAGAAATATATAGGTGAATCTCTGCATATTTCTCCAGCACTTCACCTGTCCCCTGTGATATACTGTCTGTCCAGTACATTGTTTAGGGCTAGGTTCCTGCTTATTGCTATAGGGAAAGAATTATATAGGTGAATTTCTTCATATTTAACCAGCACTGCACCTGTCCTCTGTGATATACTGTCTGTCCAGTACATTGTTTAGGGCTAGGTTCCTGCTTCTTGCTATAGGGAGAGAAATATATAGGTGATTCTCTGCATATTTCACCAGCACTCCACCTGTCCCCTGTGATATACTGTCTGTGCAGTACGTTGTTTAGGGCTAGGTTCCTGCTTCTTGCTATAGGGAAAGATTTATATAGGTGAATCTCTGCATATTTCACCAGCACTCCACCTGTCCCCTGTGATATACTGTCTGTGCAGTACATTGTTTAGGACTAGGTTCCTGCTTCTTGCTATAGGGAAAGAACCTCCTACTCCACATGGACCTCGTCCTCCTAGGCCAAATTTTTTTTATGTTATTTTAAGTTATTTCCCTATCCACATTTATTTTCAGAGTACTTGCCATGCTCTTCCTGACATTTTGCAGCCATTTGCAGCCCTCTAGCCCTTTCCCTTAGTTTTTTAGAGACATTTTAGTAGTCAAAAGTCCGGGTCCCCATTGATTTCAATGGGGTTCGGGTTCGGGTCAAAGTTCAGGTCAAGTTCGGGTCCCGAACCCGAACTTTTTTTTCACTGTTTTTTACCGTTTTTATACCGTTTTATTTTCGTACATGCGGGATGATTCATTATTCTGTTTTATTTATTGTCGTTTCTTGTTGGACAATAATTTTTGTGAATTTTCGTCATTTTGTACTTTTGTAAATATATGGCGGGATTCGCGGCACTTTCAACATGGGGCTCATCCATATTAACTATTGTTAAGCCCCGTACACTTGGTCAGACTTTTTTGCCAACAAACATAAAAACGAAAGTTTTCCGTTCGTTTTCAAAAAATCTGTTTGTTTGTAAGCTCCATCAGAAAACCATTTTTGAGTTCAAAAGTCTGGCCAACTGATCTCCCTTCAGACGAAAATCAACAGAAAGGTTTTTTTTGGCTTTACTGTACTCGGCAGTCGGCACAAAAGAGAAGCTGATTCACTAACTACACTCACTCACTGCCCATTCAAAAAACGAATCAAGTACACAAATTTACAAACAGACCAAAAAAACGGATTTACAAAACACACAAATGAAAATATGAACATACGACTGAAAATACGAACAGAAAAAGGATTTAAAATACAGAATGCAAATCATTTGTTATAGATGTCATTTTCGTTCTTTTGCCGTTTCCGTTTTGTCGTATTTTCGTAAGATTGTCGTATCGTTCATTCGTATTTGCACTTGTTCATTATGCGGCTCATTCGTAATCCCGTCATTTTCGTATTTTGGTGCTTTCATTTTTTCGTATGTACACATTATTCCGCGGGTACGAAAATGAACAAATTCGTACGAAAATACATTCGTTACAAATGGGAACGCACATATCTACTGGAAATCTACTACTGCCCCTTCAATTGCGGAGTGGATTGAGACTCGTAATGTTATTATGCATATGGAGATACTGGTAGCTGAAAATAATGATACTACACAGAAGTTTAATAGGGTATGGCAGACCTGAATAATATTTAAAGATTCATCAAAGCTCTTGGAAATGTTTTAATTTCTAAGTTCTATTTTTGTTTAACATTTCCTAAAAGTTGAAGAAAGATTCTATACTGTAATTATATTAATGTGAGACACCATTATATATGTTTTTTTCCCAAGTTGGAGAGATGTCTTACTTTAAAAGTTAGTAATTTTAATTCTAATGAACATCTCAGCTATTAATATATATTCAGGATGAATGTATTTGTCTCTGTATAGCTTCTTTGTTGTTTTTTGTGAACATTTTTGAAAATAATAAAAACATATTGGAATGAAGCAAGTACCAGAATCATATTCTCACCGAAGGGCTTGTGGAGAATCGAGAAAGTTCAGGTGGTGGTCAAGTCAGGGACCCAACCAGCGGAGGAGACGCTTGCAGAGCAGCCTTGTGTGTCAAGCCAGGAACCGAGCCGGTTAGCAGGTGTGAAGCTTGAGCTCAGTATTGAAGAACTACAAGTAGCAGTTGTAGTGGAGTTGAAAGAACTGATACGTTTGAGTTAGGAACTGTTAAAGGACTGTTACCATAGGGGACAGCAATCCTGCATATGCAAAAGTGGCACCTTGTTGGGGCCTTTGACCTTTACGGCTGTTCTCCTGTTGAAGTCTCAGAGTCTGCCAGTTGAGTTTGCAACTATCTAAGGTTGTCCTGGCCCAAAACCTCTTTTCCCCAAAATATATAAAAAGGTCTGTCAAAAGAAATAAAAGCCCAATGACTTTCACCATCTTTGCACCCACTATGCCTCAAAACCCACCTCATATTGAAGGATGTCAGCTATCTTTGGCTTTGAAAGTTCTCATTAGACCAAAAGAGGTAAAAGATCTTGCTATGGATTTAAATAATCTGGCTCCTAGGCAGGCAGCTTCTGCACCCCAGGGGATCTGCATGGCCTTCTTGGCTTGTAGTGTAATGTAACAAAAATGGAAATTGACGCATCACAACACTGCTAAACGGTAAAGATGCAACTTTATTTTCTGACAAAAGCCAGGGGGATAATCCATCAAATAGCATAAGCATTTTGGGAGTCCAAGAATGTCCCAATCATCAAAGTTTTACTGACAACAATGTGAAAAGACTAGAAGTGAACTGAACCTTTAATGCAATTTTTTCAGTGTACCCGCAAGCTCAGCTGCTATATTCCCTTAAAACTGTGTTGGCTACTTTTTGGATTGTCCCTCTGACTTTTATCAGAATAAAGTTGTTGTATTTTTACATCTAGCAGTGGTGTGACACTTCTATTTCCATTAGTGTTACATTACACTTCAAGCCAAGTTTTTTATTGATGTGTGTTGCCCTGTTAAGGATCTTCACCCTTGCCACTGTTCTGGTGACATTACCAAAAGTGAAAGTGAAGAAAAATCCAAAATCTTGAGTTGTCAACAGAACAAGAATAAAGGGCAAATCTTCCAATGGGGTCAATAGTTCTGGTGCCCCTTCCAACAACCAGGAATTTCCCTAACCAGCTTTTGTGGCTGTGGGACAGGAAGTAAAGGGAGATCTCCCCACTGTGACACAAAAAATCAGACAGAGAATATAACTCTTCATTGGGCTAGGTTCATATGTGTGTATGTGCACACATCAGGGGTACAACATCCTATGTATTTTAATAGGCTGTTGTACCTGAAAAAAAAATGAAGGGAATCAAGTCCCTGACCATTTTGCGACACAATGAGGTTTTGTGTTTGCAAATATATACATGTGTATAAGATGTGTGGGGGTTTCATTAAGAAATAATGGCTCCCTGTGTATTTGCTAAAGAACAGCATGTGTTTGTGTGGGTTGGGAATGCTTGTGATTGTTTTCCCAACTGCATATTTGTGAATCTAGGCTTACACTATCCAAAATGGAAAAAAAAAGTTTGGGCTTTAGTTTAGTAGTGTTGAAATGCCAATATAACTTTTGAACAGCAACCGAAGTGCAAGTGCAAGTATGATGAGCTAACGAGAAAAGTATTCATGCAGATGGTGAGTACTAATACAATGAAGTTTTGAAAGGTTCTGCAGCTCATTTTGCAATGACAATTGTGCATAAATAATATTTATGTAACAGCCACCTGATTGCTAAAACAACACAATAAAATATTACAGCATTACAAAATTGTTAGATATCTTCAATACAAACAGACAGGTATCTTTGTTTTGTAAATGTGTCCATTTTATTTTCTATTTCTCTTTTATCTTATTTCTTTCATTGTTTGTGTGTAAAAACACTTTCAAACACAGCCCTCTCTATCTAGTTTATGTTGTGTACAGTATATTCATAAAAAATAGCTTATAGCTGGTTGCCATAGCAATGAAAATAGCTTTTGTTATATTGGTGACGAATTGCGCATTACATGACAAAAAGGATGCTTTACATTCATTGAGGAAACAGAGTGTTCTTGTCGCAGAACAAACAATGCGAATGGTACATTAGAAGGTTTAGATGGTTGTCAAGGACCTCACTTCCAGACAACCAGTCCAAAAGTACTTTTGTCTCTTCTTTAAGTCTTGGCAGTCCAGCTAATTGAAATGTGTATACCTTATAAACTGTATCTGCACTAAACCTGGGCACTGGTGGATGTGTACATGGAGATGGAGCTTTGTGGTGCTCCCAGCTTAGCTGTCTAATATAAGTGTTTTTCTTTAGCTTTTAAGGCTAGTGTTAGGTATTAGGTTAAAATAGAGTTAAGGATGTATTTATTCAAAATAGCATAGCAATTTGCCCAGTGAAAGTACATTCATTCTCTTTGAAAGGGGGCAAAATTCTAATGTTTTTAGTCTATTTCTTGTGCTGGTCAAATGTTTTCAATTAAATTAAAATGGAAAACATCACATTTGGCCACTAGGGGGCCCTAAGTATAATTGGAATTTTCTGTGCTACTTAGTACCACCAATTGACTAAAAGTGGTATTTTCATTTTAAATCAATGAGAAACATGCAATCTGCACAGGAACTAGCACAATAACCCATTTTTGCCACATTCTCACAGAATATATTTACATGTACTTTCACTGGTTGAATTGCTATGCTAATTTTTACAAAAACACACCCCTTATTGTTAAGCTTAATGGTTAAAGTGAACCTATAATTTTCCCAAAGCAATGAGTTCTCTTAACTGCCGATCTCCTAAGTTGCACTTACTCATCTTACCTTTGCTCCCCTTCTTCTCTATTCTGTTGTATTCTTCAGAGAAAGTAGCTTTGTGCATGTGCCAAGTTATAACAGGGATGAAGAATTTCTACCTGTCCCCATTGACAGCACTGGGCACCTAAACAGCCAATCTTAGATCAGGGCTGTCACTAGGGAGGAACAAGCGTGAGTCATGTGATCCAGAAGTGCCATGCATTTATCTTTCCCAGTGGCTTACTGCAGTGGGATGGGAGTGAAAAGAAGCCGAGTATACGCAGCCAGTGGAGGGTGATAGTTAAATGAACATGCACTATGCTCTTGCATGTTATTTTTCTATCCTATTAATAACACAGTTGGTTCTTTTCCCCACCCTCAATCTTTGATTAGACTGTGAAATAGAAGCAGAACAGAGATAAGCCATCTATCTGCTCACTGATGTCTCTACCTGTCTGAATGTTCCTTCTAGTATACTGTAGTAAAGTTAGTTTTTTTAATTAGCCAATTTCTAAAAAGACACAAATTCCATCCAGTTCAACCTATACCCACAGCTGATCTAAAGGAAGGTAGATAAACACCTGTGTGGTGTCCCAGTACAGGTATTTGCTGTAGGCCCTGTCAGATTGAGACCCTCGGCTTGTGGGGCCTCCCCTGCAGGGACTCAGCTAGTCATGAGGTGATTTATACTGTTATGGTTGATAATACATTTATTAGGTGCGTATAGCTTTAAGAATTTTAGTCCGCCATTTTATGTTTAGTCAGAGTGTATGAGAGTCAGTAGGATTAAGTGCTAGACAAGATCTTATGGTGTTGTATTATACTTTAACTTTTAACAAACTTTAAATGTAAGTTCCAAGGGGAATACAGATAAGACTCTATGATCCACAGCTCTTAGCCAATGGGCTTTAGTCTCCCTCAGCTCTCAACCAATGGGCTTCAGTCTCCCTCAGCTCTCAACCAATGGGCTTCAGTCTCCCTCAGCTCTCAACCAATGGGCTTCAGTCTCCTCACGTCTATATATATCAGCTCATTGTTCAGGAGAAAGTACAGCAAATCGCGGAGTACCCCTAAATACTATAGAATCAGTACTTCAGCGCAATTATCGGATCAATCCGTCATTCCGACGAAAAGCCTCAAGTCTACCGACACTTCAGTAAGTGCATCTATTCTTCAGCCTAGTCAAGCATAGGCCCAGTATTACTAATCCGGCCGCAAAAGCCGAGGATATATGATAAGCCAAGCCCAAGCATTATCAGCTGTGTGGTCCTTTAGAGACTGTCTGTGGAACCTTTGCGACACTTTGTGTGAATGCTGTGAAGATTTTGACATCTGTCTTCATGCCAGTAAAGCCTTCGTTATATTGACCCCTGTTGTGGACTGTGTTATTACCACCCTAGCTAGCGGGGATACAGAGGCCCCCGGAGCTGTAGTTTCCTGGGGTATACCAAGACTACAGTGGCGTCACGTGACAGAGAGGGTTAATACCATCCGACCCTCACTAAGGGTTAATACCACCAGACCCTGGGCTCCTAGCCACAAGAACTAAGTAGCTAACCATTAAGCGTATGTGCATGGTCGTGGGGTTCCCCCTCCCCGGTCATCATACCTGTAAAACAAGAAACCCCCTTTAAAGCCCAACTGATTTCTTTGTAGTACCAGTTTGTGTTCTGCTGAACAGGTGATTACAACAGGCTAATATCAAAGCAAAATAAGGTACTTGGATTGTAATTAAATTAATTCCTAGATTTCAGTTTAAGTAATAATTTTTGGGGCTTAGGTTGAGTGTTATAACATATCTAAATCCAAAACAAAAAAAAATGTGTTACATTAAAGCTTACCAGTCCTTAGATGTAGCAGCTACATTTAGACCCCTTTCACACTGAGGCAATTTTCAGGCACTAAAGGGCTAAAAATAGTGCCTGTAAGGGGCCTGAAAAACCCCTCCCCTGCAACCCCTGCAGTGTGAAAGCCTGAGTGTTTTCACACTGGGGCACTGCGCTGGCAGGACCTTAAAAAAAGATATACCTGTCCCCTAAACAGTCCCTGCCCATTGAAATAATTGGGCACTGCTGCTGAAGTGCCTGCAAAATGCTTCGGCAGTGGCACTACGTGGGCACATTTAACCCTTTCTTCGGCTGCTAGCAGGGGTTAAAAGCACCCCACTAGCAGCCAAATAGCGCTGCTAAAACAGCAGTAACCCTGCACGCGGCTCAGTGTGAAAGGACTCTAAAGTGCAACTAAAGGCAAACCTCTTTTATTTTTAGTTTTGGATAGAATGTTGAAGAATTAGAAAGCCTATCATTTTTTATTGCTGTCTGTGCTCCTGAGAGATTCATCCTCTCTATCCTGTTTGTCCTGTTGAACTTTATTATCAATATAGAGTGAAAGTAAAAAAAAAATCATACGTTTTGGATTGACTCCAGGACAGGAATGGAGGGGAAATCTTCCAATGGGAACAATGGTTCTGATGACTCTGGTGACACCCCAGGATTCCCTCACATTTGAGGGATTTCCTCTCACTTCCTGTTTTGGCTATGGACAGGAAGTGAAAAGAAACCTTCCATACGAGGCACAGATGGCAAAAAAAAACCTGATAGGTATTATAACCCTCCATTAACCACTTCAGTCCCCGCTTATCGTCAATTGACGGCAGCTTAGGGGATCTGAATATCCAAGCTGCCTTCAATTGACGGCATCGTTTTCTCCGGCCACTGGGGGGCACGTGCGCGCCGATGGCGGCGCGCACCCGGCGCGTCCCCGAGATGCTGATGCACGTGCCTGGCGGTCACGATGTCCCCCAGGTACCCGCTGATCGGCAGTTTTAGAGCAGGGACGTGGAGCTCTGTGTGTAAACACAGAGCTCCATGTCCTGTCAGTGAGAGGAGACAGATGCTGTTTCTCTTGTACATAGGGAGACAGCATCGGTCACCTCCCCCAGTCACCCCCCTCCCCCCACACAGTTAGAACACACCCAGGACTCACATTTAACCCCTTCCTCACCCCCTAGTGTTAACCCCTTCACTGCCAGTCACATTTATACATTAATTAGTGCGTTTTTATAGCACTGATTGCTGTATAAATGTGAATGGTGTCAAAAATGTGTCAAAAGTGTCCGATGTGTCCGTCGCAATATCGCAGTCCTGACAAAATTCGCAGATCGCCGTATTACTAGTAAAAAAAAAAAAATGTCAGAATTCTATCCCTTATTTCCTAGCCACTATAACCTTTGCGCAAACCAATTACTATACGCTTATTGCGATTGTTATTTTTACCAAAAATATGTAGAATACATATCGGCCTAAACTGAGAAAAAAATATATATATTTTTTTTTAAATTGGATTTTTATTATAGCAAAAAGTAAAAAATATTCTGTGTTTTTTTCAAAATTGTCGCTCTTTTTTGTTTATAGCGCAAAAAAAAAAAAAAAACGCAGAGGCGATCAAATACCACCAAAAGAAAGCTCTATTTGTTGGGAAAAAAAGGACGTCAATTTTGTTTGTAAGGCACGTCGCACGACCGCGCAATTTTAATTTAAAGCGACGCAGTGCTGAAAGCTGAAATTTCGCCTGGGCAGGAAGGGGGTATATGTGCCCAGTAAGCAAGTGGTTAAGCTAGGTTCACATATGTGCATGCATGTTTGTGTGCACGTCGTGGGTACAGCAGCCCAATTATTTGAATGGACTGATGTACCCACAAAAAACATGGAAAAATAAGTTCCCAATCCAAAATAAAGTAAAAACGTTTTGTCTTCAGATCTACTTAACTTTATTTTTAGGATTTTTATTACCTTTATTTTCATCTTGTGATCCTGTGAATAACACACTTACTACCTCCACAAAGCTACACTAATTTCTCCACTATATTTACAAAGGAAGTCATGGTTGTCATCCAGGCTGGACTTTAAAAAAAAATGCCATTGTTAATGTCCATTGTAGGGGGGGGGGGGGGGGGGGGTTAGTAGTTTAAAACAGAAAGTTTAAAACAGAAAGTTACAAGGCCACTGTATTTTGACAGGATCACCAGGTATTTTCGGTACTTGCTGAAAATGTTCTTAGCCTGAAAAATAAAAAAAATGCAGCCACCTCATATAAGGACGATTAAAGTAGAACTAAATCTATCTTTTAGACAACTGCAAGCAGGCTGCTTTTTATTGCAGAAAAGACATGCTATGTCTCTTCTGCAATAATACAAGTTTATCTGCCTATTTGCAGTTTTCTATCAAATGTACACTGATCCATACAAAGCACAGCTCAACACATTTTTTTATTGCACTTCGGCTGTCTGACTCCCATGCATATAAGCGGGATGATGTCATCTCCCGTCAGCCAACGAAGAGGCCAAAAAACCTTGCACTCGGGGAAAGGTTGATGACAGGCAAGGGATGTAAGTGCTTCATCACTGGAAGGTGGAGGAGAGTATATTGCTTAGTTTCGCTTAGTTTCGCTTTAAGCTCCAATATATTACATTTTGTTTAGTTAAACGCAATTGTAAAAGCAGAAACTTTTTTATTCTAATGCATTCTATGCATTAAGATAAAAAGCCTTCTGTGTGTAGTAGCCTAACTTAGCCCCCCTAATGCTTACCTGAGGTCCCTCTCTGTCCACGGGTGTCTATGCCATCCATGATTCTCCCTCAAGATTGGCTAAGATACAGCTGCCACTGCTGTCAAAGTCAGCTAGCCAATCAGGAGAGAGAGGAGGTGAGGCCGGGTCAGGGCTCTGTGTCTAAATGGACACAGGATTCTGCGACTTTGCTCGGGTGCCCCCATAGCAAGTTGCTTGCTGTGGAGGCACTGAACAGGAGGGAGGGCCCGGGATCACAAAAGAGGGACTCAAGTGGAGGAGGATCTGGACTGCTCTATGCAAATCCACTGCAACAGAGCAGTTAAGTATAACATAATTGTTATTTTTATAGTAAAAAAACTTTACAATAACTTTAAGCTTTAAAGAATCCAAAACTCTGTGATCTACCAGCCCTGTGTTTTCAGTACTGAAAAACAATATATTATCTCTCTGATTACGGTACTTAGTCAAGAGCAGACTAGCCGATGACTTTTTACGGATCATTAACAAACTTAAAAAACCCTGTAACTGTTCTAAGGTTATTCAATGAAAGTACACTGTGCTACACTTACGTGGTTTTAATTTACTAATACAGTGTTAAACCTATTCCTTGATAAACACAAATTGGATTATGCATACTGATATTTAAATAGGCTAAAATAGAGCTTGTAACTATTTTAAGAGCTTATATACCGTAATACAAGAGTCAATATACAGAATAAAAAAAAAAAACTTAGCAATTTTATATCCTGTGGTCTGAGATAAATCCTTCATCTAAATTAAAATATTTCACACAGGAGTAAACAAAATCATTTAGTGTTTTAGAGAGAAAGGACAAGAAATGAACAAATGTGCTGGAACTTGCAGCAGCTGATCAGATTAGGTGTTATTTGTCAAGTAAAGTTCAGAAAGTGACAACAGAGGCAGCTTGCAAAGATAAGCTAGGCTAATATAGACATTTCTTTAGAAAATCTTTATGCGGAAAGTTTGGAATTTAATTGATACGTTTTATTGGTCACCTTAAAGAAGAACTTCACTGTCCCCACTGTTCTCAGTTTCCTGATTTCCCAAAGTTGGGTTGTCTATAATTCAGATGCTCACTCAACCAGTGGATGCAGTGTTGTCCAGCTGTGATCCACTTCTCCATTGACATTACCTGGGTCCTGCTCTGCCATCTTCTTCAGTGATATTGTGAGACAGCTGTTGTCCCTGATGATGTGCCTCCAAGCCCACTCTCCTCTATAGTGTGCTAGCTTCGAAACATTGCTTCCTGGGATATGTGACATGTAGAAGTCATCAGGATATTATTATTTTTTTGTCTAGGCAAGAATGAAGGGCAAAGGCCAAAACAGAAAAAAGGTTAACAAATAAGCAATAAAAAAATACGAACACTTTAAGTTTTTAAACATGCAGGCATTCAGAAAACCTTAGTTTTTTTTCTTCAGGCTTTATACTGTAAATACAAATGGATTTTAACCACTTCCCGGCGGCCGTACGACTATATACGGCCGCAGGGTGGTTCTACTTCTCTGAGGTGCCATGTTTTTATGGCCGCCCCTTTCCTCGTTCCCCGCGCGCGCTCCCGAGCACGCAGCGGGGAACTTCTGTGCTGGCCGTGTCCCTTGGTCACAGCCAATCACAGATCGCCGTGAACGGCCAATCGGTGTGGCCGTTTGGTAGGTGATCTGTGCGGCCAATGAGAGATGATCTCATATGTAAACATATGAGATCATTTCTCATTGCCGGCTCTCACAATGACAGCATCCTGTCAGGGAGAGAGGGGACCGATCTGTGTCTCTTGTACATAGGGAGACAGCATCAGTCACCCCCCTCCCCCCACACAGTTAGAACACACCCAGGACTCACATTTAACCCCTTCCTCACCCCCTAGTGTTAACCCCTTCCCTGCCAGTCACATTTATACAGTAATTAGTGCATATTTATAGCACTGATTGCAGTATAAATGTGAATGGTGCCAAAAATGTGTTAAAAGTGTCCGATGTTTCCGCCATAATGTCGCAGTCGCAATAAAAATCGCAGATCACCGACATTACTAGTAAAAAATAATTAATAAAAAATAATAATTCTGTCCCTTATTTTGTAGGCGCTATAACTTTTGTGCAAACTAGTCGCTTATTGCGATTTTTTTTTTTTTTTTTTTTACCAAAAATATGTAGAAGAATACGTATCGGCCTAGACTGAATTTATTTAATTTTTTAAATTGGGCTATTTATTATATTGTATTTTTTTTCAAAATTGTCATTCTTTTTTGTTTATAGCGCAAAAAATAAAAACCGCAGAGGTAATCAAATACCACCAAAAGAAAGCTCTATTTGTGGACGAAATAAGGACGTCAATTTTGTTTGGGAGCCACGTCGCACGACAATTGTCAGTTAAAGCGACGCAGTGCCGGAAGCTGAAATTTAACCTGGGCAGGAGGGGGGTATATGTGCCCAGTTAGCAAGTGGTTAAACAACCCACTTTGGGCCATTTGCACACAGTGCTGCCTTGCTACTGTGCATCCTTCCTGCCATTTTAGTGTGCCCTGGGAACAGATGTGCAGCATCCAGCCTGAAGGCTGCAGCTGGATAGGGTTGAGTGCTGTACTGAACAGTATTCATGTTTAAGGCCCTGTGCATTCTGAAATGCAGAAGACCTCCGTCCCAGACATTTATCCCTACAGCATTTAGCACCATCCATTCACAGCCTGCAATAGACTTTGAAAGGCTGCAGGCAGCGGGGCTTTTCCAGGACTTTAGTGTGACTTTAGTGTGACTGCAGCAGCTACTGTAGATGGCCCCATGTGCCAGTGGCCTTAAAGTTATAAAAGAACCTTTTATAGTATACCTATTTTTAGCAGAATGATCCTTTAAATGCAGTTTATTTTCCCCCAAGAAGTGCACCAATTACCTGTCCTCAATCAATGGAGATCTTCCTTGTGGAGCCACTCGGTGGGACTGCTGTAGGGCTTCACAGCTTCTTTACAAAGCATCTATTACATGTGTAGTAGATTTCCAATTCATTTAGGATTCCCATAAAAATGTCAGGGCTCGTACCTCTGGCTTGTAAATGTCACTACTTAAAGTTGTTACTCATATATTATTTTCTATACTCTATACAAGTTTCTTCTACTTCCTATTCCTGATATGATATACTCAAATAACTGAATGTGTACCACCACGCTTAATACCTACTTCCATGTTACAGGACACAGACAGAAAGATTGGGAAATCTACTGTGCATTTGACCACCAGCCAGGAGACTTTCTGTAAAGAAGCTGTACAGCACCCACAGCAAGGTTTTCCATGGATCAAGGCCTTGCTGGGGAGAAGGAACCTGTCATTTATGGAAATATGTGTTAAAAGTACAGTTATTCTCTAATTTTTATGTATGTGAGTATACTGTACATGTATTTCAGCACATCTTAGTCCGCCCCACATTTTCAATTCATAATGTAGGGATGTAGTTATTAGTGCTGAGCGGAATACGCCATATTCGATTTTGCGATATTTCACGAATATATAGAAGAATATTCGTGAAATATTTGTTAATATCGAATATTCGTGATATTTTATCAAAAAAAATAAAAATGGCGAAATTTCGCTAATGCGAATGCTAAATTGATGCGCACGAACAACACGCGAAAACTGAGATAATTTCCTATAGGAAGCACAATGCTAAGCTCTAAGATCGCAATACACGGGAAAAACGCACAGAAACACTCCACTCTCTCTAGCCACCTTGTGAATCTGCACTGAAATACTGCTGGGAGTGATCTTACGTATATAATGGTCGTGCAGGCAGGTTCCTATTGGTTGCTATGGAGGTTGCTAACCTCTGACAACTGTGGTAGGAGAACTCTGATTGGCTCTGATGCAAAAGAAGGGCAGAGAAAGTATTCGCGAACATTCGTAATACGAATATTCGCATTGCGAATATTCGGCAACATAAAAGGATCGCATCAGCTACTCGGCCCAGGGTCTCTAATCATACCAGCAATGCTTTTAGACGTTGATGGAGATTACTAGGATGTGATCTGTTTTAAAAATAAATTTGAAAAAATACGAATATTCGCAATAGCGAATATTTGCCGCGATATTCGAGTTATTCGCGAATACTCGAATATGCAATATTCGTAACGAATATTCGCAATGCGAATATTCGTGAGCAACACTAGTAGTTATTACCCAGAACAAACTGCAGTTTTATCCAGCAATGATAACACTGTAAGACTATAGCACTGACTAAAGAACAATTTCACCAATTAAAAAATAAAAAATGAGCTGGATAAAGTATATATTTTTGTAATAGCATGCAATAATTCTGAGATTTCATACACCATAAATGAAAGAGGCTTCTACAATTGTGGAGAAGTCATCCACACAATCAAATTAAATTGGGGTACATTTCTCTGAATTGGTAAATACTTACTTTAGATCTAGCATGAAGCAACAGTACACTGCAAGCACAAAGGTCAGACAGTACATCCCATTGAAATTATAGATATAACCTTCCTTTAAATCTGTTCAAAAGACATAGTTAAAAGAGTCAGAAGTGCCATATAGATTGTTGCTATTGCCACCAAACAAACTGAGTTGAAGTAGCTGTAAACCCCACTTGAATGGCATTTAGTTAGCTAAAGCACTCATGAGTTATAAACTTTTGGCCTTTGTTTCAATGTTTTCACCTTTTATTTCATTCATTGTTGCATATGAGCACTTCTGATCTCTCACTGCCTTATTTCCTGATGGTGTCAACATACCTGTGCAATTGAGCTTTTTAGGTTTTCTAAACATAGTGAGCTCCTTGCTTATTCATTTTAATATACAGATTTGGTTACCATTGAATTTTTGTTGGCACACATTCTAATCTACAGTTTATAATACAGGACAACTCTTGGTAGCTGACTATTATTAACTACGTAAGCCTCTACTAAATGCCAGTGTTTTTTACCTTTTGGGCTGTCTATGGTGGACCGTTGGTACACTTACCGCCTAACTATGTGGTACTTTAAATATATTGGCCCAGATTCACAGAGCAATTACGCCTGTCTAACTGGTGTTAGACAGGAGTAATTTCAAATTTCGCGCGCCGTATCACTAGTTTGAATCCTCAAACCATGATACCGCGGCTTCGGGCTTCGATCCGAGATGCTTACGTCCTCGTAAGCCTTCGGATCTACGCTGCGATATATTTGCGGCCGCTGGGAAGAGTTCGCGTCGTTTTCATGCGTCGGGATATGCAAATGACTTTTTACGGCAATCCACGAAGGTACGAGTGTCCCTCGCAATCGCCTACGTCATTTTTTGGCTACGTAATGTTGGAGGAGCTTTTTGCTGGTCTAACAGTGCGTAACCCATGTAAAGTATGGCCGTCGTTCCCGCGTCGATTTTAAAATATTTTTTTTTTTAACGTAACTCGTTCGGGAATAGGAATGTACGTAAACGACGCTACTACGACGTGACGACGTGTTTACGCGCAATGCACGGCGGGAAATTTGGGAACGGAGCATGCGCAGTTCGATCGCCGCGGGAACGCGCCTATTTTAAATGCTTCACGCCCCCTACTCGCGCAGATGGATTGCGACGGGAGAAATACACTACGCCGCCGTCGTTTACTGGACAAAAAACTACCTGAATTCCACGTAGAGCCAGGTAAAAAACGGCAGCGTAGTGTATTTCTGATATTCTACGATAGTCTAATTCTATCTGAATCTGGGCCATTGTTTCCTTATTGTATAGTCTGTCTTTGCCCACTGTGGTGGTGGGTATGGTGGGTATTTTCACATGTCTGTGTCCCAACTTCCATGCTGTGCCCACACTCCATTTTCTTGATACACTAGCCAGACCTATACACAATTTTATTTGGATAAAGCGTTGCACGACCACATCAGCTAAAGTAATGCAGTGCCGTGTCACAAAAAATGGCCTGGTCATTGAGGGGGGTAAATCCTTTCAGGGGCTGAAGTGGTTAATCTTTAAATAAATAAAATACCTATTTTTAGATAACTATATGTGTTTTGGTACCTATAAAGTCCATTTGGAGTCTATCGGTTTCATTTTGTATATAATTGAGGATGTGGCACCCTCTTATCATATAAGCACCCACAGTACCACCCCGTGGGGATTCCTTTTTTTTTATATTAGAATGATTTCTGCTCAAAGCTGTTGATAGCAATACAGAGAGGTTGCAGGTATGTCGTTCATATTATCATATCATCTTGCAGGTAATCTGGTTATCATCTCCATATACTTTACAACATGATCCAGCAGGCATAGGTTTAATGGACCTGTCTATTGTCTGTTATCTATTATTCAACCAATTAACCAATCAAAAATATTTATATCAAAAGTCAATGCAGTAACAACAGTCTGTTTCTTTACTTGCCATTTACATCATGAATTGCAAGTGACCATCATTATAGTTATTGTTATTATTACTGGTACTGTATGTTTTGCCTAAAGATTGTCTTGCAGGCAAGCTTCTGTCAGTATACAAATAACATAATCTGAATTGCAATCCATCCACATAAATTCACTGGGATGTCATTTTGCTAAATTCAGTTTTTTTTAGTTTTTGTTTAAAAAAAACATTTGTTTAACCTCTTCTCCACCGCTCGCCGTCAAATGACGGTGGGAGGCAGACCCTATTGTTCTGGGTGGACGTCATATGACGTTGCTCCCTTTTAATCCACTTGGGGCTTGCGCACCCGCCGCGTCACTGGGGAATGGGTGTGCGTGCCCGGCGGCCGCGATGGCTGACGGACACCCACGATTGCCCAGTAACAGAGCACGTCCTGTCAGGGAGAGGGGACCGATGGTGTGTCCCTTGTACATAGGGACAACTATCGGTTACCTCCCCCAGTCACTCCCCTCCCCCCACAGAAAGAATAACTCTCTAGGGAATACATTAACCCATTGATCGCCCCCTAGTGTTAACCCCTTCCCTGACAGTAACATTTATACAGTAATCAATGCATTTTTATAGTAGGGATCGCTGTATAAATGTGAATGATTCCAAAAATGTGTCAAAAGTGTCCGATGTGTCCAGCACAATATCGCAGTCACGATAAAAATCACTGATTGCCGCCATTACTAGTAAAAAAATAAAATAATAAAAATGCTATGAATCTTGTTATTTTGTAAACCGTATAATTTTTGCGCAAACCAATCAATATTCGCTTATTGCGATTTTTTTTTTACCAAAGATATGTAGAAGAATACGTATAGGCCTAAACTGAGAAAAAATGTGTTTAAAAAAAAATTGATATTTATTATAGCAAAAAGTAAAAAATATTGGCCCAGATTCACGTACATCGGCGCATTATCGGTCCGGCGTAGCGCACCGCCATTACGTTAGACTTGCGCCATCTAGCCGCGTAATCCCCCGATTCACGTAGCTTTTGCGCAGGAAATTGCGCAAGCGTAAGATTTTTTCCAGAGGCGTAAGGAGGAGTAATACAAATTGGGAGGGACGTGGGCGTGTTACATTGAAATGAGCCGTGACCCCATGCAAATGAAGGGCCGGCCGGCTCGCGCATGCGCGCTTGAAGGAGACCATGGTCAGCTCCGATGTGCGCATGCTCACAACTCGGGAGCGGCGCAATCAGTGAAATTGGAAATGGACTAGGGCAACTTTATGAACTACGCAGACAGCATAAATAGACAGACACAAATGCACTTCCTTTGCAAAAATACATCCCTTTGTATCCCTCCCTCTACAGCAAGGTGCTTTTGTTTGTTTGTGACGTGTCTTTGAGATATTTGGGGACTGTTTTGCAGAGTGATTTTTGTCTTTTATGTGTTTTCTTTGTTGTTATTTTGTTTAAATTATATTTTTGCTGGGCATTTTTTTTTTTTGCTCGTCATTTATTTAATTTTTTTGGTTCTGTTTGTGTATGATTTTGGAATGTGGGGGTGATATTCCTGCGGGAAAAGGGGTGTCACCCTCATTTGTGGTGGAGAAGTGATCCCCAGGTCTGTGTGAATGGTGTATGAATGTACAGTGACATAATTGGAGCCGTGGCATGGCGTTGCAGCTCACAAGTCCTGCATGGTGGACTGGTGCCAATCCAATGTGATGAGGATGTGGGGTGTGTGTGCTAGGGACCACAGTGGTGTGCATGCATGCATTCTCATTGTGCCATGATTAATGTGTGTGTTTAACGTGCAAAGATGCATAATGTGAGCTGCCATGAGATGGGGTCATGAGATGGGGTACCAGTGCATATGCAGAGTCACCTTGAAGGGAAAAGACAGGAGGATGTTAGTCATGCATGTGCCACTTGTGAGGTGTGCATCACGGGAGGGGATAGTCATGCCTGCCACCCATGTCACTCACCAACCAGCCAGCTGTCCCCATACATGTTCTGTTCGAAATCTGTGGGGATGGGGCTCTGATTGTATATGTAGCTGTCATGGGTGTCATGGGTGGTGTCATGTGTTGGGCTGGTGATGTCCTCCTGCAAGGTTGTGGTAATTCCATGATGGCATGAGGGGTGAATCTGAAGATGCGAGACACCTCAGAATCACTCATGCCAAAGATGTCTATGCGTGTGTGTAATATATCAAGTGAAGAGTGAGGGGCTTGTATCAGATAAGAATATTGTATTTGATTAATTTAAATTGTAAATTTTATATAAGCAAATAAAAAAAATAAAAAAACATCTCCCGTGCCCTCCTTAGTGCCATCCTCCGTGCCCTCCTCCTTCTTTGTTCATCTAAAGTCAGTAGTATAGCTATGCGCGACGATGCCCCTGGCATGTTGGCATACAGATTGTTGGGCAACACGTGTGACTGCTGAACTCCTCACTAACAGTGTTGCTTTATCTGACAAGTAGACTTTTTTTCATTTTTTAGACCAGCTTTTAGGTGCTCTAACTTTAGACAGGACATTTTGCTGTTGCGCACATCGCGTAGCCTGCGCAGCAACTGCGTTTTTTTGTGGATCCCCGCAACTCCCTCATTAGCATATTTGACTAGCAAATCAATGGTGTGTCTAGCGCATTTTTGCGCGGACGGATGCGTCTGTCTAACGAAATTACGCCGGACAAAAAAAAGTTGATTTCTGGCGTAATTCGTTTTCTGAATCGCGCGCATCTAAACGCACGCGCACATTTAGACTTACACACGCGCAACACCAGTTGCGCAGGCGTAATCGCTCTGTGAATCTGGGCCATTGTGTTTTCAAACTTGTCCCTCTTCTTTTGTTTATAGCACAAGAAATAAAAACCACAGAGGTGATCAAATACCACCAAAAGAAAGCTCTATTTGTGGGGAAAAACAATTATAAAAATGTCATTTGGGTAAAGTTTTGCATGACCGCGCAATTGTCATTCAAAGTGTGACAGCGCTGAAAGCTGAAAAATGGCTTGGGCAGGAAGGGGGTGAAAGTGCCCAGTAGGCAAGTGGTTAATGAATAACTATGCACACCATAATACAAATTGTAGCCCATGCACAAAAATTAGATTAGGCTGTCGTCATGCTAAATTTTACTAAATTTTGAACATATGCTTGTTTAATAAATAACAAATCCACCCTGCATCCAAGGCTGCTGTTTCCTGCTGAGAAGACATTGAAAACAGCCCACAGATCAGCATACTGCTCTCCTCAAATTCACATTACACTTTGCTATGGCTCATTAACCTCCAACAGAGATGTCTTCTTGAGGAATGTCTCATAGCTTTCCTTACTACAGTTCTCATAAAAAATGATAGATAGAAAATCATAATTTCAATACAGTATACAGTAAAGGACCACTAATAGGGGCTTAAAATGATTCCCACAATGTCAAAGTGGTTTTAAAATGGACTTTTCAAGAACTGTATATGTCTGTATGAATAAATTTTTGACACAACAGTATACATTTTCAAAAAGCTCCACCACTTATCATTAAAAAATAGTCCTTGAATTCCAGGCAGGTGAGTTTGTATAGGCTAAGTTGAGGTCATTAGTGAACTGCAGGCAGGAAGAAGCATTGTCTTACTCTCCTCTCCCTCAGTGATCAGACTGTGCTTTGAAACAAGGTGACAGTTTAGAGCAGAGGGTGATTCAAGTCATTAATTTGTGACTGCACAGGCACCAGGGTTTATATTACTATGCCATTTCTTGGCTGGTGTCCCAGTCTGGGAAGTGAATTCTGACCCTGGATAATGGTGCTTGCTGTAAGCAGGTCTCACTTTGGAATGATGGGACCTGGGATATGCCTAATGTGTAAGAATATGCCAGCTCATATTTCTGACTGCGCAGGCAGGCACCGTATTTCTCCGAGTCCTACGGCTATGGCGCGTCACACCCTCCGAAAAAAGCCAGAATAGTCAGCTCCTAGGTCTGTGCGCAGGCGCCGCATTGCGCCGAGAATACCCGAGTCCTAAATCGAGTATTTTCGTAAGATGTGACGGGCTGTATAGGCGCCATCCACCGCGGGGGAAAGAAATTAAAATTAAAGCTTACACAGTAAGTGGGGGATTTAAAAAAAAAAAAAAAACAGCATACTGGCGCTGACGCCAGTATGCTGGATCACATGAGAAAGACTATATTTAGGGTGAACCTCCGCTTTTTGGCAATTTCATTTTTGTCTGCTTACAAATAGTTAAACCAGGGCTCAAAATGTCTTTCTGACATCTATCAGCACATTTTTTCTCTTTGTATGCCAGAAACAGGCACTATACGCTTGTCTTCACTATCTTTGAATAACTTTGGCAAATGTTTTATTTCACAATGTAAATCTTGTCAACTCATTTAGAGAGGCCAAATGAAGCTGAGCCAAATGCAGAGCTTCATCTAGTGGCTAATCTGCAAATTCTGATTCTACAATAATAAAAATATGATAGGACAAGCATGTTAAACATGAAAGTCCAATCAATGTTTTCTTTAGGGTTAACATTTATGATAAATAGCTAAAAATATGTGCTAACCGAAAATACACAATTTCCTTTAAGAGGTGACATATGTAGTTTGATGAAATAAATCACCTTCTTACATCTCTTGGGGATTAAATCTCAATGAGCTAGAACCATGCGTGTGCTAATTTTGGGGTGTTTCTTGCCTTTCTGTTGCATTCTACAATACATCAAATAAAAAATTGACAGAGTGGGACCCCGTCACAATGGTTTTGGGAACGCAGGCTCAGAAATCTTATCATTGAAGAAGTTTATGAAATGTAGCTGACATTACTTTCAGCATCTTAAAAAATTGAAAACCCTGAGCAAATATACAAATATATTCACCAAGTTACTACAATGTTTAGCGTGTCAGATTAGGAAATGTGCATCTAACAACATTAATGTGAATAAATATCTTCAAGCAAAAACAACATTTTAGCTTTTAAATACACAATAAATATCTTCCAATATTCCAATAGGAATATGCCCTCTTTATTATATGGGGAACATATGTGGTGATCCTGCTACAAGATGCACAAACTAATGCAGCATTTTCAGCCTTTTTTGTATCATATCTTTCATAGAATACAGAAATGCGTAGGCACACCAGCACTCACCTCCATGTACCTGCATTGACACTCCAGAGATAGCTTTGGACTTTTTTAATATGTACATGCCATTACAAAAATAATTGCCCATCTACAGAATGACATGCTATTGTTATACTATCACCACAGAGTGTAGGTATATTGGCACTGTTTTATTATATAGCTCCTGCCACAAAAAGTGCTGTTGTACCTTCCATGGGTGCAATGTGTGCAGGACTCATGGACCTTGAGGTGGATACTCTCGCTTATTGCACAAAGTGATTGTGGAATGGATGAGGGAATGTTTTTGGATAGCATAGGGAAGGGTTAATGTTTGTTTTGCTATCTGTGCCCCTGTTCAATAGATTTCCTCCTACTTTCTGTTGTGTCCCTCCTTTTGATAAGTATGAGTCATATGCATAAGATGAGAGAAAAAGTTAACCGCTCAGAGGTCCCAAATAGCTAAAGCTGAAAGGTAGGATCCAACCCCTGGGTGCAGGTACTGCAATTGTATGCAAAATTGTATGGAGAAAAAACACGCGTTTCACACCAAAATACAGTGCTAGCTATGAATAAGCACTGTATTTTGGTGTGATACGCGTCAGTAATTTCTGTTTTTTGCTGTGACATGTTGATGTTGTGATCTGTTTTATTATAAAGGAACATTTTTTGGAGTGCGGCCATCCTGGTTTTTCTCCATACAATTATGAGTCATATGTATGTTGGTTATATGTAACTCGGGGACTGCCTGTACATATGTCATTAAGGTAGCATTTAAATCAGAAGTTTTTGCATTAGGCAATAACTCATCCTAAAGTGTATCTAAAGCAAAACATTTAGCGGGAGCAATTAGAACCTGGTTTTTATTGCTGTTCGCGCCTACACTGGGAAAATTCATCCTTTTCGCTCTAGTGACTATAGTCATCAAGACAGAGTTAGGCCTTGTACACACGACCGTATTGCGTTCCATGCTGAGGCGCCGTGGTGGGTTCCAGTGTGGAACGCGGAAGGGCGCCACTAATGGCGGTTTTCTTGAATTCAGTGCTTCAGTGCTTGGATTGCACTGCACCTGGTTTTTCCCTATAAAGGCATTCACAAGCCATACAAGCCCTGTTCTATTATCAGCCGTAGCTTGGGCACGCTACACATACTGCTGCCTTGCTCCCTATGCTGCAACACCGCTCCAGGCAACAACTACTTATTTAGTGCCATTGCACCTACTACAATACAGAGCATTGCTGGGACAACCTTGAGGCCTTTGCTGAACATTCTACACCACAGACTCTATATCCTACATAGAAGCCTACAAACAGATAAGTAGCCATTCTATCACTTGTAGTCCCATAAGAAGATCTACTGCTAGTGTTCCATCTAATACAATTGTGTTACTAAATATGCTGTGTGGATATCAATATACTATTTGGGAGATACTGCTTTGCTAAGTACAGTTTGCTAAGGAGTACCTTAAAGGGTCAGCTATCCTCATATTACTAGAGCAATATTTACCTCATATATGCAACTATAATTACCTGTGCAATATTGTCTCTCATGCAACTACTAACACGTCTGCAATATTACCCTCTCATATGCAACTACTATTACGTGGGTAATATTTGCCTCTCAAATGTAACTATTATTACCTGAGCTATAATTGTCACTCTTATGCAATTATTAGTTGTCGCAACGACTCTTATTTACTATGTGTACTCTCAAAGTACCTGAGTTATAATTGCCTCTCGTTTAATTATTAGTTGTCTCAACAATGCCTATTTACTACGTGCTTGACAAAAGTACTACCTGTTTATGGGCCTATGCCCTAAGTTGCGGAACATGTTCGCCTAAACTTTCCTATGCTAAGGCTTGACGTATTTCATACCTTCTCCCTTACTGGCCTAATGCACGATGCTATGTAACACTGATAATGACTTGCATACAGTTGTGCATTCGTATCTTTTAGTGCATACTATATAATTTTAAACGCTAAGCTCTGGTCGCATGTTGTAATGTGTCCATTCTTAGTAGCTCAACGCCTTTCTTTATGTGACACAGAGATGATGTAGAGATCCCCCAAACTCCTGTTGCTAGGAGTGACGCCTGGGCCCCAATACTGAGTTGTCACATAAAGAAGCACATTGAAATCCTTGCTATCCGCAGTTGTGGTTCCCTCTGTTCATCAGTGCTGTTACAATAGGATGCATTACAGTGAAAAAACATGAGGATTTACAACCCCTTTAAAGTATCCGTACAATTGTGTTACAATTTGTGTTCTGTATAATAATCCCTGAATGGAAAACAGCAGAATGTGTTTAGTGCAAGAGGACATTCATGCCAACCCTTCTGGAGAGCAAGAATCATTTACTGTAATAAGGAAAACTGTATGATGGTGCTTAAGAGGCTTCATTTGTCTTGATGTGATTCAGATGAGAAGAAACACAATCACTCCTTAGAATTGTAGATTTAGAAGTGATTGTGCTTCTTCTCATCTGAATCACATCAAGAGCACTGTGTGCATTTGATTACATTTCTGGAAGCCAAATGACCTTGTTTTTTTGCTACAGCTGATGGACTCTTATTTTGCATCCCTACACCACCACAGCTAATGTGCCAACTGCTTAAATTAATTTGTTTAAGCTAACTTTTTTCCAACCTAAAGCCCAACTCTGGCTCCATGATCCATCATACATGATCTATACATACAGCCTGGAGGCACCCACAGTGTAAATGTTTTGTTTTTTAGGATTCAGACACACCAGCAGTCTTGCTGAATGCAGTCACAAGGCAATTTGCCTTATGTTCATATTGCATTTTGCGTAGCACACAGAATTTATATACAGGTTGAAAAAAACAAAGAAAAAAGCAAGCACTGTAATGCCCTTTAGCAATGTATTGAAGCGCAATAATGTAGAACATGGCAGCTCATTTTCACCCTCACAAGCATACCAGTGTGCATACCAACACTTGTTTTGCGGGGTGAATAAGCTCTTCTGGGGTCCCCTGATACTTGGCTACACCTCTTCTTCTCTGCGGGTATTTGTGTGGGCTTGATCCCGTGCTGGTTTATGTGCATCTATAGACACATACAATGCTGCTCCACTCTGCCTCTGCTCCCTCCTCACATGATTTGACTGACAAAGGTGGGAGCAATGGTTTTGCACAGAACGTCCCAAAACATCCTTTTCTGGGGTCCCCTGCTACTTGGCTACATCTCTTCTCCTTTTCTTCTCTGCAAGCATTTGTATGGGCTTGATCCCGAGCTGGGCTATGTGAATCAAAAGACACATACTATACTGATCTACCCTGATCCACCCTGCCTCCTGCTCCTTTCTCACACAATTTGACTGACAAAGGTGGGAGCCAATTTTCAAAGAGTGACCCTGAACCTTCTATTTTGGGGTCCCCCGTTGGTGCTCTTGGCTCCTTCTCTTCTCTTAGTTCCCTCATAGCAAAATCACTTGCTATGGGATCATTTGTGTGGGCTTGATCTGAAGCTGGGCTGTGTGCGTCTATAGCCACACAAAATGCAATTCAGCCCCACCTCCTGCTCCCTCCTCACATGATTTCACTGACAGCAGGGGGCCAATGGCTCCTGCTGCTCTTAGCCAAGCCTAAAGAGAGTGGAGAGGGGAGAATAGCCACTGCAGACTGGACAGGGATGAATCAAAAGAAGACTCAGCTAAGTGTTTATGGGGGGGGGTCTGGGGGGAGCCATTATTGGAAGTTTTTTTACCTCAATGCGGACTTTCCCTTTTCCAATGTTTTCTTGCCAGACGTGTGACACATTGGGGTTGATTTACACTGATACTACAGGACAGACATCCGACTTTCATCCTACTTTGCTTTGCGACATCAGTCCTACATCAGTCCTACATCAGTCCTACATTGGTCCTACATCCATCTGACTTGAATATACAGGATACTACTTTGATCCAACTTTGTGATTGTCTGACTTGTCCTTTGACCAATTAAAAAAATCCCAGTGTGAGATAAATTACTTTTACTGCTGCTGTAATCACCATGTCGGATGTCAAAAGTCGGATGGTAAGGACAAAGATCTTACTTTGATCCGACTTCAATGATATTCAATGGGCTGAAGTAGGATCAAAGTCGGACCAAAGTAGTACAGGGAGCATTTTCAAAGTCGGAGTCGGACCGACTTGTGTCGGACCAGTTAAGACGGCTCTCATAGGGAAACATTGATTTTCACACATCATGCAACACGAGCTCCCAATGTCGGAGCGTTTTTCAGACAAGTGTGAACCCAGCCTAAAACTGGAGAGTATAAAACCTGGTGCAGCTGTGCATGGTAGCCAATCAGCTTCTTATTTCAGCTTCTAAATTAAGCATTGACAAAAAAAAGCTCTCCAGTTGTAGTAGATGAACCCCATTAGGTCTTCCTCTTCTCCCAATCTTTTCCAGTGGTGAGCAGTTCTTGGAGATGAAAAGAATGGCACAAACATCCACACCACTCATTGTATCAATACACTTGGTGTGGCCAGGGTCATCTGCTTTCATAGTATGCCCTCTTCCTTTTATTTGAATGAATACACATTTTCACCTTTTACGTCTCTCCTAGGTTTCCATTGTTGCACTGTGTTAGCGCAATTGTTACACTATGTCACACGTTAACTTGCCTTGCACTGAAGCAACCTATTTAAATTAATTGAAGCCAATGCACCAAAACATTGAACAAATTGAATGCCACAAAATGTATAATGCACGCACTTTGATGAATTAGCGTGTGTCGTGGCATGCTGTTGCCGTAACTCGTGCACCTGCACACTGGAGTTACATTTGGCACAAAGCCCAATTCTTAGAATTCTATATGTAGCGCTACCCCCTCAGGAGCCGCTGGATAGATTTGGGATGGCGTGTTACCTGTATGGATGTCTAGGGATATGCTGATGATGAGAGCAATGAAGGAATGTCCAAACAGCCGGTGTCTTTCTGTGCTTTTATTCTTGCTCAAACACGGCAAACAGTGAACTTGGAGTAGATAGGGTAAAGATGAGTGAAAAGGAGAATTGCAGATTCAGGCCTTAACTTGGCAGAAGCAGTCCTGCTTCTAACGATACCTTTGCTTCATTGCCACTCCAGCCGGAGTGGGTGTAGTGTACCTGGACAGTCTCTCTCACAGAACTGGCAGACAGAGTATCACTCGGCCCCTTGAGAAGGAGAAATAAGTCTCTGTCACAGACTTGGCTCAAATGGAAATAGGAGTGGAACCTCTGCCACAGGCCCTTGCTCTGGAACTCAGATTAATGGAGCAAATCCTTCTCAATAAAGTAGTTGCCTGAATCTCCCTCAGGTAGTTCTTGGTTTCAGTCACCGACTGACAGGTTGCCATAAGACAAACTCCCAGTGTCCGGTCACCTCGATCCCCGATGGCTTGTCTAGGCCCTATTGGATCGCTTACCTCCGGGCTCTCCTCAGACTGACTCCCCACTGAACAGCACAACTCGCTTGGGATCTTCTTTCAAAAGATGGGAGACCCAATAAGTCACTGGGTCCCATCACCGCTTCAGTTGCTCCGGGCCAACATGGTCATGGAACCAAAGATAATGCGTAGCACGTGCGCCCCGGCCTATCGCCGGGGCCCGTGATGTGCGCGCACCCTGAAGGTGGGTGCCACACCTGGATCCAACCACGAACTCCCGCCAAGCGGGCGTCCGCCCTAGAAGTACCCTCCCCAGCATGCACCGCGAGGGAAAACCCCTCTGATTGGCTGCTGGCAAGAAGGCGCTCTGAGCTGGGCTCCACTGCCGCCACCTGTCTCCCCGGGGTGAAAAGGCACCTCAGGAACACAGAATGAACCAACAGCACAGTTAAGCTATGACAGAAGCTGAATTTGTACAAATCATATGGATAAGAGCTAGGTAACTCTCTCATCCCCCTCTAAATTTAAGATAGCACCTGGACTGAAAGTACACAGGTGCTACATATAGATGCAGGCAAAGGGTTCCCGACTGTAATAAGGACTGTGCATGGGCCACAGGCAGTAAACAGTTAAGCCAAATTTGCCAGAAGACAGGTAAAAGTTATTTTTGGCAGAAGAATATTTTAGGGGTCTATTTATAAAAATAATATATGTACGAATTTCTCAAACATTCTCTCTCGCAGTCATCACAAATAATCTCTGTAATATGTTGTTTTCTCTAACCGTCACCTTGATCTAATAGCCATACTGCAAGATTGGCATACCTGTGGTGGGCATCCTCAATGGTCTAGTGGAATCCTTGGTGGTCCAGTGTGGGCATCCTCGGGGGGGGGGGGGGGGGCTGTGCTGGTAATCGATCAGCACATACCCCCCTGTCAGAGGAGCAGCCGATCGGCTCTCCTCTACTCGCGTCTGACAGACGCGAGTGAGGAAAAGCCATTTACCGGCTTTTCCTGTTTACATCATGATCAGGCGTGATGTAACACGGCTGATCACGTGGTAAAGAGTCTCTGTCAGACTCTTTACCTAGATCGGTGTTGCGGGGTGTCAGACTGACAACGATCGCCGTGATGCGTGCCTCGGGGGCGCACAGTGGCTCAATAGCCTGAAGACGTCATATGATGTCTGGTCAGAGTATTGAAACCACTTTGCCACCGTCATTTTGTAATAGGGTGGGCGGCAAGTGGTTAAAGCCCTAAATTGCAAACTTGTTTCTTTAGAAATATAATTTAAAACATTATATTATAATGTATTCTATTTATAGGAATTCCCTTCCTAATTTCCTAAATATTTTTGTTTAACAAAAAGTTATATACTTTGGCCCAGATTCAGAAAGCAATTACGCCTGTCTAACTGGTGTTAGACAGGAGTAATTTCAAATTTCGCGCGCCGTATCACTAGTTTGAATCCTCAAACCATGATACGGCGGCTTCGGGCTTCGATCCGAGAGGCTTACGTCTTCGTAAGCCTTCGGATCTACGCTGCCATCTATTTGCGGCCGCTGGGAGGAGTTCGCGTCGTTTTGATGCGTCGGGATATGCAAATGTTTTTTTACGGCGATTCCCGAAGATACGAGTGGTCGTCGCAATCACTTTCGTCTATTTTTTTGTACGTAATGTTAGAGCAGCTTTTTGCTGCTCTAACGTTACGTAGCCCATGTTAAGTATGGCCGTCGTTCCCGCTTCGAATTTATTTAATTTTTTTTTTTGTTTACGTAACTCGTTTGGGACTAGGATCGCCCGTAAACGACGCTTCCTAAACAACGAATGACGTCACGACGTGATTTCGCGCAATGCACGGCGGGAAATTTGGGAACGGAGCATGCGCAGATCGATCGCCGTGGGAACGCGCCTAATTTAAATGATTCACGCCCCCTACTCGTCTATATGGATTGCGACGGGAGAAATACACTACGCCGCCGTCGTTTAATGGACAAAATCTACCTGAATTCCACGTAGAGCCAGGTAAAATACGGCGGCGTAGTGTATTTCTGATACGCTACGATAATCCATTTCTGTGTGAATCTGCCCCTTTGTTTCAGCTGTTCAAGTTTCCAAGGTTATATCTTGATATCACCAGATCAGCTCTATACTCTGGTTATTATTAATGTTTTAGCAGAATCTATTATGCATTCAGGAGAGAGCGTGCCACCAAGATTGAAAATAAGAGTAAAGGGCAAGACATTCACAGCTTTGCTATAAATGAGCAGTTTGTTTAGAAGGCTAATTAAAAAGTCATAGTGTACTGACAATTTTCTCTGGAGTGAAAAATCGTCATTTAAAACTTACACTTACAATATATATTTTTTTTGTTGATTGCTAAGATGCTGTTAATAAACAACCCATTAAAAAATAAAATAAAAAATAAAATAAACAACCCATTAACCCAGTCATATCTATAAAGTTCCAATAGTTTTTAGGGAGATGGGGAAGTTTTCCACTGAAGGCAGAAATCTCTTGTTATTGGTAAGTATTTAATTTGCTATTATTTTCTGCAAACCTTTATATAGAAACAAGTTGTTTTGTTAGTCGTCGCTTTGGTCGTCGCTTTGGTCTCTGAACTATAATAAGAAAAAAAAAGAATCTTTACATATTCTTCAGTCTAAAACAGGGATCCTCAAACTACGGCCCTCCAGCTGTTCTAGAACTACACATCCCATGAGGCATTGTAACACACTGACATTCACAGACATGACTAGGCATGATGGGAATTGTAGTTCCTGAACAACTGGAGGGCCATAGTTTGAAGACCCATGGTCTAAAACATTCAAATGCACTTAGAAACATGTTTCAATGTTAGCGCTCAATTGAACATTCAGTTTAAATTAGGGTTGCACTGATACCAGTATCGGTGCCGATACTAAGCATTTGCACAAGTGTCAGTACTCATGCAAATGCTCCAATACCCTAAAACAATACTTTCGGGCACAGTTCTTACAGCTATCAGTGGTATTCCCTTACTGTCAAAAAGAGTGGGGCTGCCGTGTCCTAACCACTTGCCTACAGGTCACTTTTACTCCCTTCCTGCCCAGGCCAATTTTTAGCTTTCAGTGCTGTCACACTTTCAATGACAATTTTGAGGTCATGCTACACTGTAACCATGTAAAAAAATATATATAATTTTCTTCACACAAATAGAGATTTATTTTGGTGGCATTTAATGACTGCTGTTTTTTTTTATTTAAAAAAATAAGCTGAAAATTTTGAAAAAACAAAACAAAATTCTTAGTTTATGTCAGTACATTTTGTAAACAAGTAATTTTTCTCCTTCACTTTTGAGTGCTGATGAGGCGGCACTCGTGAGCATGGATAGGCTGCACTGATGGGAACTGATGAAGTGGCACTTATGGGTACTGATAAGGTGGCACTGATAAAGAGGCACTAATATGCCACACTTATGGGAACTTATATGTGGCACTGACAAGCACTGATAGGTGGCACTGATGGGTGGCACTGGTGGGCACTGATGGGTGGCACTGGTGGGCACTGATAGGTGGCACTGATAGACGGCACTGATACAGTGCAGATAGGCAGCATTGACTGGCATCACTAATGGGCACTGATTGGTGGCACTTGTGGGCACTGATTACTGGCACTGGTGGGCACTGATTGCTGGCATAGGTGGTGCTTTATTGTAATCAGGGCACTGATGATCAGTGCCATGAATACATGTCTCAATGTCCCCTGCGAGGAGATGCCACTGATCGACTCTGTCAGTGTGAGGCGATGAGAGCCGATTACTGGCATTTCCGCCTTCACATGTGACCGCCTGTGACTGGACAGAGCCAGAGATAGGGGTCGCACCACATTCTTGGATGATGTCATTTCATTTTATGGTGGGTGGGTGGGTGGCAAGCTGTTAAAAACTGATGTTTCATTCAGCTGACAGTGGGGTTTCCTTGGAGCTGTCAAAAAAAAAAAAGCAGCCGATATAAATAAAAAAAAAATTCTCTATCTTTCTGTTTATTCATCTACAGCTCAAATGGATTTTTTTTTTTTTTTTTTATGAAATTTTATTTTTTTATTTATTCTAATCAGCCTTAATTAACTCCTTATTCGCCTCCTCTATTTAATTATTAATTTCCTGTTGATTTTTTTGTTTAATTCTATATTAAACTATTAACAATAAAAAAAAAATTGTTTTTGTTTTCTTTGTTCATTAATGTTTTTACTCCTTTAACCATTTGAATTTTTAGCTTTCGGTGCTGTCACACTTTCAATGACAATTTATGGGGTCTACAATTGATCAATTTCATCACACCTGATGTACTGACAGCTTCTCTCATTTCTTGAGACCCTAACATGCCAGAACAGTACAAATAACCCCCAAATGACCCTTTTTTCCCCCACAATTCTTTGCAAAATCAAGATTTTTTTTTTTCATCAAATTTTCATATTAGCAGGTTATTTTTCACACACAGCATATGCATACAGTACCACAAATTACACCCCAAAACACATTCTGCTATTCCTCCCGAGTATGGCGATACCACATGTGTGAGACTTTTACACAGTGTGGCCACATACAGAGGCCCAACATGCAGGGAGCACCTAGGCTAATTCTGACATTTCTCTCCTACATGTAAAAGTCATAATTTATTTGCTAGAAAATTACATAGAACCCCAAAACATTATATATGCTTTTGAGCAAAGACCCTAGAGAATACAATGGCGGCCGTTGCAACTTTTCATTGCGCATGGTATTTGAACAGCAATTTTTCAAATGCGTTTTTTTGGGAAATAAAACAGTTTTGTGCTTTTTAAAAAAAAAAACATTAAAGTTAGCCCAATGTTTTTGCATAATATGAAAGATAAAGTTACGCCGAGTAAATAGATACCTAACATGTCACCCTTCAAAATTGCTCACGCTTGTGGAATGGCGCCAAACTTCGGTACTTAAAAATTCCTATAGGCAACGCTTTAAATATTTTTACTGGTTACATGTTTTTAGTTATAGAGAAGGTCTAGGGCCAAAATTATTGCTCTCGCTCTAACGTTCGCAGAGATACCTCACATGTGTGGTTTGAACACCGTTTTCATATGTGGGCAGGACTTGCATATGCGTTCGCTTCTGCATGCGAGCTCACGGGGACAGGGGCGCTGTATGCCCGGAGTATTGCAGAGTATGCCCAGAGTATTGCAGAGTATGCCCAGAGTATTGCAGAGTATGCCCAGAGTATTGCAGAGTATGCCCAGAGTATTGCAGAGTATGCCCAGAGTATTGCAGAGTATGCCCAGAGTATTGCAGAGTATGCCCAGAGTATTGCAGAGTATTGCAGAGTATTGCAGAGTATGCCCAGAGTATGCGCAGAGTATGCGCAGAGTATGTGCAGAGTATGTGCAGAGTATGTGCAGAGTATGTGCAGAGTATGTGCAGAGTATGTGCAGAGTATGTGCAGAGTATGTGCAGAGTATGCGCAGAGTATGCGCAGAGTATGCGCAGAGTATGCGCAGAGTATGCGCAGAGTATGCGCAGAGTATGTGCAGAGTATGTGCAGAGTATGTGCAGCAGGGATGGCTCTGTGACTGCATTTGTCACAGATCCAGCCCACAGCACTGCCGCTGACATCCGCTCCCTCCCCTCTCCTCTCACACTGTACTGATCGGTACAGAGAGAGGAGGGAGGAACCGGCATCATCAAATGACGCCGGTTTGTTTACAAGTGATCGCTCCTGTATATGTGGGAAAAAAGGGAAAAAAATCTGTATTTCAAAAAATGGCCTGGTTATTAAGGCCCCTTTAACACGATCGGTCCATACTTCTCTATGGAGCATCGGATGTCAGCGGAGACATGTCCGCTGACATCCGACCCGATCTGCTAAAATCAGACGGATGGCGATACGTCGCCATCCATCCATGGTGGATAGGATCTGTTAAGATCTGATGAAAACAGACATGCTGTCCGTTTTCATCAGATCTCTCCATAGGAGACAGCGGCACTGCACAAGCCCCTCCCCGATCAGTTAGCAGAGATGGACTTGTCATCCTCCGGCTTAGTGGAGATCTGCAGAGAGATCTCCCGCTAAGCTGGCGGGAGCTGGCAGAGTCCGCTGAGACGGAGTCCGCCTACTGTGAAAGGGGCCTAAGGGGTAAATCCTTTCAGGGCTGAAGCGGTTATAAAAATAAAAATATTTTATTTGTAAATAACTGTTACATTCATCACAGAGAAGGGCAGGGTAGCTTATTTTTGTCTGTGTTCAGACAGATTGATAGGTCGCAGCAATCCCAGGCTCTCTGGTCGCACTGGAGAGCCCCGGGAACAGCTGCAGGCACTCTTCTGTGCTCTTAAGAAGTAGTCAGGTGGCTGTAGAGCCATTTGGATCACTTCTACAGGAAAGTTTATTGTCAGCTGCAAATTTTTGTACTGGGATCATAGCTGCAACTGCATCCATGATCCCAGTATATGCACTTCAACCTGAGGATATATGTCCAAGGGCAATGCAGTTTGTTGCATGCTACTTGTCTCATGTGTAAATGTATATACACTTTACTGCTTAGCCCCTGTTGTCTGAAAATGCAGTCCTCCTTAATATTAAAAATGTTACTGTCAAAAATGTATTGTCAGCCCCTATCATCAATAATATCATACTGCCAATCTTTTGGCACACATCCCCACAGCAAAACTGTATGATCTTCTCCATGCAAAATTTTCCCAGCAATTTTAAAACGAAAAAAATGTATTCCATCAGGAAATAAGCTTCTCCAAGATGCTAAATTATGGCCATGATCATGAATGAATATAAATCATCTCTAATGGCCAAGCCTCCTCTGAAGAGCTGCATCTTCTTCCACTTTAAGGCTCCATGCACACTGGACCTAAAAAACGTTGATTCTACAGGCGTTTGACGTTTTTTTCTCTCCTGCCTCTAGAAGCACTTCTATTGTGCTCTATGGGTCTTTGCACATTATTGACTGCTACAGGCGTTTTCTGTCAGGGACGTTCAAAGGCAGGAAAAAAAAAACCTTCTCTATCGCGTTTTCTGGAGGAGTTTAGAAGCTGTAAAAACGTCAGTCTCTCCTAAACTCTCCTAAACTCCTCTGAACTCTTCTGAACGTCAAGTGCCAACGTTTTTTTAGGTGTGTTGTAGGAGTAAAAACTTTTGCAGAGGGGAGTGTAGTGCAAAAAACGCCTATAAACTAAACTCTCATAGACTTGCTTAAACTCTCATAGACTCGCCTAAACTTTGTACAATATGCTTTCATTTTGTATCTTTTATGCCACGTTTTTCAAGCTAAAAACGTTGAAGTTTTTTCTGCTCCTAGTGTGCATGGAGCCTAAGGACTCATTTCCACTGGCGTTTTTACAGACACTTTTCTGAGCGTTTTTGCAGCTTAAAAGCGCCTGTCCATGTTAGTCTATGGCCTCATGCCCACCATGACGTTTTTGAGCTGTAGATGGCTGAGACGTTTTTAAGCTGCAAAAAAAAATGCGGGACCAGTGCGTTCTGAAGCTCCAGCAATAGAGCTGTAAAAACGCCAGACATTAAAAAACGCTCAAAAACGCGCGAAAACGCTCAAAAACGCGGCCGCAGCGTTTTTAAAGCTCCAGCTCCAAAAAAAAAAACATTTTTTTTTTTTTTTTTTTTTAATAAACATGGACAGGCGTTTTTAAGCTGTAAAAAACGCTCAGAAAAGTGGCTGTAAAAATGCCAGTGGAAATGAAGCCTCCAGCTCATTGTCAATTAACAGCAACAAATAAAAATATGTGCTTACCGAACAGCCCAGTCTATTATGCAACACAGTCCATCTTAAAAGAAGAAAGTAACCGCTCGGTAGTAATCAAAGTGCCTCCTCACCGAAACCAAACCACGGGTGCTGGCAATGCAAAAATACAAAAGAAGCTTGGACAGCCACACTCCAAAAATGTTCCTTTAATTAAAATCGATCACAAAATAAACACGCCACAGCAAAAATTGGGACAAAAGCTAACGTTTCGCACTGTAGCTTCAGTGCTTAGTCATAGCTAGTACACTGGTACTAGCTGGTACACTAGTACTAGCTATGACTAAGCACTGAAGCTACAGTGCGAAACGTTAGCTTTTGTCCCAATTTTTGCTGTGGCGTGTTTATTTTGTGATCGATTTTAATTAAAGGAACATTTTTGGAGTGCGGCTGTCCAAGCTTCTTTTGTATTTTTGCACAGTCCATCATAAGTCTTCAGTATAGGATAAAGAAGTGTGATCCAATATGGACATTTGATCAATCTGAGGTTGAGTTGTTCCTCAGAGCAAAGTCCCTGTGCTGAGGCAATATAGGGCCAGATTCAGGTAGAGTTAGGCTGGCGGATCAATGGATCCGCCAGCCTAATTGTCACTTTAAGCCGGCGTTTTTCTGTAAGCAGAAAACAAGAAACGCCGGGTTGGAGTTCCGATGCGATCGGCGCAATTGAATTTCGCCATCGCATCGTTACTTCAACTTAAAAATGGCGCCGGGGGCGTTCCCGCCGATTTACACTCAAAAAATATGTTAATGAGCGGGAATCGGCAATTCACGATCTTTTTTGGGCGCGACGCAGTGACTTTACGACGTTTCCAGAAGCGATACGCAGCGTATAGATAAAGCAGCCCCCTAGTGGAGTATCCTATGTTAAGTATAGGCGTCGTCATCGCGTCGGAAAAAAAACAAATCGCGTCGCTTGTGTAAAACATTCATGAATGGGGATGTGACGTCATTGACGTTCACTGACAGAATTTGGAGCATGCGCACTGGGATGCATTGACACTCGACGCATGCGCAGTACGTTCGCCGCGGGATCACGCTTAGTTTGAATACTACACGCCCCGTACCCGCCCAATTTGAATTCCGCCGGCTCATTTGCGATGCGCTGCCGCAACTTTAGGAGCAAGTGCTTCATGAATAACAGCACTTGCTCCTAAAATTTCGGCAGAGTAACGTAAATGAGAAGCGTTACTCCAGAGCAAAGATGCTCTGATCTACCTGAATCTGGCCCATAGTATCCTCCTAGGGCCAGATTCAGGTAGAGTTAGGCTGGAGTATCAGTGATACTCCAGCCTAACTGTCACTTTAAGCCGGCGTTTTTGTTTTCTGTAACCAGAAAACAAGAAACGCCGGGTTGGAGTTCCGATGCGAGCGGCGTAATTGAATTTCGCCATCGCATCGCAACTTTAATTTAAAAATGGCGCCGGGGGCGTTCCCGCTGATTAACGGCGAAAAAATATGTTAATCAACGGGAATCGGGCGCGACGCAGTGACTTTCCGACGTTTCCGTAAGCGATACGCGGCGTAAAGATAAAGCAGCCCCCTAGTGGAGTATCCTATGTTAAGTATAGCCGTCGTCATCGCGTCGGAAAAAAAAAATTGCGTCGCTTGCGTAAAACGTCCATGAATGGGGATTTGACGTCATTGATGTTCACTGACAGAATTTGGAGCATGTGCACTGGGATGCATTGACAGTCGACGCATGCGCAGTACGTTCGCTGCGGGATCGCGCTTAGTTTAAATAATACACGCCCCGTACCCGCCCAATTTGAATTACGCCGGCTCATTTTCGATACGCTGCCGCAACTTTAGGAGCAAGTGCTTCATGAATAACAGCACTTGCTCCTAAAATTTCGCCAGAGTAACGTAAATGAGAAACATTACTCCAGATTAAAGATGCTCCCATCTACCTGAATCTGGCCCCTAGTGTGTATCGAGCGCTGTGGTAATTGCAGTTAGTGCACGTTCCGACTCCCTTTGAGACAGTCCTTGGCATTTTACCGCAATTAGCAGGCAGTAAAGTGGTATATGTCTGGATAGTATTTGTGGTGGTAGAGAAATCAAGTTCCAATAATTTGCAGGAACAAGAAAAATTATAGTCTCAGCACAGCGACTTTGTGGTAGAAATAGTGTCCCATCATTTGTGTCAGTGGGAGAAATAGTGTCCCATCATTTGTGTCGTGGGAGAAATAGTGTCCCATCATTTGTGTTAGTCGGAAAAATAGTGCCCGATCATTGGCATCAGTGGGAGGAATAGTGTCCCATCATTGGTATCAGTGGGAGGAATAGTGTCCCATCATTTGTGTCAGTGGAAGAAATAGTGCCCCATCATTGGAATCAGTGGGAGCAATAGTGTCCCATCATTGGTATCAGTGGGAGGAATAGTGTCCAATCATTTGTGTCAGTGGGAGAAATAGTGTCCCACTATTTGTGTCAGTGGGAGAAATAGTGTCCCATCATTTGTGTCGGTGGGAGAAATAGTGCCCCATCATTGGTATCAGTGGGAGGAATAGTTTCTTATCATTTGTATCAGTGGGAGGAATAGTGCCCCATCATTGGTATCAGTGGGAGGAATAGTGCCCCATCATTTGTGTCAGTGGAAGGAATAGTGTGCCATCATTGGTATCAGTGGGAGGAATAGTGTCCCATCATTGGTATCAGTGGGAGGAATAGTGTCCCATGAATTGTGTCAGTGGGAAAAATAGTGCCCCATCATTGGTATCAGTGGGAGGAATAGTGCCCCATCATTGGTGTCAGTGGGAGGAATAGTACACCATCATTGGTATCAGTGGGAGGAATAGTGTCCCATCATTGGTATCAGTGGGAGGAATAGTGTCCCATCATTGGTATCAGTGGGAGAAAAAGTGCCTCATCGCCCATATCATTGGAAGGAATAGCGCTTAATTTCTGTAGGAGGAATTCCCGAGGGTCGGATAAAGGCATGCAAAGGTCCGCATCCGGCCCTGGGGACCACAGTTTGGAGACCACTGCTTTAGGGGAAGGTTCCTGCTTGTCAAGATTATTATTTAAATTTGTTTTATGCTATTTTAAGTTATTTCCCTATCAGAGTACTTGCCATGCTCTTACCAACATTTTGCTGCCATTTGCAGCCCTCTAGCCCTTTCCCTTAGTCTTTTAGAGACATTTTAGTAGTCAAAAGTCTGGGTCCCCATTGACTTTAATGGGGTTCGGGTTCAGGGTCAAGTTGGGGTCAAGTTCAGCTCCCGAACTCAGACTTTTTTCCGAAGTTCGGCCGAACCCGCCGAACCCGAACATCCAGGTGTCCGCTCAACTCTAGAGGCAACCTTTAACCACTTATGGACCGCCGCATGTACATATACGTCGGCAGAATGGCACGTACAGGCACATTGGCATACCTGTACGTCCCTGCCTAGACGTGGGACGGGGGTTCGATTGGACCCCCCCCCCGGTACTTGCCGCGGTCCCCGTGGCTGTCCGAGCGATCCGGGATGAGGGGGCGGCTGTTGGTTTTTGTCCGCCCCCTCCGGATCGCTCCCAGCCAATCCGCATGCTCCCCTTGCGTGTCACTTCCTCCTCCTGTGTAAACACAGGAAGGGGGAAGTGATGTAATCTCTCCTCTCAGCGGTATTTTCAACCGCCGCTGAGGAGAGAATACATCACACAGTGAGTCTGCACCAATACTACACTGACACACACTACACGTAGGAACATGAACCCCTTGCGATCAACCCCCCCTCCCCCTGTCACTGAATGCAGTGATCATATATGTACTGATCACTGCATTTAGTGTCAGTGTGACAGGCAGTGTGACAGGCAGTTAGTGTTAGGTTCAGGGTAGCCCCCGTACCCCCCCTAATAAAGTTGTAACCCCTTAATCACCGCCCTAGTTAACCCTTTCACTCCCTATTGCCAGTGTCACTAAGTGATCATTTTTCTGATCGCTGTATTAGTGTCGCTGTTCCCGCTAGGTAGCTATTTTTTTATTGCGATTTTTTTTTTTTTTTTTTACTAAAGTGATGTGGCTGAATACATTTTGGCCTAAATGTTTGACTAAAATTTAGTTTATTTGATTTTTCTTATAACAAAAAGTTTAAAATATTGATTTTATTTCAAAAATGTCGCTCTATTTTTGTATATAGCGCAAAAAATAGAAATCGCAGAGGCGATCAAATACCACCAAAAGAAATCTCTATTTGTGGGAAGAAAAGGACGCAAATTATGTTTGGGAGCTACGTCACACAACCGCACAATTGTCTGTTAAAGCGATGCAGTGCCGAATTGTAAAAACCCCTTGGGTCATTTAGCAGCATATTGGTCTGGTCCTTAAGTGGTTAAAGGCACGTGCACAGGATCAGAAAGTCCTACGCTTTGTTCGTGGAAAATCCGATTGTGTGTACCAGACTTTACAGTTATGTTACTGCTTAGGTAAGTAGTAAAAATCAGTGGCCCAGATTCACGTACATCGGCGCATTATCGGTCCGGCGTAGCGCACCGCCATTACGTTAGACTTGCGCCATCTAGCCGCGTAATCCCCCGATTCACGTAGCTTTTGCGCAGGAAATTGCGCAAGCGTAAGGTTTTTTCCTGAGGCGTAAGGAGGAGTAATACAAATTGGGAGGGACGTGGGCGTGTTACATTGAAATGAGCCGTGACCCCATGCAAATGAAGGGCCGGCCGGCTCGCGCATGCGCGCGTGAAGGAGACCATGTCAGCTCCGCTGTGCGCATGCTCACAACTCGGGAGCGGCGCAATCAGTGAAATTGGAAATGGACTAGGGCAACGTTGTGAACTACGCAGACAGCATAAATAGACACACACAAACGCACTTGCATTGCAAAAGTACATCCCTTTGTGTCCCTTCCCATTTAACCAAGTGCTTTTGTTCCTGTTGTTCGTTGCAGTGTGTCTTGTAGTTGTCAGATTAGTGTTCTGTGTGATCAAGTTCTTGTTGGTATATTTGTGAAAGTGTTTTTTGATAAGTGTTTGAGAGACTGTTTGTTTGATTGATATATTTCTGAGCGTTTGTTTTCTTGCTTTATTTTTTATTTTTTATTTTTTTGCTGACATTTTTGGCATTTTTAATTATTTTTTTTGCTGACATTTTTTTAAAATTTTGGGTTGTGCATGCTGTTTGAATGTGGGGGTGACATTCCTGCTGGAAAAGGGGTGTCATCCTCAATTTTGGTGGAGAAGGGTTCCCCAGGACCAGGGAGAAGTGATTCCCAGGTCCGTGTGAATGGTGTATGAATGTACAGTGACATAATTGGAGCCTTGACGTGGCGTTACTGCTCACCAGTCGTGCATGGTGGACTGGTGCCAATCCAATTTGATGAGGATGTGGGGTGTGTGTGCTAGGGACCACAGTGGTGTGCATGCATGCATTCTCATTGTGCCATGATTAATGTGTGTGTTTAACGTGCAAAGATGCCCAATATGAGCTCCTGACTGCTCTTCCCTCAGAAGACGGGGTATCCTCGGTTAGGGGGGGATTGTCTGGTTGGGGGGTCAGGTCATCACGTAGCTCAACCTGCAGGCCCTTCCTCACTGCGAGATTTGCAGCATGCAACATGCAACGATGATATGGCACACGAAGTTTGGGGAATACAACAGTGTACCCCCAGACTTATCCAGGCATCGGAAACGTGACTTCAGGAGGCCAAAGGTGCGCTCCACCACTGCTCGGGTTTTGATGTGTGCTTGATTGTATCTTTCCTCTCCTGGGGTTTGGGGGTTCCGGATAGGAGTCATGAGATGGGGTCCCAGTGCATATGCAGAGTCACCTGGAAGGGAAAAGACAGGAGAATGTTAGTCATGCATGTGCCACTTGTGAGGTGTGCATCACGGGAGGGGATAGTCATGCCTGACTCCCATGTCACTCACCAACCAGCCAGGTGTTCCCATACACGTTCTGATAGAATTCCATTCGGATGTGGCATTGATTGTAGATGTAGCTGTCATGGGTGGATCCGGGGTGTTTGGCACGGACGTGCCATATGAGTCTTTGGGCATCAACTATCACCTGTACGTTGATGGAGTGCCAATTCTTCCGATTGCGGTACATGTGCTCTGTGTCATGGGGGGGCTGGAGTGCCACATGTGTGCAATCAATGGCCCCGATGGTGCGTGGGAATCTGGCAATTCTGTAGAAATCTGTCATTGCCTTCAGCCGCAGGTCCTCAGTGGTGGGTTTGATGATTAGGTTGGCCAAGCGTGTGAGGATTGCAGGGACAACCTGGTGCACACATCTGCTCATGGAGGATTGTGACATCCCAGCCACCACTCCACTTGTACGCTGAAAAGAGCCACTGGCAAGGAAATGGAGTGTTGCCAGTACCTTGACCAGTGGCTGCACTGGATGTGAGCGTTGTGTTGGGCTGGTGATGTCCTCCTGCAGGGTTGTGGTTAATTCCAGGATGGCATGAGGGGGGAATCTGAAGATGCGATACACCTCAGAATCACTCATGCCAAAGAGGTCTATGCGTGTGCGGTATACCCTCTCCCGTGCCATCCTCCGTGCCCTCCTCCTTCTTTGGTCATCTAAATTCACTAGTGCAGCTATGCGCGACGATGCCCCTGGCATGTTGGCAGTCAAATTGTAGTGCAACACGTGTGTGTGGTCTGCTCCTCAGTAACGGTGTTGCTTTCTGTGAGATGTAGACGTTTTTTCAAAATTTAGACCAGCTTTTATGTGCTCTAACTTTAGACAGGACATTTTGCTGTTGCGCACATCGCGTAGCCTGCGCAGCAACTGCGTTTTTTTGTGGATCCCCGCAACTCCCTCATTAGCATATTTGACTAGCAAATCAATGGTGTGTCTAGCGCATTTTTGCGCGAACGGATGCGTCTGTCTAACGAAATTACGCCGGACCAAAAAAAGTAGATTTCTGGCGTAAATCGTTTTCTGAATCGCGCGCATCTAAACGCACGCGCACATTTAGACTTACGCACGCGCAACACCAGTTGCGCAGGCGTAATCGCTCTGTGAATCTGGGCCAATGGCTTTAGTTCTGTTTAATAAATGGACCCACTGAGTCTATACAAAAATGTGGTGTATTTAGTCCCTAATTTTTAAATTGAACCCCTTCCCGCCAACCATACTGAAGTGGGTCCTTATTCATGGGGCTGTGTAAATGCATATCCGTATTTGTGCTAGGAGCGCACCATACAGCACGCTCCCAGCATAGAGCCTGGGCTCTCTCTAGGAGCCCCGAATCCTGTACTGCTGATCGGCACACAGGACTGGTCACCTGATCAATGTGATAGCCTGATATAATTCCCTCTGATTGGAGAGAGAGATGCATTGGGGGTTATTTACTAAAGTGCAAAGTGCACTTAAAAATTACACTGAAAGTGCATTGGCAGTGCAGTCGCTGTAGATCTGAGGGGGCCATGCAAGGAAAATAAAAAAACAGCATTTTAGCTTGCACATGATTGGATGATAAAATCAGCAGAGCTTCCCCTCATTTCAGCTCTACCCCTCAGATTTACAGCTACTTCACTTCCAGTGCAATTTCAAGTATAGTTTGCACTTGTAGTTTTTGCCTTTTGTAAATAAACCCCACTGTATCCTTGCAAGGAGCAAAATGTAAAACTAAAGTGCATAAAAATATTAAGAAAAAAAAATGTAAATAAAGGAAAAAAAATAGATCAAGATTCAATCTAGGTCAGTTCCAGGGTTAGTGTAAGGCCGTGTACAGACGAGGAGACATGTCCCCTGAAACATGTCAGACGGACTGTTTCCAGCAGACATGTCTCCTCGGATATTTGGTCTAATGGCGTGTACACACCATCGGACCAAAATCCCCTCAGACGGGTGACGTGGTGACGTTGCGGTGACGTTGACGCCACCACGTCACCAATCCATTCGACGCATGCGGGAGATTTATGTCTGCTGGTTAGGCGTACTAACCAGCGGACATGTCCGACGGACATATTTCCAGTGGACACATTTCAAAGCATGCTTTGAATTTTGTCCTTTGGAAAAACCTGTCCGCTAGGTCGTACACACGATCGGATATGTCTGCTGAAACTGGTCGGCGGACCAGTTTCATCGGACATGTCTCCTCGTGTGTATGGGGCCTAAGGGTTGCGGTAAGGACCGAAGATCAAAGCCAGGGTCAAAGGTCAGTCTCAGTATATTTTAAAGTAGGATTTTTTTTTTAAAGGAGTTGTAATAAAGGAAAACATTTTTTTTGCTGAAATGACTGTTTACAGGGTATAGAGACATAATAGTTAACTGATTCATTTTAAAAACGATTAAAAATAGATAAAAATCAATCATATAGTGTATACAAGGCAGTGATGGTTTGGAAAATGAAACTGATTGGTGCTGAGGGGTTTTAGACAGTAATCACACCTCCTTGAAGTTAGTGACCACAGAGAGAAAGCTTCCAGCACTGTGGTTATCAGGAAACAGACAACCAGGAAGTGTGGAGATCAGAGAAGAATTACAGCAACTTGAGAGCAAAAACGAACAATGAGGACATGTAAACAGTACTGCATTAAGGTAAAGGAAGCTATTAAGATAAAAAAAAAATCCTTTACAAACCCTTTAAGTATTCATTAAATTAGTATCAGTGTCAGTGTGTTTTAGGTAGGATATAAAAAAAGCAAAATGCACTCCATTGTTTTTGGCCTGTGCTACAGGTAGAAATAAACAGCAATATGCACATATGTGGTACATCTGTGATTGACTGGAGCAGGAGACTTGATTTTTGGTTGTTCTTTGGTGGTAAATTATTGTATTTGCAGAATATGTACAGTTAAACTTATTATTATTTGTTTATATATTTTGTAGACATGTACAATTTGTTTCGTTCTGAATTAGTTTTTCTACGAAATTTGTTTTATTCAGGAATATTCTAATTACCGAAAATCTGGTTAACAACTTTTCCCAAAAAGGAAAATAAAAAAATAATAAAATTCGGAAATTCGAAAATAAGAACGAAAATTCAAAAGAATGAAAATCCGAAAATAAGAATGAAAATCCGACAATTCTAAAGAACAAAAATCCGAAAATAGGAATTAAAACTTAAAAATCTGAAACTAATAGTAACTATTACTCATGATTAAATTTTAGTTATTGGAATTTCCTTTCAAATTTGGCTGTTAGTGAACGTAAAGAATACGAATTTATCTGAAGCTACAAATTATCCGAAAATAACGAATACTACATCTAAACAAATGGAACGTAAGGAAATAATAATAATATGATAAAAATGTATTATTTTTATTATTAATTAGTTACATTACATTCATTTAGATGCGGCATTCGTTATTTTGGATAATTCAGAACTTTGGATAAATTTGTATTTGTTATGTTCACTAACAGCCAAATTTGAAAGGAAATTCCAATACCTATAATTTAATAGTTAGTAACATTTATTTTTAGTTAGTTATTATTTTGGATATTCAAATGTTAGAGTTTTCGCATTTTCAAATTTTCGTTCTTTCAAATTTTCCGTTTATTTTCGGATTTTCCAAATTCAAATTTTTCCAAAGGTACAAATTATAAATAATGAAATTTGATCATAAGATACATTTTTCAGGTCTACTAATTTGTAGTCCAGTTTTCCTTTGCTAATAAAAAAAAAAAAATCATGAGATATCTGTTACCATTTAGCCCAATCAGTCCTAAAAAAAACAAGGAATAATTTACCTGGATAAACAAAGCAGTTGTAATGATATGTACAGTTTTACTAATTCATGTCAAAGCTGCAAAATTGTGTTACAGCAGTTGGTAATGTAATCACAGATGTATTTTCATTAAAAAAAGGTCATTACAATATAATCATTGTATAATAGTCATTACAATATAATTCACAGAGGAATCATAAGAAGGTTCCAAATGCTGTTAGTTACTTCTGTATACAGGGAGTGCAGAATTATTAGGCAAGTTGTATTTTTGAGGATTAATTTTAATTTTGAACAACAACCATGTTCTCAATGAACCCAAAAAACTCATTAATATCAAAGCTGAATATTTTTGGAAGTAGTTTTTAGTTTGTTTTTAGTTTTAGCTATTTTAGGGGGATATCTGTGTGTGCAGGTGACTATTACTGTGCATAATTATTAGGCAACTTAACAAAAAACAAATATATACCCATTTCAATTATTTATTTTTACCAGTGAAACCAATATAACATCTCAACATTCACAAATATACATTTCTGACATTAAAAAACAAAACAAAAACAAATCAGTGACCAATATAGCCACCTTTCTTTGCAAGGACACTCAAAAGCCTGCCATCCATGGATTCTGTCAGTGTTTTGATCTGTTCACCATCAACATTGCGTGCAGCAGCAACCACAGCCTCCCAGACACTGTTCAGAGAGGTGTACTGTTTTCCCTCCTTGTAAATCTCACATTTGATGATGGATCACAGGTTCTCAATGGGGTTTAGATCAGGTGAACAAGGAGGCCATGTCATTAGATTTTTTTCTTTAATACACTTTCTTGCCAGCCACGCTGTGGATTACTTGGACGCGTGTGATGGAGCATTGTCCTGCATGAAAATCATGTTTTTCTTGAAGGATGCAGACTTCTTCCTGTACCACTGCTTGAAGAAGGTGTCTTCCAGAAACTGGCAGTAGGACTGGGAGTTGAGCTTGACTCCATCCTCAACCCGAAAAGGCCCCACAAGCTCATCTTTGATGATACCAGCCCAAACCAGTACTCCACCTCCACCTTGCTGGCGTCTGAGTCGGACTGGAGCTCTCTGCCCTTTACCAATCCAGCCACGGGCCCATCCATCTGGCCCATCAAGACTCACTCGCATTTCATCAGTCCATAAAACCTTAGAAAAATCAGTCTTGAGATATTTCTTGGCCCAGTCTTGACGTTTCAGCTTGTGTGTCTTGTTCAGTGGTCGTCGTCTTTCAGCCTTTCTTACCTTGGCCATGTCTCTGAGTATTGCACACCTTGTGCTTTTGGGCACTCCAGTAATGTTGCAGCTCTGAAATATGGCCAAACTGGTGGCAAGTGGCATCTTGGCAGCTGCACGCTTGACTTTTCTCAGTTCATGGGCAGTTATTCTGTTGACTATTTTGAATGAAGTGCTTGATTGTTCGATGATCACGCTTCAGAAGCTTTGCAATTTTAAGAGTGCTGCATCCCTCTGCAAGATATCTCACTATTTTTGACTTTTCTGAGCCTGTCAAGTCCTTCTTTTGACCCATTTTGCCAAAGGAAAGGAAGTTGCCTAATAATTATGCACACCTGATATGGGGTTTTGATGTCATTAGACCACACCCCTTCATATTACAGAGATGCACATCACCTAATATGCTTAATTGGTAGTAGGCTTTCGAGCCTATACAGCTTGGAGTAAGACAACATGCATAAAAAGGATGATGTGGTCAAAATATTAATTTGCCTAATAATTCTGCACTCCCTGAAGAGTTGAGCGGACACCTGGATGTTCGGGTTCGGCGGGTTCGGCCGAACTTCGGAAAAAAGTCTGGGTTCGGGACCCGAACTTGACCCCAAACCCGAAAATCATTGAAGTCAATGGGGACCCAGACTTTTGACTACTAAAATGTCTCTAAAAAACTAAGGGAAAGGGCTAGAGGGCTGCAAATGGCAGCACAATGTTGGTAAGAGCATGGCAAGTACTCTGCAATCACATGTGGATAGGGAATTAACCCCCCTGGCGGTATCTGACTCGGGGTGGATTTTCAATGTAAAAATCGGTAACCCCGAGTCACGCTCGGGGTGGACGTGCAGAGCCTGCAGCACGCTGGCTTACCTTTTTCCAGGCTGGGTATTACTGTACTCACCTTGTCCCTGGATCCAGCGATGCATCCACGCTGTGTGAGCGAGCGGCGTCCTTGCTCGACTCACACAGTGCCTGCGCGCCGCCGATATCCGTTCCCTGCGACGTAACGGCGCACGGGGGCGGAGACCGGCGGCAAATTCAAAAAAGTAAACAAACACAATACATACAGTATACTGTAATCTTATAGATTACAGGACTGTATGTAAAAAATACACACACCCCTTGTCCCTAGTGGTCTGCCCTGTGCCCTACATGTACTTTTATATAATAAAAACATTTTTTTTGTGCCTGAAAACTGTAGATTGTCCATAGCAACCAAAAGTGTACCTTTATGTCAAAAATGGTTTTAGATCAGCCAGAAAACAGCGATAATAAATTATAATCACTTGCAGAATTGAGCGATAGCGATTTGTGGGGAAATTCGTCAAAAAAAAATAAAAGTAATGACAGCGAAAATTCTGCAACTGAGCAAATTTCAGTGATTTTGATTTGATTACATTAGTGAATAATTTTTATTATAATTACATTATTATTTGTTATAATTATTGATAGTTATTTATTATATTATAATTTTATGATTTTGTGTTTCAAACTTTATCATACCAGAGATGTCTACTAGACTATTGTTTGGACAAATTTAAGTGAGTTATTCCTAAGAATTGCAGGCCTACAGTATAAAACGCAGCATTTCCATGCAAAATAATTGTACCGCTTTTGGTACGTAATTCCAGACAGAATCATACCTCCAGGGAGGTTAACTTAAAATAACATAAAATACATAAAAATAAAAAAATAAAATCTTGACAAGCAGGAACCTTCCCCAATGATGGGACACTATTTCCTCCCACTGATACCAATGATGGGGCACTATTTCTCCCACTGACACAAATGATGGGGCACTATTCCTCCCAATGATGGGGCACTATTTCTCCCACTGACACAAATGATGGGACACTATTCCTGCCAATGATACAAATGATGGGACACTATTCTGGTGCAATTAGATTTGTGAAGTGGGACTGACTCCTAACTAATTTTCTCCGTATAAGCACAATCAGGAACCTTTACCTACAGTAGCTAATGCAGAGTATGTTACATGAACATATGCAGTGCTGGTGCAATATGCAGAGTATCTGACACGAACATATGCAGTGCTGGTGCAATATGCAGAGTATCTGACAGGAACATATGCAGTGCTGGTGTAATATGCAGAGTATCTCACAGGAACATATGCATTGCTGGTGCAATATGCAGAGTATCTGACAGGAACATATGCAGTGCTGCTGCTATTAGATTTGTGAAGTAGGATTGACTCCTAACTAATTCTCTCCCTATAAGAACAATCAGGAAACTTTCCCTAATGTAGCTAATGCTATGTAGATCGATCGCTGAGTATTGTAATTCGATTTCTGAAGCAGGACAATCCTATCTAAATCTGTCCCTGAGAGAAGCAGCAGCCTTTCCCTACCCTAGCTAAAGCAGAGTGACGAGCTGTGCTGTGTGCCTCTAGCTTATATAGAGGCTGGGCCACATGCTCGGTCACATGCTGCACTAGCCAATCACAGCCATGCCATTAGTAGGCATGGCTGTGATGGCTTCTAGGTCACACAAGTAAAATAAATGCTGATTGGCTGCCCTGCAGCGCGCCGTTACATAGCCGAACACCGAACCCGAACCCAAACTTTCAGAAAATTGTTCAGGTTCGGGTCCGGGTCAAAAAAAACTAAAGTTCGGTACGAACCCGAACTTTACAGTTCGCGTTCGCCCAACCCTATCCTCTCTAGTCCTCTAGCAGAATTTTGCAGCAATGTGTGCTTAAAGTAGAACTATAGGAGGGAGCTGCGGTGGCTCAACGCGATTGGCACTGCGCTGACAAGCCGTTCACCTCTGCAGCCAAGGGTTTGGATCCCGGTCTCGGCTGCATGTGAATTGAGTTTGGTGGTCTCAGCCCGGCTCCCGGTGGGTGTCCTTTGCGAGGTAAGCCTGTGCTTAGTACGCCCACCCCCCTCCCACAAAAACCACCACACTTACACTCACTCGAAATTTGGTTAACATGCACGCACTTCGGCCACACGGTCTCACACCCGCCATTGCCACCCGGGGGCATGGAGAAAGATGGCAGATTGCCTCTGGGGGAGGTCTGCCCACTCCCAACTCCTGCAGTCCGGCTCCTCAATTGAGTACATGCACAAAATACACTTAAAAAAAAACCAGAAAAAAAAAAGTAGAACATAGGCAACGCTTTTCTTTCCATTTTGGATTGAGAGAGGTTAATTTTTTTTTTTTTTCCCATCCGCTCATTTCCCTTCATTTCCTGCCCCATAGCCAAACAGAAAGTGAGAGGAAATCTCTGTAGATTAAGCTGGGATTTCAGGGCATGTCTTAAACAGGAAGGGGTGTGACCTTGACAGGAAGGGGTGGATTATATTTAAATTAGGAGTTGCACGTGTTTAGTCAGGCCTAGGGCAGCACAAAACTTAAATATGCCCCTGACTGGAGCTCTGCTGGCCTGGGGAACTAAGGAGGTTGCATCAATAGCATTGTCCTTAAAATATCTTAGAAAGCATTATGAGATTGCATGCATTTGATATTAAATAAAAGCTGAGATTTAGATAAACTAAAAAAATATCTGAAGCCAAAACTTTTTTTTTAAAGCATTAGTGAAATTCCTCTTCACTTCTTGTACTGTAGACTCCACAGAAGTAGAGTTGAGCGGACACCTGGATGTTCGGGTTCACACCCGAACTTTAAAAAAAAAAAGTTTGGGTTCGGGAACCCGAACCCGGACTCCGAACCCCATTGAAGTCAATGGGACACAGACTTTTAGTAAAAAAAAAAAATGCGTGGGGGTCCCCCCAAATTCAATAACCAGACCCTTTAGGGCTGGTATTAATATTAAGGGGAACCCTGACGTCAATTTAAAAAAAAATGATGTGGGATTCCCCCCAAATATCCATAACCAGACCCTTCAGGTCTGGTGTGGATTTTAAGGGGAACTCCACCCCAAATTTAAAAAAGAATGGCGTGGAGTTCCCCCTAAAATCCACACCAGACCCCTTATCCGAGCATGTTGACCGGGCCGGCCGCAGAAAAGAGGGGGGGATAGAGTGCGCCCCCCCTCTCCTGAACCGCACCAGGCCACATGCCCTCAACATTGGAAGGGGGGTTTGGGGTGCCCTCCAAAGCACCTTGTCCCCATGTTGATGGTGACAAGGGTCTCATCCCCACAACCCTTGCCCGGTGGTTGTAGGGGTATGTGGGCAGGGGGCTTATCAGAATCTGGAAGACGCCTTTAACAAAGGGGACCCCCAGATCCTGCCCCCCTGTGTGAAATACCCCTACCATTTCACGAAGGAAGTGTAAATAGTAGTTTTCAGGAAAAAAAACACACACACTGTAGAACAAATTACTTTACTAATTAAACCAAATAAAAATCCAGCGGTGAAATAGACGATCGATGCTGCTCCCTGCTCCAATGTTGTCTTCTATCCAGCGCCGGGTGATCTCTCCAGCGATGGCCGGTTGGTCCATCGATGAGAAGATCCATCCATTCAGAGCACAGCCGGAGCTTTGACATTTCTTTTATAGGGGAGGCGGGCCACACGTCACGTGACTCTGTCCCGCTCTGATGCAAGGGGCATGTCTGGGCTTACCCAGTGACGTAGCAGCCTGTGCGTCAGAGGGGGACGGGGTTACGTGACGTGTGGCCCGCCTCCCCTATAAAAGAAATGTCAAAGCTCCGGCGCGTCATTCGCTGAGCTGTGCTCTGAATGGATGGATCTTCTCATCGCTGGACCAACCGGCCGTCGCTGGAGAGATCACCCTTTACAGTTTGGGTTCGCTCAACTCTAAACAGAAGTCCCGCGATTTGCTGTGATAAGTCGCAACGTTTTCAGCCTTGTTTTTTGTTGGAGGGGTGATTTTACATTGTCGGCTACAGTATGCCCGAACGCCGAAGCCGCCTGAAAAAAAGGGTCCGGGACTTGTTTTGAGCTTCAGGCGTACAGCGTTTTGGCAGTCGGCGTGGAGATGTGAACCATCATCAACATTGAAATGTTGTTTCTCTTCATAGATACTGCAGTCAATAAAGTTTGTGCAATGCACTCAATAAAATACAAAAATACCTTATTGACTTTTCTGCTCTGCATGGGGACAGTGCAAATTCTGATGCAATTAGTTTGTTCTTCTACCGAGTACCAAAAATATCCTTGTTCATATTTCATTATAATTATGACTCTCTGAAGTCAATATAGTTAGCAGTTAGCAAATTACTCCCAAAAACTGTAATCTTTCTATTTTTCTCTATTTTTGTCAGATCAAGTAATTTGTCATCACTCCTTCTAATTATATTGCTACAGTATTTCCAGCTGATAGTTTAATAACACTATAAAAATAGGATGAAGATGTTAATATTGTTATTAGTAGCAATAATAACTTTCAGTGCAATGCTCTAATGGAGGCATAGCTGTAAAGAGCTTGGTCTCATAATATATAAGAGGCAAGGGCAGAGCAGCTGGCGGGTAATGTAAAACTCTGAGTCACAGCACCCTTGGGTGGTGGAATCTATGCGTCATGTCTAAAGGATTGTACTGCTTTTGAAATTTTGTGTTAAAATCTATGGTATTAGCTAACAGTGTTCCTAACTATTTGTAATGCTTTGTCAGTGTGCCTTATTCAGAGTTCAAATGTAAGGCCCTGTACATGTCTGATGAAACTGGTCTGCAGACCAGTTTCATCGGACCAGTTCGATGGTGTGTACGGCCCATCAGACTGTTGTCCGTCAGACCAAAGTTTTAAAACATGCTTTAAAACCTGTCTGACGGAACCTGTCCATCGGACAGGTTCGATGGTTAGTACACAAAAGCATCGGACCAAAAACCCACGCATGCTCAGAATCAAGTCGACGCATGCTCAGAATCAAGTCGACGCATGCTCAGAATCAAGTCGACGCATGCTTGGAAGCATTGAACTTCGTTTTTTCATCACATCGTTGTGTTCTACGTCACCGCGTTAAGGTCTAATCGGATTTTGGTCCAATGGTGTGTACGCACATCAGAGCATCAGACAAGTTCAGAGTTGTCTGATGAAAACCGTCCGTCAGACAATTCTCATCAGACATGTCTGATCGTGTGTACAGGGCCTAACACTTAATCTGATTACTAGTATATCCAACAGTATGCCCATCCACTAGCCTAGTCCAAGGACATTATCATCCTATGTTTTATGGTTTTAAAGTATAACTCTGGGCAAAATCAAAAATGAGAACCTGTTGATCCTGGAAGTAGATCCTGTAATAGGATGCCACATTTCTATGTTATTATGAAATGTACAGCAGAGCTGTTACACTGTTGACAGAGTAGCCGTAAATGGAAATCTATTTTTATTTGAACTTTAGGTAAGAGACAAACGCATTAAAGCAGGCCTTGCAGTAAAAAGCATGGTCCACCTAATATGAACAGTAGCTTTAGGCCGCGTACACACGATCAGTCTATCCGATGAAAATGGTCCGAAGGACCGTTTTCATCGGTTAACTGATGAAGCTGACTGATGGTCTCATGTACCTACACACCATCGGTTAAAAAAACTAGTGTTAGAACGCGGTGACGTTTACGTGTTTTAACACAACGACGTGCTGAAAAAAACAAAGTTCAATACTTCCAACTATGCGTCGACTTGATTCTGAGCATGCGCGGCCTTTTAACCGATACTTTTGCATACTAACGATCGGTTTTAACCCATCAGTCAGGCGTCCATCAGTCAAATTTTATAGCAAGTTCTCTTTTTTTGGACCGAAGGATAACTGACTGATGGGTCCCACACACGATCGGTTTGGACCGAATAAACGGTCCTTCAGTCTGTTTTCATGGGTTTTGACTGATCGCATGTACGCAGCCTTAAAGTTAAAAAGCAGTAGGGAGAAAGTTATTAAATATACTGTACTTACTTTACCACCAGCTTCCACCCACAGTGCCTAGGTAATGGTGATGTCGCCTACTTACTGGATAAATCCCCAGGGAATGCTGACTACCCTAAATCTTGAGAGAAGTTGCATAGGATCTCACTAAAAGAATCATAAAGTCACCTTCGGTAGTAGTGAAACCAGTATTTTACTAACTTTTGGCTACTGCGCTGATGGATGACAGTCTGACCAAGCAGCTTCTCCAGAACACCAGGAAATCCAGCATATAGAGGCTGCCATTGGGGTTGGAAACCTCTCAGCTATCTGCCACAGTGTCCCTCTATCCATGTAGATGGCCAGAAAGAAGGACGCTGCCGGCTCTAATAAGCTACCTCATTTCTTTCCTCCCACAGAGTGGCCGCATGTCCAAGATGGCGGCAGCGGTGGCTCGTCTGCCTCATCCAGCGGCCCCTTGCTTTCCACAGAGCCCCACACAGTTCGGCACTCCTAAGGCCTTAAAATCACGATTACAAGTGGCCTTAACCCCAGTGACACAGAACCCAGCTAAGGCTGTCAACAGGCTTTTCACCTATAGAGGTAAGCCACAGCTGTAACTCCATCAATACAACCAGAGAACAAGCTGAGACCTTCATATCCTTCCTGCTAGCAATAAGCCTGTCTCTGAATCAACTTTAAAGGACATGTTGGTGTCCCTGCTGGCTTCTCTCCATGCAGTCATGAAGGAATGTATAACAAATTTTAAAGCTGATGTGCAGGAGTTGGGAGGGAGAGTGAACCACATAGAGCAGAAAATGGAATAATTTGCATCCTCTCATAACAACTTAATAGATGCACAATGACCAAGATGAAGAAATGGGAAAACTAAAAGCTAAAGTTGCAGACATTAAGGACTTCTCATGGTGGAACAACGTGAAATTAAGAGGTGTCCCTGAATCTGTCCAAAAAGGCCAACTAAACCAATATGCCTGTTACATTATCTGAATGATCTTGCTATCTTGCAGATTCTGAAATAGTCATTGACAGAACTTGTCGCCTACCCAAACCCTCTTTCCTTCTTGACAACATTCCTAGAGATGTTATTATGAGGGTACATTTCTATCATGTAAAGGATCAGCTTATGTCCAACTTCTGCAAAACTACTTGAGCAATTCTCCCCCTTTTAAATGTACACGGATCTCTCTCAATACACACTGCAAAAAAGAAAGTCTTATTCTGCCAATCACATAAGCATTACGGAACCACAATATCAACTATCGCTGGGGTTATCGTATAAAGCTTACCTTCACATACAATGATGCTACCTCCATGATCACATCACTTACTGAAGGCTTGGCACTGCTCCGATCCTGGGACATTCTTCTGGAGCAAGAGCCCACATCCCGATCACCCCCTATTAAGTTGAATGGCCAGGACACCTGGTAGGTTGTCTCACATAAGCGCAAGCAAAAGTCTAAGACACCCTAAATGCCTCTAAATCTTAACTCCACAGGAATCATATTATCCGACCCCCCCGGTCAGATGGAACTCACTACCCATGATTCCTCTTCCACAAATAATGTGCAGTATCCCTGCATTCAGATTCCGACTGGAATCATCCTTACTTTTTAATAACTGTTCCTTACCATTTCTGTATACTTTTTTCCAATATCCACAAAGATAAACTCATACTTTGCATTCACGATTGTCGTTAGGACAATGCTAAAGTAGCCTTTGCAATTATAATAGAAGAAGACATATTTTGCTGGGAGCATTATGCGAACATGCTTCCCATCTATGGCACCACCACAGTTGGGGAAATTCCAATAGTTGTTAAATTGTTTAGCTGTTGCTTTCCATTCCTCTACAGATGCCGGGAGCTGTGAAAGGTAAAAATATATGTTAAAAACATTTTCAGGCTTAATTCTCGATACATTCTTTTATTTTGCTTTATTATACAGGATCTATTTGGCAATAAAACACAGACTGTCACATCACCCCCACCAGTACACATGAACAAAAAGAGAAAGACAAAGCAAGAGTCTACAGGCAACTTTCTACTAAAGGTTTTTCATATTTTCATATATCCTCTATAATCTTATTTTTTTCCTTAATCTAATCTATGTTGTTTTGGGCACAATCACTTTGATCACTGGAATTGTTGTTCATGGGATGCATAATTTGAATAATAGGTTTTAAATAATAGGTTTGGATATACTGGGCCAGATTCACAGAGCCATTACTCCGGTCTATCTCCTGTTAGACCGGAGTAATTTCAAATTAGCCGCGTCATATCATTAGTTTGAATCCTCAAACCATGATACGACGGCTTCAGGCTTTGATCCGACAGACATACGTCTTCGTACGCCGTCGGATCTACGCTGCAATCTTTTTCTGCCTGCTGGGTGGAGTTTGCGTTGTTTTCAGGGTCGGGGTATGCAAATTACCTTTTTCCGGCAATCCACGAAGTTACGATCGTCCGTCGCATTCTCTTACGGCATCTGTAGTCATCTTTTTGCTGCGTAAAGTTAGGGGAGCAAAAATGTTGTCTAACGTTAGACAGTCCATGTTAAGTATGCGTTCCCGCGTTGAATTTCAATTTTTTTTTTTTTTGCGTAAGTCGTTATGGAATAGGAATGTACGTAAACGACGCTACTCAAAAAAAACCTGACGTAACGACGTTATTTCGCTTAATGCGCAGCGGGAAATTTCTGAACGGAGCATGCGCAGTTCGATCGCCGAGGGGACGCGCCTAATTTAAATGCTTCACGCCCCCTAATCGCATATTTCGATTCCGCCGCGAGAAATGCACTACGCCGCCGTACCTTACGGGCCGAAATCTACCTGAATTTGTCTTAGAGCCAGGAAAAATATGGCGGCGTAGTGTATCTCTGATACTCTGCGCCAGGGCAATTGTACCTGAATCTGGCCCACTATGCCTAGCACAGAGCTCACATAACTTATATACTAATTTGTGTTTGTTTCTGGTTATCATAAAGAGTGGTAATATATATAAAAAGTTAGCATTATCCACCTATTCTATATAATTTTCAAACACTCAGTCCACATGGGAGTATGTTTTACTTGATTGCAGCAAACTTAAGAAGCATATATTGAATTGTATCTTGGCGCCGATAACACATTTTTGCACAAAAAAAAAAAAAAACGAAACATTGATGTTTACAAACGATTTATTGTTCGAAAATCATTACTTAGCTGATGGCGTGATCGTTTGCTCTCACGAACGTATGCTCGTTTTTTCGAGAGCACACTTGGCCGATTTTTCGTATAGTGTATGGCCAGCATTAGAATTAAATGTTTCTTTATGCAGTTTTGTTTTATCTTCCTCACTGTTGATTGCTCCGGCTGTTAAGATGTAACTTGTAAATGCCTTTGATCTACCTTAGCAGTGCTAAGCTGACAGCTCTAAGTTAGATGAAAAATAACGAGTTGAACAGGTGCCTAATACCCTTAGGTGTGGTAATTTAAACAAAATGTTATCTCCCAGGAACATTCTATTTAGGTACATGATTTTGCATCCTTGGCGTTTGCCGATGGCTTTATTACTTCATATCAACAATGCAAACTGCCTGGGGTTCTTCACAATATGGAGACGAGTTAAACAAAGACTTGTTTTTTTTGTACTGCACAGACATTCTGAATAACACGTAAAGTTGATGTGCACTTTTCAAATCAGTAAATATTATTTTCTGGGTTGCTGCATTGCAGTAAAAGATTAAATTGGATTTATATATCTCGCATCAAGCAATGCATCTAAGAATATAATTACTACTTTCAGTAGATCTGTGCTGTTTTTTTGAATATTAGATTAAGTATTCAGCAGACTGTATTCAATCTGTGAATAAAATTCATTAATGCTGCTCTATAAGTTATTATGAACAAATTACATTTTTGTGATCAAGATAAAATTGTCCAAAATTGCTGCTATAAAACTAGTAGCAGGAAGTTGTTAAAAAATGACTGTCCCTGAGGCTATGGAACTCTTTTTCAGGCTGCTAAAAGCAAGGAAAAGTGCAACATTCAGATGCATCTTATGAAATACCCCTGTGGAAGGGGCTTAAGGGGCCCTAGTGGAGACACTGGGGAACTGCACTCGCTAATGCCTAAACCATAGGCAGGAGCCACGGTCATGTGAAATCAGTAGTAAGGCGATTATCCAGTCTGGATAATGGAAGTCAGTCAAGCTTCCCCTCATTCCCTAAGCTTCCCATACAAGGCAAACACTATTTGCATTAGCATATTAACCCCTTTGTGTGAATGGAACAGGGTCTCTGAATTGAGGATAGGTGGACGATTGATAGGTGCACCTCCTCCAATCAGAGATCACATTGCAGAGCATGTGTGTCAGTGCGTTGGGGTCATTTTGGTACCACAAAGCATATGTGTGAATGGGCGCTTAGCAGTTCACTTTTGCATTACAGAACATTTGAGCGAGTTCCTGTTGACACTGTATTCCAGCTATCCCAAGCAGGGTTCCTGCAGAGGTGGCAAGGTATTTCTTTGATTAGTGTCGCAATAAAGCTGAAATAAAATTAACTAACAAAAAAAATAAAAATAGGACTTTATTACCACTTTAATACCCTACCTGATGAAGCCTGCACAGTCTTGGCACCAATACCATTCATCGCTGTGGAACCAGCGAAGCATTTTATCTTTCAGGTACAAATAACTATAACCAATGATCTTTTTTTTTATCAATCTGAGAAGAGGACATTCTTCCCACTGACCTTCAGTATAACAAGGCATTCTTCCTACTGACAATCAACCTTAGGGTTATAACTAGAGATGAGCCGAACACCCCCGGTTGAATGGGAATGGACCTAAAGTTTGCATGAACTTTCAAACCCCGTTAAAGTCTATGGGACTCGAACGTGAGAAATCAAAGTGCAAATTTTAAAGGCTAATATGCAAGTTATTGTCCTAAAAAGGGTCTGGGGACCCGGGTCCTGCCTCAGGGTACATGTATCAATGCAAAAAAAGTTTTAAAAATGGCAGTTTTTTTGGGAGCAGTGATTTTAATGATGATTAAAGTGAAAAAAAAAAGTGAAATATTCCTTTAAATATCATACCTGGGGGGGTGTCTATAGTATGCCTGTGAAGTGGCACATGTTTAACGTGTTTGGAATAGTCCCTGCACAAAATGACACTTCTAAAGGAATAAAAGTCATTTAAAACTGTTTGCGTTTTTAATGTAATGTCTGGTCTGAAAATCATTGAGGTGTTGCGTCATCAGAAGTCGGCAACCTTAGAGGTTAAAACCCCGGACAAGACACCTGTACAGATACCTAGGAAGAAATGTGCCATCTGTGGGGCTAAGTTAGGCTTAATTGGAAGAAAGCACTATGCCCAGATTGTGTCAGCAACCTCGTCAAAGATGACTCAGTGGACTTTGGACTTTTCCGGGGGAGTGTGATGAGCGTGGCAGAGTGAGCTCGAGATGAGAAGGAGAGTCTAACAGCGGTAACCACGGTGCACCTCTACAGGAGAACGACGGCCCCGCGCCCCCAGCCCCAGCTCCAGCCCCGACGGCGGGTAAAAACAGCGGATGTCGCGGCGAACTAGGAGCTCTGGAAGAAAACCCGGGGGGGCATACCTGCCCAGCCACTCGTACATCACCCGCTACATGGTGATAAAGACGCAGCAGGGAGACGCTGATGCCAGGAGAAGCTTGCGGAGAGAATCCTTGATAGAAAGCTCTCTTCCAGCGGCAGCGGTGACACAGACGGTACCTCCTATTCCCTGCTGCAAGCCCAATAGCAGTGGGGAAGAGCGAGTGAGTGGACCGATAGAGCCGGCAACCCTGAGCCCGTGGACAGCAGAAACTGCCAGAGAGACAGAGCAAGGGAGACGGGAGGAGGAGGGAGCCGTGCAAAGCATAAAGGAGAAGGAAAAATCTCCTACTGTTAAAAGCCACGAGCGGTGCAGGGACAGGCTGCAAACCCATACAGAGACACTCTTAACCCCCTCTACAACTCTTCCAAACGCAGATCCTGCAAGATCAGGGAAGAGCCACTATCATCTCCAGGCAGTGGTAACACAGACATCTCAGCTATCCCAGGAATCATATATGGAAGCAGAGCTACCTGAATTACCAGAGTCACGGGTCCGGAGAGAGGAAATGAACAGAGCTGGAGAAACCACCCCAATCTCTACCTTGGAAAGAACAGACCAGGTATGTCTACCTAATATGCAGGGTACACAAGGGGGTGTGCAGAAAATCCCCATAGAACTGACCCCGGACATTAGACAGCTCAGTATGCTCATACAGGCCCTCCCAACTAAGGAAGATATTCAGACTATGCTAATGAGTATAGCAGGCACAATAAGAGAAGAAATTAATGAGGTACGCATAAAGGTGGAGGAGGGTGAACAAAAAGAAGCGGGGGTGGAGAAACGCCAGGAGAAGACAGACTCCAGACTGTTAGCCCTAGAAGACAAACTGGAGAAACAGCAGCAGCATATGATTAGGCTACAACTATATGCAGAAGAGGCGGATAATAGGAGTAGAAGAAATAATTTACGGATCAAGGGGATACCAGAGAATGTTGAGGGGCTGGCGTTAAGAGAAATGGTTACATCTTTACTGAACAAAATTTTAAAGAACCCCCCCGATACCTCTCTGGAGCTGGACAGAGTACATAAGGTTCCCACAGTAAGGAACCTAGAGCAGCTTAATCCTCGTGACGTGCTATGCAGAGTGCATTTTTACAGAGTAAAGGAGGAGATATTAAGGGCAGCATGGAAAGAGGGAACAATACTCTGGGAGGGGATGAACATGCAGGTATTCCCTGACCTTTGCTGGCAGACCAGAAGTCGAAGGCGCCTGTTAAAACCCTTATTGGAATTTATACGCGATAAAGGAGCCACATGTCGCTGGGGATACCCGTTGGCTGTTACCATCAAAAGGGAGGGAAGGTTCCGGTTCCGGCGCCGCATGGAGTAGCTGTGTGCTCCATCAGCTCCCGCACACAGGCTCCAAAAACTGCCTATAAAAGCCTGCAGACCCGCCACCGACCCCTGGGCTAATCATCCGCCATCCCCCCACACGAGGATGGACAGGTTTCTGGAAAAAAGCGGCGCGCGATCGTACGCCGCCGCCGCGGCGCGAATGGGACAGCCGCAAATCGAGGCCCCGGCTTCGGCCTACACGGATCCGGTCGTGGATCCGATCGTAGAATCGGCGCCTGCTATGGAGGTGAGTGCAACACCAGCCCCTCCAACTACCCCTCAGACTGTCCACATCTCCTCATCTCCCCCACAAGCAGGGGATATGCACAACATAGAGCTGATGGCCCAGGCCGTGGCTGCTCTATTATCCCCCATGATAGCGACTTCAGTGGAAAAAGCCATCAATGCAGGGATACAGAAAATCCAGGCTCAACTAGGGGAGCATGCATCCAGGCTGAATGAGGCTGAGAATCGCATCGGTCATATAGAAGAGGAACTTTACCAGGCCCAATCCTTTGAACATGCGCAAGACAAGACGAACAAGTATATACTCGACAAACTGGACGACCTTGAGAATAGATCCAGGAGGAGCAATCTGCGCTTTATTGGCGTCCCCGAATCGCTGCAACCCCAGGCACTTTCAGATCTCTGCTCAAGACGCATCCCCGAGGCCCTGGGCCTGCCCGGCCCCTGCACTGTTGAGCGCGCCCACCGCATGGGCCTCTTCAACTCTGAACGCAAATCACCACGTCCTGTGATCGCCAAGTATCTCAACTATTCGGATAAGTCCCTCATCCTGCAGAAGTTCAGGCAGTCCAGGACCCTCCAGATAGACGGCATGAATATCCTGGTCTTTGCGGACTACTCCGTGGACGTCTCCAAGAGGAGGAAGGCTTTCCAGCAGATCTGCACGGAGCTCCACCGAATGCAAGTCAAGTTTACTCTGGCTTTCCCGGCCGTGCTTCGACTCAGAGCACCTAACGGAGATCAGCTCTCCTTCCATGACCCATCCGAAGCTGAGGCCTTCCTGAGGTCCCACCGCTCAGGCCCCCACCACAACCTGTCTCCTAGAGCTGCACCCTCCAACCGGGCCCTGGAACACGGGAGCCCACGCAAGGACTCTCCTAAAAGATTCAAGGCTTCTGGATCCGACCGACAACACACCTCCTCCTCTTGAACCTTTTTTTTCTTTTTCTTTTTTCTTTTTTCCTTTTTTTTGGATGGCCGCACCATCCTGGTGCAACTCTGCTGCGCTTTGATCGTCTAAGACCACTCCTGGGTCCTTCTCCTTCATCGTGCCTCCCCCTTCACCCGGGGGACCACGGTAGGCCCAATGCTATTATGCTGTTATGCCATTTTGTTTTTGCTCTTTAATGCTATTTTATTTCACATTGTTTTATGTTCTTCTTGCACGATTGGTAATAGTTGTTCTAGCTTTACTTGTGTTTAATATTGGGTTTTCACATACGTTTATATGTCATGTGTGGGCCCTTCCATTCTTCCGCAGAGATACCTGTTTAGCTCTTGCCCCCCCCCCACGCATTGCTCCTGTTGCCTACACCCCCCCCCCTCGGTCGCTGCGGGTGAAGTGCTGCATAGTGAGCCCTGGGTTGGGAGTTGGCCTATTCAGTGGCTCCATGCGGAAAAAAGTGAAGCTCCCGAATGTTGTTGTTCACCTTGTTTGTCCCCATCATCCCTCCCCCATCTCCCCTCCCCTGTTTCTCTGCCCTCTCCCTATTTTTAGGGATCCATTAGCACCTCCGTTCTCTCTCCCAGCCAACCATCACTCCATCTGCTGTCCTTGTACCCCACTTCTGCTATGCTCCATGCTCCCATTCTCCTCGCCTCCACATCCTGCCCACACCCCATTGATAGTTTTCCCAACATGAGAATAGTCTCCTGGAATGTTAAAGGGCTCCGCTCCCCCAATAAGAGGATGAAAGTTCTGCGCCACTTTAAAAGGCTCAAGACCGACATTGCCCTCCTTCAGGAAACCCATCTGTCCACTCCCGACTTCCCGCGGCTGCGGAAACTCTGGGTAGGCACAGTCCTCGGCTCTGACTCAAGTGGTCGGAAAGCCGGGGTAATAATCCTTGTCAACAAAAACCTTCCCTGCAAGATACTGTCCTCAGATTCAGACTCTGAGGGGCGATTCGCCTCTGCCCGTATCCAACTGGGATCCAGGGTTGTAAACATCACCAATGTATATGCTCCCAACAGCCCCACAAGTGCCTTTTTTAGCGACCTCACCTCCTGGGCGCTTCGAGACCCAGCTTGCCCACACCTGATAGGCGGGGATTTCAACTCCATTATGCACCCGACAGACGACAGGTCCTCTACCAGACAATCCCGTCCTCCTCTGACTCCTCTCACCCAGACCTTGTTGGCGTCGACTATTGATTCACTGCACCTTCACGATCTATGGCGACTAAAACACCCAGCTGACAGGGAATTCTCATTTTACTCCCACCCTCACAATGTCTTCACGAGACTGGACTATCTTTTCTGTTCTGACTCTCTCCTCCCACTGATCTCGGAAGCTGACATACACGACATTGCAATCTCGGACCATGCCCCGGTCTCGACCACCCTTGAAGATCCTGACTTAGCCTCCAACCCCAGAATCTGGCGGTTTCCCTCCTATCTTCATAACAACTCCGATTTCCACCTACATCTGGAAAAAGCCTGGTCGGGATACGCGTCGGATAATGCGCTACACGCCGATAACCCTAACCTTTTCTGGGAAGCGGGCAAAGCGTTCCTCAGGGGCTGCATAATAGCCTACGTCGCCACATTCAAAAAACACACGCTTAGATGCTACAAACAGGCCAGCGCAACACTGCATCAGGCCCAGCGGGTCCTCTATACTGATGACTCCCCCAGCAACCGTAGCGCCTGGTTTGCTGCTAAGCAGGCCTTTGATAGCTGGGCGGCCACCCTCGAACGTACCCAAAAGGCACATCTAGACGCCTCCCTCCACAAGTTTGGTAACAAAGCAGGTAGACTCCTTTCCAGATTAAGTAAAGGACCCAACCGCCCGACGCATATCATGTCCCTCAGAGATCCGTCAGGCTCCGTACACTGCACCCCAAAAGATATCAATAATACTATGCGCGAATTCTACTCCTCCCTGTATGCCTCAGACCCTATTGATAAGCCAACGGCCCTCAACTTCCTACGACGTATTTCCCTGGATCAGGTAACCCCCACCCAGCTCGAAGCCCTCAATGCCCCTATCTCCATCCTGGAGGTCCAATCCGTAATCAAACAGCTTTCCCCCTCTAAAGCTCCAGGCCCAGATGGCTTCACTGGAGAATTTTACAAGTCCTTTAGCTCGACTGTGTCCCCCCCTCTCCACGACGTCTACCAACATATATGGTCGGGTGGGTCCTATCTACCAACGGGCAATCAGGCCATCGTAAAACTCTTGGAGAAGAAGGGCAAAGACCCCCTAGAACCTGGCTCTTATAGGCCCATCTCACTTTTAAACCTTGACGTTAAAATCCTCTCCAAGATAGCAGCCACTAGACTGGCATCCATTATACCCTCCCTGATCCACCCCGCACAATCAGGCTTTGTAAAGGGTAGGACGGCCACCATGAATATTAGGAAGGTAATGCTAGCTCTCGAACACGCAAAAAATGACCCGGCAGGAGACCATGCCATCATCACCTTAGACGCGGAGAAGGCTTTCGATAACGTTAGTTTCGAATGGCTCTCCATGGTCATGTCCAAAATGGGCTTCTCGGGCCCCTTCACGCATCTCATAGAATCAATGTACACTGCCCCTGCCGCGAGAATGGTCGCTGCGGGCCTCCTCTCTGAGGAATTCAGGCTGCACAAAGGCACGAGGCAAGGCTGCCCGCTCTCCCCGCTCCTTTTCAACATAGCGCTTGAACCCCTGTCCCGCCACCTAACCCAGATCGCCCCCCTTCATGGCATTCATGTCGGAGGTCACGACCTTCGCACGTCACTATTTGCAGACGACGTCCTTATTTTCACATCCAGCCCTTCACTTGACATGTCCACGATCAAGACCACTTTTGACGAATTCAGGCAATGCTCTGGGCTTCGTATTAACTATAATAAGAGCGAAATACTCCCAATAGGTTCCCTATCTGTCCCCTCTTGGTCCCAGAGCTCCTTATTCACTGTTGCGAAGTCACATATCACTTACCTGGGAATAAAAATAGGTAAACTGCCCTCCTCCCTATACCACCTCAACTATCCCCCCCTGCTCACCAAAATATCCCAAGAACTGGCGAACTGGATGGACCTGCCTCTCTCGCTGCTGGGAAGATGCCACCTTGTCAAGATGGTCAGTTTTGCACGCCTATTGTACCCACTACAAACCATCCCACTACTTCTGCGCCACAAAGACATTAAATCCATTAACTCTGCCATTTCCAAGTTCCTCTGGCGTGGCAAGAGGGCGCGCATAGCATTTGCCAAGCTGCATCTTCCCAGACGAGAGGGGGGCATTGCCCTTCCCAACATCAGGCTATATAACCTGGCATGTCTATTGAGAACAGGCTTGGATTGGATATCCCAGTCCTCCAGGTGCTCGAACTACCCCCTTGAATCGGCGATGGTCCGCCCCTTCTCCCTTACGGCCCTTCTCCATTGTCATTGGAAATCTGCCCCCCCTCCCCTCCAACACAATCTCCTTCTCCGGGATACAGTCATTGCCTGGAGAGAGGTCAGGAAAGCCCTCAATGTCCCATCCTCTATCTCACGATACCTCCCAATCCTGGGTAACCCGAGCTTCCAACCAGGCTTAGATAACCAGCCTTACCTCGACTGGGAGGATAAGGGTATCAAATCCTTTTATTCATTGTGTGACCCCCTTTCAGGCTGCCCCATGGGATTTAGAGCCCTGGCAGACAAATTTTCTCTCCCTTCCTCACATGTATTCCAGTATATTCAATGCATTCGTTTTCTGAAAAATGCCGGGATGACAGAAAAAGGTTCCAGAGCTCCCTCACCGACACCCTTATTTTCCGGGCCTCATACAAAATTTCAGACATTTATCGTCCCCTCCTCCTGCACAACACCCCCCCCCTGGCGTCAACCTCGGCGGCCAACTGGTCAAAGGACTTCCCTGACCTGGTGGAGAAGCTCCTGCATGGCCTCACCACCATCCATAGACTTATCCCTAACGAAATATGGAGAGAGACGCAGATCAAAATTGTTCACCGAGCCCACATCCCCTTCAGCCGAGCCCATGCCACCCCAGACTGCCCCCTCTGTAAACAACCCAAACCTAACTTGGCTCACAGGTTCTGGTCTTGCTCCCTCATAGCCAATTTCTGGGACCAAGTCATCCAATACATTTTCGATGTCACCCTGTTGCGCATACCCAAGGACCCGCTACTACTTATCTTTGGCTATTGGGACCCCCTACTGCTCCCCTGGTCTTCCCCTACCACCCCCCTGAGCAGGGACTGGACTCTGATATGTCTCTTGATAGCCCGGAGAGCCATCCTCCAGAAGTGGATATCTGCTGACTGCCCAACCACTGCTCAAGTTAAAAAGGAACTGTTGCAGCTCTTATACAAGGACAGGCTCAACACGGACCTAACCCACGAACGGAGTAAGAACCGCTTCTATCACTTATGGAATCCCTTTCTGTTGCACACTTTCACTCCTACCGAGAGGTTGAACTTTGAGAAAATGTATTTTCTATACCAGGATCCCTCGCGGGATTGACGTTCTCTTACCTTCCCTCCCTCCTCCCCTACCCCCCCCCCCTTGTTTTTTTTTTTTTTAAGGACTATTCCACCTACCCCATGTGCCACTAAACCTATGCCCTCCCCCTTAATTATTTCTTTGAGAATCTCTCCATATACTGTTCTTCTACTGTGAATGTCCTCAGAAAATGCTTATATGTCCTGTTTTGTAATTACTCTGTTGTGTAACTTCCTTAATAAAAACATATTTAAAAAAAAAAAAAAAGGGAGGGAAGGAGCTTCAATCTGAGGGAGCCATCGCAGCTCCCGCTACTTTTTGAATTTTTTGGTTCAGACCCCATAGAGGTCCCAGACTGGCTGGAACTACCTGGACTAAGAGAGCGAAGCCCCAATAGCTGAATAAATCAATGAACATTAATAAATATTAAGAAGACCAATTTGAAGAAGGAGCGAGATTGGAAATGGGTGGTGGGGGGGGGAGAGGAGGAGTATATCCTCCACAGCAGATCATAATAACATAATAGTAAGATACTGTTTGCAGTAATTGATGAAGATGCTCTCAGTAGGGAAGGAGGGGGGTGGGACAGTACGGGAGAGTCAAATGTTTGGGAGATTAAACAGTAGAGATGATGTTGTATTGGGGATGACTGGCCCCCTGTCCCCTCCCCTTTTATTTTATTTTTCTTTTTGGCTCTGCCTGAGCTCATCTGGCCCCCTTTTTTTTTTTTGATGGGGGGGGAGGAGTGGGGACGGAGTGGGGACGGGGGGAGGGAGGTGAGATATTTTTTTTTTTTTTTTAGCTGTGGTGAAAGGGAGGGCGGGTTTGAGTGGGGTTGGGAATGTTTTTTTTTTTCTCACAAGTTTACTAGATCGCATAAGATATACAAGATATATAATAGTCACATGGTCTTTTTTTATCACTTTTTACCACCTAATATTATATGCACAATAAAGTAAAAAAAAGGGGGGTCACACATGTGTATATATATACACATTATATAAATTAGATATATAATAAACACATACTATAATGCATACAACATACAACATACACATGTATACCACACATACCACACACATATCGCTTAGTAAATATACATATACACTGGGCAAGCCCATTAAGCACTTTTTTTTTTTTTTTAAGAGGGGGCTGGGGACCTAGGGTGGGGAGTGGCAACGATAGCAGGGATAATGTACTAAGAAGGTCAAGAATATAACATATATAACATATATAACATACTGCGTATCATAAAAGTATTAGAAGCTCCGGGAAGATAGAACAAGGTGGAAGAGGACAATAGGTAGATAGTCGATAAGTGGAGATGAATTGGAGGAGTTGGGAGGAGCTGGGAGGAAAGAGATCGGGGAAAGAATATCTAGGTGTCTTTGATGAGGTTGCCTTATTTTTTTTTTGTGTACTATGAGCTGATTCTTTTTCCTTTCTCTTTCCTCTTCTTGCCTTCCTAACATGTTTATCTGATATTAAGATAGAAGTTTGGTTGTCTATCCTGTTAACTTGTTAATTGTGTTATTATGTAAAGGGGGTCAGAGGGTCTTTCAGAGGGTTTTTGCCTCTACTACGGCCCCCCCCACCTCAGGATGGGGATGGGGTGAAGAGAGCTGGAACTGGGACAGGGAGGGCTGAGACAAAAATTAGAATTGAAGACCAGAAGGTTAGAAGGGGTGCACCGGAAGCAATACCTTGACGAGACTCTCCGCAATGCTTATACACTTACCCCCACCAGAGCGCCTCTCCTCCAAGTGGAGGGAAGTCGGAGACGCTCAATTGTGTTTTTTTTTTTTTTCTTCTCCCCTTTCCCTAAATATAGTGGGAACCCACAAAATAAGGTGGAAGTGACTCCCAATAGGGAATAGGGAAATGTAGTGAATACTTGGGGACTTGGACGGTGGACTAGGACCCGAGGTACTGGGCGTGTGCCTTTTTTTTTTTTTGTTCTCCTCTCTCTCTCCTCTCGGGGCTTTGCAGGGGGGAAGTTCACTCTTTCTCCCCTTGTGTTCCTCCTATAGCGCTCCTCTCTCACCCCCTCTCTCACCCCCCACTATTTATTTCGGTGGTGTAGACTACTGGGAGAGCAGCGAGGGGGGTGCCCTCTCTCCTTGTCTTGCTCGACCAGTTGCCACTGGTCAACTACTTGGTTTCTCTACTTTGAAAACCGAGCGCCCAAAAAGCAGCATTTGAACAGGGGAACTTGATAGGGAAGGTGAGAGGTCAATAAAAGATAGGATAAAAGATAGAATACAAGATGAACAGAGTAAAAGTGACTACATACAATGTGAAGGGGTTAAATATCCCAGAAAAAAGATCAAAAATATTAATGGAACTGGGGAGACTTAAATCTCAAATCATTTTTTTGCAAGAAACACATTTTAGGAAAGATAAGGTTCCAAAGTTCAAGAGTCTAAGATTCCCTGTGGTGTATCATGGTACCTCTCAGACTTCAAAGGCAAATGAAGTAGCAATTTTAATGGCTAAAAAGATAATATGGAAGGAATCTAAAGTAATAACTGACGAAGAAGGACGTTTTCTCCTTGTGAAAGGGACGCTGAATGAACAAAAAATTACTTTAGTGAACATATACCTACCAAATGAGAATCCAGTCTCTGCGTTGGAGAGATATCTGGATCTAATAAACCAGAATAAGGAAGGGGCCCTAATTTTGGGAGGAGACCTAAATATGGTTTTAGAACCCAGCCTGGATGCCTCTAAGGGATCCTACCATATATCAAACATAAAATTGCGTAGAGCGAGGACAATGCTTCAAGAATTACAGTTAATAGACAGTTGGAGGATCCTACATGCCCATGAGAGAGATTGCAGCTTCTACTCAGCCAAACATAAAACATATACAAGAATTGACTACATATTTGTAGATCAAAGCATAGTGGGGAATCTGAGAGAAGCTTCAATGGGATCATTCACAATATCAGACCACGCCCCAGTTAATTGCTCCTTGGAATGGGGGGAAACAGGTCCGAGGGAATGGAATTGGAAGATCAACGAAACACTATTAAAAGATCCTGTATATGAGAGCAAGATAGATCAAGAAATAGAATCCTTTTTTTTTTAACAAATGACTCAGATGGTACAGCTCCGCTGTCCAAGTGGGAGTCACACAAATGCTATATAAGGGGAATCCTCATTTCCTTAGGAGCACATCGAAAACGCTCTTTGGATGCGAAGCTAGACAGCCAGCTTAGCGAGATCCGTATATTAGAGAACGAACATAAACAAATACAAAGATTACATATCGAAGAGAGACTAATGAGCCTACGAGATAAGCTGAATCTATTATTAATGGATAAGGCCAAGGCCAAACTAAGTCGTTGCAGGAGGGCGTATTATGAATACGGGAACAAGCCAAGCAGGATGCTGGCAAACGCATTGAGAGAGTCAAGAGCAAAGAATCATATTGAAAAAATAAAAACACAAGGAGGTATTTTAGTCAGCTCCTCACAATTAATAGCGAAGGCCTTTAGAGAGTATTATAGTAAACTTTATCAATTGGACAAACAACCAGACAAGGCAGGAAGTCAGAGTAGAGAAGAACGAATAAAGGCATATATATTGGCCTCAGGGATGCCTAAAATACCAGATGAAAAAATCGGGACCATTGAGGGCCGATAACAGCAGAGGAATTAGCAGAAGCAATTAAAGAAATGAAGCCAGGTAAATCTCCAGGGCCAGATGGCTACACCTTGTTGTACTATAAAACTTTTTATGAAAAGCTGTCACCCCAATTTCTGAGTGCATTTAACTCATTAAGAAAAGGACAACAGATGTTAAGAGACACACTAACAGCTCACATAGCCGTAATTCCTAAAGAAGGGAAAGACCCTGCGCAATGTAGCAGTTACCGACCGATCTCTCTGCTGAATGTGGATCTGAAGATCTTTTCGAAAATCCTGGCCAATAGATTAGCAACTTATATCCCCCTTCTAATACACCCCGATCAGGTAGGGTTTACACCGGGAAGAGAGGGGAGGGAAAACACACAAAGAGTATTAAGTACTATCTATCTATCACAAATCTACAAAAATCTATCAGTACTGGTAGCAACCGATGCAGAGAAAGCTTTTGATAGAGTGGATTGGGGATTCCTGAAAGCTATCTTACAGCACATAGGCCTGGGAGAGGGGATGCGGAACTGGATCGCGGGCCTGTATTCGTTTCCGACGGCTAGAGTGAAGATAAACGAAATAATGTCCGATCCCTTCCCAATAAGGAATGGAACAAGACAAGGATGCCCACTTTCGCCGTTTATCTTTATTCTGGCCCTCGAACCCTTCCTGAGAACAATACGGGCAAACAAAGACATCAGAGGTGTCAGAGTGGGGGGAGACGAGTACAAAGTTGCGGCATTCGCAGATGACCTACTGTTCTCATTAACAAGCCCAGGCCTATCTTTACCAGTTTTACTAAAAGAGATAAGAGAATATGGAGACTTGTCCAACTTTAAGGTAAACTATAACAAATCGGAGGCAATGGGTGTGGATGTTAATAAACAAACACAGCAGCTATTGTCAACACAGTTTCCCTTTAGTTGGACAGACTCCCATATAGTATACTTGGGAACCAAGATGCCAAAAAATCTAAACAGGATCTTAGAATTGAATTTCACCCCATTAACAAGAGTGATCAAAACCGACCTACAGAGATGGGACAAAGAGATTTTTACTTGGTTTGGGAGAATAAATATTATTAAAATGAACGTAATGCCGAGATTGCTCTATTTAATTCAGACCCTACCAGTAAAAATCCCTCTTGGTTTCCTGAGAGACTTAAGATCTAGATTTATTAAATTCATTTGGGCAGGAAAACCAGCGAGAATAAGGAGGGAGGTCTTGACTCTACCAAAAGAGAGGGGGGGAGTGGGATTTCCAGATCCAATGAGCTACTATGATGCCTGCCATATGGCAAGAGTGGTAGAGTGGTGTATCCACCAGAAGGATAAACCATGGATCCATATAGAACAGAAAATAACGAAAATCCCGTTAGAGGGAATGGCGTGGATCACAGAGTCAGACATCCCACAAGAGGTGAAGAAGCACCCCACAGTGGGTGCCACGATACGAGCCATAAAGAGGATATTCGGGAAAACAAAAATCTCCAAATAACCAAGCTCACTGATACCGGTACTTGGGAACCCGAGATTTGAACTAGGCCTGACAGATACCCACTTTAACAACTTAAGACAGGGAGGACTGAGTAGACTTATCCATTTCACGAGCCATAGTCAGGGAGGAGACGTAGTGGAGAGGGAGGAGAGACTAGGGAGGATGCTAGATATAATGAGACGAATACAACTGAAAGCGGCTATACAGGCAATTAGACCACAGGGGGAGATAACTTGAGAACTATCTGTCTTTGAAAAAGTTTGTAATAAAGGTGAACCAGTGAGGCACAGTTTATCGTACATGTATAGCCTCTTAGTAGAATCTGAAGCCCCGCAAGACTTATCATTTATTCAAGCATGGGAAAGAGACTTGGGGACCAGATTCTCGGAGACTCAGAAAGAAAAAAATGTTAGGTTCACTCATAAGGCCTCGTTGGCGACCAGATATCAAGAGGGGGGATACAAAATTCTAACTAGATGGTACAGGACCCCGGAGGTACTAAAACGGATGTTCCCCCAGGTGTCAGATCAGTGTTGGCGATGCGGGGAAGCAAGAGGTACCATGATACACCTATTCTGGGAATGCCCAAAATTAAAGGAATATTGGGAAAAGGTAGCCGAAACAGTAAATGTAACCACCAAGGTGAACTTGAGAGACAACCCAGCAGCACTGTTATTGAATGACTTCCCAATGTCAACGGTAAAATATAAAAATTCACTGCTTAGACATTTGCTTACAGCAGCAAAGACCTGTATTGCATCTTTGTGGAAAAGCCCGACATCCCCGACGCGACAACATTAGCTTAGTAGAGTAACAGAAATTCAGTTGATGGAATACCTGACAATGGGAATGAGAGAACAGGAGGAGAAGTATAGACAGGTGTGGGAGCCGTATATCAACTATAGGGAGCAGAACCCTTGAGTGCGGGGAGGGAGAGAGAGAGAGAGAGAGACATATTTAGGTGTGTGTGTTTTTTTTTTTTTTTTTTGCTTTGTTGCTGGTGGCGACTATGGGTACCAACCAGAGAGCGGACCTGGTGGGGGGAGGGGGGGGGGAGGGGGCAATTGTAATCATAGTAGTTGTTGAATATACAGTGAATTAATAACACGATGAAATGGCAAAAGAAAATGTTATCTGTATATCCCAAAGTTAGATTTATTGCCTTGTTTGTATATGAAATATGAAAAAATGATAAAATAAAGAATTTAAAAAAATAAATAAAATCATTGACAAAAACGGCATGGGTACCCCCCAGCACATTAATAGCCCCTTTGTGTCTTGTATGGATATTAAGGAGAACCCTGCACCCATATTAAAAAAAGGCGTGGGAAGGGTTATCACCCCTGTAAAATTTGTTTTTCTGTCTGTGCACCTGTTCAGAGCATTTCACCTCACTTTCTGTCCCAATGGCAATTGGTTTTTGAAATTATTTTTTGGGGAAACAAGGATTGGTGTTAAGCATAGGTGGAGAGGAGCCACATTTTTCCCATATTAACTCTTACAGGAGAGAATTTCCCTTCCTAGGGGTAGATTTCCTCTCACTTTGCAAGTAGGAGTCATTTGTAAGTTTGATATTTGAAAGTAGGGGCCTGCCCTATATACTCTGCAGAAGTTTGTAAGCCCTCACAGTTAGTCCTGGTGATCGCAGGAATGGGCCCTGCTGTGAAATATTAGATCAAGAATTGTAATTACATGCCCCTGTTGAACAGGGTTGAAAAAAAAGGACCTTTGGTGGTGGACGGTATGGCGGTGTTTCCACAACACTGTAAGGTCTCACAGTTCCTCTTGGTGGTCGCAGGAACGGGCCCTGCTGTGAAATATTAGATCAAGAATTGTAATTACATGCCCCTGTTAAACAGGGGCTGAAAAATTGGGACTTAGGCACTGGTGCTGGTGAGACAACACTGCAACGCCTAACAGATACTCTTATTGGAGCTCGGGAATGAGACCTGCTGCAAAGTATTGCATCAAAAATTTTAATTACAAGCCCCTGTTAAACAGGGGCAGAAAAATTGGGCCTTAGCCACTGGTGGCGGTGCCCAGAACCAAAAATGTTCTTACAAGATATCAGCATGATCATTGAGGAGGAAGAGGATAGTCACTCAGCATAACAGGATAGTCACTCAGCATCAGCATAGGCAGTCTTTAAGGGACCTGACATTAAAAGAAATTATTCGGTTGCATCAGCATCAGGTGCTTGGTAGCTGGTGATCCAAGACTGATTCATTTTTATGAAGGTCAGCTGATTGACTGAGTCGGTGGACAGGCTCACATTGTGATTGGTTACAAAGCCTCCAGCAGCACTGAATGTGCGTTCCGAAAGAACGCTGGACGCAAGACAGGCCAATAGCTCAATTTGGGATATGGGGGTGGGTGCGCTAATAAATAAACAAAGTAAAAGTACACAATAGAAGTACATATAATGCATATAAATAAATACAAAATATTGTGATCCTAGATGATCTAGCGTAAAAGTCCATATAAGCCATCCATGTCAGTATTGGAATATTAACAATGTGGGCACACACAATGTGCAATAGTGCAAAATAAATATACAAAAATACAGCAAATGTAGGGGAAGTTCTGTGAGTCCATAGAAAGATCTTAGATGATTCAGATTAGATATGGTGCTCATATAATGTGTAGTCCACCTTCACCAGTACATATGTTCTACACCCAAAGTGAATGAGTGAAATGGTTCCTTACCAGATGGTAATGACCCTTAATTTGTTACCAAAAGAAGGAGTCAAAAACAGCTTGTGCAGTAAGACCTGCGTATACAAATGCGTCCTAGTGCTGGATGTGCTTGCAATCAGATGAGTTCCAATGGTCACATGAAATAATAAAATGATGCCAACATAGTGTAACCAGTTTAATTAAAAAGTACAAAGATACAAAAAAACGCAGATTGGCTGCTTACTTTTGGTTGTGCCCCAAACCCGGCACTGAGGCGTGTGGGTGGTAAAGTCTCTGGTCCCGGGCGCTAGACAAGTGTCTCTGGCGTGGGTTCCACTCGAACGGAGATCGGAACCAGCGGGACAGGAAGTGACGAGTAGAGCATGCGTGGATGGATACCGCCTCGACGTACGTTTCGTTCTGAACGTCTTCAGGAAGCGTATCGTACCACGCTAAGATTGGTTGTTATATATGTCTGTCAATTAGTGTGGGCGGACGTGAGGTGAACTCAGCCCCAGTGACGGATTCGATGCAATATCGGGTCCGACGTAATGTCGGATGCGGGCCAATGGTTAACATGAATATGCAAAATCGAAAACAATTGTACCCCCCATAGAACATAAACATATACAATAGCTCAATTGCATACTGTGCAAGCTCTGACCAGTGATCCATCTTCAAGACCCAGTAACTCAGAGTGGAAAAGGTGTCCAAGTCTGATCTTGCCCCTAGGTATTCCTGTACCATGTAAATCAGATGCTGGCGATGGTTGCTGGAACCGATCATACCTTGGGGCTGCAGACTAAACAATTGTCTGAACGCATTGGTCAGATGGCCACCTTCTCCACTGCTCCTTCTGTGACTGACCGAAGCCTCAGCAACATGTTGTCCAGGACCAGGAATCTACCAACTGAAAAGGCAGCAGTTAAAGTACTAGAAATTTAGCCAAGCTAAAAGAAGAGCGAACTTCTTTCGGTGGTGCAGCAGCTGGGGCAGGAAAATTTGTCTGGTATAATCTGACGTTGGTGTACTGAGAGCTAGGGATTAGCCGACCCCCCCGTTCGGTTCTCACCAGAACCTTCGAACGGACCAACCATTCGCGCAAACATTTAGAACCCCATTGACGTCTATGGGACTCGAACGTTCGAATTCAAAAGTGCTAATTTTAAAGCCTAATATGCAAGTTATTGTCGTAAAATGTGTTTGAGAACCCAGGTCTTGCCCCAGGGAACATGTATCAATGGAAAAAAAGTTTTAAAAACGGTAGTTTTTTCTGGAGCAGTGATTTTAATGATGCTGAAAGTAAAAAAAAAATGAAAAATTCCTTTAAATATCGTACCTGCTTGGGTGTCTATAGTATGCCTGTGAGGTGGCACGTGTTCAGAACTGTCCTTGCACAAAATGATATTACTATAAGAATAAAGTAATTTAAAACGGCTTGCCGCCTCAATGTAATGTCTGGTCTCTGCAATATGGATGAAAACCATTGAGAAAAATAGCACAGACACAGACAGTAAACACACCACGTAGCTTTAGGTGCACACTGCAGAGGACAATGGCAGTACACACACCACGTAGCTTCAGGTGCACACTGCAGAGGACATGGGCTTTACACACACCACGTAGCTTTGGGTGCACACTGCAGAGGGCACAGGCAGAACACACACCACGTAGCTTTAGGTGCACTCTGCAGAGGACACAGGCAGTACACACCACGTAGCTTTAGGTGCACTCTGCAGAGGACACAGGCAGTACACACACCACGTCGCTTTGGGTGCACACTGCAGAGGGCACAGGCAGAACACACACCACGTAGCTTTAGGTGCACACTGCAGAGGACACAGGCAGTACACACCACGTAGCTTTAGGTGCACACTGCAGAGGACACAGGCAGGACACCACGTGAGAATACTGCAGCTAGCACAATCATCTGCCTGCCTGTCAGTAAGTTAGGAAGAGTGGATCTAGCTAAACTATACAGAATGGCCATATATAGAGCGCTGAAATACATGTCAAATAAATATGGGCATCAATATAGAGGCAATAGGTAATGGGTAAAAATGTCAATTTTATTACCATAGATTTATTTACCCATTGACATTTTTACTCATTACCTATTGCCTCTATATTGATGCCCATATTTATATGACCTATATTTCAGCACTCTGTATATGGTCATTCTGTTTGCACATGTTTTTTATCGCATCACTCCTGATGTGTTTTCCATATACAGTAGCTGCTGATTGTGGTCGGGCAGGACTTCCTATACTTTGTAGTCCATTTCCATTTACTACATATATCCCTGTTATTTGGCGCCAGACTTTATTTGTTGTTTTGCTATACATATATATACAACACCTGGGATGCATATATATCCTCTACACACATCGGGCCAGATTCTCGTAGATCGGTGCATATTTATGCAGGCGTAGCGCATATCAGATGCGCTACACTGACATAACGTCGAGAGACAAGTCCCATATTCTTGGAGCACATGCGTCCAACGATGCACCAGCGCAACGTAAATTCGTCGGCGTAAGCCGGCGTAAGTCATAGTAGGAGGAAAGTGGGTGTGATCCATTCAAATGAAGCGTGACCCCATGCAAATGAACGCCGGAAAAAACGGAGCATGCGCCGTACGTGCCACACCCCTCTGCGCATGCACAAAACAACATCGGGTGTAACCCCCTGAGATAGGCCGGCCCAGTGCATAAAAGCGTCCACACATGCGCCCGTTGAGCGGAAAAGTTTTGTTTGGTAGTGGTGATGTATGTGCTTTTTCATTCTCTGCTTTGCCATGCCTGCTCCCAGGAAGGAGAGATGAAAAAAAACTTCTCCCCAGAGGAGAGGGCCATTATCATATCGGCCATGGAGAGGTATGATTCTCGCCTCCATGGTGCAGATAGTGCCAGCACCAGTCGTTCTAAGAAGGATGAGATTCTCATGAGGATAGCTGCCCAAGTTAATGCCCTATCTCATGAGGTTAGGACACCCCAGGACATATAAAAAAAATGAATGACCTGTGGCATCTGGTGAGAGGCAAGCTGGCTCAGATAAGTCGGCATTCCAGGGGCACTGGAGGTGGACCACTCTGTGCAATCCCGCTGACTGATGAGGAGAAAGTGGTTGCCCACTGCCTTCAGAGGGAGCAGGTGGAGGGAGTTGGGGGCTACGACTCAGGTGAGAAAGCCTTGAGGACAGGTAAGTGTGTTTTATCTACTATCTGGTAGCATGTGAGGGGGTGGAAGGGAACATGTGACAAGTGTGAGGGTCCACCAACATGTGCATCTTTTGTGTCATCCACAGATGTGCAGGAGGGAGCGGGGCCATCTGATGCTGCCAGTGGCCATCCTACAACATCCCCGGAGCATCCTGTTCCTCTGGCTGACCCCCTGGGAAGCCAAGAGGCCTTGGTGGAGGGAAGTGCCCAGACCTCAGCGCAGGAGGTGGTTGAGGAGGAGGTGGTCCATACAGACCAGGAGGTTTACCTGTATTTGGATGAGTCACATGTTTTGCCAGGACCATCACAACAACCACCCCCCATCTTCTCCAGCCCCTCAGGGTCCACCCCCAACCTCTCCAGTCCCTCCTGTTTCATCTTCCTCATCTCCTGCCCCTCAAGATCCTCCACCTATGCAAGGGCCCCAGCCACACCTGTCCCCAGGAAGGCGACCAGAAAGACAAGGGGTGAGCCGGAATTCCTTAATGAACATCTGGCCAGGCAGCAGGACCAGCAGAGCCGCCATATGGACGAACTAGTGGGGGAGTTGAGGCGCCTAGCTGACAGCCTGGCCTCCTCGGGTCCAAGATCCTACGGGGTAAAAATGACCGCACCAGCCAAGCAGACACTGGCTGGAAAAAGCGCCCAGAGGCGATTCAGTTCGCATGCGTTGCGCTATACAAGTCATTAATTAATTAATTAATTCATTCATTCATTACCGGATGCGATCCAGGATGTGGCTGTAAACAGCGCAGCAATGGTGACCATCCTTGGGGAGCTGCAGGAGACAACGGCTGAACTTGTGAGGGAAGGTCAAGTGCCTAAGAGTGGCTGTACAGGCCCAGACAGCTTTCCTGGAGGCTGTGCTCACCCACATAGCGGTGACATTGGAGGGCAGACAGGCAGCTAGGGAGGGACCTGGGGATGCTCCTCCACCTGATGCCCCACCTGATGCCCAACCCCCCAACTGAGGCTCCCCCTAGGCAACGGAGGGCCAGGAGCCTGGGCACCAGGTGTAGCCCGCGCCAGGGCAAGTGATTTTTTTTATATCTTTTTGCTCTGGTTAAGAGCTTTTTATGTTATTTTGACTGCACACGGTCAGTAGTGCAGGCTACAGTGTGAATGGTGTGTGAATGTGGGGGGGTGGAACTCCTGCCAGTAAGGGGTGTCACCCTCGGTCGTTGGGGAGAAGTTATCCCCACGACTATGTGAATGTCGTATGAATGGACAGCGACACCATTGGAGCCTTGGCGCGGCGTTGCTGCTCCCAAGTCCTACATTTTGGACTCGGGCTAATCCAATGTGATGTGGATGTGGTGTGTGTGATCTAGGGACCACAGGGGTGTGCATGCGTTCATTGTCCCTGTGCCATGATGAATGTGTGTGTTTAACGTTCAAAGATTTGTTCCACGAGGCACCTCCTGACTGCTGTTCCATCAGTAGACAAGGTAGCCTCTGGCAGGGGGGGGGCAGTGTGGTTCGGGGGTCAGGTCATCACACATGTCAATCTCCAGGCCCTTTCTCACGGTGTAGTTGTGCAGAATGCAACATGCCCCAATGATCTGACACACAAAGTTTGGGGAATACAACAGGGCCCCCCCAGACTTATACAGGCATCAGAAACAGGACTTCAGGAGGCCAACTGTTCACTCCACCACTGCACGGGTACGTATGTGTGCAGCATTGTAGTTTATCTCTCCTCTGGTTTGGGGATCCCGGAATGGAGTCATGAGATGGGGCCCAAGTCCATATGCCGAGTCACCTGGAAGGGACAAGACAGGAGGATATTAGCCATGCATGGGCCCCTCGTGATGTCTGTATCATGGGGACGGACAGTCATGCCTGACACCCATGTCACTTACCAACCAACCAGCTGTCCTTGTACACGGACGTGCCATATGAGGTATTTGGCATCAACTATCACCTGTACGTTGATGGAATGCCAATGCTTCTGAATGCGATATATGTGTTCTGTGGCACGGGAGGGGGCTGTAGTGCCACATGTGTGCAATCAATGGCCCCAAAGGTTCATGGCAATCCGTCAATTAGACAGAAATCATGCATTGCCTTCTGCCGCAGATGCTCATTGGTGGGTCTGATGATGTGGTGGGACATGCGTCTGAGGATTGCGGGGACAACCTGGTACACACATCTGCTCATGCTGGTTTGTGACATCCCAGCCAAGACTCCACTTGTACGTTGAAAAGATCCACTGGCAAGGAAATGCAGTGTTGCCAGTACCTTGACCAGTGGCTGCAGTGCATGTGGGCGGTGTGTCTGACTGGTGATGTCATCCTGCAGGGCTGTGGTAATTTCCAGGATGGCAGCAGGGCTGAATCTGAAGAGGCGATACACCTCCAAATCGGCCATGCCAAACACGATTATGCACGTTCGGTATATCCTCTCCCATGCCCTCCTCCTCCTTCTAAGCGCCTCTGCACACACTAGTAGTGCTAAGACTATGCCTGCCCCTGGCATGTTGGCATATGAATGTGTTGTCCTGTAAGTGTGGTTGCTCAGCTCGTCTGTAATGATGCTGCTGTAGTTTCTCTCCAGCTGACTTGCACACGTCTGGTGCAAAGCTACCCCTGCTTTATGAGGGGTAACTTTAGGCCAGACATTCGTCTTGTTTGGGAATCAGCGCATCGCCCTCATTTGCATATTTGAATACAAATTCAATGGGAGCACAATATGCCCCCAGCGTAAATATGCGCCTGCACGCCTAAGGGCCATGACACGCCACTTGAATTTGGCGCGAACGGCAGAGACAGCTGCGCCCTGCACATGCAGAGCTCTGCAGTGTTATGCAGTTGAGTTACTAAGTCACATGTCGAGTGACGCAACACGTGGGGGAGGAGCCTAAGTGATGGGATCAACGGATTCACATCCGTATGAGGAGATCATCACACTGAGCGGCAACAGAAGCTTGTGTTTGTCCGTGGATTCGTGAGTGCATATCCAGATGGTGTAGTCCCTGTCCCCCCTCCTTATCACACTTTATTGCACCATGGGTTTTTTCTTTTCTTTCTCCATATGAGCTGTGATATGTTTGGAGCCTCTCACGTGTCTGCCTGAACTGGTGAGAGCAAGCGCTGTGGATCATTCAGCTCAATACAGGACTTCCTACCTCAAGCCACACACTGTGTTTCTGGTTTGCCTTTGTATTTCACTGGCACTGATTGCTTTGGCACTTGTTATCAGTGTGTATATCTGGTATTGGACATTTATACACACGCTGTACACTGTACACAACATCAGTTGATATTAGCGCAATTTTTTATATCACATTATGCAGTTGGTGTGCTGCCCTTAAGCTGGCCCCTGGAGGGCATCCTGCCTCATTGGAAATGTGCCTCCTCCTCCTCTTTCATATTATCCTCATCATTTCCTCCCACCTCCATCATCGGAGCCTTCCAAACGCTGTGCATCCTTCTGCAGCATGTACCCAACACTGTGGTCAATCAGTTCAGGGGACTCTTCAGGAGGACATGGCTTGGTCATCCACTCTACCAACTCTACAGCATGTTGCGGCTCTACGGGGCCAGCTGCTGAAAAAAAGGACGAGCGTGCCCCACGGCCACATGCTGATGAGGATGCACTGTGTCCATGACCAGCACTGTTGCCTCTAGACATAGAGCCTGCTTGCCCTCTTTTATTGGCCTGTGTGTGTGTCTGTCTCTCCTTGTTGGCCTTATTTGATGTATTGGAATAGGTACACAAGGAATTGTCTGCAGTCAGCTTTAGCTGCACACTGTGGCCAGTATACAGTACACTGACTTACGATGCTACAGGTTAGCTTAATCAACTGCTTGTATTATCAGTAATCAGGGATCGACTGGCCATCAGGACTACAGGGAGCCGACTTGGCTGTGTCACTCACTCATCTCTCTGATCTGTCACATTTACGCTAATGCTTATGCCTGCACCCGGCAAGGCCAGCCAATAGCCTTCATCGTGGTCACGACACTGCTGGTAATGGGGACTCTGATGTAAGGAATTGGTGGTAATGGGGACTCTGATGTAAGGGGGCTGATGGTAATAGGGACTCTGATGTAAGGGGACCGCTGATGGGAAAACTGATGTAAGGGGGTCCTGTTGGTGACACTCAAAATTAAAGTGGGCTAGTCTGGATTAGTTCCAGGGCCACATTTTTGTCCCAGTCCAGCCCTGTCAGTAATAGAAAAGCAATAGTCTGCAGAGGAGGAATTGCACTAAGTACAATATTATTTCTAATAATTGCATTAGACGTTTTTTTGTCCTGTGGTGCAGGCATATTTCAGATTGCTGCAATTTTGTTATCATCAGGTTTCACATTAGGTTATAATGTGTCCCATGTGTTTCCTTTTTATTTCTGTTTTATTTTTATTTATTTATTTATTGAACTTTGCTCAAATGCTTTACTTGTAGATTTTATTCAAAATTATGGCCCGGATTCACAAATAGGGATGAGCTTCTTGTTCGAGTCAAACGTATGTTCGACTCGAACATCGTCTTTTCGTACGTTCATTGAAAATCAGGGCATTAGCACACGCCCCACACTATAAAAGGCAGCCTGCAAGGCGGTCTTGTGTAGTGTGTTGCGGCGGTGTTAGTGAAATCAGTCCAAGAGAGAGAGAGAGAGAGACCGTGGGGTAGATTCATGTAGATCAGCGGATCTTTTGATCCGCGTGATCTATCTTTTTTACGATCCGCCTGCGCCAGTTTTTGAGGCAAGTGCTGTATTCAGAAAGCACTTGCCTCGTAATTAGCCCTGGCGGATCGTAAATCCCCCGGCGGAATGCAAATTCCGCGGCTAGGGGGAGTTTACTATTTAAATCACGCGCGTCCCCGTGCCGATCGTACTGCGCATGCGCCGCCGGCAAAATTTCCCAGCGTGCATTGCTTTAAATGACGTCGCAAGGACGTCATTGTTTTCGATGTTAACGCAATTAACGTATGGCCGTATTCCCGGACGACTTACGTAAACGTCGTAAAAAATTCAAAACTCGACGCGAGAACGACGGCCATACTTAACATAGGATCCGCCGCACTTACCCCGCATATAGCAGGGGGTAACGATCCGCCGGAAAAAGACGATTGCAAACGACGTAAAAAAAAATGCGACGGCCGGGCGTTCGGTTCTGAATCGGCGGTTCTCCTCATTTGCATATTCGTCGCGTAGAAAAAAAGAAGCGCCACCTAGCGGACGGCGGGAGAATGCAGCCTAAGAACCGACAGTGTAACTCACTTACACCAGTCGGCTCTAAGGGAGATCTATGCGGAACCTGATTCGAGGAATCAGCCGCATAGATCCGATCGTCGGATCTCACAGATCCGACGGTGTATCAGTAGATACACCGTCGGATCTCTACATGAATCTACCCCAGTGTATTTTTTTTCTAGATAGATAGATAGATAGAGCAGGCAGGCTAGTCAGTTTAGTTAAATTTACAGTGTGTAGTAGACATGTGCAGACTGGAATATTTTGTTTCGTTTTGGTTGGAAAATAAATTTATTTAGTTACCCCCGAAAATCGTTTTGATTTATTTCGTTTTTCGTTCGAAAATCCAATAATACTTGGTTTCTGTTGAATGGTCAAAAGAATTTTCGACGGAATGTCGAATCTGTCTGGTTGATGCCGAATGGTCAAACGAATATTCGACGTAACGTCGAATCTTTACGAAGCGTACATTTCCGTTCGAATATTCCACCTACAAGAATTCTAATGTTGTATGACTAGTAATAATGTCGAATCTATTCTCTATAATGTCGAATCTATTTTGTCATAAATCAAAATCTATTCTCTGTAATGTCGAATCTATTATTTCTATAGTGTCGAATCTTTTCTCTATAATGATGAATCCTTTCCCTATAATGTCGAATCTCTCTATATCGAATTTTTACCGCAACAAAAACGAAAATAAAGCATTTTTTATGTCGGATCTTTCGGTTTTCGTTTCTTGCACTTTCGTTATCGATAACGATAACGAAAAAACCTGATTTTCGGACGAAAATGCATTCTAACGAAAACTAATGCACATGTCTAGTGTGTAGAGGATACGGTCCCAAACAGAATCAAGCAGCCAATCCAATATAGTGTTTGCTCAATATGGCTTAAATAAATTATAATTCTGTATAGCCATAGATATAAATAAAGTGATTTGTGCAATAGCAGGTAGTACTTGCACAAATCACTTTATTTAGGATATCTATGGCTATGCATAATTCTAACTTATTTATTCCATATTTTTAGCACTATGTTTGGTTGCCTGCTTGGCAGTTGGCACACATCATTATACTGTACACATGATGATGATGATAACACATGTGATGTGAGTGTGACGGTATAGAATACAGTACCGTAACTGCTGCAGTGCTGCCTGTCTACTGGTCCAATTGTCCAAGTCTCCTCTCTCAGTCAGATTAGTCTGTTCTTCTCCTCTTCAGCTCACGAGTGATGACGGCGACGTCACCGACACGATGCGCTCGGGGAGATAAAGCTGCGATGCGCAGAAGAGGGTAGGCGATCCCATTCACAGAAAAGCATGGGGGCGCCCGCGGCCCGCGCCTGTTACTCTCCTACATGCTAGCCAAGGTAACAGTACTTGTAAGTTAATTTCCGTGCCGCCGCCAGCACTGGGGCTATAGGAGGTGGCCGGAGAACGGGAGCCCATGGCCCGTGCCATGGCTACCATAGCTTGGATACGCCACTGCCCGCCCCTGCCTCCTCTGCTTTCCTATAGCATTTGGCTCTTGTGAGGATTCTCCGCCCCTCCATCCTCTGCTCTCCTATAGCGTTCGGTGCTCTGTAACTTCCCCCACCCCCCCTCCTCTGCTCTCTCATAAAGATCGATGTATAGAGGAGGGAGGGGTTTGAGTGGCCGCAGGGAGTAAAACACTTTCACTTGTAAATACAGAGGCAGCGCTGAAGGTGGCTGAACTCCGGCTGGAACAAAACACTAGCAGGCACCGCAGGATTGACAGGTCAGCTGTTTTGGGACCCCAACAATGACTGGGCCCTGGGCAGCTGCCCCTTTTAGCCCTGTGCTAAAGACGGCCCTGAATACACTGACTAAAGCTAACTCAATTGCCTGTCTGCTCTATCTAACTGAAATGAAAAGACACTCTGACTTTCTCTATCTCTCTCAGACTCTCTCCGCAACACACTACACAAGGCCGACACGCATGCGGTCTTATATAATGTGGGGCGTGTACCTACTCCCCTGAGCCATGATTGGCCAAAGGCACCCTGGCTTTGGCCAATTAACGCTCTCTGTACTGACGGCGCTGTGATTGGCCAAATATGCAGGTCATAGTGCATGCTTGGCCAATCATTAGCCAGAAATGCACTGCGATGATGTAAATGCCCTGCTACAATGTTGTTTAATAGAAAGAGTTGGTTATCACTAGGGATGAGCTTCGTGTTCGAGTCAAACTAATGTTTCGACTCGAACATCGTCTGTTCATCCGTTGGCCGAATTTTCGACCAATATGGGCTGTTCTCGCCAAATTCGAGTGGCGCATCACAGCCCATATTGGTCGAAAATTCGGCCAACGGATGAACAGACGATGTTCGAGTCGAAACATTAGTTTGACTCGAACACGAAGCTCATCCCTAGTGATAACCAACTCTTTCTATTAAACAACATTGTAGCAGGGCATTTACTTCACTGACCACCAGTGTAAAGTGACACTTCTCTTACTGGCCACAAAGCTAAGGTGCCCCTCTCCATTGATGACCAAAGTAAAGGAGGTCTGCTCTGGTAATAACTAATATAAGGGCACATTTCTCCACATACCACTAATAAAAAGGGAGGCTATGTTCCTTTTCTGGACATTTTCATTTTTTGTTTATTTCATGATTTGTACTAAAAATTATTTTGTCATATACTGTATATGGGTATTACCCACATAAATGGAGGTTTCAAAATATCAGCTCTGAGAGTCAAATTATTTATTTTTGAATTTAGTATTATATCTGCAACCTTCTTATAATGCAAAAATATCATAAACTATAGATATAATCATTTTCAGCAAAGGGTCTGAAACATGAAGTATATTGCAAAACATCCTCTAGTAATAGGTTGAGAAAGGCTTTTGTAAAGCCTGCTGTAAAGTCACTTGTGTGGCACTTTATGTGCTGACCAGAACCCCCCAGCCATGTGCTTTTGAAGCTCATTAGTCTGAAACACTGCAGTCCTAAGATTTTTTTATTTTTTTTACATTCAGCAAAAGGTGCAATTTTATTTTGCACATAATAACTCTCTTTATGCCTATACAAACAACATTTTACTATATTGCAAAAGACAATCTGAAGCACATCATTAGATGTGACTGTTTGTGTTTTCAGTTTGGATAGGTCATGAAAATTAATGGGTGCTTCAGTCAAGATTATTTTTGTTTTATTATGGGTTTTTTCCTTCTATGGGTTCTTCTGCAACATAATGTAATTGTAAGCAGTAATATCTTTGAGTAGCCATAGGTGTCTAAGGAGGAATTGCACTAAGTACATTATTATTTCTAATAAGTGCATTAGACGTTGTTTTGTCCTGTGGTGCAGGCATATTTCAAAATGCTGCAATTTTGTTATCATCAGGTTTCACATTTTCTAAGTTATAATGTGTCCCATGTGTTTCCTTTTATTTCTGATTTATTTGTATTTATTTATTGAACTTTGATCAAATGCTTTACTTGTAGATTTTATTAAAAATGTTATCATTGGACAACAGTAATTTTGCTTCCTGAACATATTTTGGTGTATATTACAGATTTTTGCCTGCTAATCACAAAAATAAGCTGTGAATTAACCGTCATGTACTTTTCCCCAATTGGAGGAGTTTTCCCTCGCGGGGCATGCTGGGAAAGGGTATATCTGTGGCAGGCGCCAGTTTTCAGGGTTCTTCTTTCTATCACATATTTCATTCCCATAGCGCTTGTTTTCTTCCCTTTCAATTCTTTTATTCCTTTAACCACTTCCCGCCTGGTCAATAGACAATTGACGTCGGGGAAGTGGTTGTGTAATCCTGACTGGACGTCTATTGACGTCCAGCAGGATAACATGCCAGCGCGTGCCCGTGGGGGCGCACAGCGCGGCAAACGGTGATGATGGGTGTCAGTTTAAGACCCTGCATCTCCGATCCAGTGAAGGCTCTTTACCACGTGATCATCCGTGTCCAATCACAGCTGATTACGATGTAAACAGGAAGAGCCGCTGATCGGCTCTTCCTCACATCATGTCTGATAGACGCGAGTAGAGGAGAGCCGATCGGCGGCTCTCCTGACAGGGGGGGTTAAACAATCAGCACAGCCCCCCCCCTCGGATGCCCACACTAGACCACAGGGAAGCCGCCAGGACCACCAGGAAAAGGGGGCAACATGTGGATGGCCAGGTACATCTCCCATGGCCATCCACATGAAAAAAAATTGGCACAATAGATGCCAATCAGTGCCTACAAATGGGCACTGACTGGCAACATGGGCAATGATTGGCAAAATAGTAAATAAACAAGTGCCACCCCTCAGTGTCCATCAGTGCCACCTTTCAGTGCCCATCCATGCCCATTGCCACCCATCAGTGCCACCCATATGTACCCATCAGTGCCACCCATATGTACCCATGAGTGCCACCTATGAGTGCCCATAAGTGCCGCCTATGAGTGCCCATAAGTGCCGCCTATGAGTGCCCATCAGTGCCGCCTATGAGTGCCCATCAGTGCCGCATACCAGCACCGCCTATCAGTGCCCATCAGTGTCCATCAGTGCCGCCTATCAGTGCCCATCAGTGCCACCTCATCGGTGTCCATCAGTGCCACTTCATTGGTGCCCGTAATTGAAAAAGAAAATGTACTTATTTACAAAAAAAATGAACAGGAAAAAAATAAAAAATAAATTTTTCCCAAAAATGTTGGCATTTTTTTAGTTGTTGCGCAAAAAATTTAAATCACAGAGGTGATCAAATAACACCAAAAGAAAGCTTTATTTGTGGGAACAAAATGATAAAAAAAAATGATGGGTACAGTGTAGCATGACCGCGCAATTGTCATTTAAAGTGCGACAGCGCTGAAAGCTGACAATTGGCTTGGGCAGGAAGGTGCGTAAGTGCCTGGTATGGAAGTGGTTAAAAGATGAACTGGCTCAAATTGGGGTACCCCAGACCTTGGATGCACTTGTCAATATATCCATACAGATTGACCGGCACCTAAGGGAAGGGAAGATCGGAGGGGCTAAAAGGACCTTTCTGTCATGCCTGGATGTTACCAAGAGTCACTCTCACCCGGCTCCTTTAGCACAGCTAGCTTCTGCACCTGACACGTCTGAACCCATGCAACTGAGGGTACTCTGCCCTTACCTTACAGTGAATGAATGCCAACGTCGTAGGTTGAATAACATGTGCCTGTATTGTGGAGAACCTGGGCGTTATGTCAGAACTTGTCGTGCCAAACTTTATAAGTGCCTGTCAATTTCTGCTGATACAGCATTCATTTCGGCCAAGATCTCTTCTCACCTTGCTCTCTCTATCTTGTTGCAGCTTCCAGGAAGGACTTTACAAGTTTGCACCATTATTAATTCCAGAGCCTGTAGCCGCTTCATGGACTCATCCTTCGCAGCCAAACACCAGATTCCTTTACTGTTTACCCAAGGACTTTCTATTTATCTGGCTGATGGATCAGCTATTAAGTCTGGACCAGTTATGCAGGGAACCACTCCACTACCTGTGTCTATTGCCAGTTTACACCAAGAAATATTATGCTTGGATATCATTGCCTCAGTTCCAAGTCATCCTTGGCATGCCGTGGCTGCAGGCCCACAATCCACATATGAATTGGGCCACTGAGAGATCATGTTCCCTTTTCCTTACTGTCAGCATTTCTGTCTCCTTAAAGATACCTGTGAACCACCTACCCCGTTGTGCCTGGACACCGACACAGACATATGCAAATCTGTCCCAGAGGCCTATCACGACTTTTATGGACATTTTCAGTAAAAAGGGAGCAGAGACCCTTCAGCCCCAGCAGGCTTACGACTGTACCATTGAGATCCTTCTGGGAGCCGAAATCCCTTTTGGAAGATTCTTCCCTTTAACAGAGTTGGAGCTGAGAACATTAAAGAAGTACATTGACGAGAATCTAGAAAAAAGTTTAATCCACCCATTTAAATCCCTGGCAGGAGCAAGTATCCTTTTTGTGCAAAAGAAAGATCACACCCTACGGCCTTGCATTGACTACCGCAAGCTTAACAAAATCACCATTAAGAACCGCTACACCCTTGTTGCCCAAACTATTTCAGAGACTGGGAGCTGCTACCATTTTTACCAAACTCGATCACCAAGAGGCCTACAACTTGGTCCGCATCAGAGAAGGAGATGAGTGGAAGATGTCTTTTCACACCTGATTCAGGCACTTCGAATATCTGGTGATGCCCTTCCGGTTGTGCAATGCCCCTGCTACATTCCAGTACTTCTTAAATAATATCTTTCAAGATTATTTAGATCTGTTCATCATTGCCTACCTAGATGGTATCTTAATCTTTTCATCTTCCCTAGACTATTACCACCAGCATGTCAGATGTGTGCCCGGTTCCTACGCTAAGCCTGAAAAGTGCGAGTTCGAGCAAAAAAGTATGCCATTTTTGGGACTAATCATCTCAATTGAAGAAATCAAGATGGACCCTCAAAAAATTGCTCCAATCCTAGATTGGCCAGTTCCTGCAGACAAGAAAGGAATCCAACATTTTGTAGGATCTGCTATCTTCGAAAATGTATTAAATGGTTTTCATCCATCACTCCTATTACTCAGCTAACTAAACAGGGAATCCATTTCCATTGGTCTCCAGATGCTCAGACTGCTTTTAAATCCCTTAAGAGACTGCTCACCTCTGCCTTGAAGCCTGCTCCAGGATAAATGGAAAAAAGTTTTAAAAACGGTCGTTTTTTTCGAAGCAGGACTCCTGAAAAAACGTCAGTTTTTAAAACTTTTTTTTCCATTGATACATGTTCCCTCGGGCAAGACCCGGGTTCTCAAAGACATTTTCACAGGCACATTTTTGACACCCAGCAGGTACAATATTGAAAGGAATTTTTATTTTTATTTTAATTTAAGTATCATTAAAATCACTGCTCCAGGAGCAGTGATTTTAATGATGCTTAAATTAAAAAGAAAAATGAAAAATTCCTTTAAATATTGTACCTGCTGGGTGTCTATACCTGTGATAACGTCTTTAACCACTTAAGACTCGGACCAAAATGCAGGTAAAGGACCAGGCCCCTTTTTGCGATTCGGCACTGCGTCGTTTTAACTGACAATTGCGCGGTCGTGCGACGTGGCTCCCAAACAAAATGTGCATCCTTTTCTTCCCACAAATAGAGCTTTCTTTTGGTGGTATTCGATCGCCTCTGCGATTTTTATTTTTTGCGCTATATACAAAAATATTTTTTACTTTTTGTTATAAGAAAAATCAAATAAACTAAATTTGTGTCAAACATTTAGGCCAAAATTTATTTAGCCACATGTCTTTAGTATAAAAGAAAATCGCAATAAAAAAAATAGCTACCTAGCGGAAATAGCGACACTAATACAGCCATCAGAAAAATGATCGCTTAGTGACGTGGCAATAGGGAGTGAAAGGGTTAACTAGGGCGGTGATCAAGGGGTTAAAACTTTATATGGGGGGGTACGGGGGCTACCCTGGACCTAACACTAACTGACTGTCACACTGACACTAAATACAGTAATCATACATATATGATTACTGCATTCAGTGACACTGTGACGGGGGGGGGGGGGGTGATCACAAGGGGTTAATGTGCCTGCGTGTACTGGTGTCAGTGTAGTGTTGTGCAGACTCACTGTGTGATGTGATCTCTCCTCAGCGGCGGTTGAAAATACCACCGAGAGCAGAGATCACATCACTTCCCTCTTCCTGTGTTTACACAGGAGGAGGAAGTGACACACGGGGGAGCGCGCGGATTGGCTGGGAGCGATCCGGAGGGGGCGGACAAAAACGAATAGCCGCCCCCTCATCCCAGATCGCTCGGACAGCCACGGGGCCGCCGCATGTACAGAGGGGGTCCAGATCGGACCCCCGACCCACGTCAAGGCAGGCACATACTGTATATATACGTTGATGTGCCTGCCTGTGCCATTCTGCTGACATAAATGTACATGCGGCGGTCCTTAAGGGGTTATATAGCACAATCACCTGCCTGCCAGTAAAGAACTGATCTAACTAAGCTATACAGTGTATAAATATATGTACAACTCCTAGGGATGTATATATATATCCTCTACACACTGTAAATTAAGCTAAACTGACTAGCCTGCCTGCTCTATATAGCTATATAAAAAGACTATCTCTGTCTCCCTGACTGATCTCTGTTCAGCGCTGGAGCACACTACACAAGGCCACCCAGCAGGCGGCCTTATATAGTGTGGGGTGTGTGCTAAAGCCCTGAGCCATAATTGGCCAAAGCCACCCTGGCTTTGGCCAATTATGGCTCTCCGTTTTTTGTGCGCTGTGATTAGCAAGCATGCAGGGTCATAGTGCATGTTTGTCCAATCATCAGCGCGCAATGCTGCAGTGAATTATGGGCCGTTGCGTGTCACTCGAATTTGGCATGAACGACCCGTTTTGTTCGAATTTCATCGAACGTACGAACAGACAATGTTCGAGTCAAACATACGTTTGAATCGAACGCGGAGCTCCTCCCTACTGAGAAGAGCTGTCTGAGAGGTACCAGCATCAGAGAGAAGAGAGAGAGAGAGACATACAGGAGTGAGAAGGCTGAGAAGAGGAGGAGAGAGAGAGATTCTAGAAGCCCAGCAAAAGGAAAGGTTCTGACACGACAGTGCAGAGACAGTGAGGAGAGAACAACTGTACCCAACATTGTCAGCCAGAGAAAGACAGAGCTTGAGTTGGCAGAAATCCACAGCCATTTGGGGATCTCCTAAGTCTGCAGCGAGTTATCGGGGCCAGTGTGGAGAGAGGATGAGGTGCCATTGGAAGCTACTAGAGTGTGGGGAAGCAGTTCTGGGACCAGATCGTGGAGAGACAAAGCCACTCCTGGGATGCTGTCTTTGCCGTGCTGCCTGCCAGAGTCAGCCTAAGCAACCTAAGCGAGTAGACACCTGATCAAAGAAGCAACTAAATCAGTGTTACCAGGGCTGGTGAGCGGGCTTTGTGGCCAATACTTGCTACCACTGCTAGGGAATAAAGTCACTAGGAGCTACTTAAAGCGGGCGTTCCCCCTAAAAAAAAATTCTAACATTACATTGAGCTCACTTCCGACATTGACAGTAAGCTGATGTTGTTTTTTTTTGCCGTACATACCGTTGTATCGTTATTTTCCCCTCCGGCTTCCGGGTAGTGGCTCCCGCGGGAGTGGGCATTCCTATGCACAGGCTAAGTGATTGACTCGATGACAAAAGCTTCCCCCCAGCGCATACGGCCACGTCACAAGTTGCCGAAGGAAGCCGGACTGAGAGTCGGCTCTATATGGAGCTATACGGCGCCTGCGCACCGACGTTTGGCTTCTTTTGGCAACTTGTGACGCAGCCGTATGCGCCGGGGGGGAAGCTTTTGTCATCACATCAATCACTTAGCCTGTGCATAGGAACACCCACTCCCGCAGGAGCCACTACCTGGAAGCCGGGGGGGGGGGGGGGGGAATAACGATACAACGGTGTGTACGGCAAAAAAAAAAAGAAAAAAAAGAAGATCAGCATACTGTCAATGTCGGAAGTGAGCTCAATGTAATGTTAGAATTTTTTTTAGGGTGAACCCCCGCTTTAACCAGTAACCCCATGGCTCTAATACTGCCTGCAGGCCTTACTGACCGCAGCACCGGAAGTGACGTTCACTTCGGGGGTGGCGCTAGATGTATTTGTAAAAAAGATTGAAAACCATTAATCATTTTCGTTCCACTTCAGAATTATGTGCCACTTTGTGTTGGTCTATCACATAAAATGCCAATAGAATACATTTACGTTTTTGGTTGTAACATGACAAAATGTGGAATATTTGAGGGGTATGAGTATTTTTTCCGGGCAATGTATGTTTAGTATTCTGCTAAATACTTCTATTATGATGTACAGAACAAATTACCTTCCCCATGTCTTTACATTTCCTCCACAGTACCCAAACGCTAAGAGTGTTTTAATTAATTTGCAATGTAATGTAAACACTCTAAATAGCTGAGAAAATTAAATAATAAACAGTAATTTTAGCAAGGTGGACTGTGGCAAGAAACCACTGCTTGTGACTCTCATTAACACAATTTCCTCACCCTCATGCCAGAACGTTGTATAATAGCTGTACAGTATATAGAAAAAAATTGAGAATAAAGGTTAGAAAACATTTTATTCAGCTTCCACGAGCAAGGGTGATGTCACAATCCTTGCAGAAAGTTCCTGGAAATGCTCTGGAGGAACACTGGCTCATGAGATAGGGGATACTCAGTGTTCCAAGGAACTTTTCTCTATTTTGCTATGGGGGAGAGTGACACGATGTAATAAGCAGGTCTTGCTTTTTAATGCAAGTTCAGCTTTAAGGGCAAACACAAAGTCCAGCTAGAAGTGGGATTAATCTTGAAGTGAACAATTCCTTAGCCTATGAAGGGCAAAGTATATCATTCCCCTAATGTTTTCATTCCCTGGCAGCACATACTCACATTTAAAGACCCCACGTCACTGCATTAAGTAACCAGAAAAGGAAAATGCGAACTCACACAGGGCCATGAATGCCTTCCCCAGCCTTTTAAAAAGAACAGTACCTCCAAATGAGGGGCAATTGGGATCCATCCTAGTTATTTTCATATATGTAAAAAAATCCCAGGATCTGTGATCTATGTGATCGTATACCACCAATACCCCAATGCGCCACAGAAAATGAAGTGAAAATATTAATGGAAAAGTATTAATAAACTGTGATAATTAATAAACTGCTGCCACTTTAAATATAAAATACATAAACCCAACTTCAGCTGGAATCTACAAGGTAAGTAGCCGCGCTAGATAATCAATATAATAAATGTATATGATCATTATTAACTATATACGTGCTTAAACTCATAATACTGAGATATCACCCAGTGAAATAGCAGTGAAAGTGAAAATTAGTGCAAATGTTTGTTGTGGAATTATGAAGAAATAATACATTTTATATTTACTGGCAGAAATGTAAGATTCGCTTAGGTATCATTGAACTGTTGCCTTCTGAGACCTTTACAAAACAAGAAGATCTTAACTTATCCTGATAGATAGATTAAGAAGACCAAACCTTGCCTTAAAGACAATGGGCCAGTTTCAGAGAGCGATTATGTCTGTCTAACTGGTGTTAGACAGGAGTAATTTCAAATTTTGCGCGCCGTATCACTAGTTTGAATCCTCAAACCATGATACGGCGGCTTCGGGCTTCGATCTGAGAGGCTTACGTCTTCGTAAGCCTTCGGATCTACGCTGCAAACTTTTTGCGGCCGCTGGGAGGAGTCCGCGTCGTTTTCAGCGTCGGGATATGCAAATGACTTTTTACGGCGATCCACGAAGATACGAGCGGCCTTCTCAATCGCTTACGTCATTTTTTTGCTACGTACTGTTAGACCAGCTATTTGCTGGTCTACGGGGGCGTAGCCCATGTTAAGTATGGCCGTCGTTCCCGCGTCGAATTACATTTTTTTTACGTAACTCGTTCGGGAATAGGAATGTCCGTAAACGACGCTACTAAAAAAAAAAGGACGTAACGACGTGATTTCGCGCAATGCACGGCGGGAAATTTCTGAACGGAGCATGCGCAGTTCTATCGCCGCGGGAACGCACCTATTTTAAATGCTTCATGCCCCCTACTCGCGTAGATGGCTTGCGCCGGGAGAAATACACTACGCTGCCGTAGTTTACTGGACAAAATCTAACGGGATTCCACGTAGAGCTAGGTAAAATACGGCGGCGTAGAGTATTTCTGATACTCTACGCGAATCTAATTGTATGTGAATCTGGCCCAAAAGGTTTTTGGACTCCTATCACATAAAAACTACCCTCATCTAACATAAACCATTGTGTTCGAGTGAGGAACTGTTTAGATAGCTAACTCATCTCTAAAGCCCCATACACACTATGGGCCAGATTCAGGTAGATGGGCGAATCTTTATTTTGGAGTAACGTTTGTCATTTACGTTACTCCGCCGAAACTTTATGAGCAAGTACTGTTATTCACATAGCACTTGCTCCTAAAGTTGCGGCGGCGTAGCGAAAATGAGCCGGCGGAATTCAAATTGGGCGGGTAGGGGGCGTGTATTATTTAAACTAGGCGCAATCCCGCGGCGAACGTACTGCGCATGCGTCGACTGTCAGTGCGCATGCTCCAAATTCTGTCAGTGAACGTCAATGACGTCAATCCCCATTCACGGACGTTTTACGCAAACGACGCTAAACTTTTTAAATTCGACGCGATGACGACGACCATACTTAACATAGGATACTCCACCTAGGGGGCATGTTTTTCTTTACGCCGCGTATCACTTACGGAAATGACGGAAAGTCACTGCGTCGGGCCCGTGTACGATCATGAATTTCCGTCTCTCGCTGATTTACATATTCTTGGCGTAAATCAGCGGGAACGCCCCGAGCGCCCATTTTAAAATTGCAGTTCCGATACGACGGTGAAATACAATTACACCGCTCATATCTGAACTCAATCCCGGCGTATCTTGTTTTCTGACTACAGAAAACAGATAAGCCGGCTCAAAGTGAGAGTTATGCTGGCGTATCACTGATACTCCAGCATAACTCTACCTGAATCTGGCCCTATCAGTTTTCCTGACGGTTTTCTCTTTAGGTTTACCAAAACCATCTAATATGAGGTCAAACCTCAAGAGTTTCAATTTGTATGCAATCAGGCAGGCCCTTGCACTACATGGTTTTGGTAATCCTGAAGAGAAAACCGTCAGGAAAACTGATAGTGTGTATGGGGCTTTAAGCATCCCTTGTACAAAGTTCATCTCAACACAGGTTAGAAAGATGTGAATTTCATGCTGTCAGGAATAGTGATGTCGCGAACCTAAAATTGCGCGTTCGCGAACCGCGATTGCGAACTTGCGCATATGTTCGCGGATGCGCGAACCGCCATAGACTTCAATGGGCAGGCGAATTTTAAAACGCACAGGGACTCTTTCCGGCCACAATAATGATGGAAAAGTTGTTTCAAGGGGACTAACACCTGGACTGTGGCATGCCGGAGGGGGATCCATGGCAAAACTCCCATGGAAAATTGCGTAGTTGTCGAAGAGTCCGTTTTTAATCCATAAAGGGTATAAATCACCTAATATTCATAAATTGTTTGGAATAACGTGCTCTAAAACATCAAGTATGATGTTATATCGATCAGGTAGTGTAAGGCTTAGGGTTAGGGTTACGGTTAGGGTTACAGATAGGGTTAGGGTAACAGATAGGGTTAGGGTTAGGGTAACAGATAGGGTTAGGGTTAGGGTAAGAGATAGGGTTACAGTTAGGGTTAGGGTTAGAGATAGGGTTTTGGTGAGGGTTAGGGTTACAGACAGGGTTAGGGTTACAGATAGGGTTAGGGTTACAGTCTGTAACCCTATCTTTAACCCTAACCCTATCTGTAACCCTAACCCTGTCTGTAATAGGGTTAGGGTTCACAGTGACAGACCAAACTCTGACAGATCAAACTCCCCGTTTAACGCACCGCAAACCCCTGCAAACCATCTATTTGCACAACCGCAAACTCCCCATTTGCACAAGGTTTGATACCAAGCTAGCCATGTCCCGTTCCTTGTCCTCACTGACGTCAATGAACGTTTTTGAGATTGCAGACGATGGTTTTTTTTTCAAAGCCTATGGTCGTGCTGAGGTAGTTCAGTGACAGTTAAGTGACCCATAAAACAATGATTCTGCAGTGTGGGCCCATTGTTGGCCTAGTAGGCTTTAATGATCACAAAGAAAATTAATGGTTTTTCTATGCAAAATTATCCAGCCGATCGCTTTTGGTCTGATCACAGTGAAGCAACGACCTTATCCTCTGGGGTGTGCCAACATTGCCATTGCCAACACACTCATAGAGGTGGTCGCTTGATTGTGATACGCAAGCCCCTTCACCACAACAAGGTAGCGATCACGAAGGGGAATTGACACATGTATGTGCCTTTTTTTTTTGGATTTGTTTTTGCAGCCACAGTGCAGCACCAGAGGCCAGAAAAATTAGGCATGTACACATGTCTGAAAAATTAGGTATTGTTGCAGCTGCTGCTGTAGCAGCGGCCAGAAAAATTGATGTTTTCCAGGAAGAAAGTGCACTAAAACATTAAGGCTTGAACCGTATTTGGTGGCGGATAAGTCACGCAAGTCATAAGGCATGCAGACATAAAATACAGCAGCGTGTGGACCATTTGTAGCCCAAGAAAGCTCATCTCATCAGGCCTTTAGTCAAATGTATCGCCCACTGTCAGTCCCTTCGGGATCCATGCCTCATTCATCTTAATAAAGGTGAGGTAATCAAGACTTTTTTGACCTAGGTGACTTCTCTTCTCAGTGACAATACCTCCTGCTGCACTGAAGGTCCTTTCTGAAAGGACACTTGAAGCGGGGCAGGACAGAAGTTCTATCGCAAATTGGGATAGCTCAGGCCACAGGTCAAGCCTGCACACCTAGTAGTCAAGGGGTTCATCGCTCCTCAGAGTGTCGATATCTGCAGTTAAGGCGAGGTAGTCTGCTACCTGACGGTCGATTCGTTCTCTGAGGGTGGACCCCAAAGGGCTGTGGCGACACGTAGGGCTGAAAAAGCTCCGCATGTCCTCCATCAACAACACGTCTGTAAAGCGTCCTGTCCTTGCCGGCGTGGTCATGGTAGGAGGAGGATTACTTTCACCTCTTCCACTGTTAGATTCCCGTTGTGCTGTGACAGCACCCTTGTATGCTGTGTAAAGCATACTATTTAATTTATTTTGGAACTGCTGCATCCTTTCCGACTTCCGGTAATTCGGTAACATTTCAGGCACTTTCTGCTTATACCGGGGTTCTAGTAGCGTGGCCACCCAGTACAGGTCGTTCTCCTTTAGCCTTTTTATACGAGGGTCCCTCAACAGGCACGACAACATGAAAGACCCCATTTGCACAAGGTTGGATGCCGAGCTACTCATGTCCCGTTCCTCGTCCTCACTGATCTCACTGAAGGTCTGTTCTTCCTCCCAGCCACGTACAACACCACGGGTACCAGATAGGTGACAACGAGCACCCTGGGATGCCTGCTGTGGTTGGTCTTCCTCCTCTCCAAAGCCACATTCCTCCTCTGACTCCTCTTCCTCACACTCCTCTTCCAGCGTTTCTGCAGGTCCAGCAAGCGATGCTGATAAGGCTGTTTCTGGTGGTGACCACAACTCTTCCTCTTCCTCTCGCTCATCTACGGCCTGATCCAGCACTCTTCGCAGGGCACGTTCCAGGAAGAAAACAAATGGGATGATGTCGCTGATGCTGCCTTCAGTGCGACTGACTAGGTTTGTCACCTCCTCAAAAGGACGCATGAGCCTACAGGCATTGCGAATGAGCGTCCAGTAACGTGGCAAAAAAAATTCCCAGCTGCGCAGAGGCTGTCCTAGCACCCCGGTCATACAAATACTCGTTGACGGCTTTTTCTTGTTGGAGCAGGCGGTCGAACATTAGGAGTGTTGAATTCCAACGTGTCGGGCTGTCGCAAATCAGTCGCCTCACTGGCATGTTGTTTCGCCGCTGGATATCTGAAAAGTGCGCCATGGCCGTGTAGGAACGCCTGAAATGGCCACACACCTTCCTGGCCTGCTTGAGCACATCCTGTAAGTCTGGTTACTTATGCACAAAGCGTTGTACAATCAGATTCATCACATGTGCCATGCATGGGACATGTGTCAACTTGCCCAAATTCAATGCCGCCAACAAATTGCTTCCGTTGTCACACACCATTTTGCCGATCTCCAGTTGGTGCGGAGTCAGCCACTGATCCACCTGTGTGTTCAGGGCGGACAGGAGTGCTGGTCCGGTGTGACTCTCTGCTTTCAGGCAAGTCAACCCCAAGACGGCGTGACACTGTCGTATCCGGGATGTGGAATAGCCCCTGGGGAGCTGGGGTGGTACAGCTGATGTGGAGCAAGACGCAGCAGCAGAAGAGGACTCAGCCGAGGAGGTTATCGAAGAGGATGGAGTAGGAGGAGTAGAGGAGGTGGCAGCAGGCCTGCCTGCAAGTCGTGGCGGTGTCACCAACTCCTCTGCAGAGCCAGGCATTACATGCTTGTCAGCCGTCAGCAGGTTTACCCAATGCGCAGTGTAGGTGATATACCTGCCTAGACAGTGCTTTGCAGACCAGGTATCAGTGGTCAGATGAACCCTTGCCCCAACACTGTGTGCCAGGGATGCCATGACTTCCTTTTGCACAATAGAGTACAGGTTGGGGATTGCCTTTTGTGAAAAGAAATTTCGGCCGGGTACCTTCCACTGCGGTGTCCCAATAGCTACAAATTTTTTGAAGGCCTCAGACTCCACCAGCTTGTATGGTAAAAGCTGGCGGGCTAAGAGTCAGACGCCGGGCAAGGGGGTGACTCTGTGACATTGGCTTCTTACGCTCAAACATGTCCTTGACAGACACCTGACTGTGGGCAGATGAGCAGGAACTGCTCAAGGTGAGAGACGGAGTGGTGGATGGTTGAGATGGGGCAAGGAGGACAGCAGTGGTTGGCGTGACTGAAGATGCTGCACCAGGAGGAGGATGGTGGCTTTGAGCTTGTGTGCTGCTTGTACTCTTCATCATGTGTTGATCCCATAGGCGTTTGTGATGTGAGATCATGTGCCTTCGCAAAGCAGTTGTACCTAGGTGGGTGTTGGATTTCCCACGACTCACTTTCTTTTGGCACAGGTTGCAAATGGCATCACTGTTATCAGAGGCAGACACACAAAAAAAATGCCACACTGCTGAGCTTTGCAATGCCGGCATTCTGGTGGTGGCTAGTGTTGCTCACGAATATTCGCATTGCGAATATTCGCTACGAATATTGCATATTCGAGTATTCGCGAATAACTTGAATATCGCGGCGAATATTCGCTATTTCGCAATAAATTTCGCATTCACGAAATTTCGCAACAGCGAAATTTCGCGATTTTTTATTTTTTTTATAAAATATAGCGAATATTCGTAAATATCGAATATTCGTGATATTTTATCCAAAAAAAAATAGCGAAATTTCGCAATCATTTTCGCTTTTGCATACAGTATGCGCAATTTCGCTATTTTTTTTTTTTTTATAAAATATAGCGAATATTCGTAAATATCGAATATTCGTGATATTTTATAAAAAAAAAAAAAAACGCGAAATTTCGCATTGGCGAAAATTCGCCAATTTTTTTTTTTTATAAAATATCACGAATATTCGATATTAACGAATATTCGCGAATATTCTTCGAAATATTCGCGAAATATCGCGAAATCGAATATGGCGTATTCCGCTCATCACTAGTGGTGGCAACAGCATGCGTTGATTGGCGTGCTGTCTGGCTGACCCCGGGTGCCGATACATGCTGTCTGACTGTGCCACTAGCTCCTTGAGACGACCTCCCCCTGCTTCCAACTCGTCTCCTCCTCCTCTCTGTCTCCCCATCTGAACTGTCCCCCTGTTCTTCTTCTCTTCGAGCGGTCACCCACGTGGCATCCCCGGACACATCGTCATCATCAACCACTTCACTTGTGTATCTGACAACTCAGCAAAGGAAGCAGCAGCGGGTACAACCTCATCACACCATACCTTCATGTGTGTAATGCTGCCTGACTGAGTCATATCCCTTTTATCTACAACCTCTGGCAATAATGGTTGCGCATCACTCATTTCTTCCAACTGATGTGTAAATAACTCCTCTGACAGATCAAGTGAAGCAGCTGTGATGCTAGTGTTGGTGGTGGCGGCATGCGGGCGAGTGGTAACTTGAGAGGTGCCCGAAGCTGAGCTGGAGGAGGATGGTGTGTCAAGGTTATGAGCGGAAGCTGTAGAAGATTGGGTGTCCTGTGTTAGCCAGTCAACTATGTCCTCAGAACTTTTGGAGTTCAGGGTATGTGGCCTCTGAACACTGGGTATTATTCTAGGGCCAAAGGGAATCACAGCACCACGACCACGACAGCCCCTGCGGGGTGGCCTGCCTCTGCCAGTCATTTTTTTTTTATTACTTTAGTTGTACTATGCGTGCAAGCTACTGTGACACCAGATACAGTATGAGTGACACTGTGCACTGGCAGAAGTTGGCCGAGTAGACGCTGTAGGCCTGACACACGCCTGCAGACAACTAACTGCTATTCTATTGCAGTCAAAATTGTGTTTTTTCTTTTTAAATTTAATATAATATGCCACCAGATATATGAGTGGTAGCACTGGGCAAGTGGGCACAGTTTACACTATGAGCCTGACACACGCTGGCAACTGACTACTATTCTATTGCAGTAAATTTTTTGGGGTTTTTAAATGTTATGTACTGTGCCACCAAGACAGATGGGTGGTGGGTGGCACTGGGCACAGTGTACGCTGTACCCTGACACACACTGGCAGACAGGCAACTGACTACAATTATATTGCAGTAATAGTTTTTATTTTATTTTAAATGTTATGTACTGTGCCACCAAGACAGATGGGTGTTGGGTGGCACTGGGCACAGTGTACGCTGTACCCTGAAACACGCTGGCAGACAGGCAACTGACTACAATTATATTGCAGTAATAGTTTTTATTTTATTTTAAATGTTATGTACTGTGCCACCAAAACAGATGGGTGGAGGGTGGCACTGGGCACAGTGTACGCTGTACCCTGACACACGCTGGCAGACAGGCGACTGACTTCAATTATATTGCAGTGATAATTTTTTTTTTTAAATGTTATCGACTGTGCCACCAAGACAGATGGGTGGTGGGTGGCACTGGGCACAGTGTACGCTGTACCCTGACACACGCTGGCAGACAGGCAACTGACTACAATTATATTGCAGTAATAAAAATTGTTTTTAATGTTATCGACTGTGCCACCAAGACAGATGGGTGGTGGATGGCACTGGGCACAGTGTACGCTGTACCCTGACACACGCTGGCAGACAGGCAACTGACTACAATTATATTGCAGTAATAAAAATGTTTTTTTAAATGTTATCGACTGTGCCACCAAGACAGATGGGTGGTGGGTGGCACTGGGCACAGTGTTCGCTGTACCCTGACACACGCTGGCAGACAGGCAACTGACTACAATTATATTGCAGTAATAATTTTTTTTTTTTAAATGTTATCGACTGTGCCACCAAGATAGATGGGTGGTGGGTGGCACTGGGTACAGTGTACGCTGTACCCTGACACACGCTGGCAGACAGGCAACTGACTACAATTATATTGCAGTAATAATTTTTTTTTTTTTAAATGTTATCGACTGTGCCACCAAGATAGATGGGTGGTGGATGGCACTGGGCACAGTGTACGCTGTGATCCTGACACACACACACGCTGCCTTCCTAGCAGGCAACTGCAATGAGATTACAGAGAAAAAAAAGCCACCAAGATAGATGAGTGGTGGATGGCACTGGGCACAGTGTACCCTTCCTGACACACACACGCTGCCTTCCTAGCAGGCAACTGCAATGAGATTACAGAGGAAAAAAAAGCAGACTGATATACCAGCCCTAAAAAGGGCTTTTTGGAGTTACCAGCCCTAAAAAGGGCTTTTTGGGGTGCTGTCCTTACAGCAGAGATCAGATGAGTCGTTCAGGACACTGAAAACACTACTCTAGCTATTCTTTCCCTTTCAATTCAGCAGCAGCCTCCTCCTGTCCCTCCTCTCACTAAGAATGCAGGTTCCGAATAAATCTAAAATGGTTGCTGCCCTAGAGGTGGGAGGGTCAGGGAGGGAGGGTATGCTGCTGATTGGCTGGAATGTGTCTGCTGACTGTGAGATAGAGGGTCAAAGTTTGCTCAATGATAAATAATAGGAGGCGGATCGAACATCGCATATGTTCGCGCGCATCGGCGAACGCGAACGCGCAAAAATCGCCACGAATTGTTCTGCCGGCCGTCAGATTCGGCGACCCGCCCGTCGGGAAAGGCAACCAGCCATTCATCCCGACGCGCCGTCGAGCAAATAGAGAACCTGTTCTCTATTTGCTCGACGGGTTTCCCGACGGGCGGGGCTCGCCGAGAGTGTACACACGGCCGAGGTTCTCGGCAGAATGCGGCTCCCAGCGAGGTTCTCGCTGGTTTCTGCCGAGAACCTCAGCCGTGTGTACGGGGCTTAAGTCATACAAATTATATGATGTTTTAGGTCACAGAGATGATTATAATTTTAGTATCTGCGGACCTAACAAATTTGGTAAAAGTAAAAATATAAAAGTTGTGATTATAAGTAGTAGGGACGAGCCAAACACCCCTGTGTTCGGTTCACACCAGAACCTTTGAACGTGAGGTGAGGTGACCTCACGTTCGTGCAAATGTATCCCTGCAATATGGATAAAAATCACTGAAGAAAATAGTATGGGATTCCCCACCACCACTCCACCCAGGTCATTACAAGCCCCTTTGGCCCTATATACTTTGCACAGCAGTATTCAGGTGGTGCAAACAAAACAGGGACTATAGGTTTGCTGTTAAGTAGAATCTGTTTGTAATTTTCAACTGGTACTTCTTAAACCACTTAAGCCCGGACCAATATGCTGCTAAATGCCCAGAGGCGTTTTTACAATTCGGCACTGCATCGCTTTAGCAGACAATTGCGCGGTCGTGTGACGTGGCTCCCAAACAAGATTTGCATCCTTTTCTTCCCACAAATATAGCTTTCTTTTGATGGTATTTGATTGCCTCTGCGATTTTTTTTCCGCTATAAACAATAATAGAGCGACATTTTTGAAAAAAAAAACAATATTTTTTCATTTTTGTTATAAGAAAAACCGAATAAACTAAATTTTAGTCAAACATTTAGGCCAAAATGTATTCAGCCACATGTCTTTAGTAAAACAAATCGCAATAAAAAAAAAATTAGCTACCTAGCGGCAACAGCGACACTAATACAGCAATCAGAAAAACGATCGCTTAGTGACGCTGGCAATAGGGGGTGAAAGAGTTAACTAGGGCGGTGATCAAGGGGTTAAACCTTTATTAGGGGGGGTACGGGGCTACCCTGGACCTAACACTAACTGCCTGTCACAGATCGCTCCCGGAGGTAAGCCGAGCCGCAAGAAGGCAGGGACGTACATGTACGCCCATCTGCCTGTATGTGCCATTCTGTGGACGTACATAGTCATGCGACAGGCGTTAAGCGGTTAAAGTGTAGCTTCAGCCATAAAATAATTTTTTAAGCTTTTCTGAAAACATAGAGAAGGATTATTATCACACCTGTAACATTTGTTTTGCTGTCTGTGTGCATCTGTTCAGAAGATTTCACCTCACTTTCTGTCCCAATGACAAAAGATTTTTTTATTTTTTTTATTTATTTTTTTGGTGAAACAAGGATTGGTGATAAAGCATCAGTGGACAGGAGACACCTTTTACAGAAGAGAATTTCCCATCCTAGGTGTAGATTTCCTCTCACTTACTGTTGTCTCCTTCTGTTTGCAAGTAGGAGTCGTTTGTAAGTTGGATGTTTGAAAGTAGGGGCCTGACGTATTTGGAACGCCCTGCTGTGAAATATTAGATCAAGAATTAGATCAAGAATTGTAATTCCCCCCCTGTAGAAAAATTGGGCCTTAGGCACTGGTGCTGGTGCCACAACACTGCAACCCCTCACAGATACTGTAATTGGAGCGCAGCAAAGAGCCACATGCAAAGTATTGCATCAAAAATTGTTATTACACGTCCCTGTTAAACAGGGGCAGAAAAATTGGGCCTTAGACACTGGCGGCGATGCCCAGAACCAACAATGTTCATATTAGCAATCAGCAAGATCATTGGGGAGGAAAAGGATATTCAGTCAGCATAACAGGATAGTCACTCGGCATTAGCATAAGCAGTCTCCAAGGGATCTGACACTTCCAAAAAAATATTCAGTTACATCAGCATCAGGTGCTTGGTAGTTGGTGTTGATCCAAGCCTGATTCATTTTTATGAAGGTCAGTCGATCAACGGAGGCGGTGGAGAGGCGCACCCTGTGATCAGTCACGAAGCCTCCAGCAGCACTGAATGTGCGTTCTGAAAGAACGCTGGATGCAGGACAAGCCGTAGCTCAATTGCGTACTGTGCAAGCTCTGGCCAGTGATCCATCCTCAAGACCCAGTAAGCCAGAGTATTTTCGGTGGAGAAGGTGTCCAAGTCTGATCTTGCGCCTAGGTATTCCCGCACCATGTAAACCAGACGCTGGCGATGGTTGCTGAAACCTTCTGTGACTCACCGAAGCCTCAGCAACACGTTGTCTAGCACCAGGATTTGGTAATCCCCCAGGTTCTGGGAACGCATTGCACAGACCTTTCTGCAAAGCCTCTCGAAGATTTTTCAACTTCTGCTCCCTCTGCAACGGCAAGATAAGGTCTGTAACCTTACCCTTGTAATGTGGATCAAGGAGAGTTGCCAGCCAGTAATGATCCCTCTCCCTGATACCACGAATACGAGAATCCTTACGCAGCCTTTGCAGGATTAGGGAGGCCATGCAGCGAAGGTTTGCTGAGGCATTCGGGCACAGTCCTCTGGGTCACTGAGGATGACAGGATCCGCAGCCACCTCATCCCAGCCACGTAAAAGTCCATGGGTTCCTTGGGACTGTAAATGATCCCTTGAAGACTGCTGGTGCTGATGCTTAGTGCTAGGCTCCACCTCCATGCTGATGATATAATCATCCTCCTCCTTCTGCTCCTCCTCCTCCTCTTCCTGTGTGCTAGGCGGGCAAGCAGGACCACTGTCTAGATAAAGGGGGCCTTGAGAGGTTAGGAAGTCCTCCTCTTCCTCCCTCTGTTCTGTCTCTAGAGCCCTGTCCATTATTCCACGCAGCGTGTTCTCCAACACGTGAATAAGAGGGACAGTCTCACTGATGGTGACAGGACAGTGCATGCATCCCTGATCAAGGGCCAGTGGCGTGGGGAAAAAAACAAGCTCCCTTGACCCAGTTTTGCTGCCATATTGGCACAGGTACTCATTGATGGCCCTCTGCTACATGTGCAGCCGCTGCAGCATGGCCAATCTAGAGTTCCATCTGGTGGGCATGTCACAGATTAGGCGGTTCTTGGGCAGGTTGTATTCCCTTTGGAGGTCTGTCATCTGAGCACTGGCATTATATGACCTTCGGAAATGCACACAGACTTTCCTGGCCTTCTTCAGGACATCCTGTAAGCCCGGGTACCTGCCCAAGAACCGCTGCACCGCCAAATTCAGGACATGAGCAAAACAGGGCACATGGGTCAGTTTTCCCTGTCGCAGGGCAGAGAGAAGGTTGGTGACATTGTCGCTAACCACCATTCCAGGCTTAAGCTGGCGTGGCGTCAACCACTTTTGAGCCTGCCCCTGCAGAGCTGACAGAACCTCGGCCCCAGTGTGGCTCCTGTCTCCCAAGCACACCAGCTCTAGCAACGCATGGCATCTCTTTGCCGGCATTCCTGTGTAGCCCCTTGTACGCCTACAGAGCACGGCTGGTTCCGAGGAGACATCAGCACAGGAAGAGGCCACAGAGGAAGAAGAGGAGGGGGTGGAGGAGAGAGGTGTATCACAACCAGTAGTGATGTTTTGGAGGCGTACCTGTACCTTGCCCTGCGTCCTTCCCAGCTGCCAGCAGAGTCACCTAATGTGCTGTGAAAGAGAGGTAACGTCCTTGTCCATGCCTGCTGGACCATGAGTCAACGGTAATATGCACTTTACCACTGACCGCCCTGTCCAGCAAGGCATGGACATTGCCTTCCACATGGCAGTAGAGAGCCGGAATCGCCTTCTGTGAGAAAAAAGTGGCGTTTGGGAACTTGCCACTGAGGTACCGCACATTCCACAAACTCACGGAAGGGGGCTGAAACTACCAACTGAAAAGGCAGCAGTTGAAGTGCTAGCAATTTCATTAAGCTAGCATTCAACCGCTGGGCATGTGGATGGCTGGGAGAGTACTTCTTACGGCGCTGCAGCAGCAGGGGCAGGGAAATTTGTCTGGTACAATCTGACATAGGTGTACCGATAGCAGATTGCCCTGCATGTACTACTAGGTTGTGACACACCTAATTCTTCACCTTCAGTCCTATCAGTGCAGGCTTCAGAGAGGACTGAGGGCATATTGGGGTTGGAGATCCCAGCTGATCAGGGGCAAGGGGAGGTCTGCTTTGTTCTTTGGTGTGGGTCTTTCAGGTATGCTTGCCAACGAACTGCATGGCAGGTCGACATATATCTGGTCAAGCATGTGGTGCCCAAGCGGGTGATGTCTTGGCCACGCCAGATACGCTTGAGACATAGCAGCACCCTGCACAGGCGTAGCTCTGCGATGTAATGCAGTTGGTGTGCTGCCCTTAAGCTGTGCCCTGGAGGGCATCCTGCCTCTTTGGAGATGTGCCTGTGCCTCCTCCTCCTCTTCCTCCTCCTCCTCCTCCTCTCTCCTATCAGGCACCCATGTAGAGTCAGTGACCTCATCATCCCCTCCCTCCTCAACACTGTCGAAAACCTGGCAGTATGCTGCAGCTGGGGGAACATGACTAGTGTTGCTCACGAATATTCGCATTGCGAATATTCGCTACGAATATTGCATATTCGAGTATTCGCGAATAACTCGAATATCGCGGCGAATATTCGCTATTTCGAATATTCGTATTTTTTCAAATTTCGCAATCAATTTCGCAATCAATTTCGCATTCGCACTAGCGAAATTTCGCAATTTTTATTTTTTTATAAAATATAACGAATATTCGTAAATATCGAATATTCGTGATATTTTATCCAAAAAAAAATAGCGAAATTTCACATTAGTGAAATTTCACATTGGCGAAATTTCGCAATTTTTTTTTTTTTTATAAAATATAGCGAATATTCTTAAATATCGAATATTCGTGATATTTTATCCATAAAAAAATAGCGAAATTTCGCATTAGTGAAATTTCGCAATTTTTTTTTTTATAAATTATCACGAATATTCGATATTAACGAATATTCACGAATATTCTTCGAAATATTCGCGAAATATCGCGAAATCGAATATGGCGTATTCCGCTCATCACTAAACCATGACTGCCAGATTGCTGTCCCTCTCAGGCACTCCCTCTCTCTGGGCTCACATTAATGCCTTCCTCTATCTGTGCTCCATCATCGGAGCCTTCAAAACGCTGCGCATCTTCAGGCAGGATGTACCCAATGCTGTGTTAAAACAGTTCGGGGGACTGCTCAGGAGGACATGGTGGGACTAGGGAAGGAGTAAGTGATGCCATTGAGCAGAGGACGCCTTGGCAGCTAATTTGCCAGACAAAGTAGCCTGAGCCTGGGTAAGAGAGGATGAGGAGGATGAGAATGGCTTGGTCATTCACTCTACCAATTTGTCTGCATGTTGAGGCTCAACAAGGCCAGCTCGCGAAAAGAAGGACGAGCGTATGCAATGGTCACTTGCTGAAAAGGGTGCACCGTGTCCACCACCAGCACTGTTGCCTCCAGATGCAGAGCCGGCTTGCCCTTGTGACTCTCTGCCTCTCTTTGTTGTCCTTCCAGAAATTATAATGGCCTTTAGAGGACAAAATCAGTACACACACCTCGTAGCTTTAGGTAGGTGCAAACTGCAGAGGACATGTGGAGTAAACACCTGGTATGTTTAGGTGCAAACTAATGAGCACACTTGCAGTATACACCAAGTAGGTTTAGGTGCAAACTATACAGCACAAGTGCAGTAAACACCTGGTATGTTTAGGTGCAAACTATACGGCCCAAGTTTAGTAAACACCTGGTATGTTTAGGTGAAAACTATACGGCCCAAGTGCAGTAAACACCTGGTACGTTTAGGTGCAAACTATACAGCACAAGTGCAGTAAACACCTGGTAAGTTTAGCTGCAAACTATACAGCACAAGTGCAGTAAACACCTGGTATGTTTGGGTGCAAACTATACAGCACAAATGCAGTAAACACCTGGTACGTTTAGGTGCAAACTATACAGCACAAGTGCAGTAAACACCTGGTACATTTAGGTGCAAACTATACAGCACAAATGCAGTAAACACCTGGTATGTTTGGGTGCAAACTATACAGCACAAGTGCAGTATACACCAAGTATGTTTAGGTGCAAACTATAAAGCACAAGTGCAGTACACACCAAGTAATTTTAGGTGCAAACTATAAAGCACAAGTGCAGTACACACCAGGTACGTTTAGGTGCAAAATATACAGCACAAGTGCACTATACACCAAGTATGTTTAGGTGCAAACTAAACAGCACAAGTGCAGTATACACCAAGTAGGTTTAGGTACAAACTATACAGCACACGTGCAGTAAACACCAGGTATGTTTAGGTGCAAATTATACAGCACAAGTGCAGTAAACACCTCGTACGTTTAGGTGCAAATTATACAGCACAAGTGCAGTAAACACCTGGTATGTTTAGGTGCAAATTATACGGCCCAAGTGCAGTAAACACCTGGTATGTTTGGGTGCAAACTATACAGCACAAGTGCAGTAAACACCAAGTATGTTTAGGTGCAAACTATACAGCACAAGTGCAGTAAACACCTGGTACGTTTAGGTGCAAAATATACAGCCCAAGTGCAGTAAACACCTGGTACGTTTGCAGTATACACCAAGTAAGTTTAGGTGCAAACTATAAAGCACAAATGCAGTAAACACCAGGTACGTTTAGGGGCAAACTATACAGCACAAGTGCAGTATACACCAAGTAGGTTTAGGTGCAAACTATACAGCACAAGTGCAGTAAACACCTGGTACGTTTAGGTGTAAAACTGTACAGCACAAGTGCAGTCAACACCAAGTGCGTTTAGGTACAAACTATACAGCACACGGGCAATACAACACGTTAGAAGACTGCAGCTAGCACAATCAACTGCCTGACAAATAGGAATAGCTGATCAAGCTAATCTATACAGTGTATAAATATATGTACAACTCCTGGGATGTATATATATCCTCTACACACTGTAAATTTAACTAAACTGACTAGCCTGCCTGCTCTATCTATCTAGTAAAAAAGAAACTGTCTCTCTCTCTCTCTCTCTCTCTCTCTCTCTCTCTCTAGGACTGATCTTTTCGTTAACACCGCCGCAACACACTACACGAGGCCGCCCAGCAGGCGGCCTTTTATAGTGTGGGGCGTGTGCTAAAGCCCTGAGCCATAATTGGCCAAAGCCACCCTGGCCACCCCGCTGGAAACCTGTCCGCTAGGCCGTACACACGATCGAACATGTCCACGGAAACTGGTCTGCGGACCAGTTTCAGCGAACATGTCTCCTCGTGTCTCCATGGTTGGACGTGTGAAATACAGATGTTCTGTTTAATTGCCATTTCACTAGGGTATTGATTCTACCGAGAAGTTTATCATGATGGTATTACGTCAAAGGTACTACACTCCCATTTTGAGGATGTTTCTACTGATTTTCAAGATGTTCATGTAATGGTATTTTAATTTCATGCAAATATTTGTTTTTGTCAACCAATAGATATAACTATCTTGTATAATTACACGTCTCTGTGAATATATTTCATATGTATAGACTGTCGTCATATAGATTGTTTTTTGTATCTTAAAATTTTTCTTGTAAAAAATTACACAATAATAAATACTGTGCGGGAAAACTGTCCTTAAAAAGCACAACATGGTCATAAAATTGCAGTCCATACTATTCCAGTAATGTGACATTACTAGATCTTCACACCGCACCACCTGAGAGCATGCCACCACTTCCCCAATAGGTTTATGCCTTGTACACACAATCAGTCAATCCGATGAGGACGGTCTGATGGATTTTTCCATCAGTTAACTGATGAAGCTGACTGATGGTCAGTCGTGCCTACACACAATCGGTTAAAAAAAACGATCGTGTCAGAAGGCGGTGACGTAAAACTCAACGACGTGCTGAAAAAATGAAGATCAATGCTTCCAAGCATGCGTCGACTTGATTCTGAGCATGCGTGTATTTTCAACCGATGGACGTGCCTACAAACGATCGTTTTTTTTTCTATCACTTAGGTATCCATCGGTTAATTTTAAAACAAGTTTCACATTTTTTAACCGATGGATAAATAACCGATGGAGCCAACACGCGATCGGTTTGGTCTGATGAAAATGGTCCATCAGACCGTTCTCATCGGATTGACCCATCATGTGTACGCGGCATTAGACTCACCAGATAAATTTGCATCACATTCTCATGTTTGCCAAATAGGCAGTTAATGTATCATCTGAAGCATTCTCCAGCCCATAAATCAGGGGTGGCCAACCAGTGGCCCGGGGGCCACATGTGGCCCACAGAGCCATCTGATGTGGCCCGCGGGCTCCTGCTCTGAAATGGCGGGTTGGCAAGCCCAGATCACAGGTTGCCGACCCTCCATACCGCAGCATCAGTGTTGAAGCTGGTGGTAGAGGAAGAAAGCGGCTGCATAGCAGAGCCCAATAAGCCAATGCTTCCTCTACAGCGCCGGCTTTTGCCACAGGTGGAGTCTATGGCAAAGTTCAGATCACCCGCAGGATAGACACAGGTGCAATAAGCTGCACCCGCGGTGTGGGTAAACCACACATCAGTGTGAAAGTAGTCTTAGGCCCTTTTCACATGATCAGCCCAACCAAATGGGACCCTCAATTCACCTCTATAGAGCGACAGATGTCCGTTTAAGCCTGCCTACCTCCAATCTGAAAAACAGTAGGGAATTCATCACCTTCCATCTGGGCGGATCCACTCATTGTGGCCCGCGACTGGCCCGCGACTGGTTACCAAGTTGCTTAAGTGGCCCTCGCTCTTCAAAAGGTTGGGCACCCCTGCCATAAATGGTGAGTCAAACAGCTCATATATGAAAAGAAAGGGGCGAGCTATGATAGTGTAATACGTTTCACAGCAATTTATTATAATAAAAATTCTTTAAAAATTCCACTCACATAAATTCAAAATATAAAAGGCATATGTTAAAAGAAGCATATTGTTTCACATCCCATTAAGTCTGGTTGTTTTGTGGATTTAAGCATGTATATGGTTATTAGTGTTGCTCAAGAATATTCGCATTGCGAATATTCGTTACGAATATTGCATATTCGAGTATTCGCGAATAACTCGAATATCGCGGTAAATATTCGCTATTGCGAATATTCGTATTTTTTCAAATGTATTTTTAAAACAGATCACATCCTAGTGATCTCCATCAACGTCTAAAAGCATTGCTGGTATGATTAGAGACCATGGGCCGAGTAGCTGAGGCGATCCTTTTATGTTGCGAATATTCGCAATGCGAATATTCATATTACGAATATTCGTGAATACTTTCTCTGCCCTTCTTTTGCATCAGAGCCAATCAGAGTTCTCCTACCACAGTTGTCAGAGGTTAGCAACCTCCATAGCAACCAATAGGAACCTGCCTGCACGACCATTATGTAAGATCACTCCCAGCAGTATTTCAGAGCAGATTCACAAGGTGGCTAGAGAGAGTGGAGTGTTTATGTGCGTTTTTCCTGTGTATTGCGATCTTAGAGCTTAGCATTGTGCTTCCTATAGTGCTTTCAGTTCTGAGTTTCCTGCTTCTAAAACCAATTGCTTTTTTCAAAGCAAAAGACCCAACAGCTTTTCTAAAAGCTCAGATTTGTGTTGTTTTGTCCAGGTTAGTGTAGCTTAGTGTTAGATAGATTTCTGTGTAGTTAGTGTAAGTGTACATTTCTTTAAGGTAGCTTAGTTTAGTGTGTGTTTAGTCTCTGTGTTTTGTGTATATATAAAAAAAAAAATAGCTTTAGTTTAGTCATATAAGTTTGTGTAAGTAGAGTTAGGGCCAGATTCTCATATATATTCGGCGGCGTAGCGTAAGCCATTTACACTACGCCGCCGCTGCGTACTAGAGCAAGTGCTTTATTCTCAAAGCACTTGCTCCTTAGTTTTCGCCAGCGTCTCGTAAATTGCCAAGCGTAAACCCGCGCAATTCAAACGAACTGCGCATGCGCCGGCCGGGGAAAAAGCCCAGTGCGCATGCTCCAAAGGACGTCACATTTTCTCAATGTAAACAACGTAATCGCAGCGTACGCCAGCCCCATTGAGAATCGACGTACGCAAACGACGTAAACGACGCACAACATGACGCGGTCCCGAGGCCATACTTAACATGGCATCCGACGGGACACGACGGCATCCGACGGGACCTCGTAAGGTTACTCCACATAGAAGCTGGGGTAACCTTACGCGAACGAAAACGACGTACGCGACGACGGGGCAGCGTAAAAGCGATCGAGAATCGGCGTACTACTTCATTTGCATATGCAAATGAAAAAACAACGTAAAGGCCACCAAGTGGCCGGAGTTGTCATTACACCTACGATCCGAAAGTGTAATGCTTTTACACTTGTCGGATGTAGAAGCGTATCTATGCAAAAGTGATGCTCAGCATCACGCGCATAGATACGAGACAAAAAAAAAGGCGATACGACGGGGTATCTGATATACTCCGTCGTAACGCCTCTGAGAATCTGGCCCTTAGTGTTTAGTGCATATTAGTTTATTATTTGTAGTCCTCGTCTTTGTCCTTGTCAGTCAGTGTAAAAAAAAAAAAAAATTAGCTTTAGTTTAGTCATATAAGTTTGTGTAAGTAGAGTTAGTGTTTAGTGCATATTAGTTTAGTAATCCAGGAAATGATCTCCGTTTTCGCGTGTTGTTCGCGCGCATGCGCGGATGAGAATTTCGCAATCAATTTCGCATTCGCATTAGCGAAATTTTGCAAAAATTTTTTTTGATAAAATATCACGAATATTCGATATTAACGAATATTTCACGAATATTCTTCTATATATTCATGAAATATCGCGAAATCGAATATGGCGTATTCCGCTCAACACTAATGGTTATTAATGATCATATACATTTTTTATATTGATTTATTATCTAGCGCCGCTGCTTACCTTGTAGCTTTCAGGTGAAGTTGGTTTTATTTTCATGTATGTGCTGTGTCTGTTGACATAACCCTGTCCTCTGTGGACTGAAATCTGTTAGTTGGAGGGAAGTAGAAATAAAATAAATAATATGGTTGCATACGTGTGCACACCTTTAAACTAATATTTTGTTGAAACAACTTTTGATTATATTACAGCACTCTGTCTTTTTGGGAATGAGTCTATCAGCATGGTACATCTTGACATGACAATATTTACCCACTCTTCTTGGCAAAAACCTGACCAAATCTGTCAGATTGCGAGGGTATTTCCTGTGCACAGCCCTCTTCAGATCACCTTTTAGATTTCCAATCGGATTCAGGTCTGGGCTCTGACTGGGCCATTCCAAAACTTTAATATTCTTCTGGTAAATCCATTCCTTTGTTGATTTGGATGTATGCTTTGGGTCGTTGTCATGCTGAAAGATTACGTTTATCTTCATATTCAGCTTTCTAGCAGAAACCTGTAGGTTTTGTTCTAAAATTGACTGGTATTTGGAACTTTTTTAAATTACCTCTACCTTGACTAAGGCCCCTTTTCCATCTAAAGAAAAACAGCACCAAAACATGATGCTGCCACCACTATGATTCTCTGTGGGTATGTTTTTTCTTTTGGTGATGTGCAGTGTTGTTTTTGCACCAAACATATATTTTGGAATATTGGTTAAAAAGTTCAACCTTGGTTTCATCAGACCATAACACATTTTCCCACATGCTTTTGGGAGACTTCAGATGTGTTTTTGCAAAATTTAGCCGGGCTTGGATGTTTTTCTTCATAAAAAAATGCTTTTGTCTTTTCACTCTACCCCATAGCCCAGACATATGAAGAATACGGGAGATTGTTGTCACATGTACCACACTGCCAGTACTTGCCAGATATTTATGCACATCCTTTAATGTTGCTGTATACCTCTTGGCAGCCTCCCTTACCAGTTTTCTTCTCATCTTTTTATCAATTTTGGAGGGATGTCCAGTTCTTGGTAATGTCACTGCTGTGTCATATTTTTTTCATTCAATACATTTTTATTAATAAAGATCTTTAGAACATAAGTACATAAACACTACAAGATACAGTATAAAACCAACTCACATGTAATGTAATAAACAGATTTCGATATGATGTAATATAATATAATATAATAGGTGGGAATCACAACACATACATGTATAGAGTGTGACTATTGTATCTTACCGATAAACCACAACTCTGTGTATTGCTATCTTCAATCTAAACAGCATTAATATAGTGTTGCTAATGACATATCAATCCCAGGACGCTCATATCAATAGCGTGTCAGCCAGTTCAATCAACCTGGGGATTCACCAATTACCTAGTGGAGGCTTTAGAGGCCCCCGCGATAGGGGAGCGCCCCCTGAGAGCCCCCAAAGGGAACACACTGCTCCCAGAGAGCCATCCCCCATCCCGCTGACCCCCACCACCCCCACAACTCCCGCATACCATCTTCAGAATAAACATAGCAGAAGCACATACTCCCACTTCTAGTACCTATTCATTAGAAACATAACCGTATCTGTAAAAGAAAAGGGGAGAAGAGTAGAAGAGTAAACAGCCAGTACATATAGATAGATGAAAAAGAAGAAAGAGAAAAAGTAGAAAAATGGAAGGGGAAGGGAAGCCTGAAGAAGTATGATAATCCAGTATAAGATGTACACCAGAACATTAAGGGTTGTCCGCGCAACTTTTATACCAGTCAAACCATCTGCCACCTACCACCAAAGTTATTCTGCGACGCCATAAACATGGATTCGTATGTAATATGAAGATTAGTGGTTTTGATTACTTTCTTTAAGGGAAGGCAGCTCCTCAGATCTCCATCTCCTCATTATTTCCAGTCTTGCACCTAGCAGTATGTGTGAAATTATGCATCTACGATTGCCAGGGATCTTATCAATTCCTAGGGACAGTGTTGCAAGACCCAAATCGAAGGCCAGTCGTGAACCCGTCAGGTGGCCCAAAAGGCCAAACACCTCCCCCCAGAAATGTTCTATTTTAGGACATTTACCCAGTATGTGTAACAGAGTCCCTCTAGCCCCACAATCCCTCCAACAAAGAGGAGAGTACAACTTACTAAACCCTGCCAGTCTTGCTGGAGTCAGATACCAACGAAGCAATATTTTTTGTGACAGTTCCCATAAATTTGCGCTCTTTGTGGCCCTGTAGGTAGACGCCACCGCACTTTTCCATTGGGGTAGTGCATAAGTGCACCCTAAATCTAGCTCCCATGTCCGCATAGATGGTGTTTTTTCTATGGTATTTTTTTTCCCAAGCAAATTGTAAAAAAGAGATATGCCTTTGATAGAGGTATGGGTATTAGATAAATATAGATATACCCGCCAAGGGACTTCAATGTGGGTCATTAAAGGGGTTGCTAAGAGGTGTGAGATCTGATGGTAGGTATAGTAGTCCCCACCCATCAGTCCGAATTCAATCTGGAGGGACCAAAAGGTTTTGAGCGCCGGGCCCACCCGTAGGTCCTCAAGCACCGAAACCCCTCCAGCTATCCATGTGCTTATGTTTAAATTAGGAATAACTAGATGCAGACTAGAAATAGGAAGATGGAGAGTATTATGTTCGGGGTCTACTGTGAGTTCATCCAAAAAAAAATTCCACGTTTGGAGGGTTACCATAATGGTAGGCGACAGATCTGGAGGGGGGTTAGGCACATTTCCAACAGACGTATAGTGTATAATGGAGACATTGAGAGGCTTCTAATTCGTACCACTTAGAGGTGGTCTCACCCAGAAACCACTGCTTCACTTGGGCCAGGATGGAGGCCATATAGTAATCTTTTATGATGACAAGACCTGCTCCTCCTGTTAGTTTAGATTTCAACAATTTATGCATAGCACACCTAGCTTTCTTACCCTGCCATAAGTATTTATTAATTTGAGACTGTGCCAAGACAAAAAAACTTTTCTGGCAACGGAACAGGGAGGTTCCTAAACAAAAAAATAAATTGGGGTAAAATCATCATCTTAAATGCAGCTAAACGCCCCGACCAAGTCGATTCCTTCCAGGAGAGATCCTGTAACTTGCGGCTCAAATCCTGGAGGAATGGGGTGTAATTAGCCTTTACCAGGTTTTCCACTTTGGCAGTCAGCGTTATACCCAAATACTTAATACCGTCGTCCTTCCACTTAAAGGGGAATCGGGACTCAAGTACGGTACATGTATTAGAACTAACACCTAACCCCAGAATGAAAGACTTGCTTTCGTTGACTTTGTAGTACGACACACTGTAAAATAGTTTTAATGCATTAGAGGCCGCAGTAAGGGAAGGGCCCACCTCAGACAAAATCAATATGGCCGTCGACAAAAAGACTTATTGAATGTGTTCAATTTCCAACCTTGAACCCTCTAATATCCGGATGGGACCTTACAAGTATAGCGAAAGGTTCCATTACTAAATTAAATATAAGAGGGGACAAGGGGCATCCTTGCCTCGTTCCATTCGATATGGTGAACGGAGTGGATAGGATGCCCGATGTAAGAACTCTGGCGGAGGGTTTGGAATACAAAGCCAGAATAGCGGACAATATATTACCACCAAATCCAAAAGATTCTAATGCTCTTTTCATGTACGACCAGTGCACCCGATCAAAGGCCTTCTCTGCGTCCAAAGAGAGGAGCAGAGAAGGCCTTCGCTGTACTTGTGCTAAATGGATAATATTAATCATCCTGCGAGTTGCATCTGATGTTTGCCTGTGTTTCGTGAAACCAGTTTGGTCTGGGTGAATCAACAATGGCAAAATATCTACCAAACGTAGAGCTATAAGTTTTGCGTATATCTTAACGTCGATATTCAATAACGAGACCGGTCTAAAATTAGAGGGTTGGGTGGGCTCCTTTCCCGGCTTAGGCAGGGTGATAATCAATGCTTCTAACATTTCTGGCGGAAAAGAGTCAGAGGCAGCAGCAGCAGCGTGGTATACTGTCAACAAATGAGGGGAAAGAATCGAGTTAAATGCCTTGAAATACTCACTACCGAAACAATCCGGTCCTGGTGATTTATTTATAGGAAGGGTTTCAATCACTTTGGTCAATTCTTGGTCAGTAAATGGTGAGTTCAAAAAGGTTCCGGTGACAATTTAGGGATATCTAGTCTGCTCAAAAACGTTTCAATACCCTCTGTGGTGGGTTGAGCAGTGGAGGGATCGTCCTTCAAATTATATAACGAGCTATAGTACTCACTAAAGGCATCTGCCATCTCTTGGGGGTGGTATAGCTTCTGATTTGACCTATGGTGAAAAACAAAAGGGATCTTGGATTTATACCTGTGGCCTTTTAGGCGGCGTACAGACGATCGGACATATCCGATGAAAACGGTCCGCGGACCATTTCCATCGGATATGTCCGATCGGGAGTTTGATCCGATGGCGTGTACACACCATCGGATCAAATTCCCCGCCGCCGGACGGCGCGGTGACGCGGCGGTGACGTTGACGCCGCCGCGTCACCGCCACGTCACCGCACCAGGAAGTAAAACACTTCCGCGCATGCGCCGAATCCATTCGGCAGCGGCGCGGCGGCGGTGGGGGCCGACATGTCTGCTGGTAAGTGTACTAACCAGCAGACATGTCGGGCGGACAGATTCCACCGGATAGATTTCAAAGCTTGCTTTGAAATCTGTCGGGTGGAGAAATCTGTCCGCTAGCCCATACACACGAGCGGAGATGTCTGCTGAAACGGTCCATCGGACCGTTTTCAGCGGACATATCCCCTCGTGTGTACGCCGCCTAAGAGTATTTGCTAATAATTTACCTGCCTTGTTGCCAGTAGAATAATAGGACATCCTAAGTTTTTTGGTCATCCGTTCGAAATCATCTAAAAGTAGAATTCTAAGGTCATACCTGAGTTTACTCAACTGTTCAGAAACTATTGGGGTAGTGTTAGACTTATTACGTGCTTCTAGTTTGGCGATATGATCAGTTAGTTCAGTTACCCGCTGCTGCCTCTGCTTAAGTCTTGCCCCCAACTGAATGCCTATACCACGCATATACGCCTTATGGGCGTTCCACAGTACATAAGGATTATGGACAGAGCCTGCGTTGTCAGCAAAGAAATTTACCAACTGCGATTTAATCTGTTCCCTTATATCAGTATGCTGTAAAAGAAAAGAGTTAAACCTCCATACAGGACTACGATTGGGAGGAATAGAGTCTTCCACTGTTACAACTAGTGACGCGTGGTCAGACCACGTTATAGTGTTAATTTCAACTGACTTGGTTTTCAACAAAACCTGCTGGTCTACCAGGAAAAGGTCTATTCGGGTATATACCCCATGCGGTGGAGAAAAGTAGGTGAAGTCCTTTTCGGTGCCGTGCAGACAGCGGCAGGCGTCGTAGACACCCTGGCGGTGCAATAGTGGTAATAGAGAAGGTTGATGGTGAGTAGATTTAGAACGAAGGAGAGGATTTTACACATCCGGACAGTCTGAAAATGGCCACATCCCTGATAACTATAGAAAAAAAAGGAAATACCCCCAAGGAAGCGGGACTTTGAAGGCCAAGTTCATAAAAAAGATTTTTAATAGATTATTATAATATAGACCAAATCACATACAAATTGATACTTGTTGGGAAAGTGAACTGTATGGTCCACTACCTCTTTGTGACAATCACTGAGTAGGTATGGAACATCAGGGGTTGGAGAAGTGCACCCGGTGAGAGAAACAGAGGGAAGATAAAATCAAATAACAACACAGTATATAATACAACAATCTCCGTGGGACAAAGTGGAGAATGCCCGACGCGTTTCTGGTCTCTTGATTTAGAAGAGAACCGTCATCAGGGGCCAGGGAGTTGTACTGCATAAAAATTCTCAATTCTAAAGATAACAAAAAACATAGGACACACATTCAGAAACAAAACATATTCCAAATCGGTATATTTGATTTACAGCACAAAATATGAGTGTAGTTTTTGCTAAACCACCTACCGCTGGCTTTGCGGAGAGAAAGAGAGAAGTCCCTTGTTGGGATAATAGTGGTCACGAGTGGGTTCGGGATGGGTCGCTAAAGGTTTGTGGCCCTTCCTACATGAATGATCACACTCCTATGTAAAATACAAAAAGGGAAAGCAAAGGACGAAGATTGGTTGGTTCTTTTTGTGTACTGAGTAGATAAACAAGTGTATACCACAGATTTTGTCCATTGGTACTGAAATAATTGTTGTATTTAATATATAACATATCACAATATTTACCCGATGTGGGAGGGGGGTGAGTTTATTTCAAACGCCCCCTAAAATTCTGTGTGATAGTATTCAGGTGATCCCCCTGGATCAAAAAAGCGAGACCTATGAAAAAGAGGTATACATGTAGCTAAACCAGTCACGGCCCTATTACAAAGATATTGGGGGTAGGATAGGATGGAGTATTGAACTTACAGTTAATTCGAAATGTCCACGGCTCAGTGGCGTTGTCCCTGATGTGTGTAGGGTGCCTGAATGTTAAGAGTGTAGCATGGATTTTTAAGGATTTTTTGATTGTGCGTCGAATCCGCGTTGCGTGATGTAATCGCGTATAGCGTCCCGTCATGCATAGCGCCGCGTTAGTCATATGACCCAGTGGCGTTGTCCTTTATGTATATAGGGTGCCTAATCGCTTAGAGTCTAATATAGACTCAAAAGTATTTTTCCGTTTGTGCGTCGAATCTCGCGCTTAGTGATGACGTCAGCGCGTATGGTGTGCTGACATTCACGGTGCCGTATGGGTCACATGACCGCGGCGTCCTGGTGTTATTTAGAAAAAGCTTAAGGCGTAGAGGCTGACTCTGATAAGTGGGCGTGCCGAACATGCCAGTGGACACTTCCGTTCTCCTCAACACTGTCAGCAACAGATGCACTTGTAAGAAAGCAAAACCCAAGCCTATGTCAAATAATAAAAAAATATAAAAAAATGTTTTGTGTGAAATTAATTCATGAAGGGTACCCAGGTCAAACCCAAGTCCCGACAACTAGAAGACCAACCAATAGGGAATTAGGGCTGAGGAAAGTCTTAATATAAAGTATATCTGTAATACATAAGAGGGCATGACCAGGAGTACAGAACCAATACACAAACAATCAAACATATATATTGAGGCCAATAGCAAAGTCTCGTAAGATGGTAAGTATAAATATTATTGGCTGCTATCATTGCTACAGGGGTTGTGTTTATTATTTAGTTACTTATTTCTTGTTCTGCAGCTTTGTGTCCTTTGATTTGTCTAAATATTTAACCCTCACCCTCCCAGGCACCTGAATTGTAACCCTCCAAGAAGGGTCGATAACTGACTTTGCTATTTAAGCCCGGGGGCAAAGTAGCCTGAAGGGCTACTATCCAGCGGGTCTCCCGCTGGAGTAGTAGTTTGTCCCAATCTCCCCCTCTTGGATTGGGGTGAATTCTATCCAGGGCGAGGAACAGTGTTTTGGGGATGCTGCCTTGATGGACATCTCTCGAGTGTCTCCCCAAAGGGAGGTCAGGATTCGATATTTTTATACTTTTTATATGCCTAGAGATCCGTTTCCTCCATTCTAATTTCATTTTACCTACATAGAAGCAGCCGCACGAACAAGTTAGCAGGTACACAATCCCATAGGTGTTACAGTTCGCGAAATGTCGCGGTTTGTATTGGCGGCCATTCGGAAGTTTGATATCTTTTGAGGTGTTGATGTGTTGACATTGTGCACAACCTCCACAGGTGAAGGTGCCCCATCGTTTGCAGGGATCTCCCCTAAAAGTTCCAGTATATTCACTGGTAACTAATGAGTCCTTGATGGATCTAGTCCATCTGTAGGTGATTAAAGGTTGATTGGGGATAAATTGGCTGATGATGGGGTCGATCTGTAGTATGTGCCAATGTTTTTTGATTATCCGTTTTATCTGTTTATGTTGGTTATTGTATGTCGTAATGATTCTTGTAGGTAAACATTGATTTACTTCTTTATTAGCGATTTTCTTTGGAGGAAACAGTATGTCTAGTCTTGACTGACTCTTCACTATTCTGAAGGCTTTTTTTAAACACGTGTGGGAGTATCCCCTTTGTAAGAGCCTTCTTTTTAGGTTGTCTGCTTCCTTGATGAACATACCTTCATCCGAACAGTTCCTCCTTATACGGAGATACTGTGAATATGGAATTGATCGTATGAGGGGTTCGGGGTGGAAGCTTGAGGCTTGTAAGATGGTATTACCGGCCGTTTCTTTCCGGAACAGAGAACTAGAGAGATGTCCATCAAGGGTTTTAAAAATGGTGACATCGAGAAACGTAATTGTTTGATTATTGTGGATGCTGGTAAACTTCAAGTTGAAGTCGTTGATGCCCATGTCATTGATACAAATGGCAAGGTCTTCAGTCGTGCCATCCCATATCATGAAAATATCATCGATAAACCTATGCCAAGTCAAGATGTTAGATGTGTGCAGATTTTCCCCTTCGGCAGACAAAAAACGTCTCTACCACTCCCCCAGATACAGGTTGGCATACGATGGGGCACAACATGTCCCCATCGCAAACCCCTGCATCTGGAGGAAGTGGGAGCCATTGAACGAGAATGCATTGTGATAAAGTATAAACTCAAGAGCTTGCACAATGAATTTATGCAGAGGTTTGTCATCCCTATGAGACTGCCGGATAAAATGTTCAATCACCTCCAATCCCTTTACGTGGGGTATAGAACTGTATAAGGCCTCGTCGTCTACTGTGACTAGAAGTGCCTCAGTCGGTATTGTGAGATTTTCAAGGGTTTGGAGTAGGTGAGTGGTGTCTCTAATATAGTATGGCAGATTGGTTACCAGTGGTCTAAGTTGTTCATCAATGAACTGGCTCAATCGCTCAGTAATACATCCTCGTCCTGAAATAATCGGTCTGCCTGGGGGATTGAGTAAGTTTTTATGCACTTTGGGCAGGCTGTAGAACGTTGGAATTTTGGCATGATCGGTTCTGATGAATTCCCATGTTTGTTGGGTAATTGCATTTTCCACATATGCTTTGTCAACCATCTTAAAGAAATCACTGTCAAATCTTTTGATTATGGGTTTCGAGATGGGTCTGTACCAATCTCGGTTAGATAGGATATTCAGGCACATCGTTTGATAGAATTCATTACTCATTATCACAATATTGCCCCCTTTGTCTGAGGGTTTTATTGTAAGTTGTTTTTGGTCGGCTAGTTTTTTTTTTTTTTTTTTTTCAAGGCCGCCCTTTCCTGAGTGGAGATATTTTCTGGTGTTGATCTTGATTTCAATCTCAGAATGTCTTTACTTGTCATTGTTATAAAGGCATTGAGATTTGGATTAAGGGTCAATGGTGGAAATTTGTTTGATTTTTGTTTCAGCAAGGACTTTACTGAAAGGCCCCCTTCCGTTGAGGTTAGTTGTTCTTCCAGGATCGCATTCAGATCAATCCTGTCAATTAGGTCTCTGTTGCTTTGTTCGTCTAGCAGAGTTATTAGGTCATTCAAAGCCTGTTCTTCTCTGGTGGAGAGTTCTTTAATGGTAACCGGTTTGGCATATAGACCTTTCAGGATGAGTTTTCGGGCAAAGAGGTGTAGATCTTTTATTGTCTCGAAGGTGTCGACATCTCTTGATGGACAGAAGGTTAAGCCTTTATTTAGAATCGTCAATTCATCCTCGGATAGGTCATACTGGGAGAGGTTGATGATACTCATGGGGTCCGCACAATGCCCATGTTAAGCCCAATGAAGATTGGGACAAACTACTACTCCAGCGGGAGACCCGCTGGATAGTAGCCCTTCAGGCTACTTTGCCCGCGGGCTTAAATAGCAAAGTCAGTTATCGACCCTTCTTGGAGGGTTACAAGTCAGGTGCCTGGGAGGGTGAGGGTTAAATATTTAGACAAATCAAAGGACACAAAACTGCAGAACAAGAAATAAGTAACTAAATAATAAACACAACCCCTGTAGCAATGATAGCAGCCAATCATATTTACACTTACCATCTTACGAGACTTTGCTATTGGCCTCAATATATATGTTTGATTGTTTGTGTATTGGTTCTGTACTACTGGTCATGCCCTCTTATGTATTACAGATATACTTTATATTAAGACTTTCCTCAGCCCTAATTCCCTATTGGTTGGTCTTCTAGTGGTTCGGGACTTGGGTTTGACCTGGGTACCCCTTATGAATTAATTTCACACAAAACATTTTTTTATATTTTTTTATTTTTTTATTATTTGGGTTTTGCTTTCTTACAAGTGCATCTGTTGCTGACAGTGTTGAGGAGAACGGAAGTGTCCACTGGCATGTTCGGCACGCCCACTTATCAGAGTCAGCCTCTACGCCTTAAGCTTTTTCTAAATCACACCAGGACGCCGCGGTCATGTGACCCATACGGCGCCGTGAATGTCAGCACACCATACGCGCTGACGTCATCACTAAGCGCGAGATTCGACGTACAAACGGAAAAATACTTTTGAGTCTATATTAGACTCTAAGGCCTCGTACACACGAGGGGATATGTCCGCTGAAAACGGTCCGATGGACCGTTTCAGCAGACATCTCCGCTCGTGTGTATGGGCTAGCGGACAGATTTCTCCACCCGACAGATTTCAAAGCAAGCTTTGAAATCTATCCGGTGGGAATCTGTCCGCCCGACATGTCTGCTGGTTAGTACACTTACCAGCAGACATGTCGGCTCCCACCACCGCCGCGCCGCTGCCGAATGGATTTGGCGCATGCGCGGAAGTGTTTTACTTCCTGGTGCGGTGACGTGGCGGTGGCGCGGCGGCGTCAACGTCACCGCCGCGTCACCACTACGTCACCGCGCCGTCCGGCGGCGGGGAATTTGATCCGATGGTGTGTACACGCCATCGGATCAAACTCCCGATCGGACATATCCGATGGAAATGGTCCGCGGACCGTTTTCATCGGATATATCCGATCGTGTGTATGGGGCCTTAGCGATTAGGCACCCTATATACATAAAGGACAACGCCACTGGGTCATATGACTAACGCGGCGCTATGCATGATGGGACGCTATACGCGATTACATCACGCAACGCGGATTCGACGCACAATCAAAAAATCCTTTAAAATCCATGCTACACTCTTAACATTCAGGCACCCTACACACATCAGGGACAACGCCACTGAGCCGTGGACATTTTGAAATAACTGTAAGTTCAATACTCCATCCTATCCTACCCCCAATATCTTTGTAATAGGGTCGTGACTGGTTTAGCTACATGTATACCTCTTTTTCATAGGTCTCGCTTTTTTGATCCAGGGGGATCACCTGAATACTATCACACAGAATTTTAGGGGGCGTTTGAAATAAACTCACCCCCCTCCCACATCGGGTAAATATTGTGATATGTTATATATTAAATACAACAATTATTTCAGTACCAATGGACAAAATCTGTGGTATACACTTGTTTATCTACTCAGTACACAAAAAGAACCAACCAATCTTCGTCCTTTGCTTTCCCTTTTTGTATTTTACATAGGAGTGTGATCATTCATGTAGGAAGGGCCACAACCCTTTAGCGATCCATCCCGAACCCATTCGTGACCACTATTATCCCAACAAGGGACTTCTCTCTTTCTCTCCGCAAAGCCAGCGGTAGGTGGTTTAGCAAAAACTACACTCATATATTTTGTTCTGTAAATCAAATATACCGATTTGGAATATGTTTTGTTTCTGAATGTGTGTCCTATGTTGTTTTTTGTTATCTTTAGAATTGAGAATTTTTATGCGGTACAACTCCCTGGCCCCTGATGACGGTTCTCTTCTAAATCAAGAGACCAGAAACGCGTCAGGCATTCTCCACTTTGTCCCACGGAGATTGTGCTTTTTTTCTATGTTGTATTATATACTGTGTTGTTATTTGATTTTATCTTCCCTCTATTTCTCTCACCGGGTGCACTTCTCCAACCCTTGATGTTCCATACCTACTCAGTGATTGTCACAAAGAGGTAGTGGACCATACAGCTCACTTTCCCAACAAGTATCAATTTGTATGTGATTTGGTCTATATTATAATAATCTATTAAAAATCTTTTTTCTGAACTTGGCCTTCAAAGTCCCGCTTCCTTGGGGGTATTTCCTTTTTTTTTCTATAGATTTAGAGGTAGAGTCAATTCCAGGGTCAGGAACGATGTTGAAGTCCCCGCAAAGTATAAGGTAACCCTTTCGGACCACAGAAATTTTCCTGGCAACTTTGTTGAAAAATTTGGTGGGTGTTGGGAGCATATGCGGTAGCTATTGTATAAATGACAGAGTTCACTTCGCAGATTAATATAAGAAATCTTCCCAGTGGATCCTGGATCTGAGCATGCAAAGAGAAAGCAACCGAGTCTCGTATGGCAATCAATACTCCTTTGGTTTTAGTGTCTGCGTTGCCAGAAAATACGCGGGGGAAGCACTTATGCGAGCACTTTGGAAGTGCTTTAATACTGAAATGAGTTTCTTGAATGCAAAGGATATCTCCATTGTACAATAAAGCTTCCCTCCACATAGATTTCCGTTTCACTGGATGATTCAGCCCTTTAATGTTCATAGATATAACCTTCAGCGGCATGATAGAGATACAGTGTATATGCTATGAAGGCAAATCCATTCACGGAAAACCAGAGCGCAGCATGATCCACGTTCACAGTGATAAGGTGGCAACAGTTAACATCGATGTACTCACATTTAGAGAGCCGAGGTGACGAGTGTTCGGTGAGGGCCAAGTCCAGCCGAATGTCATCTTTCAACCATACAAAATGTGGTGGTGATGTTCGTGTTCTCATCTTCTCAGGCAGGAGTGGTGGAGGAGGGAAATAGTGTGAATAAAGCAGAAACAAAGAAAAACAAAAGGTAAAAAATTGAAAAAAAATATTCAAACAGCAAAACAATGCTGCTGCGACCAAAGCAGCAGCTAGAGTATGTGACAAGTCAAACCGGGCAGCAAGCAGCTGCAACACTGATGGGGTATATAGGTCAATGACGACCATTCAAGGGTAGGCAAGGGATATAGTATCATCTCCAGAGTTCCCTCCCTATTACATTAAGCATGGGATTTTGCATTCTTTGGCGTCACCTGTTTCCAACCGGATTCTCCCGGATGTGGAGTGCTGGTCATGGCCTGTGTATCATCTTCATCAGGGAGGATGTTCCACTCCCTAAGGAGATCAAGACCTTTCTCTAAAGAAAAAATTGTATAGTTCCTGTTGTCCTTGGTAACTGATAGCTTAGTGGGATATCCCCAACGGTAGATTATTTTATGGTTGCGAAGAATTTTCGTTACGGTATTAATGTTCCGTCTTTTCATTAATGTGTATTGAGATAGGTCAGCGAAAAACTGCACGTTTTGACATTGCTCCGGGATCTGTTCCCGCTTCCGCATAGCGGTCATGAGTTGTTCCTTAACGTGAAAAAAAATTAAGGCGAAGCAGCACGTCTCTCGGAACCTGATCCGACAGATAAGGTGGCTTTGGTAGACGGTGGATGCGGTCAATAGTGACGTCCAGATCAGTGAGGTCTGGCAGTAAGGCCTTGAACATAGATACAGCATGGTGATGCAGATCAGTCTGCAATACAGATTCGGGGATTCCCCTAATTTTTAGGTTATTTCTTCTGGCTCTGTCTTCGATGTCGGCCAGCTTGGCCTTAATCCACTCATTGTGGTGTACTCTATGCCCCATCTCTTGTATGTCCCCAGATAAGCGGTGCATGCATGATGCCATGTCAGCCTGTAAGGTGCTTCTCAGGGAAATCAGCATGTCCTTGAGGACAGTGTCCATCACAGGCTGATTTTGTGTGGGGAACGATACTATGGACTCAGGCAGGTCCCTGGTGTCCTCCCCTGAGTCTGAGGCCTGGCTAGCTGACGGGCTGGTAGGCCTGTTATTCGCCTGCCCTTCCATGCAAGGTTTGGACTTGGCCGGACTACAGGAGGAAGGTGTAGGTGGGGGAGAGTGATCCGCACAGCGGTTTGGGATGAAGGCGAGTACCTTTCGTAGCTGCCTGGGACCTGGAGGAATCCTGCTGAGGTGAGTAGGCCTCGGCGCCATCTTGTCCCTTGCTTCCTCCGGACGGAGCGAAAAAGTCCGTTAAGCGGTTCGGTTTCCTCACCGATCTCCGCTTCCCCGGCATGGCGAAGGTGCTGCAGGCAATAGTGGCTCGAAGTGTGGGTAAAAATCCTCAGGTGGAGGGTCGATACGAGCCGCTGGTATCCCACGTTGTTCCCGGAGCTCCGTGCTTACACGTCCATCCGGCACTCGCGCCAAGCCACGCCCCCACTGCTGTGTCATATTTTATCCACTTGATGATGACTGTCTTCACTGTGTTCCATGGTATATCTAATGCATTGTAAATTATTTTGTACCCTTCTCCTGAGTTTTAACAGTGATTCATCTAATGCTTTGGAAGCTCTCTGCAGAACATTTCAGGAAAGACTTACTGGACCAGCTGAAATTTTATTTAGGGTTAATCAGAGGTACTTTAAATTATGGGAGGTGTGTATTGACTCCTATTTAACATGAGTTTGAGTGTGATTGATTAATTCTGAATACAGATACATCCCCAGTTACAATAGTGTGTGCCCACTTATGCAACCACATTATTATTTTATTTTATTTTTACTGTCCCCACCAAAAAGATTTTTCAGCTGAGCTGTACAGTTTATAGGTCGCATTAAAAGATGAAAAAAGTTCTGAAATTATTTATCTTTGACTCATTTGTTACATACACAGAAAACTGACATTGTATGGGGTGTGTATACTTTTTATATTAACTGTAGATGAACTAACCCCATTGTCTCAAATTGTGATTTGTGTGAATTAGCTTACTTATCTCTAAACATGGGTTTACAACCTTATATCTGTAGTAATTTTCCATTGTTAATATTTTCAGTTCTTTATCACAAAAATGCATGTTCTTTGATTTTAGCAAATTTAATTACAAATGTACTTGCTATGCAAAATAATAAATAAACATGACAACTCGCATCCTAATACCATTTTGACCTTGAGCTAAACACTTTGGGCCAGATTCAGGTAGATGGGCGAATCTTTATTTTAGAGTAACGTTTCTCATTTACGTTACTCCGCTGAAACTTTAGGAGCAAGCACTGTTATTCACAAAGCACTTGCTCCTTGAGGCGGCGTAACGAAAATGAGCCGGCGGAATTCAAATTGGGCGGGTAGGGGGCGTGTATTATTCTAACTAGGCGTGGTCCCGCGGCGAACGTACTGCGCATGCGTCGACTGTCAGTGCGCATGCTCCAAATTCTGTCAGTGAACGTCAATGACGTCAATCCCCATTCACGGACGTTTTACGCAAATGACACGAACATTTTTAAATTCGATGCGATGACGACGGCCATACTTAACATAGGATACTCCACTAGGGGGCTGGTTTTTCTTTACGCCACGTATCTCTTACAGAAACGTCGGAAAGTCACTGCGTCGGGCCCGAATACGATCGTGAATTGCCGATTCTCGCCGATTAGCATATTCTTGGCGTTAATCAGCGGGAACCCCCCGAGCGCCATTTTTAAAATTGCAGTTCCGATACGACGGCGAAATACAATTACGCCGCTCGTATAGGAACTCCAACCCGGCGTTTCTTGTTTTCTGCTTACAGAAAACAGAAACGCCGGCTCAAAGTGAGAGTTAGGCTGGAGTATCACTGATACTCCAGCCTAACTCTACCTGAATCTGGCCCTTTATCTCATTACTCGCTTGCCTGTATAATTAGCACTGTGGCAAAAAGAAAAAAAAAGGCACTTCAGCTCTTAAGAACCCACTAACAGACCTAGATAAAATATATTAACACATGCAGTTTTACCATTTCCATCATATATTTCTGGACCTGGAAATTTAAAAAAAGTATTCAGCAAATATGAAAATGTCTCTTAAATTCTTAATGCTCATTATGGTCCACAAGCAGACATGGAATTAATGACATCATATTACAGTTTGCTAAGAATTACCAACTGCAGCAGCTGTAAACAGGTATGAAGGAGTCCATCAGGATTAAGAGATTTAATTTCAGCGATATAGGTAGCATAGCAATATAGTGTGCAACCATAATGTAAAAAAATATTCTTATCAGCCTGTAGAAAACAGATTGCAAGTGTAGCACCCTCTACTTTGGGTAGGTGCTAGAATTCTATTTTTTGCCCAGTGCAGGTAAATGTAGGCAGGCCTAGGTTTCTGTTTGTTTTGATTTTGTAGATGTGGAGTGGTTTAGTGTAAGCTGGTGTCTAATGGGCAGTGTCACTTCCTGGTTACCTCCCTCTGGCTCTCAGAAGATTCTGGAAGCAGAGGAGGGGAAGAGAGGTGGCGCTGTCTGGGGTGTGGTAAGGAGCCCTGACCAATCCCCAACTAGGATTGGCAGGGGGCAGGCCTCCTAAATACCTTGTTTCAGCCCATCTGGGGAGGAGTTGTCCGGGTGGAAGAACTGGGAGATGGAGTTTTAGGCTGTTGGGGCCTTGGAGGGAGCCCCCCTGTCTGGGAGGGGGGAGGGGGTTGACCTTGAGCTGGGGCTTGGAGCTGTAAGTGAACCCCTTCATACAACCCAAATGAGAGGTGTCCTGAACAGGAGCTGGAGAGTACAGTGGGGAACACTGCCAGGCAAATCTTCAGGAAGGTCTCACCTGTTGTTCGGTGAGTAACAGGCACAGTTGGAAGATCTGGCAGAGGCATGCCAGGAGTGGATGTGCTAGCTGCGTTAGGAACCAAGTATTGAACAGTAGAGGAAGTAACAGTTCATCAAAAAGCATTGTTCTGGAGGGAGCTGTGGTGGCTCAACGTGATTGGCACTGCGCTGACAAGCCATTCACCTCTGCAGCCAAGGGTTCGGATCCCGGTCTCGGCTACATGTGAATTGAGTTTGGTGGTCTCAGCCCGACTCCCGGTGGGTGTGCTATGCAAGGTACGCCTGTGCTTAGTACGCCCACCCCCCTCCACGCACAAAAAAAAAAAAAAAAAAAAAAAAAAAAAAAAAAAAAAAAAGCATTGTTCTGGAAGAGTCTGGGGCTTCAGAGACTGTGAATAGAGGTTCCAATCTACATTTCATCGATTAAATATTATTGATCTGGGCATCCCATATTTCCATTACCCCATCCAATTGTATTCCCTCAATAAAACAACAAAAAAAAGCTGATGGACTGTTCATTGTCTGGAGAGTGACTGGCGGTACATGTCAGGCTGAGGTGACAGGGTGACAGGTGAAACTAATACACTCAATGGCCCCGCAGGGGTACTGCTACACAACCATTTATTGTTACAAATGGTCTCGGCGCTCCCCGATTTTTCTCACGCTCACTCTCCAGTGCCTTCTTCATCAGGGCTCGCCGCTGCTATCTTCGTGTTAGCTCAATTACTAGCGGCAGCCCGCTCTTCTATGCCGTCTTCTGCCTTCTTCTCTTCATCCGATGTTGACGCAACGCTTCTTCCCGCTGTAATACCGGGTGCGCGGCTCGCACCAATTTATATAGGCCACTAATAATGTCACAGTCCCATCATGCTCTGGTACCTACCCACGTGGGTCCCCGGAGCATGATGGGACTGTGACGTCGTAGGAGGCCGATATAAATCGGTGCGCGCCGCGCACACAACATTACAGTGGGAGGAAGCGACGTGTCAACAGCGAAGAAGAGAAGGAGAAGGCAAAGGCAGAAGGCAGAAGTAGAAGAAGAAGGCAGAAAGATGCAGAAGGTGGCAGAAGCCCAGGCACCCCCCCGCCGAAGACATCAGAGGAGAAGCCCGGGAGGGGGCCGCTGTAAAAGAGCTAAAGAAGAAAGCGCCCCCCACCCAGCGGAAGAGAACCAGACAGCGGTGAAGACTGGGACCCCTCCAGAAAATGTTGAAGAAGCAATCCCCCCTCGTAAAAGAGCTAAAGAAGAGAGGGGGGCCCCGGAGCTGACTAATAAAATATTTTAAAACCCTGTGTTTTTTTTTAATTAATACTTTGCCTCCAGGTGAATGGGTAGGGGTACGATGTACCCCATACTCATTCACCTAGGGTGGGGGGCCGGTATCTGGGGGCCCCCTTATTAAAGAGGGGCTTCCAGATTTCGATAAGCCCCCCGCCCTCAGACCCCGACAACCGACGGCCAGGGTTGTCGGGAAGAGGCCCTGTCTTTATCAACATGTGGACAGGGTACTTTGGGGTGGGGGGGGCCGCAGGGCGCCCCCTGCCCCAGAGTACTCAACCCCCCATGTTGAGGGCATGCGGCCTGGTACGGTTCATGGGGGGGTGCTCGCTCGTCCCCACTCCTTTCCTGACCGGCCGGGCGGCGTGCTTTGGATATGGGTCTGGTATGGATTGTGGGGGGACCCCCACGCCGGTTTTTCGGCGTAGGGGGGTTCTCCTTACAACCCATACCAGACCTAAGGGCCTGGTATGCCCCTGGGGGGGGACCCATGCCGTTTTTTTATTTCAAATTTGACGTGGAGTTCCCCCTCATGGTTCATACCAAACGCCGCAGCTAGAATTGGTGTGAATCCCCGTCGCTTCTATGATGGCATTGTCCCCATCGCGGCAAGCCGGCTTGGCGCTGGCTCCCGCGATGGGGCTCGTAGGAGGTCAATCACGCCAATAAAGGGAGCGAGATTGACACAATATCGCGGTCACCTACTGTATGGCTGCGAATCAAAGTAACAGTTTGATTACAATACAAGAGAGACTTATGTTATGCCAGATTCTGGGTGAATTTAACAGCCTGGAATCACCAATGAGTTTGTCCAATAAATTTGAAACTCTTAAATTCCACTTGAATAATGAGGATGCATGCTCTCTTCTAAAAGCATGGCTGCCAGGAACTTTGGTAGGCCAGTTATCGGCACAGGTTAATGATAACTTAGCAGATGCAGAGGTGCGGAGGAAAGAATTGCAGCATATAGTGGACAGTCATGATGATGGTATGAGTGATTTAAAACAAATGAAATTTAGGAGAGGAGATGACCTAATATTGTTCTGCAGTGAGTATCTAGCATTGTATACAAAAGTGTTCAACTGTCCTGACTTATTGGAGGATGATGCAAGTTTCATATACTCAATGACCAATAAGTGTTATGTAAGCTATCCTACTAGAATGGCTCTGAGGAATGCTGGATCCTACCAAAATGTTGTCAATATCCTGCAAGACTTCTGTCAAGAGTTCAGTGATAGGGAATACAGGTCAAAGGCAGATGTATCCATAATAAGCAGAGGTACAGGAAGGCAGAGAGAGTTCAGGCATTCTAAATGGAATAGACAGGCACATGCAGAACGCTTATTTCTGAGGAGTAATCATAAGATGAGGGAGGTATTCAGCACTATATTGGAGGGAATAGGAGCTGGGATGGGCGTTGTTAATGGAGTGGACATCGATCTCCTGAGGAACAAACTCTCAGCCATAGCTTCGGACAGCAAGCAGGGCTTTGTTACTCAGAGAGATTGGTGCCCCCCTTTTTGATAACATTCAACAGAGTCGCATTAATACCCAGTGTAAAGTGGCTCAAGATTTTGTCAACCATGGTGAGAGGTTGGTAGAAAGTGTGAGATGGTATAGGACAGATATATGTCATTGGCTCTGGCATGCACGCAGGGGCAGGTGGAGTTATCGACCAGCAACAAACTCAGGGCCGGATTTGCCATAAGGCCACCGAGGCTAGGCCTTGGGGCGGCAGTGGTGCGGAGGCGGCACGGCCACCCCCCCGCATTTACTTGTGTTTGCACTATGGGGGGGGGGTTTCACTGAGAGGGGTGTTTGCACTATGGGTGGGTTTCACTGAGGAGAGGGGTGTTTGCACTATGGGGGGGGGGTTTTCACTGAGGAGAGGGGTGTTTGCACTGAGGGGGGTTTTCACTGAGGAGAGGGGTGTTTTTACTGAGGGGGGGGGTGTTTGCACTGAGGGGTTTTTTTCACTGAGGAGAGGGGTGCTTATACTGAGGGGGGGTGTTTGCACTATGGGGGAGTTTCACTGAGGAGAGGGGTGTTTGTACTGAGGGTTTTTTTTTCACTGAGGAGAGGGGTGCTTGTACTGAGGGGGGGGGTGTTTGCACTAAGGGGGGTTTTCACTGAGGTGGGGGGTTGCACTGAGGGGGGTGTTTGCACTAAGGAGAGGGGTGTTTGTACTGGGGGGTGTTTTCACAAAGGGGGGTTTTCACTGAGGAGAGGGGGGTTTGCACTGAGGTGGGGTAGTGTAAAAGGGTCCTGAGGTGCAGGTGTGATGTAAAGAGGTCCAAAAGTGCAGGGTGCTGTGTAATGTAAAGGGGTTCAGAGGTGCAGGGTGCTGTGTAATGTAAAGGGGTCCAGAGGTGTAGGGTGATGTGTAATGTAAAGGGACCCAGAGGTGCAGGGTGATGTGTAATGAAACAGGGTCCAGAAGTGCAGGGTGCTGTGTAATGTAAAGGGGCCCAGAGGTGCAGGGTGCTGTGTAATGTAAAGGGGTCCAGTGGTGCAGGGTTCTGTGTAATATAAAGGGGTCCAGTGGTGCAGGGTGCTGTGTAATGTAAAGGGGTCCAGTGGTGCAGGGTGCTGTGTAATGTATAGAGCTCCAGAGGTGCAGGGGGCTATGTAATGTAAAGAGGTGCAGGGGGCTATGTGATGTAAAGAGGTCCAGAGGTGCAGGGTGCTGTGTAATGTAAAGGGGTCCATAGGTGCAGGGTGCTGTAAGGGGGGCTCCCTGGTGTAAAGGGGGGACCCTGGTGAAAGGGGGGGCTCTCTGGGGACCCTGATGTAAGGAGGGGCTCTCTGGGGACAGTAATGTAAGAGGGAAGGCTCTCTGGGGACAGTAATGTTAGGGGGATGGCTCTCTGGGGACCCTGGTGTAAGGGGCTCTCTGAGGACCCTGGTGTAAAGTGGGGCTCCCTAGGGACCCTGGTGTAAAGGGGGCTCTCTGGGGACCCTGGTGTAATGGTGGCTCTCTGGGGATCCTGATGTAAGCAGGGGCTCTCTGGTGACCCTAATGTAGGGGGGACTCTCTGGGGACCCTAATGTAGGGGGGACTCTCTGGGGACCCTAATGTAGGGGGAGATTCTCTGGGGACCCTAATGTAGGGGGAGACTCTCCGGGGACACTAATGTAAGAGTGGAGGCTCTCTGGGGACCCTGATGTAAGGGGTGGTTCTCTGGAGACCCTGATGTAAGGGGAGGTTCTCTGGAGACCCTAATGTAGGGGGGCTCTTTAGGGACCCTGATGTAAGTAGGGAGGCTCTCTAGGGATCCTGATGTAAGAGGGTCTCTCTGGGGACCCTAATGTAAGGAGGGGCTCTCTGGGGACCCTGATGTAAGGAGGGGCTCTCTGGGGACCCTGATGTAAGGAGGGGCTCTCTGGGGACCCTGATGTAAGTAGGGAGGCTCTCTGGGCAGCCTGATGTAAGGGGAGGCTCTCTGGGCAGCCTGGTGTAAGGGGGGCTCTCTGGGGACCCTGTCAGTGGAGGCTCTCTGGGGATCCTAATGTAGGGGGAGGCTCTCTAGGAAATCTGATGTAAGTAGGGAGGCTCTCTGGGGACCCTAATGTAGGGGGGGACTCTCTGGGGACCCTAATGTAGGGGGGGCTCTCTGGGGACCCTAATGTAGGGGGAGACTCTCTGGGGACCCTAATGTAGGGGGAGATTCTCTGGGGACCCTAATGTAGGGGGAGACTCTCCGGGGACACTAATGTAAGAGGGGAGGCTCTCTGGGGACCCTGATGTAAGGGGTGGTTCTCTGGAGACCCTGATGTAAGGGGAGGTTCTCTGGAGACCCTAATGTAGGGGGGCTCTTTAGGGACCCTGATGTAAGTAGGGAGGCTCTCTAGGGAAATATACAAGTGAAAAATTCAGCGCTGGGAAATTAAGAAATACAAACAAAATACAAATATAAATATGCAAGCCAGCACTGAGGATAAATTCATAGAAAAATTCCCAAAGCAAAAATCAAAATCAAAAAGTGCAGCGCAAACATGAAAATAAAAATGGAATTAAATGCAAAATGATGACATATGTGTATAAACCAGTAAAAATAAATGTCCATGTGTCCACAAAAAATCCTTTAAGTGAAGAGTAAATCACACAAACAAATCCAGCAGGAGTGAAGGTGAAGAGGAAACACCAAGAGAAAATCCACCACCGCAAGCAAGATGGACTCTCACCTTATTGCTTTGACCCATAGGAGTCTCAAAGCATATCTGCAGATAATCTCAGTCAGATCCGATCTCCAGAACAAATCACCATTCCATATCAGATAGCAGCGAACCACCATATAAAGAAACACAGAAATATCTAGTGCTCTCTGTATAGACCAGTTTATTGTAATATAAGCATAAAAAGTGGGTACTCACATTTAAAAGCACTCGTGAGCCAAGTGCAAGCTAAAAAACAGTACCAAGTAATACACAGCGGCGATGGTCGGGGTGACGTCCTGCATAGCTCCTCCCCTTTACGTACGCGTTACGTCCCGTGGGCGGGACTTCATCAGCGTCAAGCAGAGGGAGTACGTCTGACGTCCCCGACAGGAAATATTTATGAGAGACATGTGACTCATCAACCAATCCGATCGCTCGTGGATGCGGCCAATGGGAGAACTACACCGACAACAACATCCGGGGCAAGGTCAATAGAGCCGCAATAATGCGGAAATGAATGGCTAAATGGCATGAGCAAACGGAAATCCTTAGGAATTAATGGTATAAGGAAAATAAAAACCAAAAACATTCGAAATAAGGTCCGGTGCATCCTAAACAACTCATTCGTCCCCAGGCAATATAGAAAATAATTATAAAATATGATTTATAACACGCAGGCGTCACCCTTGATCATCACCGCTTTACATATGACTGTTAACAGTAACATCTACATTACTACAAGAAATCACATGATAATAATAAAATTTATATAGCCTATACAGGATCATATATAAAAAAAAAGATAATAAAATTCAGATAAAAATTAATAACTAAAAGAAAACTAGTTAGAACTAGTTTTAGAACAAATCACCCCTATTATGACTAACGATTAGATATAAAACAATTGAGATCAAACTCAACATTGAGGCCTCTCGGGGTGGCAACTTTGAGTTCAAAGATCCAATAGGATTCGCGACGACTCAGCTGGCGAATATAGTGACCACCCCTCCAATGTTTGAATACCTTTTCAATGGCCCAAAATTTTAAGCCTCTGGGGTTACGATCATGATGTTGTCTAAAATGTTTCGACACACTATGTGTTTTGACACCCCGTCTGATACAACTAATGTGCTCCCCTACTCTTACATGTAAAGCACGTGAGGTACGGCCAACATATTGTAACCCACAGTCACACTGTAACATGTAAATGACCCCTTCAGTGTCACAAGTGACTAGCTCTTTGATAACATATTCCGTATTGGTAACAGTTGAACAAAAAGTTTTTCTTTTTTTGATATTATTCTTTACATGTTTGCATGTGGCACATCTGCAACAGGCATAAAAGCCTGATAAGAAAATAAATAACCTAGGTCTAGGCAACGTTGGTGGGTCAATAACCCCTGGTGCAATAACATCGCGTAGAGCTGGGGCTTTTTTGTAGACAAATTGAGGCCGATCAGGTAATGCAGGTCCCAGGACAGCATCACCTTTTAGAACTGCCCAATGCTTAACAATTATCCGTTCAAATTTTTTATGTTGGATATTGTAATCCAATAGGATCTTATGATTAATATTTGCATCAGTGGATGCTGTATCTATCGGTTTGTCAGTAATAATAACATCCCTGTTCATTAGCCGTACCCTTTCTATTTCTTGCTCTATAACTGAGGCAGGATAGCCTTTCTCAACAAACCTTTTGGCAAGAACATGTGACTGGGATACAAAGTCAGCTTCGATGGTACAGTTCCTGCGTAATCTCACAAACTGGCCCCTGGGTATATTACATAACCAGAGCCTATGGTGGCAACTGGTCAGAGGTATATAGCCATTACGGTCCGTGGCTTTAAAATGATTCCTAGTCAACAACCTGGAATCACTTTTAAAGATTTCCAAATCTAAAAAGGTGATTTTTTCACTTGAAATTGTCCAGGTAAGAATTATATTTTTGGTATTGTTATTCAGTCGACCCATAAACTGTTGAAGGCTCATCATATCACCCTCCCAGACCATGATCAGGTCATCTATGTATCGTTTGTAACATAAGAGCTGAGGGGGGCGATTTTTGAACACTGTTTCTTCCTCCCAGTGGGCCATAAAAAGATTGGCCACACTGGGAGCAAAACGAGCGCCCATAGCAACTCCTCGTTGCTGTAGATAAAAGTTCTTGTCATACCAAAAGTAATTTTTCATGAGACAAAAAGTTAGGCCGTCCAAAATAAATTGGATATGTTGACTATTTAAATCTGTATTTTTTAGGGCCCAGATAGTCGAGGCTATAGCTGCTTCGTGATCAATGATGGTGTAAAGGGATCCTACATCAGCAGTCACTAAGATAGTCTCGTGGGTACATACTAAAGTATCCAAGATCTGTATGACTTGCTTTGTATATCGTAGATACGCCTTCATTTTAGATACCAACGGTTGGAGAAAATGGTCCAAATATTGGCCAAGTCTAGAGGTGACGGAGTCTATCCCATTAACTATGGGACGACCCGGAGGTTGTACAGAATCTTTGTGAAGTTTCGGAAGAAAGTAAATGATTGGTGTGCGGCAATAAAAGGGGTCCAAATAGGATGCCTCCTTTTTGTTTAGAACACCTTTCAATTTACCACTTTCTATTAAAGAGTGTAATTCGTTCTTGAAATAGACCATCGGATCACCTCGTAGCAGCTGGTAAGTGTCACTATCACTGAGGAGTCGAGTCATCTCCTCTTGGTAGTATATCTTACTCAGCACAACAAGGCCACCCCCTTTATCCGCAGGGCGGATAACAATGTCATTCCTGACCTCTAATGACTTGATACCCCTCTTAATATGATGGGAGTCACAGACATTTTTGATCTTCAGATCTTCTAGATCCTTACAGACCAGATTCTTAAAAACATCCAAATGTCTAGTATCCTGGCCCTGAGGGTTAAAAACCGACTTATTCCTAAGGTTGGTATGTTGCGTGAAGGACGTTGAAACACTCCTTTGAATAGGATTAGAGAGAAAATACCTTTTCATATTTAGCCCACGTATGTACTTTTGGACATTAACATAAGTATGAAACTTATTGAGGTTTCTGATCGGGGCAAATTTAAGACCCCTATCAAGGACTCGCACTTCGTCCTCAGATAGAGTAGTCCCGCTAAGGTTAAAAATACCAGTCCCTAATACGGTCTTGGCCTTTTGGACTCGTCGGCCACCCCTGTTTCCTCTCGGTTTTTCCTTTTTTGGCTGGATTGACCATTTCCGGGAGGAGCCAAAGGGGCTAGGGGGTCTCTCCAATTGTCCACTGGGGGGGGCTGGTGCTCCCTCCATCCCCCCCAAGCGGGAGTATAAGGTGGAGGGCCACTCCAAGGGGTCCTCTCCTGCCCTAAAAAATGATTGGAAGAGGGGGTAGGTAGTTCCCACTGATCCTGCAATGGGGCATAATAATTATAAGTAGACAGAGGGGGTGGACCTAAAGGGTAACCTCCTCTTCCCCGTTGGTGGCTGCCACCCCTATTAGGCACAGGTCTCCAGGGAGGATCGTCATGATAATTAGATGACGATTGTTGCGAGGAATAACCAGTAGGCTGAGAATGAGCTCCCCTATTTTTCCCTTTCCCTTTTCCCCTTACTTTAGGGGGACCCTGTCCTCTCAATTTAGGGGTGTTGTTCCTGATGGGCGTGACATGTGCTTCCACAGTGCTTGCCCAAATTCTAGAAGGACCCTGGGTGGCCTGATAAGGGTCACCGAGAGGTAACTCCATGGTATCCATAGATGTAGACTGAGGAGGATCAGCCTGTGTGGAAATGAGGGATTGCCATTTGAACACCTGGTGGGATATACAGTCATTATAATCACGCAAGAATTTTTTACGTTTCCTATCCTGACTTTCTTTATCCCACTTGATTAATTTGGTCTTCAGTTCACCAGAAAGACGAATAAACTCTGATGATTCTTTACTGGGTTCAATGAGATCAGTGATTGCTTTGATCTGATCCTCAAGCCACAACTTTTTCCGTTGCTTGCGTGATGCCAAAAGGCGAATCAAATCAAAACTCTTGTTGGTGAAGAAATCATACCATTCTTTGTTTGATTCAACATCTGTAAGACCATCATTAAGTGGTAAATCCCACCGTAGACGTCTTGGGATGATCTTGGCAGACAGATATTGATCAAATGTTATTATGTCCCACCAAGTTTTAATTTTTTTGTCAAATAAATGACCAAGTTTTCTAAAAGAGACATTCAGATCACCAGGATCAGAAGAAGTGGCTGATTTAGAAAAAATATCAGTGAGGGTAACCTCACGGTTCTCTAAATAAGAAAACACTTCCATCCCTGCTGCTAAATAAAATGAATTATAAAGTGCAAATATACAAGTGAAAAATTCAGCGCTGGGAAATTAAGAAATACAAACAAAATACAAATATAAATATGCAAGCCAGCACTGAGGATAAATTCATAGAAAAATTCCCAAAGCAAAAATCAAAATCAAAAAGTGCAGCGCAAACATGAAAATAAAAATGGAATTAAATGCAAAATGATGACATATGTGTATAAACCAGTAAAAATAAATGTCCATGTGTCCACAAAAAATCCTTTAAGTGAAGAGTAAATCACACAAACAAATCCAGCAGGAGTGAAGGTGAAGAGGAAACACCAAGAGAAAATCCACCACCGCAAGCAAGATGGACTCTCACCTTATTGCTTTGACCCATAGGAGTCTCAAAGCATATCTGCAGATAATCTCAGTCAGATCCGATCTCCAGAACAAATCACCATTCCACCATTTGTATCCCAGTCACATGTTCTTGCCAAAAGGTTTGTTGAGAAAGGCTATCCTGCCTCAGTTATAGAGCAAGAAATAGAAAGGGTACGGCTAATGAACAGGGATGTTATTATTACTGACAAACCGATAGATACAGCATCCACTGATGCAAATATTAATCATAAGATCCTATTGGATTACAATATCCAACATAAAAAATTTGAACGGATAATTGTTAAGCATTGGGCAGTTCTAAAAGGTGATGCTGTCCTGGGACCTGCATTACCGGATCGGCCTCAATTTGTCTACAAAAAAGCCCCAGCTCTACGCGATGTTATTGCACCAGGGGTTATTGACCCACCAACGTTGCCTAGACCTAGGTTATTTAACTTCTTATCAGGCTTTTATGTCTGTGGCAGATGTGCCACATGCAAACATGTAAAGAATAATATCAAAAAAAGAAAAACTTTTTGTTCAACTGTTACCAATACGGAATATGTTATCAAAGAGCTAGTCACTTGTGACACTGAAGGGGTCATTTACATGTTACAGTGTGACTGTGGGTTACAATATGTTGGCCGTACCTCACGTGCTTTACATGTAAGAGTAGGGGAGCACATTAGTTGTATCAGACGGGGTGTCAAAACACATAGTGTGTCGAAACATTTTAGACAACATCATGATCGTAACCCCAGAGGCTTAAAATTTTGGGCCATTTAAAAGGTATTCAAACATTGGAGGGGTGGTCACTATATTCGCCAGCTGAGTGTTAGAATATTATTTTCAAATTCATAATTCGGAAATTCATAATTTATGGCAAGCTTGCAAAACATATTTAGATTTATGATTAATCATAGTAATTAGGTATGAGTGAATGGCCTTGATCAATTGATATGACATAATTCTTCCATCTAAAAACTGAGCAGTGATAATATTTCTGGTCAGCCAATTTGAGAGTGACATAAGATTTGAGTGTCAGGATTTTGACGCAGCTGTCTCTCCAGTATCAAGGGATGACATGAGGTCAGCAGGTCAGCAGGCTCACAGATAAGAATACCCATAGAGTTCATGTGTCATAGAGCTGAACCAAGAAATACTGTCTTCACGTGTTTTAAAGCTAAAATCAGAATCCGTAACTAAGCTACTTATAATATACTTTTTTATATCTATTGTTAAGTTAGTTTTAAGTGAAGTCTTAGTCCTACTAATATGTATTAGTATATATGAAGGTATAGCTGGTAATATTAATATATGTTCATATAGGTTATGACGTTACATTAGCACAGTACTCTAAGTATAGAGTGTCACATGTGTGCCTGTCAATCAAACTCCATATGACTCTGTGCTAAGATCTTCATATTGCTGAACCTAGCAGAAGAATATTGTGCCATACAAGGGTCTACGTCTGGACGGTGTGAGGTCATGACGTTCATTTGTAACATATATATATATGCTTTGCTTTAAAGAAGGCTGGAGACTTACACGACGCTGACACCACACACCACACACTTTCATGACGCTCACACACACACAGATTCTCTCACACCCACTTTGGAAGACAACACTGACATGCTGACGTATTGACAAGGAGAACAGCTGATACCAGAAGTCTAAGAACGTCATTTCCTGCATCTTCTTCACTTGGAATCAGGCAAGATGGCCTGAGACAGCACACATGCTTTCATTAAGCTTGCTACAGCATAATTGATTTATTTTTATATATTTTCATCTACGCTAAACTGAACTTTATACTATTTTTCATTGTGCTTATGATGCCACCTGTGTGTTAATAAACTCACACGTAATTTTCAAGTCAACCCGACTATGAATGCTATTCATTCAGAAACGCCCTTGAGCTACAAGAATATGAAATATTAATAATATTCTTCATTTGGCGAGCCAGAGTTTACCGTCATATCTCTCTATTTTTACGAAAATCTCGAACCTTGATGAGGGGGGAGAGATTGGCGCAATTTTGCGAATATTCAAGTCTCGAGAAAAAAGACGGTTCAGAACCTATCAAGCAAGAGGCGTTGTGCTGCGTCAGATGCGGACAACAGTCCAGCAACAGACGGTTGAAGACGAGAAATTCATCTAAATAACGGTGAGTAAAAAACTATGAATTTTATAGATAAATTTGCTAGAGAGAGTAAACTTGATTTTAAAGATGTGTCTCTTTATCCTAATGACAGTCACTTGTGGTTGTATATGTACCAAGAATGCTTAAATTCGAATGTCCGGATAGACAAATCCAGGTTTACTGTGAATAAATTACATAAGAAAATAAGTAATGTATTGAAATTGGTGAGAATATTTAATAAGATGATTATTAATATTTTACCTGCCAAAAATGTGTGCACACTAAACCAGACAGAGACTAATAATGTACAGAACACAGGAATACATGAAAATGTGTCCCAGGATTCTCTCAGTTGTCCTAACTGTGAGATTCTTTGTAATTACATAGAGAATCTTGAGGAACAATTAGAATCTAAAAAAATGATTTTGCCAGAGTTGCAAAATGACAGTAGACAGATTGCTGTAATAAATACAGATGACAAAAAGACTGAAACCAAGTCAAAGCAACAATCCTATTTTCCGGAAAGTTTGGAAATAGAGAATGTTGATGCTACTGATGAAATGGAAATGAAACATAAAAACTTATTATGTAGAACTGCAAAACTAAAGTTGCAAATACATGACCAACTTATGAAAGTTTTAAAAGACTTTCCTAGTTATGACGTTGAGGCTACTGTATTTTCCAATTGGGATTTATTTGAAATGTTTGCGGATCGTTTTAATCTTTCAAACGATCAACGCAATTACATATTTCAGTTGTGGATTCCTGTTAATTTTGCTAAACGAATCCATTCACTTGTTAGTGATGATGAAGGTCAGGAAAGACAAAATGACGCCACAGATAGATTGCGACTATTATTGCTATGTATGACCGGTGAGCAAAAACCGACCATAGAAATGCTAGACCTATTACAGACTACTGCAGAAGAAGATCCATTTTGGTTTAAAACAAGATTTTGCAAGGTTTATGAAATGATATTTGGAGTAGATGATGAAACCGACCCAGGTTTAAAAATAGCTTTCATAAAAAAATTTAAATACCTTGACCCAACTTCAGTGGCCATAGCACAGGAACGTCAAAATTTAAATGCTATAGTAAGCTTCATTGACAAAATTAGGAGACAATTGAATCAAAGCAATCTCACACATGAGGTTTCTATTATTCAATGTGACAAAAATAGTCAGGTTACAGATGTGTTAGAAACGACAGGTCTCAGCAGGAATGACAAGGACAGGTGCAGTCAAGTGAGGCAAGGAGATGACCCTGTGACGTGTTTTTACTGTCATGAAACTGGCCATATGAAAAAACATTGCTTTAAGTTTAAGAGTGACTTACAAATAAGAACTAAAGATATGGAGTATGAAAAATCAGCTTTTGTACAACCTGGTTTTTCATGTCAAGATAATATTTTGACTGAATTGCCTTATCACACTGAAGTCAAACAGATCAGTAATTTAACTGTTCACAGTAGTTCAGACAATATGGCAAAAGGAGCTGTCACTGAAAGAGAAGGTTTATTGCCATTGCCAAAAATAGAATCACACCCAGATTCTATTTCTCTGCCATTACAATATGTAGCACCAATTATTTTGGACAAGAATGGGAGGCCATATTTACAATGTTTGATAAATGGTAAACATATTAATTGTCTCATTGACAGTGGATCTGAGATTAGCCTTACTAAAGAAAACATACCTGTGAAACCCAATTCTCCTATGTGTAATATAGTGGGTTTTAATAATATAGGTAATTTCACTGCTAGACAGGTATCCAATGTAACATTTGTAGTACCTGGATTAGTGAAAACTAATATTAACATTTGGGTCTGTCAAGAAGCAGAGAATATACTTGGCATTGATGTAATCAACAAACAAAAGTGGGTGATTGATTTGGCTAATAAAAGTATTTGGAAAGATCCATCTAGGCCCAAATCAGTGGTGATTGATCCCTCTGTATACAGTAATGTTGGTTCCATTACCAATATGTCTACAGAACAAAAGTGGCCTGATGTTGATGGTAATTGTGCTTTAAAGGAAGTGGTACAATGTTTTCCAAGTTTGTGGTCAAAGTTCAAAAATGACATTGGAACTTTGAAAAGTGGCGAATTAAATATTGAAGGAAAGGATCCAGAACCTCTTGATCAGAGTGAGTTACCACCAGAATCAATTGGTCCACTTTCTGACATTATTCAAGAATTTGAACAACTTGGAATTGTAAAGAAAGCTAAATCAGTGGTAAATAACTGTATTTTGCCTATCAAAAATATTGACAATTCATATTCTTTATCACTTGATGTAAGAACATTGAATAAGCACATCACAAATAGCCCAGTGCTTCCTGATAAATCTAACATAAAGTTAAATTTGAATGCCCAGGACAAAGTGTTTTCAGTACTAGAAATCGCTAATAGCCATTTTTCCATTCCTTTAACTAAAAGTTGTCAATACAAACTTGCGTTTACATTCAGAAAAGAGACTTATACGTTCACTCGATTAATACCTGGACTAGGTATAGGTGATGGTGTAGTTCATGAAACTATAGCAACGATACTTTCTAAATTTTCTAGGCCAGATTGCATTTGTCAGCACGTGGATACGATTTTGCTGAGTACTCAGAATATCGATGAACACATGGCTCTTTTGTCTGAATTGTTTATGATGTTACAAGCTGAAGGTTTAAAATTAAACACGACAAAAGTTCAGCTGATGAAAAGTCAAGTGAAATTCCTTCACATGCAAATTAGTCAAGGAAAGAGACAATTGTTGCAAGAAACAGTAAGAGATATTACTGTTATCCCAACTCCAACAACTTACAAGGCATTGCATCAATTTTTGCACAGAATAAATCATTGCAAAGAGTTTGTACACTGTTTTGCAGAAAAAGTTAATCCACTATATAATCTTTTAAGGAATAAAGGTAATATAGTTGACCAGTGGGGTCCAAATGAGAAAAATGCTTTTGAAGTGTTGAAAAAAGATTTGCAGAATGCTCCAGCATTAAGTACAATAGAGGTCTGTTCTGAAACATCGTTTGTTTTGAAAACTCATGTATCTGAGAATGCCATCTCAGTAACATTGTTTCAGTTACAAGAAGGTAAGGAGAACATAATTGCCTATTTCTCCAGAGTTTTATCATTTTTGGAAAAAACTTTTGAGCCAGGTGTGAAGCAACTTCTAAGTGTTTACTATGCAATTAAAGTTACAGAGAGCATAGTGAAATCAAACAAAATCATTGTACAGACACCTGACTGCTCATTAAAAGGTATTTTTGATGAAGGTAGTTTTAAAGAAATTAGGAAAATATATCCACTTTGGTTCAGAGCTTTATTGCCCATACACATTCAGATAGATGGGAACGAAAGACATCTACAGGAATTTACACCAACACATGTTTATACAGCTGTAGCTGAGAAGTCTTTATCTCAGGTTTACAATGCAAGAGCTGAAAAAGACATTGAAGTACTTGCAGAACACTCTGACACTAAAGTAAGAACTTCTACACAGAATACAGTTACGCATATTTCTAATCGTTTAGAGGTGAGAACAAAGGCATAGTCCATTGTCATCTCTGGGGTGATATGAAATCTAACTTTGTTCGTTAGAAATAGAATTCGTATCATGACCAAAAATGAAATATTGCGTCCTGACATACCTAAACTTCACAGTACATATATTTTATAATTTAGGTAATTTTTAGACAGGATAAGGACAGTACATAGAAGTACATAGTCACACAAAAGTTCTCTTTGAAGGGAAATATAAGATAGTATTTCACATATAGTTTTAACTAAAGTTATTGTTTCATAATGTTTTAATATTTGTTGGAAAAAAATAGGAAAATGTACAAGAATTAATATAAATATTTTATTCCTGAGTAATGATACTGCCTCTCTTTTACAGATATGGCATCTAAAATCAAACAAATATGGAGGATGACAAGCTCCTATAAAGAGCACAGAGAATATCAAGAAATTCAAAGTTAAAAGAAGAGATCCTTTTTGGAAGAATATTTGACAAAAGATTTATAATTCATATTAATGAACTATTTTATCTTATTCAACAAGGTTTTTCTAACCTAACAGAACTTGAAGAAAACATTTTAAAGACATTTCATGAAGAAAAATTAATCAGAAGGAACTTTATCTACTATAGATAAACAATTTAGGACTGAAACATTTGTCCACATATACATATACATTTTTTGATCATCCAATTATTCTGATATTAATGTTTACATTAAGTTAGGATTATTATTATTATTTTTATTTATTTTTCTTAATTCACATATTGAATGTTAGCACAATCATTCTAAGTTAATAGAACATTTATTGTTCATAACTTAGGAAATATATCACTCTTAATAGAACAATGGGAAAAGTTATGAAAAGTTTTAGAAAGTATAGTATATTTCCAAAGAGCTAAAATATTATTTGAGCACATATATGGAAATATATCATTGCATTATTTACTTATTTTAATAATAATAATTTTCATTATTATTATTATTAATTATTGATATTAGTCATCTTTATGTTTTACATTTGTAAAAATCTATACCATTATTTAAAAATTTTGAATAGACAGATCTAAGAGGAGTTAAAAGTAACTAAAAGCATTTAGAAGGAGAAATATTTCTAGCTGCTTCAGTTCTGAGGAATATTGTGCCGATCATTTGATATAAGGCGGAGCAATTGAGATACAAATGTTTGTATGTGTGAATTAAATAATTTTAGTATGATTAATCATAATTCAGGGGGGATTGTTAGAATATTATTTTCAAATTCATAATTCGGAAATTCATAATTTATGGCAAGCTTGCAAAACATATTTAGATTTATGATTAATCATAGTAATTAGGTATGAGTGAATGGCCTTGATCAATTGATATGACATAATTCTTCCATCTAAAAACTGAGCAGTGATAATATTTCTGGTCAGCCAATTTGAGAGTGACATAAGATTTGAGTGTCAGGATTTTGACGCAGCTGTCTCTCCAGTATCAAGGGATGACATGAGGTCAGCAGGTCAGCAGGCTCACAGATAAGAATACCCATAGAGTTCATGTGTCATAGAGCTGAACCAAGAAATACTGTCTTCACGTGTTTTAAAGCTAAAATCAGAATCCGTAACTAAGCTACTTATAATATACTTTTTTATATCTATTGTTAAGTTAGTTTTAAGTGAAGTCTTAGTCCTACTAATATGTATTAGTATATATGAAGGTATAGCTGGTAATATTAATATATGTTCATATAGGTTATGACGTTACATTAGCACAGTACTCTAAGTATAGAGTGTCACATGTGTGCCTGTCAATCAAACTCCATATGACTCTGTGCTAAGATCTTCATATTGCTGAACCTAGCAGAAGAATATTGTGCCATACAAGGGTCTACGTCTGGACGGTGTGAGGTCATGACGTTCATTTGTAACATATATATATATGCTTTGCTTTAAAGAAGGCTGGAGACTTACACGACGCTGACACCACACACCACACACTTTCATGACGCTCACACACACACAGATTCTCTCACACCCACTTTGGAAGACAACACTGACATGCTGACGTATTGACAAGGAGAACAGCTGATACCAGAAGTCTAAGAACGTCATTTCCTGCATCTTCTTCACTTGGAATCAGGCAAGATGGCCTGAGACAGCACACATGCTTTCATTAAGCTTGCTACAGCATAATTGATTTATTTTTATATATTTTCATCTACGCTAAACTGAACTTTATACTATTTTTCATTGTGCTTATGATGCCACCTGTGTGTTAATAAACTCACACGTAATTTTCAAGTCAACCCGACTATGAATGCTATTCATTCAGAAACGCCCTTGAGCTACAAGAATATGAAATATTAATAATATTCTTCACTGAGTCGTCGCGAATCCTATTGGATCTTTGAACTCAAAGTTGCCACCCCGAGAGGCCTCAATGTTGAGTTTGATCTCAATTGTTTTATATCTAATCGTTAGTCATAATAGGGGTGATTTGTTCTAACAACAAGAACCTGGGGAATGCCCAGGGAATAACCAAGCCTACTTACCGACCAGCTAGCAGAACAACCAATTAACCTGTCTAACAATGTGCGTTAAAAACAGGGGTTTTGTCCGCACGCATTTGCAAACGCATGCGTGAGCCACAGAGCCGCGCCAAGGCACCCCATAATTCTGTGGTCCTAACACTAACAGTGAGTGTCCTCACGATGGAGGATTTGTTCTAAAACTAGTTCTAACTAGTTTTCTTTTAGTTATTCATTTTTATCTGAATTTTATTATCTTTTTTTTTATATATGATCCCGTATAGGCTATATTAATTTTATTATTATCATGTGATTTCTTGTAGTAATGTAGATGTTACTGTTAACAGTCATATGTAAAGCGGTGATGATCAAGGGTGACGCCTGCGTGTTATAAATCATATTTTATAATTATTTTCTATATTGCCTGGGGACGAATGAGTTGGCATTGTTTAGGATGCACCGGACCTTATTTCGAATGTTTTTGGTTTTTATTTTCCTTATACCATTAATTCCTAAGGATTTCCGTTTGCTCATGCCATTTAGCCATTCATTTCCGCATTATTGCGGCTCTATTGACCTTGCCCCGGATGTTGTTGTCGGTGTAGTTCTCCCATTGGCCGCATCCACGAGCGATCGGATTGGTTGATGAGTCACATGTCTCTCATAAATATTTCCTGTCGGGGACGTCAGACGTACTCCCTCTGCTTGACGCTGATGAAGTCCCGCCCACGGGACGTAACGCGTACGTAAAGGGGAGGAGCTATGCAGGACGTCACCCCGACCATCGCCGCTGTGTATTACTTGGTACTGTTTTTTAGCTTGAACTTGGCTCACGAGTGCTTTTAAATGCTTTTAAATGAGTACCCACTTTTTATGCTTATGTTACAATAAACTGGTCTATACAGAGAGCACTAGATATTTCTGTGTTTCTTTATATGGTGGTTCGCTGCTATCTGATATGGAATGGTGATTTGTTCTGGAGATCGGATCTGACTGAGATTATCTGCAGATATGCTTTGAGACTCCTATGGGTCAAAGCAATAAGGTGAGAGGCTCTCTGGGGACCCTGATGTAAGGAGGGGCTCTCTGGGGACCCTGATGTAAGGAGGGGCTCTCTGGGGACCCTGATGTAAGTAGGGAGGCTCTCTGGGCAGCCTGATGTAAGGGGAGGCTCTCTGGGCAGCCTGGTGTAATGGGGGCTCTCTGGGACCCTGTCAGTGGAGGCTCTCTGGGGATCCTAATGTAGGGGGAGGCTCTCGAGGAAATCTGATGTAAGTAGGGAGGCTCTCTGGGGACCCTGATGTCAGAGGGGCTCTCTAGGGACCCTGATGTAATGAGGGGGCTCTCTGGGAATCCTAATGTAGGGGGAGGCTCTCTAGGGACCCTGATGTAAGTAGGGAGGCTCTCTTGGGACCTTGGTGTAAGGGGAGGTTCTCTGGGCAGCCTGATGTAAGGGGGCTCTCTGGGGACCCTGTCAGTGGAGGCTCTCTGGGGATCCTAATGTAGGGGAGGCTCTCTAGGAACCCTGATGTAAGTAGGGAGGCTCTCTGGGGACCCTGATGTCATAGGGGCTCTCTAGGGACCCTGATGTAATGAGGGGGGCTCTCTAGGGACCCTGATGTAATGAGGGGGGCTCTCTAGGGACCCTGATGTAATGAGGGGGGCTCTCTAGGGACCCTGATGTAATGAGGGGGGCTCTCTGGGAATCCTAATGTAGGGGAGGCTCTCTAGGGACCCTGATGTAAGTAGGGAGGCTCTCTGGGGACCCTGATGTAATGAGGGGGGCTCTCTAGAGACCCTAATGTAATGAGGGGGGCTCTCTAGGGACCCTGATGTAATGAGGGGGGCTCTCTAGGGACCCTGATGTAATGAGGGGGGCTCTCTGGGAATCCTAATGTAGAAGGGGAGGCTCTCTAGGGACCCTGATGTAAGTAGGGAGGCTCTCTTGGGACCTTGGTGTAAGGGGAGGCTCTCTGGGCAGCCTGATGTAAAGGGAGGCTCTCTGGGGATTTCCCCTTGTTATGGTGTGTGTGTGTGTGTGGAGGGGGGGGCGGCATTGAAGGACCCGGCCTTGGGGTGGCAAAGGGAGTAAATCCGGGCCTGAACAAACTGATTGTGCAGTCTCTCTAGGAGGGGCAGTGGCCTGAAGAGTTTGCATCAGCGCTCAGTAAGACTTTGCCAAAACACATCGCTTACACTAATCCACAGTGGTGGTCTAATGCCTGGATGGGCTGTACTGGTTTGGATTGTGAAAGGTGTTGTGCTGTATGATCCCATAGACAGAAGTGCAGACTTGGTTTGTATATTTGGTGGCATCAATGGGCTTACTGACTGGGGATTCTATCGTGTTGCATTTGTGGCTAAGTGAGCCACACATGTTCAGAGAGTACAGAAGCTGGGGGCAGGTTAATATGTCTCTCTGTCGGAAGCATGACCACAATGTCCTTTGCATACCAGGTCAATACATAGTACTCTGTGTTCTAGATGGAGAGATCGTTGCTGGGAAGAAAGCACCTGGGTATTATTTAGGACATAGACAAGTTTTTCTTTGTGCTAAAGGATACCGATGTAGTCATGGAACAAGGGTGTTTCTTGAACCTAACATTAGGTAGAGGTGCATGATATACCCTGGGCCTGGTCACGGAAATCCAGGCACAGGGTTGTAATTTTGTGGGTGTTGTCATTGTTTCAATGTTATATGTGTTGTTAGACTCAAAACTTACATAGGAAGCTCTCCCGCTTATTTATGCAAGTTGAGGGACAAATTGACGGTATGGTCTCTTCGTATGAATTAGAGACTTTGCTGCCAATTTAAAGCCCTGAGGTACCGCAGACAGGCCAAGTTGCGGTAGGAAAGACCACTGTGAGCAAGCATGCCTAATCCCAATCCGTATCTACAATAAAGAGTTATAGGAGGTTTGGAGCGGGAGGTGTAATTGGATGGATCATATATATATGCATATATTATGATAATGGGTTGATTTATGTCTTTATGTCATGGTATAGTGTGATAATATATATATATATATATATATATATATATATATATATATATATATATATATATATTAGGCTATTAAGCTGGTTGATATGCTGCTCTGAGTGTGTGCTGGTGAATGGTGAGTGAATTGACACTCCTTGTCTGTACTGCACCCCTTCATGAAGATGTCAGAAAGAAGAAGATACAGAAGACATAGAATGGTGACATAGAAGCTGTCACAGGAGACTGATGTTGGTGTGTCACCCAGTAGCAAATCGGCACGTGTTGGGTAACTCAGCGCGTTAAGATCGTTATGGACTGTTCTATAGGAGCTGGTTCGGAAGCCTATGTTGAGAGGACCCTCTACCACCATACGGTGAGTGGGTCTTGAAGGCTTGTGTGGGCCGACCGCCCTCCCTGGAACCGGACGTGGGTATAACTCTTGGTCCTGGCACTCCGGGTGGATCCAAGAAAAAAAGGCTGGCACGAATATTCTATTCTATTCTATTCGTACCAGCCTTTTTTTCTTGGATCCACCCGGAGTGCCAGGACCGAGAATTATACCCACGTCCGGTTCCAGGGAGGGCGGTCGGCCCACACAAGCCTTCAAGACCCACTCACCGTATGGTGGTAGCGGGTCAACAACAGCTTGTAAGCGTATTCATTTCACTTATATGCCCAGGATTGTCTATGTGAAGATGTGGAGGTCCTAACAAAGGGATAAATTGGGAAGTCTGATGACACTCATAAGAACCTAAGGAACATTCACTTATTTCAATTTGTCATGGGACTTTCTTATGTTTCCTGCTGGACTCATCATCCAGCCTGATTACACATTATTTCCCCTTTTTCTAGCAATTTTCTTTGGTGAATAGATGCATCTATTCCTCACGTAATTGCACTATCACTAGATTCACCTGTCCCAGGTGGATCCTCCTTTGTGTACATTTTGGCGCTGCACTATTCTTTTCATTTTTTTCACCTGTTTCCACTGGTGTGCTGGCTGCCTTAATTTTTTGTATATATATTGATTTTGTATTCATATTGTTGTACCACTTCAACACTGTCATTATTTAGCGCAGTATATTTGTTTATATGTTGAGAGGCGCAACACGGTAAGGCCTCGTACACACAATGAGATATGTCCGCTCAAACTTGTCAGACGGACAGTTTAGAGCAGACATGTCTCATCGGATTTCGGTCCGATGGCGTGTACACACCATCGGATCAAAATCCCCGCCGGCAGACAGCGTGGTGACGCGGCGGTGACGTTGACGCCGCCACGTCACCGCGACGTCACGCACCAGGAAGTAAACACTTCTGCGCGCATGCGTCGGATCCATTCACAGGATACGACGCATGTGCAGGAGGATATGTCCACTGGTTTCCCGTACTAACCAGCGGACATATCCGACGGACAGGTTTGTAGCGGACAAATTTCAAAGCATGCTTTGAAATTTGTCCGATGGACAAATCTGTCCGCTAGCCCGTACACACGATCGGATTTGTCTGCTGAAACGGTCCATCGGACCGTTTTCAGCGGACAAATTCGATCGTGTGTACGCGGCCTTAAACCATTATGTGCTGTTCCATAGGAGCTGTTTCTGAAGCACATGTTGGAAAACAGTTATGGACTGTTTCATAGGAGCTGTTTCTGAGGCGCATGTTGAAAAACGCAACACATTAAGACAGTTAAGGACTTTTTGGACCATATGGACCATATGGACTGTATGGGAGCCATGTCTGAAGAAGGATGGTATGCACCCGTTAGGTGCAAAGCGGCATATGTTGGAGAGCAACCTAGTATTTTACTAAGGTTTCCACACATTTGTTTTTACAACCAATATAAGATGAAACTTGCAGTCCCCAAAAAATGTGTGCATAGCAGAGGGAGGCCTGGCTCCTTTGTGTCTTTGACAATAAGATGAGAATCAGTGATTCTAAAAGCAAGCTTCAAAGGGAGAAAAAGGAATGGCTTGGCATTATCTGATTGGACAGGAGGCAAGTGTGGGTGGTTATTGGGTGAGGGGAATGATTGTTAAAAGCACATACGGAAGAGTAAGAGTTCCCATGTCCACTTTTGGTTCCTGGCATGCTCATGTGAGCCTTTGGCTCATTCCCTTTCACAATCCAGAACTCAGCTGATAAAAACCAAGTGTGATAAGTATCTTTGATGTTCTTTTGTATATATACTCTGCTGCTTAAGGTGTGATGTTAGATTTTCATGGGAAATAAATGAAAGATATTGTTTTACTAGCGGCAGTGTGTGTGTGTCTTAATAGACTAGCTAATTATAGGTGTAGACCAATCAATCCATTTATGCAATAGATAGAGGGAATCCGTAAACATCTTTTGGGATAATAATTTTTGTTTATATTTATTAGCCTTGTATATTGTAGCAGTTACTTCACCATCCAAGTGTCCTTAGTGCCAGGAGAAGGCACTTTTAAATGCTGTTGTCTGAGAACTATAGTGAATTCTATTTTGGGAGTATTTTTTCTCCAGCGCTATAGTGAATTTTGTTTGGATGCTAATTAGCACGATTTTACCATTTTGAAATTATTGTTTTGTGCAAGAACATATTAGAACTATAGTAAATGACCCCCTATATCTGCAAACCCCCCCACAACCCCCTATACTTACCTTGCCTGTACTGGCTTGCCGCAACTGGCATTTTCAGAATGACATCACCGTATTTCTCAGTACAAGTTTACTTTAAAAATAAATGTGTTTCGTTCTCCTTTTATTTCAACTTCCTCAAATATAGCACTGACTATTTTGAGTAAAGCCGAGTGATGGCTATCATTTATATTCCAAGGACTGAATAGATGGTTATCCTATGACTCACTGTGGAAATATATGGAAATATATGCAGAACTGACTGCTGTAATCTTGAATAAAGACATCCATATAACTCTGGCCACTTGGCAATTTTCAGAGAACTTTGCTGTGCTTTTCAAAAGTAAATTATGCTCCTAACACACAGCGGAGGCTTTTCAGCACTTAAAAGTTGTTTTTCCTTTAGGGCAAAAAATAGGTGATAAATCTCATCAGTGTAGGTATATGTTGGGATGGAAATATGTATTTTATTTTGGGCCTGTGCTGGAAATTGTCTAATCACATACTCAGGTCTTTGGAACATATTGCCAAAGTGCTGCAAAATATGACCAGATGAGTACAATACAAATCTCCACACAACATTATCACTTGCATATGAACAATTTTGCAGGCTTGTTGTCCAGCTTCCAGCAATCTCCAAACAACTTTTATTGGAATAAAGACTACAAATACACTTTAAGTAGAACCTTACCTAAAAACATGACTATCAGGAATAAATGCAGGGAAACAATAGGGCAGATAAGGACATCAAGATGCACTGTGCAGACACAATGGAAAAAAGTGTGATCACACATGAGCAGAAAACTACATATGCAGACATACTGAACGTCGCAAAAACAGTAGAGGATAAAAAAAAAAAAAACGAACATTGGGAGACAAGGAAGCACCAGGAGATTCATAAAATATTAGAGGGGTAAATGAAAATAAATATTGCAATATGTTTACTTGTGATTTAATTTTTTTGTAGGTAAAGGGTGTATCAGGTTTTGTTATGTGGAGCTGTAATTTTTATAGTTAATAAGCAGAGCTTTTTTTCTCAGAAAATAGGTGCAGGAACTCAACCACGACTCCATTGATATTTCACAAACAGTAGAAGGGTCTTAAAGGGACATTAAATACCAGGATTGCATTACACACAGAGTGCAGAGTTCAGGGGGTTACACATATAGGGCCAGATTCAGGTAGATGCGCGCATATTTTATCCGGCGTAGCGCAACGCATATACGTTGCGCTGACGCGAACTAGTGAGTAAAGTCCAGTATTCACCAAGCGCATGTTCGTTACTTTGCGGAGGAGTAACGAAAAAGCGCTGGCGCAACCCGACGCAAGTAGAAGTGGGTGTGATCATATGTAAATGATGGGCGGAGCCCAGCGCAGTGACTTACGTTCATCGCATCATCCACAGAGCATGCGCAGTGAGGGAGGGCTCCCCTCGCTCCCCCGTGCGCATGCTCACAACTTCCGTCGGCACCACTTCATGGGAAACGCCAGTGCAATGTCTTCCGTTGTGCATATAAAAGCGGCCGTAGATGCGCCTTTCCGGCGCAAAAGTATATCCGGTTTCCCCCACCCCAGCCTGACCACGGAGGAGAAGGTGGTCGCCCGCTGCCTGGAGAGGGAGCAGTTGGAGGGGGTACCAGGCTATGATTCTGTGGAGGAAGGCTCCAGGACAGGTAAGTGTTTTTTTATCCCCTATTTGGTGTGTTGCATGTGGGGGGGGGGTACATGTGCCAAGTGTATGGGACCACCAACATGTGTCTGCTTTGTGTCATCCACAGATGATGGAGCTGGGCCATCATCTGTCGGTGGCCAGTCCACCCCAACCCCCCAACAGGATCCTGAGCCCGACCCCCTGGGTGGTGAAGAGCATGAGATGGAGGAGAGTGCCCACATCTCACCTTCTGAGGTGGTTGAGGAGGAGCCTGCCTTTCCAGAGCAGGACTTTCTTTTAATTTTGGAGGAGTCCTCCCCTTCTGCAGGGCCCTCTCAGATCCCCTCCCCCATCATAGGAAGCCCCTCAAGGGCGACTCCATCCCCCCGGGGACAACCATCTCCTGGCCCCAGGAAGGCGACCCGGGAGACCAGGGGGGTGTCTGACGTGGTCCATGACCAGATGGCCCGGGACCAGGCCAGGCAGACCCAGCCGATGGGGGAGATTGCTGGGCATCTTGACCGGCTAGTTGACAGCCTGGGCTCCGTATCCCAGCTGACGAACGCTGTGCAGGACGTCAGCTGCAACTGCGCTGCAGTAGTGACCAGTCTGGGGGAGGTGCAGGCTGATGTTCGGCACCTCACTGCAGCCGTCCGGGAACAGGGGAGGCAGAGGCAGCGTGACCAGCGGCATAATGTGACCCGCCAGCTGAGGATGCAGGCCCAGACCAATCATTATCTGAGCCGGATTGCCGTGGCCTTGGAGGGCATGCAGCCAACACCTGCCAGGAGTGGCCCACCCGGGGATCAGCCACCTCCAGATGCCCCCCCACCCCCACCCACTCCCTCCAGGCAGCTGAGGAGCCAGAGAGTGCCCACAAGAAAGAGCCCCCGTCAGCCCAGATGAGGGCTTTTTGTTGTTTTTTGTTATATTTTTTGCTCAGGTTATGAGTTTTTTTTTAAATTAAGGTCAGGTTATGAGTTTTTTTTTATTTATGCTCAGGTTATGAGTTTTTTTTAATTTATGCTCAGGTTATGAGTTTTTTTTTAATTTATGCTCAGGTTATGAGTTTTTTTTATTTTATTTATGCTCAGGTTATGAGTTTTTTATTTCAGTTTAACTGCACACGCTCAGGAGTGCAGGGGACAGTGTGAATGGTGTGTGAATGTGAGGGGGTGGCACTCCTGCCAGTAAGGGGTGTCACCCTCGGCCGTGGTGGAGAAGTTATCCCCACGGCTGTGTGAATGACGTGTGAATGGTGTATGAATGGACAGCGACATCATTGGGGCCTTGACGCCGGCATTGCTGCTCCCAAGTCCTGCATGTTGGACTTGGGCTAATCCAATGCGATGTGCATGTGGTGTGTGTGATCTAGGGACCTCAGTGGTGTGCATGCGTGCATTGTCCGTGTGATCAATGTATTTGTTTAGTGTCCAAAGATGCCTACGGCGAGGACCCTCCTGACTGCTCTTCCATCAGCTGAATGGGTCTCCTCTGGCAGGGGGGGGCTGTCTGGTTGGGGGGTCAGGTCATCACGTATGTCAATCTGCAGGCCTTTTCTCATGGCAAAGTTGTGCAGAATGCAACATGCACCGATGATCTGACACACGAAGGTAGGGGAATACAATAGGGCCCCCCCAGACTTATCCAGGCAGTGGAAATGGGACTTCAGGAGCCCAAATGTTTGCTCCACCACTGCACGAGTTTTGATATGTGCTTCATTGTATCTTCTCTCTCCTGGTTTGGGGGTTCCGGAAAGAAGTCATGAGATGGGGTCCCAGTGCATATGCAGAGTCACCTGTAAGGGAAAAGACAGGAGGATGTTAGTCATGCATGTGCCCCTTGTGATGTCAGCATCATGGGGGGGGACAGTCATGCCTGCCACCCATGTCACTCACCAACCAGCCAGCTGTCCCCATACATGCTCTGTTCGAATTCCATTGAGATGGGGCTCTGATTGTATATGAAGCTGTCATGGCTGGATCCATGGTGTTTGGCACGGACGTGCCATATGAGGCGTTGGGCATCAGCTATCACCTGTACGTTGATGGAATGCCAATGCTTCCGATTGCGGTATATGTGCTCTGTGGCACTGGGGGGCTGGAGTGCCACATGTGTGCAATCAATGGCCCCAATGGTGCGTGGGAATCTGGCAATGCTGTAGAAATCCTGCATTGCCTTCAGCCGCAGCTCCTCAGTGGTGGGTCTGATGAACTGGTTGGACATGCGTTTGAAGATTGCGGGGACAACCTGGTGCACACATCTGCTCATGGTGGACTGTGACATCCCAGCCACCACTCCACTTGTACGCTGGAATGATCCACTTGCAAGGAAATGAAGTGTTGCCAGTACCTTCACCAGTGGCTGCACTGCTTGTGAGCGGTGTGTCTTGCTGGTGATGTCATCCTGCAGGGTTGTGGTTAGTTCAAGTATTGCATCAGGGCTGAATCTGAAGAGGCGATACACCTCCTCATCCCCCATGCCAAAGAGGCTCATGCGCGTGCGGTATATCCTCTCACGTCCCCGCCTCCTCCGTTCCGGGGGACCCATTAGTAGTGCTAGGACCACGGCTGCCCATGGCATGTTGGCACACAGAGGTGTTGTCCTTGCAAGTGTGTTTGTTCAGCTTGCTATTTTCGTCGGTAACGCTGCTGGTGTAGCTGCTCTCCTGCTGACCTGTGGCCGTCAGGAGTAAAGATAAAGCAGCTATTTGTAGGAATAACTTTGCGCTAGCCGTTCCACATACGCGCGGCGCATGTAGCCAGCGTATGGTGCTAATCCGTTCGCGAATCGGGAAATCTCCCTCATTTGCATATTTGCATGGGAAATCAATAGGTGCGACGGATGCGATAAGCGAAAATATGCGCTTACGATACTCTGGCGAGGGAAAGTTAAGCCGATCGGAAAAAGTCCGTTTTCTGTCGCATCTAGTTTGGTGGGTACGGCCACATAGATACTACGGCGCATCTTTACACTTACGCGGCGCATATCGATATACTCCACCGCAAGTCTTGCTGAATCTGGCCCATAGTGCAGAGCTGTCATGTGTAAACATAGAAACCAGACTTCTGTGTTTACAAGTGATTGTGGTGAGAAGGCACCAAAGGATCTGAGCCAGAGGTGGTGGAATTGAGTTCCCCAAGTTCCCCCTGAAAAAAAGCCCTGTTAATAAGAAAGTGAGTTTGTTTTACCAGTAAATAAAGGCAGGTATGTTTGTTTATTAGTGTCTGTTATCCAGTTCTTTATCCAACATAGTATGTGTTCATCAGTACCTACAGTATCTCACAAAAGTAAGTACACCCATCACATTTTTGTAAATATTTTATTATATCTTTTCCTGTGAAAAAACTGAAGAAATTACACTTTGCTACTTTGTAGTGATGTACAGCTTGTATAACAGTGTAAATTTGCTGTCCCCTCAAAATAACTCAACACACAACCATTAATGTCTAAACTTCTGGCAAAAAAGGTGAGTACACCCCTAAGGGAAAATGTCCAAATTGGGCCCAAAGTGTCAATATTTTGTGTGGCCAACATTATTTTACAGCACTGCCTTAAACCTCTTGGGCATGGAGTTCACCAGTGCTTCACAGGTTGCCACTGGAGTCTTCTTCCACTCCTCCTTGAAGACAACACAGACCTGGTGGATGTTGGAGACCTTGCGCTCCTCCACCTTCAGTTTGAGGATGCCCCATTTGTAGCCTGCACATTTTTCCTATGAATTTAATTGAACATTAAAAAACTTTGTTGAATCATTGATTATTCCTATCGCAATAAGCACAACCCATAAGTATTAGGTGTGCTTCTTATGTTAGAAATAGAAGTACCTAGAAAATAAAACACTTTGATTTGTCTTGGTTTATTTTAAGGTAAGCACTTCATGCCAATATGACCCTTGCTCTATTCTTCCGGCCTCTAGAGAGGTCATCTGTGACACTGAATACCCTCTTTGCAAAGTATTAATGAAAGGAGAGAAGGGGAAATGTGGGACTTTATATGAGACACATGTATTAATGTACCTCTATCCCTAAATCTATAATAAAGGAAACATTTTGGGACTTTTTATGGGGCATAAAATAGAACCTGGGTAAGAATTGTAATAACATTTTTATTTGTATGATTCACATTGTAGTAACATGCATATGTGGAAAAATGTCATATATGTACAAGTCTCTAAATGTTGCAATTCATATATATATATATATATATATATATATATATATATATATATATATATATATATATATTGTAAGGGGTTAGCTCGGTAGTGGGGGTGTGTGACCCCCTTGGATGGGTTCACTACACACTGAACTATACAGAGAGGCAGCCGAAGACGGTAGAAAACAAAGAGTTTGGTTTATTCTTCCATATTGCTGGAAATAAGCATCCAAACAGCATAAACAAAACATAAAATAAAATAAACCCTGGCCACTTGGGGCGTCTATCTTCACCACACAGGAACCTATCTATGGAGTCTGGCACAGCCTACTGCTGGGCAGACACTGCTGGTTATACAGCAGAGAAACAATAGTCTTTTTGATTTTTATCACACAGAAAAATCAACAACCACCTCACCTCTTCAGAAGTCTTTCTCACTGCTCTCCTTAACTCAAAAAGCCTCAGGATGCAGCAATCAGTAGTCATCCTTTGGATAACTTAGAGGCCTTAATTGCCTCATTCTGAACAGCTGAAGTTTTGCAATGCCCTAAACCTTTCTGGTAGTAATTGGTGTATTGTCTAAACAAGGCAGAAATGTATCTCCCATCTGTGACAACACCCACAGATTTACCTGACTTCCTGTCACAATATATATATATATACATATATATATATATGGATGAGCTACAAATAGCAGTGACTGTTATTCATATACAGTATATATATATATATATATATATATATATATATATATATATATATATACATATATTGTGATAAAGTCGCAGAAATAGCGATAAATGTAGTGTAGCAAAGTCACTGGTCTTCAAGCAGAAATAGCAATAAATACGGCTTTATTGCATCTAACAGAAAAATAATACAAATAAAAAGGCCTACTTCAACTTAGGAGACTGACTAAACAGTAGTGTCCCTCACTACCTCTTACTGGAGGGGCTATTCCGACCTCCAGTATAAAACAAACAAAGTAACAGTCCGAATAAACAATTATTCCTGACAGACCTTATTCTTCAGATATGCAGACAGCCTCCAGTCTGTCCATCCAGCGCAGCATGCATCTCACACTGAGCTCTCACTCTTCCCCGTCACTATCAGGTGTAAGATAATTAATAGGGAGAGAGAGGAGGTTTACCTGTTGGCCCGGCTTAACCCCTTCCAAGACAGGGAAAGCTGGCCTTTCCAACCTCTCACTGACATACCCAGAATCGTGTACCCTGTCACATATCTTCCCCCCCCAGCTTAACACCTGTGTGGGAAGCGG